>CM042988.1:3760380-4960380 GCA_023678885.1 Pogostemon cablin | reverse complement strand
GCCGAAAAGGGCAAGCCCTAAACAGCGCGGTGCTGAATCTGTCGGCGAACGGCGTGGATTCTATGCGTGGGTCGCAGACCATTGCGCGTGTCACCGCCAAAGGACAAATCCGCAAAGAGCGGAAACGACACTCGGAATCCGCGTCGGGATGTCAGCGGAGAAACCCTAGTCGAGGGTGTAACCACGGTGGAAGGCTGTAAATATCAGCCGTAGATATGGCAGTGAGAAGCCACGGCGGCGGCTAGGGCTGAAATAAGATTTGGGAGGGGGGAGAAAAAATTGAGAGAAAACCGGCTCCCCCAAGGAGATTAACAATGGGGTGGGAGCAGACTTTGGGGTCGGATCCCGCTCTAATAGCTCCGAATAAATTAAATACGCGCATTAAGATACGAAGGATGAAGAATATCGGGGAATCGTGGAGGAGGAGCACTTAATAAGTGTTTTTAGATTGAGGGAGAGGGAGAGGAGAGGGAGAGGGAGGGTGAGGGTTGGGGAGAGTTGGGTAGGGTGGGAGTGGAGGGGAAGGGGGTTATCCCACCCCTGATAATTTAAATAAAACAACACTAGGGACTTGTCCAAAAATTTAATAAATGGTAAAATTGATAATGTTATAATGAAAATGTTGGTATTAAAATTAAAAAAATCAAAATGGATATATTTTACAATTAGTACTTTTGTTTTTGAATTGTCCTAAAAAGTTATCACATTTCCTTTTAAAGTATGTAGACCCACAAAATTTTTTTTAACATATTCATATTGGCTCACACACACTCCACACACTATTAATACACCTACCCAATACATATTAAATATTATTTCTCTCACTTCACTTTATATTAAAATATTATACTCCTTAATCTCCGTGTCAAAAAAAAATATAACAACTTTAATGGAAAGAGGGAGTATTATTTTTTATCAGTAAAAAAATAACATTATAAAGGGTACGAGTCTTCAAGAAATACCCGAAAAATACATTGCTGACTCTCTCTAATTATATTACTAGTATTTTTTATCAGTAAAGAAATATCATTCGAAGGGTACAGAGTCTTCAAGAAATACCCGAAAATACAGTACTTGCCCTTTGTGCACGTCCATACAAATCTTAATACCCTTGATTTAAATAAAGTAACGAATTTGAAATCCATACAAATCCAAAAGCCAAAAGCCAAAAGTCATAATGTTACTTTACAAAATTCAAATTCATCCTATGTCAAACTCCAAGGTATGCCAAAAGAAACATCAACCCTCTTGGATTTGACATTCTAACAGATTAAACCCTTTTTTTGTGTGGGGGTTGGGGGGTACTGTGAAAGTAATTTAGGCCTTCTTTCATCAAGAGCATGATTAACTGTACACCTGATATTAAAGCTACAGAAACACTATAAGTGAACCAACAGACAGATTTATGAATATCCATGTCTGTTTGGCCATAGCATGGCTGAGATAAAAACCTATCACATGAGGGAATCGAGATACTCGTACGTCCTCCTCCGGTTGTACTGTAGCAAGCTCGCCTACGTCCTGTCCCAAATGCCTACGTATATGGACTCATCATCTGGACTCAGAGACACGCCAGATATCTCCCCAAAGAAATCCAACTCTTGCCTTCTCCCATAGTTCTCTCTTGTGCTGTACAAGTGCACGAAATCGTCCGGTTCTGCCATCACCAAGAACTGCCCGTGGCTGGAGAAGCAGACTGATCTGATTGCACCCATATTTTCCCTGAGAATTGCAGTTGGAGTTGAGAGGTTTCTCAGGTCCCACACTCTGCATGTCTTGTCCTGATTCCCGGTGGCAAACACCCTGTTGTCCGGATGCCATGCTGAAGCAAATGAGTAGTCTTGATGACCAACGACCGAAGCAACTGTCTGACAAATGAACTTACTATTAGTCTCAACCATTCATCTTCGTAATGCAGCCTTTCAATGAAAAATGAAGATGGCATTTTTCCTCAAAGAGAAAGAAACAACATTACTCATTCTATAATCTATGCATTACTTAGCTGCTTAAAATTAGAATACAACTAGCCTTGCCCCATGCCCAAATAGCCTGAGGAACTTACTCCGCCGTTCCATTTACATAGACTTGTTTTCCTTTTAAAATGTCCCAAATATATTTCCACTTTCAACATTTATCTTGACATTTACTGATGCACCCCTATTAATAATAAAAAAAGTACTAAACATTAAATTGGTTCACACATCATGTCAATTATTACACACATTGGTATATCAGTTAATCAACTTGAATATCTGTGTTTCAAAATGTTTTCTTGATAAATGCGCCAAGGCCAATAAGCCCATATAAATGGAATGGGGGAGTATAAGTTTTAACAGAATAATTTTTAACAGAAAGAGGAACTTAAGAATCAATTACCTTCCCGTTTCTGGCATCTACAAGCAATCCATCACGATCATCTCCAACAATGGAGAAGTTTTCAGTCAGGCTCATTGACATGTACTGCACGAGAGTAAACATTTTAGCAAGAAATTCAATATATTCATTGGCATGCGTACTCCTTCATCCATTCTAACATAAAAATAAGCATAATACCGCCCATTTCAAAACTAGGCAACATTGATTTCAACCAAGGCTCTAATACTAATTCACATTCAAAACAAATTACATGTTGCATACTTACTTTTACTGAAGTTAATTAACATCACAGACATTCCTTCAGCTAAATTCTACCCCATACGATAGATTTAAAGACCAGCTATGTGTAGCAGCGCAAGGGTACAGTGATTATTTATCGAGTTATAGCATGAATGACACAAATAACAGAACCGTATGAGTTAACATGATGCTAGCAGATATTAAAATTTCACATATAGTCTGTGACATGTAGGTTATTAAATACAGATTTGACCATCCCAGATTGCAAGAAAGATATTCAGAGAGTTGAGATATTCAGAATGCTGGCCAATATTTGAACACATACAATGTAAAGAATAAAGATGAAAATGCCTCGTATAGAAAAGCTTACATTCACTGGCCATGGGAAGCGGAAATGGTTAAGAAGCTGAAACCTCTCCATGTCTTATTCACGTACACCACAATCATTATTAGATGCCATGAAATGTAATCCACTGCAAAATAATATGAAAATCAAATTGTTTATATGAAGATATATTAAGAACAAACGCACACGTCAATTGACCACTACATTACTTGAAATTGTCAAATATTTCAATGGAATTTGTAATAGCATTCTCGTGATGTGTGGTCTTCGTGCAAAAGCTTACACCTGGTTTATCCAAGCACTGCAAGTACAAAGAGATGTAATCCACCATTACAACGGGTCAAATGAGAGCAGACTAAGTAAAATCATCAATTACGCAGATTAGAACACAAATAGCCAAGATACCACTGTCATCCAGAATTCCTGGAGCTAAATATATGATGTTAGAGAAAGGAAGCAGTAGAAGAATGTACAAATCTTCTATATGGAGCTCATAAACTCGAGGTGAAAAAAGTGTAAACAAGTATAGCAGCAAACCAAAACTGGAAAAAGAAGTTATTAGGCATATAAGCTAGGGAACCTTAAACATGTAACATGGTCGTACGTAGACCCCATGTAAATGCCCTTCCACACTTTCGTGTGGAACTGACATGAGATAGCGCAATAAAAGTTATACACTATACTCAAATTTAAAATGGTTACATTTATCATCTTCTGGATTATGGGAGGATCATCTCAAGTGATGTCATATGTCTAAAAAACAGGACAAATGTTTATCAAGTTCATCAACAAACACAACATTAATGTCCTTAATATGCTATAGAAACTATATCTTGATAAGTAAGCCATACTACCAGGCCTTTCATATGCTTTCAGAAACATTAAGACCCATCTGAATCTTATATTATTACTTAAATGGCTCATCCAACAAGGCTTCACTCAATTTTTTTTAGTAAGACCATGTTGGTACTGAAATTTAGCTCTTTTTGAACTAATCATTCTAAAGCAAATGAATTCACTATATCTATATGTCACCTTAAGTACAAGTTCCCCATGGAAGCCACCAGCCACCAGAAAATGATCATCTTTCACAGCCAGTGTACTCAACTGTGTTTGTGTAAAACCTTCCAATAAGGTCCCTGGATGTCTCTACATCAACAGGTTAATAAAACATAAATTAAATAGAATAAAGGAATAAAATTGGATTCTTGTTTAAAATTAGACGGATTAATACCTATGTATAAGAGAGAAAGGAAATAGAAAAAAAAAAATTCATAATATAATCCAACAGAAAAAATAAAACAAAAACATCAATTAAACTTGATTTAAAGTACCTCTGTTGGTACAATATGCCCAGAAAAGTCAAGCACTTCGGTTAGGCATTGGAGTAATGAAGACCAGTGCATTATTGAGTAGTTTGAAATGAGATAGACATCATGTTTTGATGTAGCCCACACCAAATTCCTCAGCTGCACATAGCATCAAAATTACCAACTTCTTGATACATTGTGCAATAAAAAGGTTGTGGTGATAGAAGTAAAAATATGGTGGATATAGCTCATATAAAGCTTGCTAGTATCAATCAGAGCATGTCAGTCCTAGTTTAATGAAAGCCAGTAGATCTGTAGAGGTGCACAACCATATTAACAGCATTATTAGTCTAACATAAACAGAACTCGATGCAAAAATTCATCCGGTGAAAGTTATACGATTTAACAGATTATGCATATAGAAGGTATAAATAAATATGGAGCAGCCCAAGAAGGTATAGAAGATGAACCAAGTATGTAAAGTTTTAGCTCTCATAGTCGCAATTTATGAGATTATGATGACAGAGTTAAAACTTATCAATCAACTAATATTTTAACTGGATTTCAAAATTTCAAGATTCTGAGTTCAACAAAAAAATACCATAGAGAACTCATGATAAGTAAATTAGGAGAAACTTAGCTCATGGTGGCATATTAATTATCATGTCTCGAGTACGCTAAAACTAAAATCAACTTCACATAATCATTAACATTTACCAATTTCCAAACTTGAATGTTAATCATAATCTTTCAATAACTTTACATGCTTGCAGCTCAAACTCAGCACCCTACTACGCAAACTAACAATATGAGCAATGCTACTCCAAATGAAATAAAACTGAGAACCCCAAAATCTATCCCCTTATTGAAATTTAGTGAAATTCTTATTTCAGAATCCAAAGGGTATTATTTAATTTCAACTTTTAACAGGCCCACTCATTCATTTCAAAAAAGAAGTGCTGGACTCATTTTTCACATTCCATACATCCTGAAAAAAAAAACACTATAAACAAGAGAAAAAAAAAATCATCCGAAAGCAGCAGATCAAGAGCACTTCTAAATGCTAGCCAATACATTGACACAAAATTACCAAAGAGATAAATCTACCTGAAAATGAAGGATTGTAGGCTTCACTAATCCTGTATAGTGGAAGAATTCAAAATAGTTGCCTCCCTTCTTTGTTGGTTTGCATACCTATAACAATTAAATAAACAGGGTACCCTATGGAATCAACCTTAATTCATCAATTGGATATGGGATAAGTAAAAAAAATAAAGAAAAAGAACAGTCCAAATTTCTCACCTTGTAGACACCCTCCTCAGATGAAGGTAAGTTAACATAATTCCTGTACTGTTCAAGTCTTGTCAATCTGTAGCTTTCCCTAGTTATATTCTATCTATCCCATGGAATATCCTGTATGTCTTTCCCCTCCCTTGCTTGTGAAGATGATGTATCCGTCACTTTCATGAGCTTCCAAAACAAATTGAGTTCAATTACTAAAATCCAAACACAATAAACATAATATGAACAGTCAACATACACACAGATAAGATTGTACAACACAAGAAGACAAAATGAGATTATTTTATTATCTATGTACCACCAAATACCTAAAGAATCTTATCTTAATCTTAATATATTAAAAGAGACAAGAGTTTGAGAAACTTTTTTAGACATATTTATCCCTTATACATTTTATTATTTACAATTATATCCTAATTTATTATCCTAATTTAAGTTAATATTAATAATAAGATATGATTGTCATATATTTTCATTTTTCATACCATTTACTCCACATTAATTAATATTCATATAATCATAAATCTTAATTTTTATATCCTACGAATCTACAATTCTATTATTATTGTCATGTATTTTCATTTTCTTATCATTTATTACATCAATTAATTTTCATGTAATTATAAATTTTAATTTTATATCCTACGAATCTATACTCCTAATATTTATCTAAATATGTCTATATTAATAATAAATAATAAAATATTAAATAATCAAAGAGCTTGAGATTATATTTGAGCCATTATATATTTTTTTATACTTTAATATTTAAAAATTGATCTATAATACAAAAATTATTTTTTTATATTAATTAGTAAGCTAAAGAGATTGTTTACATCGATAATTTAATAAATTATATTTATCATACAATGTACACATGCAACTTTTAAATTTAAATTAATTTATTTATGAGATCATTTAATGAGTGAAGAAATCGAAGAGTCTAATCAACCATTATAAAATGTGGAATAGCCGTTTGTCGAAATCAATTCACGACAATACTCGAGAGAAATGTAGTTTCTTAAATCAAATGTTTTTGGGTGATATATTCAGCAAGACGCTGAAGTTAATTGGGAAGAAGATAGGGTGCTTCTCGCTGAAGTTAATTAGGAAGAAGATATGGGGAATCACGCATTCTGTTTCTCACCATTTATTTTTATCCTAACTTTTGGTATTTCTTAGGTTCCTGTTGTTATGTGTCCAGAGGATGATTGCTTTCCACGGCTTTATTATTCTAAATTTCTTAGTAATACATGACTTTCTACTGAGCATACAATTGTTTATCTTCAATCTGGGAAAGTATCTAAACAATACTTTCAGTGTATGTAAGAATAATTTGGACAAGAAAGGTGGCGAAAAGAACATTTTTGTATTTGATCTTGGTGGTGAAATGATGAATGTATAGCTATGATAGTTTTTTTTTCTTTTTTTCTTTTCTAAGTTTCCTTCTTACAATTTCAGTAAAAGACTTTTGCATTATTATATACATTGTTATTAATATTGAATATTAAAAAAATATATTAATTATTTATAAATTCTAACTTTAGTTTAGTTGTTAATGGTAAATATATGAACACATATACTGTAAGTAATTTATTATGAAATAATTATGGTTAAATAACTATAAGTTATATACTACTCCTATTAGTCTAATAATATTGATTTTAAGGTTTTCAAAGGCGGCCATCAAAAAATTAATTTGATTATTTTTGGAATTATTATTATTAATTATTTTTAGTCTTTTAAAGTACACATCTTAATTTAACTTTTATCTTTTTATTTATTTTTAATCATCATAAAATTGGTAATTATTATGTAATTAAAATTAAGTTCGACTTCTCCCATAATTCATAAGCTTAATTATATCCAAGTACATATGAAAATTATTTATATTAGATTAAATAGTAATAATTAAATTTAAAATTTAAAATAATATTTTTTATATAGAATGACGATTTTAAGGGTTAGATGTAATACATATGGTATCAATTAAAGTAAAAATATTATTATGTACTTTCTAAATTGTTAAATTGTGTCCCTTTGAGTTCTTAATCAATAATCCATATAAGACTAAATTTAATGGAAGAATTGAATGAAAATTAATTATACAAAATAAAATTAAATTGTAATAGGTGAATATAAAATTTAATATTGAATGACTATTTGAAGAGATAGATGTATTTCTTTTGATATTAATTAAAGTTAATACATTATTGTTTATATTTTTTAAGAGACACCCTTTGAGTTCTTAATCAATAATCCATACAAGACAAAATTTAATGGGAGAAAATAAATACACATGATTGAATGAAAATTAATTATACAAAATAAAATTAAATTGTAATAGGTTAATATAAAATTTAAAAATAAATTTTAATATTGAATGACTATTTGAAGAGTTAGATGTATTTCTTTTGATATTAATTAAAGTTAATACATTATTGTTTATATTTTTTAAGAGACACATTCTTGAGATATGTGAGGCAGGTCGACACATTATTAATTAAAGTATATTTATTATAAAAATAAAATATATATATATATATATTTAAAATATGTTTGTAGTGAATTATATAATAACTCTAGGAACGTATTTATTATTTTAAAAAAACATACTTTAACTACTAATAAATACTATATTTTACCTATATAAAAATTATTATATTTTAATATGTCTCACAAATCATCTCACATCTCACAATGACTACGTTTAATTATATGAAAGATCATAAAAGCTACATTTAATTAATTAAATTAATTATAAAAAAAAGGTGAATAGACATGATTGTGGAATTTAATTATATAAAATTAAATTGTAATATAAAAATTTAAAATTTAAAATATTTGATATTATGATTAATTGTTTTAATACTTTTATAATTAATTATTTTAATATC
Organism: Pogostemon cablin; assembly: GCA_023678885.1. Classification (NCBI taxonomy): domain Eukaryota; kingdom Viridiplantae; phylum Streptophyta; class Magnoliopsida; order Lamiales; family Lamiaceae; genus Pogostemon; species Pogostemon cablin. Next base: position 4,951,909 of record CM042988.1, on the reverse strand, counting down.
TCATTAAATATTTTATAGTTTTTTTTTATTATTTCATACTTCTTTACGTTTTTTATTTTTGTTATAACATTTTAATAGTTATAGATTATATATACTCTAATTTAAATTAAAGTATGAATGATGTGAGAAATAATTTTAGAATATTATATATTTTATATTGTGTTAGTCTGTATGAATTAAAGTGTGAATGATTAATTAAAAAATTAAGACAGTATTTTATCCATACAATAATTTACTCATTTAATCATTTATAGAATACTGAAAGAATGACATGCATGTGACGTGCAACGCACGTGTAAAAATCTAGTACAGATAAATTCATCATTTTAATTATAAAAAAGCTGTGGATCGAAGAAACTAACCATATCATACTCGTCAAGATTTGCATCATCAGCAGTTGGGTATTCCTCATCAATTCCATCTATAGAATCTGCCACGTCCCCATCATCCACCATGTAATCCCTCTGGTCAACACCATTGTATGACACGGTTTCCTCTTTGTTCCACAAACCTTCATAATTAACAACACCTTCAAACTTTAGGAATTCCAGAACATTAAAAAGACCCCACAAATTTGAAATCAACCTTCCTCTTAGAAAGTACATAAGGACATAACCAAGTGATTCTAAATCCTTTTGCTTTGTTCTGCAATAAGAGATCAAAAACATAGAAAACTTCATCAAGAGAATAAAAATGAAGAAAAGAAAAGAAACAAACATTTCCACAAAAAGGCTTTCTTTTCTTTTCTTCTGAGACACAGGAATCCCAACGAAACAAGGCCATCTTCAGCCTACCAGCTACGACCATAAGGTTCACTTACCAATGCCAAGATGGGTGTTTACACTAGCATAACAAGCTGTTCCAGTGAGATTTTTATTTTCCCTGTAAATAAGTAATATGGAGAGCTCAAGATAAAAATACCCAAGAATGAAAAACTGAGTATATGTGACTCATACACCTGATAAGCAATACGGTTAAATAGGTATGCAGTCAGAGTGGCCACAATTTACAGCATTTTCATTAAACGGGAAGACTTATTATTCAAATTTTACAGCATGTACCAAGAAATGTAAATATTACCCCGAAGGTAACATAAACAAACAGAAAATAGAAAACTTTGAGTTCCTAATCAATGAGACTGCAGCCATCAAATCTTACAGTAATTGGCATGACTGGGCCTATAAAACTAATAGTTCAACCTTTCCAAACTAACCCCAAGTCAATCCAAATTTGGAGCCAAATATGCAATCGTAGCAGAATTCACCAAGGCAGGCATTGTTAGCTAATGACATATTAATAGATGAGGTTTGTCAGAAGATGATTTTCGTGCAAAATCATTATCAAGTACAAGCCTTTATGAATATATTAAATTTAAAAACTCTTTTCACCAGACAACCAACCATATCTATCTATTACTTACTATTTTTTATATCATAGAGGTGGTTGGCATAGACGGATGAAAATTGGAAGGACCCAAAAAATGACCTAACATAAATACCTGTAAGGTATGTGCATTATCTATCAATAATGTAGACCTGTTTCAAAGATAACAAAGGTTAGCTTAGGTTGCTCCAAGTACCAGAACTGAATATTTTTTAAAACAAAAAATTCACGTTTAGCCCAACAACTTCGGCAATTTATACTAAACAATGCCATCCAAAAAATCCTAACACTATTTTATTCAAAAATGGCAGTGAATAGATAACAACAATATATACAGCCATACAGGAAGGCTGGCAATGATGATTGCATTGATTTAGACTAAAGTACTTCAAATTCAGATTGCATTGATTATAAATTCTGATCTTTCACAGGCTATGCTACACGGTTCCCATAAAGGTCCAGACCACACTACGACTTATAACTTCAAATTTGTCAGGCATCCATCATTTTACACAGCTTGACAGCGTACTCATGCCACACCTATTAAAAACATCACATATCCAACAGAAGCACTCATCCTAAACTGGGGAGTCCGTGCTTTTTATAAAGGAACATTGGAAGGGGACAAACTAAATTCAGAAAGCAACACCTCAAAAATAGCACCAATTCGACAGAAATTTCAGCAACAAGAGAGATGGGGATAGGGAGGGGCATACCAGTGCTATATCACACATTAATTGACTAATCCTAGAAGTGTTTGAAAACATTCCAAACGGATGACAACCAGAAGCCAAGAGCCAATTCACCACAGGCATCTCGTGAACATGAGAAGCCTTTTCATATGGTGCACACAATCCACCCACACCAGAGGTTGATGGTACAATATGTCTTCTCTCTAATTCAGAAACGTAACAGCCCAAACAATGAATGAGATGAGGGCAAATTTGAAATATGGTGAAAATTTATAGAGTGGATCACAAAACTCATTATTTTATCAAAATAAAAGGTGGGAAAAAAACCCTTTACAGCACGGCCAGCACATTTGAGTTTCCATATTGAACACATATGAAAAGTTGAATTAATGCATATCTCGTCATCAAATGCATATCTGCAAATGACAATTGAAGAACAAACTGTAAAACTTAGACGTGATGTGCCAGCCACACCTGAGAGGTTGCAGTAGAAAGCTTAAGGAAATTTATATGTACATCAGACTATGGGTGAGCCATTTCAGGTTTCAATACATTATCAATAATTTAATACATTTTTAGCAGTGCACTAATATTCATTTAGAAAGTCGAAGTTAGCTGAAATCAGAAGAACCTACTTCCTAAAGAATAGCCCCATCTAGATATGTCTCTGTACGAACACGAAAGCGTCCATCCTTCTTTATTTCTGGAAGGGAATGAAACCTCATCGCTTTTGATACAGCAATGGACAACTTTTCGTGGTGATGTAGTCCATGTGAACCTCCAACAATTACAACTTCCTGCACTTGGTGAACCACCTCAATTTTGCTACAACATTTGATACGAGTAATCTAGTAGTCATATCAACAGTTTCATCAATATAAAAAAGCATCCAGACGATAAAGTTAGAATCAGAGTTCAAAAAAGAGTTTAACAAACATCAAAAGTTCTAAGAAAGTAAAAAAAAACTACTAAAATGAAATTAATAGAGGAGTTTAGAACGAGGGAGAGGCAAATGGCGCCTGTTCATCTCGATTGAATGGCCAAAAGCCTCCACTTGATTCCATTACATCGGGTTGCTGCTGCAAGTACATCTCCACGATCTGCCGGGATTGATAACTCTAGAATGTTGAGCGGCGCGTAAAGCCGTATAGGTAAAGGTGCACCTGTTCTTTGATGTGCAGCCGAAAGAGAGCGTAACGAAAGTCATGGTTATTGGTAAATTCAAGAGCAGATTGCTGCGAATCTGCCGCTCTTACAAAGCTAATCTGGCTTGAATTTAACAGTGTGACCTTTACGGCTTCCTGCGCCGCCCAACATTCCGGAGCGTGCTTGTCACCAATTAAAAAAAGAAAGACAAAAAATACTTATTGGTGTGACAATTTTTTTAAGAACAATTAGGTCAATTCAATTCAATTAAAGGTGGGCATATTTTCACTTTTTAGGTGCCCAATGTAATGGTTGCAGTGGTAGTTACAGTATTTCACACTTTGGTTAGTAAATTTAAACCTGTGGCCAATAAGGCAATGTGTACCAAGTGGGCCCAATGCAGTGTAAAGCCCAGCGTATTTTGGTGATCCACTAGGTAAGGTAAATTAGTTTTGTAAAAGACAAATTACTATCTAATTACTTAGGTTAGTTATAAAAAGGAATATATTATACTCTCGCTGTGGAGAAGGGTCTAATTTTATTGTTTTGAGTGTACATTTATATATATTAGTATGAAACCCGTGTATAACGCGGGATTATTTAATTATTATTCTTTTTTTATAATTAAATAATCTGTGTTACATAAATAACTTAACAACACTAATTAAAGATTTTTTTGTTATACCTAGATAATTTGTTTCATCAATACTCCATAAAGAACTTGCAACAAATTATAATATTTGACTTTTGATATTGTACGTATAACTAAATCATGTAAAAAATTTATATATATATATATTCTAATTATTTGAAATAATCTTAACTTGTATATTTTTTTAATGTTACTTTATAATACTCCCTCCGTCCATCATCAATGTATTCATTTGCTTTTTGCATGTGGATTAAGGAGTATTATTATTTTATATGTAGTAGGTAGTTATATTAGTGGAGGGTGTGGATACCATATTTTATTTGCATTAGTGTAGGGTGTGGGTCCCATAGTTTAAAAAGAAAAATTGATAGATTAAGGATGAACGACCCAAAGATAAAATTGATAGATTGACCATGGACGGAGGGAGTATAATACAATTGAAAACAACTTATTACTCCCCCTGTCTCTTTAAAAAAAATGTGCAACCATATATGAGTAATTTTGTCTTTTTGCTGTATATTTATATAGTTGTTAGTATTTCATTTTTTTATTGTATTTAAGCGTAATTATGATAAAAGTATGTCACTCTTAGTAATAAATTTTTAATTTTACTATTTGTCTAAATAAATATCAATTATATAAAAAATCTCAATTTATTCTTTTTTTTTCTATAAATAATTTGATTTGATACTAATTAATTTATTTATATCGAATAATTTATTTATTAATCGTAATTAATGATATTAAAGTAAATAAGTTATAATAAATACATAGGAAAAATAAATAAATAAATAGTAAGACTATATGTGAATAACACGTTAGCAGAAAAGAACTTTACTATACTATACTTAATATATATATATATATATATATATATATATAATATAATATAATATTTTAAATAGTTGCTATATATATATTTTTTTACTCATAATTATTATGGTTTAGTATTTCTTAATTAACTATATAATAATAATTCTACTTCCATTAATTGTTATTTTCAAGAACTAATCTAATATATATATATATAATATTCTTTTGAATATTCATAAAAATTGTAATGAATTTATTAATTTCATTATTTATTTATTTTTATTAGTTTCAAATATTATAAACAACTAAAGAAAACGAATTTTATAATTTATATGTCATAATTGAATAATTCATATACATATGAATAATTAAATAAAATTAATAAATCAACAATTACTTAAAAACTCGATTCCAATATCATTTGACAACATCGAGTAATATATTAAAAAATATAATAAAAAATAGTAATTAAACTTAAATAACTTGAAGAAAGATTTTAATTCGTTACATGAGTCAGTCTTTTAACCTCTTATTCATCTTAAAAAATATTTGAATTGATTATCTACTTGAAGAGATAAATCTATTCCAAAAATACTTGAATGATCTATATGAATCAGTTTTTTAGCCTCTTATTCCTCTTAAAGAATAAATCTTAACAAATACTTTAATAGATTATCTACTTGAAAAGGTAATGATTCTAAAAATACTTGAATGATCTACATGAATCAATTTTTTAACCTCTTATTCATCTTAAAGAATATATATTTGAATTGATTATCTACTTGAAGAGATAAATCGATTTAAAAAATACTTGAATCGATTATCTTATTCCTCTTCTTAAAGAATACTTGATATTATATACTTGAAGAGGTAAACCGATTCCAAAAATACTTGAATGATTCAAGAATAATAGAACCGATCCTCTTATTCCTCTTGAAGAAAGAATACTTGAGATTATATACTTGAAGAGGTAAATCGATTCCAAAAATACTTGAATGATTCAAGAATACTTGAATTGATCTATTATCTTATTCCTCTTAAAGAATACATCGATCTTATTCCTCTTGAAAAATACTTGAATCGATCATCTTATTCATCTTGAAGAATACTTGAATTGATTCTTGAAGAATACTTCAATTAATTCTTTTCATCTTGAAGAATACTTTAATTGGTTAGAGATTCAAATATTTAGAAGTGAGTTGAATCTTGCTCCTTCGAAATAAAATTTTATACTTTTTATAAATCAATTATTTAGAGGAACTTGAAGAAAACTTCTATTCCTCTTGAAAAATCGAATGTGTGTGTTTGGAATAAATAACCAAAAAGACTTATTTATAGGTGGGGTTTGAGAAAATATTATATGGAATATTCTTTTTTCCATTTATATATAATTTAAATTTATACATATTAATTTATTACAATAAAAGATTTAGTAATTAAATAATAATACCAAAATAAATACATAAAGATATTCAAAATTTAATTAGTCATCAATCAAAATAAAAAAATAAAAAAAAGAATTTATTTTATGATAAATTAATGAGGTGCACATATAAGAAAAAATAAATATATTTTTAATTTATATTTTGATATATATTTTTAATTTGAATTTTTTTTCTTAAATTATGTGTGTGTTTATATTTATTTATTATTATCTCAAATAAACATAATTTTATTTTTAATTAATATTTTATTCTTAATTTCTATATATATATATTTTAAATTTATTACCTATTTAAGATTAATTAATAAAATAAGAAAATACATTATTTTAAAAAGAAAATATTAAATAAGGAAGTTAATGATAAGTAAATAAGGAAAATATAAAAAAATAATTTAAAATTTTTAAAAAATGAGAAAATTACACGTCATAATAGAGCGCTATGAAGACGACACGCAGACAGAAAAGTTTCTGCTATAATATACTTAATATAGATATATATACACATTACTAATACAATATATGTAAGGGAGCGGCAATTTGCACCCCCCAAAAGTACTATATGAAGAACAATTATGGGGGTTGAATAGATTTTACCCATAGTCTGAAAAATCACAAAATAAATTAGCAAACGAATAAAATCCTAGATAAGGGAGTCGTTGAGTCCTTCTCCGTCTTGAATCCTTCTCTTGGTTCTCCTCTTGGTTCCACAGACGAATCTTCAAAGTGATGGATGGATGGATGGAGAAAATGATGGATGTGATGATTGGGGGGTGATCCCTCTTTGTGGGGTGTAAGATGATTGTGTTGCGGTGCCTTGGTGTGATTTACATCCCATTTTATACTTGTAAACTCTCATTATGGACCTTTGATGTGTTTTTTCTTGAAAAACACGAAAATACACGCACTGAGGGTGCAAAAATACGAATCTGGAGCTGTCCCGCATGGTGGTTCGACTTTTGGGCTTGGTCGAACCAAATCATGGAGGTCGTATCACTCTGTAACAAACTTTCAGGTTCCTGGTTCGACCCGAGCCAGTGATCGAACCAGATCAGTGAGGTCGAACCAGATTGCGCAGTCTCACCGTTTCGCGTATAAATTCCACATCCAAACTCCAATTTGAGTGATTCTTGAGCTCACGCGATCCTCTTTTCCTTGGTTTTCTATCCATATAAATATCTAACCAAAAGTCCAATATTTGAAGATCTAACAAGTCATGTAAAGTGAAACGGTCGTGTTGAGTAGGAATAGCTTGCGCGACGTCACCATTTTAATCATAACTTTCTCGTTTGAACTTCGATTGAGGTGTTATTTATGCCAAAACGACTCTATCCTTTGTGGCATTCCAACCATGTATCACACTTCTAGTTTTGAGCTCCATACGAACACAAAAAAATTACACAAGTTGGACGTGTGTTTTTTCAGCATTCTTGTACAAGTTGCACATTTTCTCCAACTTTGCACTTTTGATCTTTTTTCCACCTAACACACCCTCACATATATTGAATATAAGACACTTTTGCTAATATATAACAATAATTCCTAATAAAAATGTGTTAAATTGGATACTAAAGTACCCTTATTTTCACTCTCATCACCTGTCGTCGGAGGTCCCCACCGCCCTCCATACCGACATAGGACACTTACCAACCTCCATACCAACCACCACACCGCTGGCCGCCGTCGCCCTCCATACCGATCTCCATGCCGACCTTCATACCCATATGAGACACTCACCGACCTCTATACCGACATTCATACCAACCTCCATACATACATGGGATATATTGGGTATAATTTATTTAATAGTAGACATTAATGTTCAAAAAGTATATTGGTTAAATTTATTATAAAATTTACTTCTTCTTGGTATTGTTATTATTGTTTAGATGCATTTTGGACACAAATGACTATTGAACTATAATATATTCTTAAATTTTTATTACATTCTATATTTAAAGTTTTATTTTCATTTTATTCTAGTTAAATGAGTTAGTTCATCCGTACATTAGAAAACACAGGAATTTTTTTTTATAAACTAGGCATTTCGCACCTCAGCAATGAGGTGCTAGCCCAGGACTGTTGATAATTAATAACAATAAATAGGACTGTTAATAATTAATAACAATAAGTAGGAGTAGAAGGGTTCATTATATGTACATTATATAAGCAAAATGCTTGAGGGTACCAATTTAATTAACATCCAAATAAATTTTTTTCTAAGGCTAGAGGGTAACAGCTTAAATAATGGATCAACAGGCAAGTGCTTCAACACGAATTCTCTCTGGCATGTATCCCGAAACAAGCTGCAGTATCCCTTAAGGTTAATCAAATCAAAACATATATAATAGCTCAAAGCAAGGAAAAGGATTGAAGAATTCCCACACATTAGCTGTATAAGTGATGTTTTCTAATTGGAAATTCCAGTTATCCTCGCACATGTTTCTGCAATAGAGCTCGTCGCTTTTCAGATCCACTGTAACCACATACCCCGAAGCCTTGAGGAGTTTCACCAAAATTCCTAGGCTCCAAGTCATAATTAATTCTATCCTTTTTTCAATAGAGTAGCATCATATTTAGAATCACCAACTTCAAATAGAGATCTGGTATTGGTAATTTGGCAACCATAACCATTCAACTTATAATAACAAGAAAGAAACAATTAACAAAAGCCAAGTAAGCTTATTTATTCACCTATAAACACTATTGACATTACGAAGGTTGGAGAACATAACAACATATTGTGCATGGTTTCATGAATTGCCTCTTCTATTTTGATAGTAGTAAACTGGAATTCCAGAGAACTTGGATACTGCTCTATACTTATAATATACTAAATTATAAGCTTGCTTATATAATTTAATCAGCATCTCATTAATGACAAGCAACAACAGACACAACAATGAGTTCATAGCCACTGTAATGATGAAAAGGATAAATACGTACATAAAGCAGAAGTACTGAACAGACTGTTATGTTGTATGTGTGTGTGTGTGCCTGGCTGTCTGCAGAAGCCAAGTTCAAAGCCATCCTTCTCCAGGAGTGGCAACTGCAATGAGTGTCAATGGCAGCAGATTCAGATGCCTAAATCCAACAAATCCTTTTAAATTTCAGCAAAAAATTGTAACGGAAAGAAAGAATATAAAGTGGTGGTGAAATTCCACTCCTAAACTTCATATTCCAATCAAGTAGTTATTTTCCCTGTTTAAAACTTTTAACGATCTTTAGTCAACCATAAGTTATAGAATGATATAACAAGAATTACACACAGAAATAATAGCTCATCTATTTCTTTTAGTTGGATTGAGGGTTTGTGAAAGAAAGGTAGGAGCAAACCCAAGTTGGGTAGATATAATTCCTTGCCTAACTATGAGAAAGTAGTTAATATATTTTCCCTAGAAAAATACAAGCATGATCAAGTAACTTATGCAGAAGGTTTATGTAGTAACTTTTGGCCATTCTTTCAAAACAGTCAACAAACAAAATAGGGTTCTCGTACTCTACAAATGACTGCAAGATCACCACAAACATACATACTAATAATTAGAAAAAGGAAACCAAGTATCAGAGTAAGCGGAGAATGAAATATACCAACCGCTGTAAATGTAATTATAATTCCTCTCCATTTCTCATTGCGGGGCTTTATCAATTCTATCAAAAGCAACAACTTAAATGTTCCTAACATCTTTCAGCCCATGATGCTCCAGTTGAGGCAACATTTCCTACAATTACAAAAGAGGAGCAAATAATACATAATGCTAACTGACAGAAATTCTGATACATCAAATAATTTTTTTATATTAGTTGAAATGAACAAAGCAAGTGAAAACTGAACCTGCTAACCAATAACCTTAATGCCCCAGAAGAGCATTTCTTCATCACTATTTATTTGATTTATCTAAAAAAAGCAAAAATTCCTTCAGTAGAAGTAATATTTATTATTCAGCAAAAAGGAACCCTGTCGAATAAAGCAATAACAGATCGTGGCACTTGTCAACATGTACTGATAGTCGTGGTTATGTAGCATCAACAACCTCATCATCTATGAATACAGAATACATGCTTTGCAGGATAAATTTTTTATTTATTATATTTTTATCATCTTAGTCTAAGATTGCATATGTCATGGAACAAAATGATAGTTTGAATGATCACGTAGTCTAAGTTTGGAGATGACTGTTGTGTTACTTTTTCTATTCCTTAAGACTACCTTGAATTTCTTCTATGTTTTGAATCATATATAGTCATGTTTTAAATTTAATTGATATTTTTTCCAAAATAAGATTAATATGACACTTAGAAAGCTCTGGCCATAGTTTATATGTGCATAATTTACATGCATTGTTAAGTGGGTTAACTTAATTAATACTCAACTTGTGGTTGAGGCAATTTGATAAACAACTTGTACCTTTATATATGCACAAACATAAAATTCGAAACATATCGAAGAACAAGCAGGGGAAATAATAAGACACGATGACTAAAAAATAAAGCGGGGTCTGAAAAGGGTTCATAACAGTGGATTTACAGCCTTCACAAGCAATCAGAATAGAAGATTACTATGTTGTTGCCACTACATATAGAAGTACCCGTCTCTAAAGAAGTTGATTCTCCGTCTCCCTTGAAGGTGCATTACCTCTAAGCTTCCCGTTACCATAAAGATGATACTGCAGTAGAGAGCTTATATCAATAGAAGAAGCCTCAATTATTGTGTCATTCTCTTATTTGTACCTTAATAAGAAAACGAAAGAACTAAAAAAGGTCAAAGAGTTGGTCCGACAGAACCACATTAAATATGAATATAAGTACCTGTCTCTAAAGAAGTCCATTCTCCGTCTCCCTTGAAGGTGCATTACCTCCAAGCTTCCCGTTACCATAAAGATGATACTGCAGTGGAGAGCTTATATCAATAGAAGAAGCCTCAATTATTGTCATTCTCTTATTTGTACCTTAATAAGAAAACCAAAGAACTAAAAAAGGTCAAAGAGTTGGTCCGGCAGAACCACATTAAATATGAATAGATGCATCTATATTTGTCATTAGGTTAATTTGATGCAAACATGGGTTTAGAATCTACGTGTTTCCTTTCAGATATTCCACATCATTTAGCTTCTTCTCTTCACCGATCATATGAATAATAATCTTCCTCCATGCTCACCTTCTCCATCTCGCCTTCACCTCTACCTATCTCACAGTTTCTCTAAAGTCTAAACTTACAAGTTCCATCAGAACCCAAAAAAACCAAAATGTTATTGCATTTTACCTCTTCTGACATTAGATTATCTATCAAGCTCAGACTCTCCTGGTTAGATATGCGAATTTCAGGCCTGTCTAATTGAAACCCATATAGCAGGATCTCTCAACCTCATTTCAATTATTTTTATTCAGACTAAGGCATCTTTGCTACCCGTATATAAAGATTAGAGTTATACCAAGCTATCAAAGATATAGAATGAGAGTAGGATAAAAACACAGTTCCATCCTCCCTTAAAGAAGCTTTACTGAAAGCTAGCAATTGTATATCTATGTTACTTCAAGCTTTTTTATAATTAAACATTTCTCCTTAAGCCATGCATTGGGATATTTACTTAGTGAACAAGGTAATTAAACCGGAGATAATCAATCATTACTCAATAGGTTCTAATAATTCTACATCAAAGACAAAGAGGTTTACCATTCCGTTGGACATTCTATGTGACCTTTTGAGATCAGGACAACCAAAGTAAGAGCAGTCTGCAACATAACCACATTAATAGAAAATAGAATCATAAAGAAATTAAGATGGAAATAACAGCATCACATACAAAAGGACCAAAAGTAAATATGATGCAGAACGTAGTGGCGGGAAATCACAGTTGAATAAATCAACTAAACTGAATTGCAACAGACTATCTATCAACTTACTAACTAATCTGCATCCATTATTGGAGGCAATACCTGATAGTTCTCTTCTCGTAGGTGTGATAATAACTTTTACTTTGGATGTGATTTCTCTTCATTGCTTATACCCCTGCAAACATGTTTTCATAATAAGATCTAGTAACATTTTATATATTCTCAGTTCCATTGGAATTACATGTGAGAAAGTAGCACTAAATTCACGCAAGTTAATATTTAATTATATAGCACTAAAACTTCCATTGACCCCTGCAAAAGAGAGAGAAGGACATCCATGACCACGTAGAACGTACACAAATATCTCAGATAACTGATGAACTGCAATTCTAACCATGTTGTATATGCTCAAATAGTGGATGGCCAGTCCATTACCATAGGTTGTTCTTCATTCCAGTCAAGTAGTTATCCACAGCAATCACCTAAGCCAATTTCATCAAAAGAGTTAGGATTATGTGTATTCTGAACATATAGAACTATTATATGATGCCAGTATGAGAAATTGCTTACTTCATTTTTCTCATTTCCATCAACTTGTCAACCAAGTGACAGCCAATGAATCCAGCTCCACCAGTAATCAAAATTGTCATGTTTGCCTATCAATCCAAGATCTTAATAGTAATATATATCCTCATAACATCCAGACCGATCCCTCAAATGCACAGAGTGTTATCTACAATTCCAAACCTCTTAAAAAATACTATCAACTACTCTGAAGATTTTAATGGAAAAAAAAAAACTACTGAATTACAAAATCCAACTGAGTTAACAGAGAACATAAAGCACAAGCCATCTTTCACATTTAATCGCCTACGAATAAAATTATGGAAATTCACAGTAGCACGAAATTAAGCTAATCAGTACCATGAATAAAATATTGTTAATCACGGCAAAACTACTTCAAAGTTAATACTAAGAAAAATGCAGATCAATAAGTATTAGTAGGGATCGGATTTATCATATAAATACTTTATTATTACCTTCACTTAATTTGTCCTTTCCCTCTCCCTCCTCCATCGAAGAATTGGTCCCTCCAAATTCCACAACGCCATTCACAATATCAAAGCACTGCACATTTTTAAAAAGATTATCAATAGATTAGTAGTAATATCACCCACTAAAAACAAAGAAAGATCAAAGTCATATTAAGGGAAAATTATTGCTACCTCAAAGTGAAAAGAAAACACGATAAAGTTCCGGGTATCTAGCTTCAAGTTCTGCTCTCTCCCTTAAGAAACTTTGCTTGAAGCTCATCATGTCCTCTCTGCAATTAAAGAGAAAAAATATGTATGCTTGACTACTGTGAAAAATAAAACTATCGAGTGTTTAATAAAACTTCAATAATGCTTCTACAGTTTCATGATTGGATTCCAGGTACTTACAAAAATAGTGAGAATTGAGAGTACAAAAGCTTTAACTGAACAGTCTGAGCTGCCAATATATTCTGTAAATGCCCTCATTATTCTTCAAGTTTCAAGCATGTAACAAACTTGAACCACTCCTTTTATATATTCTGAAGGCAGCCAATTAGAACTCACTCCTCCACTCACCCTCTTGCACTATACTATTCATAACTCCTTAGTAATTTAGACAACAATGCCTAGAGTATAAGTTAGTTCAAGTATGGCATCCTGAGCAACAAGTCATCTAAAACACACTCATCATGAAGGGTTTGGAACAACAGGTGTTGGGGCGATGAAAACAAAAGAAACATAGTGTAATCATGTTCTTATCTTATAATCAAGAACCTGAACCGTGGTTAGACCCAAAAAAACCTGGAAGAAACGCTTGCCGGTGTAAGGAGGAACTTGAATGCGGATGATATACCTAAAGCAGACATAAACTGTGGTTAGACCCAAAAAACCTGGAATAAACGCTTGCTGGGGTAAGGAGGAACTTGAATGCGAATGAGATACCTAAAGCAGACATAAACTTTGTCAGTAAAAGAACACAGAAATTGAAGCTAATTAAATGAAAATTCTAAAAAGGCTTTACTCGGATAGGGCTACAGGGACAGTTCACCAATTCACATGTTTTTCTCCCACACACAACCTATCGAAGAAAACCTATATTAAGCAAATGGCATCACATAAGTGTAGCATAAAATAAACCAATACAGGAAAAAAAAAAAAAAAAAAAAGGATTTAAAATTGAATACAACAATACCCAAATAAAAAGGCATCAATATTTTTTTTCTTGACCTCAAGCATTGGTGTAAAACTTATGTGAAACAAATAATTCATAAATCGTAAATTAGTAACTTACAACAGTTGGAAAACTCACAACCAGCATAGTGTCGGCTCCAAGGATTCAAAGGAAGAGACTACAGGAAAACCCAAGAAATACGAAATACGAAATACGAAGAAGACAATAAAATTAGGGCTTTCTCTTTCATTTGAATACGCTTTAAAGGGAGTGCAGGATACCAATGGGTATATCGAATCACCTAAGAAAAAACCCACGTCAGAGAATATCAAATCACCATTTGGAGTACGGAAAAACCAAAGAAAATAAAGAGTTTACCTGGGGGAAATGTTCGAGCACAAGCAAGGGCACGGAGAGACTGATGATTATCTTGAATTTAAGTTTTCGGTCCAACTTTCTAGACCAGAATAATCAACAATGCATAGAGTACGACGACGGCGAGGTCGTAATTGGTCAGTACATGCGGTGGAGAAGAAGAGAATGAAAGTCCTTCACAGAAGAATGGTTGCCGTAATAGATAGAAACAAATGGTAGAGAAAAGAGGCGGAAGCAGCGCGTACGTACCGTCGACGTTGGGAGCATGACGTGGTTGCAGTGGGGGGAAAAGATGAGTCGGGAGGGATAAGAAAAGGAAATGTGCGGTGGCGAAGTTGATCAGAGGAGGAGGGAGTGAGAGGCGAGTCAGCGTCGGAATTGACGATCTGAAGAGAGAGGGAGTGAGTTGATCAGATAGGAAGATGTAGTGAGAATTGAGTCGGCGACGATTTTATCGATCAGATGGGAGAAGGGGTGAAAGAGATTGTTTATACCACGTTGCGGAAAGAGATGGTGCCACGTATAAAGAGGGGGTAACCGGGAACCGGCTGTAAACTGGCCATCCTGAAATTATCCGTTCTTTAAATATGTGACACATATCACATTATCATGAAAAAGAAAATGGCCAAAATAGTGTGTTGTCTGGAAGGTTCAAAATGGCCAACATCTCTTTTTATATATTCAGTTATATAATTTATAAATTGAAAGAATTTATTTTAAGTTAATATAAAAAATATTAAAGTAATTAAGATTTCATATACTAATACAAATGAAAAGGTTATAATAACAATTAAAGTTTACATTTTATTAATAATCAAATTTTAAACAGTACATTTTGATACTTCCTAATCAACAAAATTATTGAATTAGAGAGAATGACCAAAACAGCCAAAATTGAAAGTTAAAAATTAAAAATTATTATCATCCAATAAATTAACTTTATATCATTTATATTCAATGATTAAGTTTTGGCTAAAATGCTCTCAATCCTTTATTTTTATTGTTTTATTATTCAGTGTTGGTAATATTGTTGGAAACCCAACACAGGGTATCGACACTATCAGATGTCGAATTTTGTATCGGTCAAAGTATAGGAGCCCCGATATACGATGTCGGTATCCTATGTCGGAGCTCCGACACTAAACGCAGGATCTTTCGTCGTTTAAACTAGGGTTGGGTGACTTCGTGCATGCTTTTAATTTTCTCATTGCTTGTGTTCTTGGTTGTAGCCCTTTTGGACCCCAATGTCGAGTGCTTCTATCCATCCTTTGAGTCCACGCAGAAGGTTCTTCTGATGGTGTTGCCGCCGGCTATCAAGGTGGCTTCCGGCTCAATTTTTGCCGTCTTTCCTAATAAACGCCACAGTACAGGGTACCCATACTTGTCCCCTAACTAGAGTTCAACTCTTGCTTCAATTTTATCTTAAAACCTCGTCATATAATTCTAAAATAATAATGTGTAAGAAGTTTATATATGTTTGATTTGATTGATCTCCTAATTAATATTGTTTTATAAGATTATTATTTCCTTTAACGAGTTCAATGCAAGGGTCATCGTGTTAAAATATCAATATCGGAAGTACTAATTATCATATACTGACAGAAAAGAAATTACAGTTTTAAAAAAATATAAAACATTCTATAATAATTTATTTAGGTATTTAAATATTAAAATTGTATTTTACTATTATATTTACATTTACGTATTATCATTTTTATCATGCTATCAGGTAACTAAATCCTATTTGGAATGTTATATGCATTTAAAAATCTAATTTTAAAAGGTAATATTTAAATTATTAACAACGTCATAATAAATTTCCATTGTATCGGCATATAATATTTCATTCAATTCCATAACTGGATAAATTAAACTAAAATCTCTAACCTGAATTGATACGTGAGCGTTTAATTTGCAAACACTCTTTTCGATGACGACGGGCTATTCTTGCTGATTCAAGATACAGCTTAAAATTAAAATTTATTTGAAAATATTTAATCTATTAATAATTAAATAAAATACTTACCTAAATTTATTCTCAAAAACTTTTCTCTGCTATTGCTTATCATCCTAATTTGGTTGGTGATTTGATACTATCTATCTTCGAGAAGCATGGACTACATCAGAGATTCCGAATGTAATCTTCGAGATTCATGGACCATCAGAGATTCTGAATGTAAACTTTAAAGTGATTGATTGATAGGTGTAATGAGAAAAAAAGTGTTTATTATAGGGGATACCTTTTAAATTAATTCATATAGATATTAATTAGCATTAACCGATTATGCAAACATCATGTTAATTGGTTTTGATTATTATTTACCATTTTGGAATTAATCATGTTACTATAAATATGTCCAAAATTTTTGTGAAATATTAAAAATGAATTTTAACTAATGCATGTTTTTGATCAAACGTCATTTCCATGCATAATTTTTATGATTTGTGTAACATAAATGTATCTCTATAATTACTATCGATATTAATTAGCATTAACCAATTATGCAAACATCATGACAATTAATAAAAATTAAATAATGCTCCAAATTCAAAGTTTCTTTCCCGGAATTTGCAGCTGACAAAGGTGAAAACCTTGACTCCATTTTTAAGACTTAAAAAGAAAAAAAATAATTCGAAAATGAGAAAATATAGCCAAATAAAAGAGATAGTTCAAATATGAGAAATAATATCAAATTGTGTTTGAGAATGAAATAATGTGGAAATAGAAAACCATCCACATATATATAGCATAATTGAACCCCTTTAATGTACCTACTCTAAATAAAATAATTATTAATAATGGAAAGTAGCAACAATCAGTATAAATAAATATTAAGAATATGATTAACTTATTAAAAAATAATAATGATAATAAGGATGCGTTTTGTTAATGAAATCATATAGGATTAACTTGTATATAATAAAAGAAAAATTAGAACTCAGCAGAGTCATCGTCACCATTATATTAATAGAAATCATTGAGGATTAATTTACTAAAAATAAAAATAAATAATACTGATGTATTCCAAATATTCTAAGATTTCTAAAATGGCTAATTATAGTGTGCATCCGGGTGCATCCTAAGATAGGGTGCACCCATATACAAATATATATATAAAAACATATACAATTATAAGCAAAAATATATACAATTTAATTGTTAGTTTTTTTAATGAAAAATTAAGTATAAAAAGTATACAATTATTAAAAAATATGTATACACTATTAAATAAAAAGTTATACACATATGAATGCTAGTTTTTTTAATGAAAAACTTAGTGTGAAAAAAATATACAATTATTACGAAATACGTATACAAAATAGAATAACATGTATACAAAATAGAATAAAAAGTTATACACATATAGGTTCACCCTTACACCCGGGTGCACCCAATATACACTCAAAATTATTAAAATTAAATTAGGTGCTTATAATACTGATGTATTCCAATATCCAATTTTAATTTACTAAAATTAAAATAGGTGCTTCTAACTAATTAAAATTAAAACTCCAATAACTCCAGTAACTCTAAGGCAAAGTATGCTTATTATATGCTAATTAAAATTAAAACTCCAATAACTCTCCAAGGCAATATGTAGTAATTAAATAAGAGCTTATAATATGTTTTTCTTTTATAATTAAAATTAAGATAACACATAATTATTTTACTATTTTTAAAATGAAACATTAGATTCATCTTGAGCTATATACTTGACACATAAGCTAAACTTCATGAGAAGTGGACAACTCATCATACTAAACTGCCACATTGGATTCATCTTAAATTATATAATTGACACATAGGCTAAACTCCATGAGAAGTTGACAACTCATCATACTAAACTCCCAATTAGTATGTGTAAGATGTTCAAAAGGTCCAATAGAAATAGAATTATTAATGGCAAAGTCTCCTGTGCCCTGGACGTACGAATTTAGATCCGTGTGTCCGGATCCAACTTGACTCAAATAAGAATTGACCCGGTGAATATATAACAAAAAATCCTAATTTTTGCTTTATGTTTCCTTAAAATTTCTCTCTCTAACTAGAGCCATCTCCTTACTCTATTTCATCCTCTTCTCTTGACTCTTAGTCACCTTTAAGCAAGGGTGGCGCTATTGCCGGGCATCCAAACTTTCAAAATAATTACGGTAAAAATACTATTTTAACCCCTATCTTAAACTTACACCATAAACCCCCTTCTGCTAAAAACACCCAAACTATTTACTTACCCATGTATATTTTCACACACACAACTGCAAACACAATGTAAAAAACTTAGGAAAAAAAAAAACGCAGACCATCAACGAAAAGAAGAAGAAGAATAAAAGAGGAAGAAAGAAGACCACACAAAGGAAATATATCGAAACAGTCTATGAGACGCAAAAGAGCAAAGACAAACAACCCAAAACATCATACAAACAAAATTCAAAAGCTATGTAAGAAAAATACACACAGTACACGCGTTAAATACAAACTGTCATTGAGACGTGGGTATTTGAGAAGTGGGGAATTTGAGAAGTGGGTAATCGCCATTGCAAAGACCCTCTTTTATGAGGAGATTTTTGCAATTCTTCATTTGTGTTTTCTTGGCCAAAATGTATTCACTAATAGCTAGTACCAATAGTTTTAAATATTCTTTTAATTTGATTTTTTTTTCTTGTGAACGTAAATAAATATTAAACATAGCTTTTCTTTGGTGATTGGTGTGTTCTTTTTCTTTTGTTTTTTCCTTCTTTCACCTTTTCTCTCTTAATTTCCTTCTTTTCTGTTGTATACGATTTTTTTTTAATTTAGTTTTCTTCATCTTTAAATTACACTAACCTTATTATCCTTAAAAAAATTTCCAATATATTATAACAGTTCCCCACTGACTCATCATTCTACTCCACCACCGTCGTCCACCGCCGCACAAGCTGACATGTCATCCGTACTCCAATGATCATCACTGAGACGTGGTATTTGAGAAGTGGGGGTGGGGAAGTCAGGTGGGCTTAATAGATAGATTGGTGGTGCTTAGTAATAATGAGTTTATAATTTAAATTTAAAGGTAAGGGCTAAAATAGTATTTACACTATAATTATTTTGAGAATTTGGGTGCCCTTAGTACTCTTTCGGGTGGCAATAGCGCCTCCTTTAATCAATCGATTGAATTCTCAATGTCAATCTCTTCATCTTTGAAATTCGAACGGTGACTCTATACGGTGATTGTGCTTCTTGAAGATCGCTATCTAAAGAGATTTTCGATGGATGTTCAATTTCGAATATGTGAATAAATACATCCATAAATTTCATTGTGTTTCCATGAAAACTCTTTCACACTCTCTAAGGTACGTAAATTGTATGACCTTTTTGTGTTTTTTACTTTGAATTAATTGAACAATTGTTTAGAAACTGATTTTTTAAACATGACGCGTTCTTAGTAGTCTGCTTATGTTCATTGTCCAGAGGTCCTCCAATTGTTTGGAAACTTATTTTTTGAACATCATTGCTCTTTACGGAAATTGATTTCACAAAATATGTCTTAGTTCTGTTTTATTATATTCTAATTATTTCTTACTTAGAACACGTGTGTTGGTGTGAGTAGGAATATGATTTTACTAAATATGTCTTAGTTCTGTTTTATTATATTCTAATTATTTCTTACTTAGAACAAGTGTGTTAGTGTGGGTAGGAATATGTGAAAGATCTTGTTTGTGTGTTATTTGAAGTATATGGTGTTAAAAGTATGAATGTGAAATTGTAGTACATTGTCATTGAGGGTGTTTAAATCATGAGTTAGTCTTATGTAAATTCATCTCAAAAGTGACATATAATTGCAAATTGGTATTTGGGTTGCGAAAGTGTTGATATCAATTTGTTCTTGGCAACGTGATGTAGGTGCTCATTGAAAGCATAAAGAATGAGAATGGAGAAGGCTTAAGACTACTATTTCGTGAGTTCAAAGGATACAGTTTGACAAAGGAGAAGCATATGCGTTGAAATAACTCCAAGTGATAAGTTGGGTTGACCCATAGAGCGGGGTTGGGTTATCTCTAAAGAGGGGTAACCCTGCCACGCAAGTAAACGGCCCCTAAGGGTATAAAATGAAATATTCTAAGAATATTTTATATGGTGCAAAAATGTAATGCGAGTTATTTGTAGTATAAATTTTGCGATGAACTACTGCTGGGATGGTCTTAGCACAAAAAATGCTTGTGCTAAATGTTCTACTACAAACTATTATCTAATAATTGAATTTCTATCATGCTCAGATACTAATTAATTGATGCTACAAAAGTAACTACTATCACTAGATAAACCAACACACTCTCTAATACTACACAGCCTATGCCTCAGGCAACAGCTATCTTTTATTTTTAATCAGTAAAGAAATACTATCATTTACAAGAAATACCCCAAAAATACATTGCTTGCCCTTTGTACACGCCTATACAAATCATAATACCCTTCATTTAAATAAAGTAAGGAATTTGAGATCCATACAAATCCAAACAGCCAACAGCCAAAAGTCATAATGTTACTTTACAAAATTCAAACTCATCTTATGTCAAACTCCAAGGTATGCCAAAAGAAACATTAACACTCTTGGATTTGACATTCTAACAGATTAAACCCCCTTTTTGTGGGGGCTACTGTGAAAGTAATTGAGGCCTTCTTTCATCAAGAGCATGGTTAACTGCACACCTGACATTAAAGCTACAGAAACACTATCAGTGAACCAACAGACAGATTTATGAATATCCATGTCTGTTGGCCATAGCATGGCTGAGATAAACACCAATCACATGAGGGAATCGAGATACTCGTACGTCCACTTCCGGTTGTACTGTAGCAAGCTCGCGTATGTTCTGTCCCAAATACCGATGTACATGGACTCATCATCTGGACTCACAGATACGCCAGATATCTCCCCAAAGAAATCCAACTCTTGCCTTCTCCCATAGTTCTCTCTCGTACTGTACAAGTGCACAAAATCGGCCGGTTCAGCAATCACCAAGAACTGCCCGTCGCTGGAGAAGCGGACTGATCTGATTGCACCCATATTTGCCCTGAGAATTGCTGTTGGAGTTGAGAGGTTTCTCAGGTCCCACACTCTGCATGTCTTGTCCTGATTCCCGGTGGCAAACACCCTGCTGTCCGGATGCCATGCTGAAGCAAATGAGTAGTCTTGATGACCAACGACCGAAGCAACTGTCTGATAAATGAACTTACTATTAGTCTCAATCATTCATCTTCATAATGCAGCCTTTCTAAGAAAAATGAAGATGACATTTTTGCTCAGAGAAAGAATGATCGGACACAACATTACGTATTCTCTAATCTATGCATTACTTAGCTGCTTAACATTAGAATACAACTAGCCTTGCCCCATGACCAAATAGCCTGAGGAACTTACTCCTCCGTTCCATTTACATAAGACGTGTTTTCCTTCTAAAATGTCCCAAATATACTTCCACTTTCAACATTTATCTAGACATTTACTAACGCGCCCCTATTAACTAATAAAAAAAGTACTAAACATTATATTGGTTTACACTTAACACATTATGTCAATTATTACACACATTGGCATATCAGTTAATCAACTTGAATATCTGTGTTTCAAAATGTTTTCTTGATACATGTGCCAAGGCCAATAAGCCCATATAAATGGTATGGAGGAGTAATTTTCAACAGGAAGAGGAACTTTAAGAATCAATTACCTTCCCGTTTCTGGCATCTACAAGCAATCCATCACGATCATCTCCAACAATGGAGATAAGTTTTCGGTCAGGGCTCATTGACGTGTGCTGCACGAGAGTAAAAAGTTAAGCAAGGAATTCAATATATCCATTGGCACGTGTATGATCCTTCATCCATTCTAACAAAAAAATACCGCCTGTTTCAAAACTAGGCAACATTGATTTCAATTAAGGCTCCAACTAATTCACATTCAAAAGAAATTACATGTTGCATACTTACTTTTTCTGTGGTTAACTAACATCACAGATACCTTGTGCTAAATTCTACCACATAAGATAGATTTAAAGACCAGCTATGTGTAGCAGCGTAAGGGTACAGTGATTATTTATCGAGTTATAGCATGAATAACACAAATTACAGAACCGTATGAGTTGACATGATGCTTGCAGATATTAAAATTTTACATACATGTAGGTTATTAATTACAGACTTGACCATCCCCGATTGCAAGAAAGACATTCAGAGAGTCGAGATACAGAATGCAGGCTGATATTTCAGAACACATAGTAATGTAAAGAATAAAGATGAAATAAATGTCTTGCATAGAAATGCTTACATTCACTGGCCATGGGAAGCGGAAATGGTTAAGAAGCTGAAACCTCTCCATGTCGTATTCTCGTACACCACAATCATTATTAGACGCCATGAAATGTAATCCACTGCAAAATAGTATGAAAATCAAATTGTTTATATAAAGAACAAACGCACATGTGAATTGACCACTACATTACTTGAAGTTGTCAAATATTTCAATGGAATTTGTAATTGCATTCTCGTGATGTGTGGTCCTCGTGCAAAAGCTTACACCTGGTTTATCCAAGCACTGCAAGTACAAAGAGATGTAACCCACCATTACAACGGATTGAATGACTAAGTAAAATCATCAATTAGGCAGATCAGAACACAAATAGACAAGATACCACTGTCATCCAGAATTACTGGACCCAAATATATGACGTTAGAAAAAGGAAACAGTAGAAGAATGTACAAATCTTCTATATGGAGCTCATAAAATCAAGGTGAAAAAAATGCGAAAGCAATTATAGCAGCAAACCAAAACCGGAAACAGAAGTTCTTAGGCATATGACCTAGGGAACCTTAAACATGAAACATTGTCGTAGGTAGACCCCATGCATATGCCCTTCCACACTATCATGTGGAACTGACATGTGATAGCGTAATAAAAGTTATACACTATACTCAAATTAAAATTGGTTACATTTATCATCTTCTGGATTACAAGTGATGTCATATGTCTAAAAAACAGGACAAATGTCAAGAGAAGCTATAATCAACCTTTCTTTCATGAGCTAGTCTCCTGTAAACCCTGTTGTCTTGCTTAATTTAAATCCTAGCAAAACATGGGGTATAATAGAATAGGAAGGGGGGACCACAGGGTTTACACCGTGAGCCTGTTTAACACAAGTGTTTGTCTTCTCACATATTCTTAGAAACAACAAGTCTTTCAACAAAGACCACATTAATGTCCTTAATATGCTATAGAAACTAAATCTTTG
This sequence comes from Pogostemon cablin, assembly GCA_023678885.1. Classification (NCBI taxonomy): domain Eukaryota; kingdom Viridiplantae; phylum Streptophyta; class Magnoliopsida; order Lamiales; family Lamiaceae; genus Pogostemon; species Pogostemon cablin. Next base: position 4,928,103 of record CM042988.1, on the reverse strand, counting down.
ACAAGTAAAAGATAATACCAAGCCTTTCATATGCTTTCAGAAACATTAAAACCCTTCTGAATCTTATATTATTACTTAAATGGCTCATCCATAAAGGCTTCAGTCTATTTTTTAGTAAATGTTGGTACTGAAATTTAGCTTTTTTTTGAACTAATCATTCATAAAGCAAATTAATTCACTATATCTATATATCTCACCTTAAGTACAAGTTCCCCATGGAAGCCACCAGCCACCAGAAAATGATCTTTCACGGCCAGTGTACTCAACTGTGTTCGTGTAAAACCTTCCAATAAGGTCCCTGGATGTCTCTACATCAACAATTTAATAAAACATAAATTAAATAGAATAAAGGAATAAAATTGAATTCTTGTTTAAAATTAGACGGATAAATACCTATGTATAAGAGAGAGAGGAAATAAAAAAAAAATCATAATATAATCCAACAGAAAAAATAAAACAAAACATCAATTACACTTGATTTAAAGTACCTCTGTTGGTACAATATGCCCAGAAAAGTCGAGCACTTCGGTTAGGCTTTGGAGTAATGAAGACCAGTGCATTATTGAGTAGTTTGAAATGAGATAGACATCATGTTTTGATGTAGCCCACACCAAATTCCTCAGCTGCACATAGCATCAACAATACCAACTTCTTAATGATTGTGCAATAACAAAGTTGTGGAGATAGAAGTAAAAATATGGTAGATATAGCTCAGATAAAGCTTTTTAGTATCAATCAGAGCATGTCAGTCATAGTTTAATAAAAGCCAGTAGATCTGCAGAGGTGCACAACCATATTAATAGCATTATTAGTCTAACATAAACAGAACTCGATCCAAAAATTCATCCGGTGATAGTTCTATGACTTAACAGATGATGCATATAGAAGGTATAGATGAATATGGAGCAGCCAAGTAGGTATAGAAAGACAAACCAAGTATGTAAAGCTTTAGCTCTCATAGTTCGCAATTTATGAGATTATGATGACAGAGCTAAAGAGATAGCTTATCTATCAACGAATATTTATCTGTATATCAGATTCTCAAGATTTTGAGTTTAAAAAAAAAACACCACAGAGAGTTAATGAAAAATTAATTAGGAGAAGCTAAGCTCTTGTTGGCATATTAATTATTTGGGTAAGCTAAAACTAAAGTCACCTTCATATAATCATCAACAATTACCAATTTCCAAACTTGAAAGTATTTATAATCTTTCAATAACTTTCCATGCATGCAAGCTCAATCTTGCCACCCTACTACGCAAACTAACAAAACAAGCAATGCTAGTTCAAATGACATAAACTGAGAAACCCAAAAACTATCCACTTGGTGAAATTTATTGAAAATATTATTTCAGAATCTGAAGGATATAATTTAATTTACACATTTGACAGGCCCACACATCGTTTCAAAAAAGAAGTGCTGGACTCATTTTTCCCAGTCTATGCACCCAAAAATTCCACTATAAACAAGAGAAAAAAAATTCATCCAAAAGCAGCAGATCAAGAGCACTTCTAAATGCTAGTCAAGTCATTGACATAAAATTAACAAGGAGATAAACCCACCTGAAAATGAAGGATTGTAGGCTTCACTAATCTTGTATTGTGGAAGAATTCAAAATAGTTGCCTCCTTTCTTTGTTGGTTTGCATACCTATAGCAATTAAATAAACAGAGCACTCAATGAAATCAACCTTAATTCATCAATTGGATATGGGATCAGTAAAAAAATTAAGAAAAAGAACAGTCCAAATTTCTCACCTTGTCAACACCCTCCTCAGTTGAAGGTAAGTTAACGTAATTCCTGTACTGTTCAAGCCTTGTCAATCTGTAGCTTTCCCTGGTTATATTCAATCTATCCCATGGAATACCCTGTATGTCTTTCCCCTCCCTTGCTTGTGAAGATGATGTATCCGTCACTTTCATGAGCTTCCAAAACAAATTGAGTTCAATTACAAAAATCCAAACTCAATAAACATAATATAAACAGTCAACATACACATAGATAAGATTGTACAATAACACAAGAAGACAAAAAAATATTATTATTTTATTATATCTGTACCACCAAATACCTAAAGAATACAGATAAAATTGATCAGTTTAATCATAAAAAAGCTGTGGATTGAAGAAACTAACCATATCATACTCGTCAAGATTTGCATCATCAGCAGTTGGGTATTCCTCATCAATTCCATCTATAGAATCTGCCACGTCCCCATCATCCACCATGTAATCCCTCTGGTCAACTCCATTGTATGACATGGTTTCCTCTTTGCTTCACGAACCTTCATAATTAACAACACCTTCAAACTTTAGGAATTCCAGAACATTTAAAAGACCCCACAAATTTAAAAAGACAAATTCCACAAGCAAATTGAAAGAAGAATTCAAAAAAGGCAAAACACCATCGACCCAAGGGGGTCACTTTCTCCCCACTAGGAGAAGAAAAAATCCAGCCAGAAAAATTAAAACAAAGAACAATATTCCACAGCCAATAAATAACAAAAACAAATTGAACAGAGGTGAAAAAGGAACCTCAACAAGCTACAAAGAAAAGAAACCCACCAAGATTACAAGATAAAAAAAAAATCCTGAATTTGTCAAAAAGAACTTCAACCAGTTACAATTAGAAAAGAAACCTACCAAAATTACATGAAGAAATCCCTGAATTGTTACACTTTGATATGACAAAATCAGGGTGTAAACAACAGAAAGCAAGTAGGTAGTAAAGGAGAAGCAGTTTCTGCAGGCAGAGAGTGTAACTGAAAAGCTTTCACCTACCTCAGAAATGGAACAAATGGGGTGTAGTGGCAGAGTTGCAGGAAATAGTATTAACAGAAGGGCAGATGGTGCTGTATCTATGTATATGGGTGGGGTGGGGTAGCCGGAGGAGTATGGTGGCTGGATAGGTTATGAGAAGAGAGAGTATGAGATGAAGGAAGAACAAGAAAGTGGCAGTGGCGGTGGGAGATGGGGGTGGGGGGGTGGGGAAATGATAGTAAAGTGCATGCGTGGAGGATTGATCATTTATAGCATGTATCTATGGGGGGAATAAATGGGGTTTTGTGGCGTGGGCTCCACCTTCCCTTCCTTTGTCCCTCCTGCATGCCTAACCTATAAACCCCTACAATTTTATTCATTTATTCATTTTTAAGTAGGTTAATAGCTTTAAAAAATAAAAATATCAACACGGTTGTTTCATTGAGAATTGTTTACCATACTTTTCTTTTTAAAAAAATTACTTTTAATTACTCCCTTTCGTCCATGACAAACGTATTGGTTTGTTTTTAAAACATGGAGTATATTATTTTACACTCCCTCCGTTCCACTCAAGGATAATTTTTGTTTTTCGCACGTGAATTGAGAAGTATTATTATTTAATGTGTAATGGATAGTTATATTGGTAGAAGTATAAGTCTCATATTTTGATTGTATTAGTGAGTGTGTGTGAGCTCATGTGTGTAAAAACTAAATAACACTCTTCTTGTGGGACGCCCAAAATGAAAAAAAGAGACCATTTGAATATGACAGATGAAGTATATATAAAAAGGGTAGTTATATTAGTGGAGAGTGGTGGCCCATGTGTGGGCCCTTTTACTAAAAACGGAATATTAATACTTTAAGAGGGGACGACCCAAAATAACAAAATTGATACGTTAGTGATGGGCGGAGAGAGTAATTTTTTAGGCTTGCTTAATCGAACCCGAGATTATACTCCCGTCTTATGTAAAACCCTACGTGACTCCCTCCGTCCCAGCCAAAGGTCCCCATTTTACTATATTGGGCGTTTTATTCAGAAGTCCTCATTTTTACTTTTAGTAAAAAGGCCCCACATATATACATGTATGGCGGTTACGAACCGCCGATTCCAATTTCCAGAAATGTGAAACTAGAACCGAACCGATCCTAGGGCGGTTTCGGTTCAGTTTTGAAACCGTCAGTTCCGATTTTCTTTTTTTCTTTTTTTAACACTCACAACGCAAATAAAAAATATAAAATAGGTGGAACCGCCGATTTTGGTTCCAAGAAATGAGGAACCGAACTGAAATATATCTGATTTCGGTTCTATTTTGGGCGATTCCAGAATCGCTGGTTTCCCAGATGGAACCTCTGGTTCCGGTTATTTTGTGCATGTCTACCCACATATGGCCCACCACTCATTATTAATACAACTACCCACTACATATAAAATAATAATACTCCTTAATTAACGCACAAAAAGCAACAAGTGACATTTGGGCAGGACGGTGGGAGTAACATCATTAATAAAAAGTAATATACTCAATTGGTGATCAGGAAGAAAGAGGAATGAATGAAATTATTAATTACGTGTGTCACTTGTAACTTAGCACCTGCTGATACATGAGTTATATATGACTTCAGGTCATCTAAGAATTGTCCATAATTTTACTGACTTTCAAAAGTATTTTAGTATTTTTTCATAAGAAATAATGTAAACTAATGATAACATTAGGTGAAGATGATAGTTTTGAAGTAAAAGTAAATTTTGAGATTATTGGACTAAAGCGTTGTTTCAATTTTAATAGTGTGAAGGTTTATGGGAAGAGGGTAAGAGTCTCACTTCATCCCCCAATTAAGTTATACATTTATCCTTTACATTTAAATTAATAAATATAATATTTTAATAGATAATGAAAATATTTTTGTTGTATTTTTACTCTTTTTACATAATTTTTAATTTAAATTGATGTCAAATTGTGTACTGTCATAAAACATTTAGAATAATAGTTTTAGAGTATTTAGTTCATTAAGTTAATACGATAGATTAATAAATATAGGACATGTTATTAACAAAATGTGGGCATAAAGATTTTCTTTATTTTTTATTAGTTTGGAAATAGTAACTCAAATCCCCTTAGGGCGAGCATAAATTTCTCAAAACCGCTCAAATCGTCCGAACCGCACCGAACAGCACCGCCACTATTGATTTACTTACATAAATCGTAGTTTATTTATATTTGAGAAAATCGCACCGCCATAACGCTGCAATTTCGATTTTTCCCTAAAATTGCACCGCGCCGCACCGCCTATACATATATTATGTACATTTATATTGTATGTATGTGATTTAACTTATTAAAATGTTGAAATCTCAACTTGTTATATTTTTGTAAACCTTTGCTTATTGTCAAAACTTATGATTGTAAAATTTCTAACAAATGATGATAACTTTAAAAAAAGCGTTCATGATTATTACTTATTTAAACTCTATAGAGACATTTAAATTCATGATTATAATGAGATACTATAAATTTAAAATAAAAAAATGAGTTCTTACTACTAAGAAATTAGCATTTTAGAATAATTTAGAATTATACATTTTGTAATTGTCATCATGGGTTACTAAAGTACATTTATTGAAATATGCATATTTATCTATATTTAAGTTTCATATTATTTATATATAGTTATATTATATCTTATTATTAAAACCGCTAAACCGCCAAAACCGACCGTCAAACTGCGAAAAACCGATCAATGAATTATAATTGAAATACTGCGGTTTTAAAATAAGTGTAGAACTGAACCGCCTATAGCAAGACAATTTAAATTTCGTCAAAAAACCGCTCAAACAGCACTGTGATATTTTATCTTATTGGACTCTTTATTATCGGTTCAAAAGATAGATAAACTTATAAAAATGCAATTAGTATACAAACTTTTTTATTTTCAGTAATTTTGAAAGCCATTGAGTAGCATTAATTCGACGTGAACCAAATAGAGAAATGTATATACTCCCTCCATCCTGATCAAACAGCATTATTTATTTTTTCACATAGATTAATGTGTATTATTATTTTATGTAAAGTGGGCATGTGTATTAGAGAGATCTGATGGATAGTTGTTGGCCTTTTTACTAAAAGAGAAAAATTATGCAATTTAAACAGGGTCAATATAATAAAATTGTGCTATTTGGGCGGGACGGATGGAGTATACCTTAAAATGAGATAATTAAAATGATGAAATGTATATTTTATGTGGGATAAAAGGACTATGTGCAAACTTGTTTTTACAATAATATTAATATAATTTTTTTTAAATTTATTATTAACTTTTTAAAATTAAATTGATCACTTTAAATTTAGACATATAATGATAACGTGAGATTATTATTTTTATTTTTATATTTTAAAAAAAATCTTTTAGAGAATTAATTATATTTTTTAGAATTTTTATTGTAAATTCATTTAAAATTAAGGGAAAATAGATTTTTTCGTCCGTTAACTTTCACTCATTTTGAAATTAGTCCATTAACTTTTTCAATTTTGAAATTAGTCCGTTAATTTTATAACAATTTTGAAATTAGTCCATTAACTTCATAAAATTCAACATTTTGGTCCTTTGACCTGCTATGACAGGTCATTTGAATATTTTCACTCTAATTAATTTATGTCATATTTTTATTTAACCAATTTTATCTTACTTTTCATTTTTCACTTCCGTATACCAAACAAATAATATTAATCTTAATACTAAAGTGAAGCAAATTTAACTAAATATTGATACTTCCTCCATCCGCTAGAAAGAGGGTCTTTTTTTCCATTTTGGTCGTCCGTTTCAAAGAGGGTCACTTCATTTTTTACACAGATGGGATCCACACACACTCACTAATACAATTAAAATATGGGGTCCACACTCCCATTAATACAACTACCCACTATATATTAAATAACAATACTTCTTTATCAACGTGCACAAAAGCAAAATGCCTCTTTCGGACGGACGAAAGGAGTATAATATAAATTCTTAGTGGGGGCTATTTTTTTGTAAAATAGTATATATATATATATATATATATATATATTACATATTTTTTATTTTTATCTTTTAGAATAACCTGCTAATGACCTGTTGAAACGGACGATTTTGTTGAACTTGGTAAACATAATGTACCATTTTCAAAATTTTCAAATATAATGGACGATTTTTTAAATTTTGCAAATATAATGGACGATTTTCAAAAAGTAAAAAACTTATGGAGTAAATTCAAAATTGGACAAAGTTAACGGGCGAAAAAATCTATTTTCCCTAAAATTAAATATAGTTACAAAAGTAGGATCCATGTAACTAATTTCTTTATATTGTGAAATCTATTCCCTAATTTTTTATTTAGGGAGTATATTAAAAATGGAGATGTTGTGTGACACCGTCTCACATAAGTCCTTACGCGAGATAGATAAAAAATGATAAAATTATTATCACTTTCGTTATAAAATGTTATCACTTTTTATTTATATTATAAAATTTTCACGAAATAGTTCACTGCATCATTATTACTTTTCATCGATTGAGTACTATCACTTTTCGTTAATAATGTTGGCACTTTTTATCAATTTCATGTAAGTTCGAACTTACGTGAGACGATTTCACACAAGTTTTTGCCATTAAAAATATGTACATACATGTGCTTAATCAAATGATCAAATGAGATCATTTATTCATCTTATATTTCACTTATTAAATATTTATCATGTATTATAATCAATACCTAAATTATTATAGGTAAATTAGAGTTTAATAATCATTAATTAAGATATATAGTATTTTAATAGAAAATAAATTAAAAAACATAAAATGGAATATTATTACAATATAAGAAATTCAAACCTTAACAACATTATAGTTAATAGTAATTGTTAAATGCGATTATTGCGAGTTTAACAAAGGAAATACCAACAAAGTGCGTAATAATTAATTGGTCCGGTTCGTTGCATTCGTTAGACTTAGACTATCTCCCGATTAATCTCTATTCTATAATCATCATCGTTGAAAAACGATTTCGCCTCTTCTAAACTCGTTTTACGTACAATCGAAATCTATTACTCCCTCCGGTCGATTTTAAGGTATCCATTTATGAGATGGAAACCTCACACTTAATGTCTGATCAACATTAGTAGAAGTGCATTTATAGTTTTAGTTGTGTGTGATCATGTTAAACACCAGAAACAGGTGCATGATCATACTTAATGAGCTGGAAATCAATGCATGTGATGAGTTGTGACTGGGGCAGTTTACGGCGGTTGTACAGAAGGTGTGGTAGTTTGTTGGAAGCGGTTCTATGCATGGATCGAAAGCTCATAATGCTAGCTGTGAGCTGGAAGTGGTTGCAACAGAAATAGATTTCATTTAACCACCCATATGACAGCTGGAAGATGCTGCACTCGATTGGTCCCATAAGTTTGTTATCACATGTGATGTATATATATAGCTGTAATCTTAGCTTGTATGTATCTGTAACCATCCAAAACCCTCTGCAAGCAATACAAATTCATCATCATCAAGTGGACGTAGGCTTGGTTAATAAGCCGAACCACTATACATCTTATTCTTCAAAGTTTCTTCAAACACACTAGCACACACTTGTTCTTGATCTATTATTTGAGAGTTTGAATCAATCTTTGATTCTTTATTTTAAAGTTTATCAAAGCGATTCGATTTGATTGGTCTGTTTGTGCATTCAAAACTGAGAATTGGCGCCGTCTGTGGGAAACACCATAGGCAAGTAGATCAAAAGAGCAGTTATCTGAAGAAGAAGGAAATATTCAAGATGGTTACCAAATTTGATATTGAGCGGTTCACTGAGAAGTCAGACTACGGGCTGTGGAAGATCAAGATGAGATCCATCTTGGTACAGCAAGGCCTCGGAGGAGCAATCAAAGAAGCTCCAGTTAATGAAGCAGCAGCAGTGGATGTACAGGCTGCAGCAGCTGAAGCAGATCTTCAAGAAAGAGCTCTAAGTGCCATCTTCTTGTGTCTTGGTGATAAGGCACTCAGAGAAGTTCAGAGGGAAACAACTGCAAGAGCAGTATGAAAGAAGCTTGATTATCTCTATATGGTAAAAACTCTTGCAAATCGATTATATCTGAAACAGAAATTATACTCATTCAAAATGACAGAAGAAAAATCAGTTTTAGTTCATCTTGATGAGTTTAATAAGGTACTTGATGATCTGGAAAATGTTGAGGTTAAATTAGAGAATGAAGATAAGGCTCTGATTTTGTTATCTGCACTTCCAAAATCGTTTGAAAATTTTAAAGACACATTGCTATTTGGTAGCAAAGAATCAATAAGTCTTGATGAGGTTGAATTAGCTTTGAAAACTAAGGAGTTACAAAAGTGTAGTGAGGAACAAGGAGCATCAGGTGAAGGATTGATGATCCTGAAGGGAAATCAGAATAAGAAACATAACAAGAAAGGTAGTTCTGATGGTAAGAAACAAGATACCAAAGGTGATCAGTCTGCCAGTGACAAGGAAGGAAGAAAATGCTTCCACTGTCATGAACCTGGTCATTTTAAGAAGAATTGTTACAAGTAGAAAGCAGCCAAAAGAAAGAAGGCAGAGGCTGGGAAGGATGGACAACAAAGGGTGCAAGCAAATCAGGTGGCAATTAATCAAAATCGGGTGGAAATTGATTATCCTGAGGCACTGTTAATCTGTTCATCAAAAGGATCCATGGATTGGATCCTTGATTCAGGATGTTAATTTCATATGTATCCAATGAAGCATTGGTTTACTGATCTCAAGTATCAAAATGCTGGATCAGTATTATTAGGAAATGATCATACATGTCAGATAAAGGGAATATGCTCTATCAAGTTAAGAATGCATGATGGAGTGGTTAGAACCTTGACAGGTGTGAGGTACATTCCAGAACTCAAGAGAAATCTAATTTCATTAGGTATATTAGATGCTTCAGGATATGAATTTAGAACAAAAGGAGGAGTACTCATTGTTGAAAAAGATGAGTATGAAGTAATGAAAGAAATCAGGAAAAGAGAGCTGTACATTCTTGATGGTCATACTGTAACTGGACAGAATAATGCTACAATTGGAAGTGATAATATACACTTATGGCATGAGAGGTTAGCTCATATAAGTGAGAAAGGGCTACAAGAACTATCAAGGCAGAAAGCTATCTGCATCACTCCATCAGAGCAGTTGAAACAATGTGAACATTGCATTTTTGGAAAGGCTAAGAGACTTAAGTTTGGAACTGGTGATCACACAAGTACATCCAGGCTGGATTACATCCATTCAGACTTATGGGGACCTGCAATAACTCAAACCAAAGGTGGTGGCAGGTACTTCATGTCTTTCATAGATGATTATAGTAGGAAAGTGTGGATATATATTTTTAAAACTAAGGATGCAGCCTTTAACACTTTCAAGAATTGGCTAGTTGAGGTGGAGAACATCTGTAATGCTAAGATCAAAGTGTTAAGAACTGATAATGGTCTTGAATATTGTTCTGAAGAGTTCAACAAGTTCTGTAGAGATAAAGGTATCATAAGACACAAGACTGTTCCAGGCACACCACAACAAAATGGTGTTGCAGAAAGATTAAATCAAACCTTACTAGAGAGAGTAATGTGTATATTGAGTAATTCTGGTTTGACAAAGGACTTTTGGGGTGAGCTGGTCACTACAGTGGCATTCCTCATAAATAGAAGTCCATCAGCAGCTCTGAAGTTTAAAACACCTCAAGAGGTATGGTCAGGAAAATTAGCAGATTACTCAATACTTAGAGTCATTGGTTGTTTAGCTTATGCTCATGTTAAGCAAGATAAGTTAGCACCAAGAGCAGTGAAGTGTGTTATGATAGGATATCCTAAGGGTGTGAAAGCTTACAAACTATGGAGTATTGAAAGCAAGAAGTTCTTAGTAAGCAGGGATGTCACATTTAATGAGACTGTAATGCCACTATGTCCACAACATGTTCAGACTATTCAAGGAAGTAATAACACTGAGCTTGAGGTGGAGCATGCCAAGAGAATTGTACATGACCAGAGGGCAGGTAATGTAGAAATATTACAAGATGATACTGCTGAAATCACTGATAATGATCAAGGAAGATCAGAAACTGATGAGCTGTTAAATAGTTATCAGTTAGCTAGGGACAGACAGAGAAGGTCTATTAAACCACCAGCTAGGTATGCAAATGCTGACATAGTCTCTTATGCACTATATACAGCAGAGGAGATTGATTCATATGAACCAAAGAATTATCTAGAGGCTATGAATTGCAAGGAAAGTGACAGGTGGAGTGTTGCTATGCAAGAAGAGTTGATGTCTTTGGAAAAGAATCAAACATGGAAGATAGTTCAGAAGCCAAAGGATCAGAGGTTTGTTAGTTGCAAGTGGATCTACAAGAAAAAGGTAGCTCCAGAGAAAGCAGGTGGAATAAGGTACAAGGCTAGATTAGTTGCAAGAGGTTTTTCAAAGAAAGAGGGGATTGATTACACTGAAATTTTCTCTCCTGTTGTCAAACATTGTTCAATTAGAGTAATGCTAGCTCTAGTTGCTCAGTTTGATCTTGAGTTACATCAAATGGATGTAACAACAGCTTTTCTTCATGGAAATTTGGAAGAGAAAATATATATGAGCATTCCAGAAGGTGTAGCAGTTCAAGATACTACCAATAAGGCTTGTTTACTTCTGAAATCTTTATATGGATTGAAGCAAAGACCAATGAGATGGTACTTGAGGTTTGATGAATATATTGTCAGCTGTGGTTTGAAAAGAAGTCTGCATGACAGTTGTGTGTACATTAGAAGTGATGTTGATTGGCAGGTATTCTTACTATTGTATGTTGATGACATACTGATAGCTTGCAAATCTATGGATGGAATTCTAGCTGTCAAAGAGATGTTGAAATCAGAATTTAGCATGAAAGACTTAGGGGAAACTACTGTAATTCTAGGGATGCAGATTGAGAGGGATAGATCAGCTGGATCAGTTGTACTTCATCAGAGTATTTACTTGGAAAAAGTACTAAAAAGATATAATATGAATATGTGTAAATCAGTTTCCACACCTGTTAAGCAAGGATCAACAATCAGCAAGTACTGAAGCAGAGGTTTCAGAAATGGATAAAATTCCATATGCTAATGCTGTAGGAAGTCTTATGTATGCAATGGTGTGTTGTAGACCAGATTTAGCTCATGCAATGAGCTTAGTGAGTAGGTTCATGGGAAATCCAGGAAAGGAGCATTGGGAAGCTGTCAAATGGATTCAAAGATATCTGAAAGGAAGCTTAACAACAGGTTTTCATTTCAATAAGATTTCATCTAACATTGATTTTCTTGCAGGTTATGTAGATGCTGACTATGCTGCAAATTTGGACACAAGGAAGTCACTATCAGGCTATGTATTCAGTTTATTTAGAACAACCATCAGTTGGAGGTCAACACATCAATCAGTGGTGGCACTATCTACAACAGAGGCTGAGTTCATTTCACTTACAGAAGGGATTAAGGAAGGTCTGTGGTTGAAAGGAATTCTGTCTGAATTTGGTATGTGCAAGAGTCTGTGGTGCTGTATTGTGATAATTCTAGTGCCATACATCTCTCAAGGCACCAAGGATATAATGAAAGAACAAAGCATATTGATATCAGACTATACTTCATTAGAGATTTGATAGATGATGGAAGAGTGATTGTGAAGAAAATTGGAACAGAAAGAAATCCATCAGATTTTCTTACAAAGGCTTTGCCTACTTCGAAGTTCGAATTGTGCAAAAGCCTTATCAACATGTGTTAAATATGACAGTAAAGAGTTCTGCTACTCTCTCAAAGTAGTGAAGTGAGTTTTGCTGCTCTCCAACAAGGCAGTAGAAGTAAAGTTTGCTGACTTTTAAAACAGTGAAATGAAGGTGAAGTAATGAGTGCTTAAGTATGAGGTTTAGGTGGAGATTTGAGATGGAAACCTCACACTTAATGTCTGATCAACATTAGTAGGAGTGCATTTATAGTTTTAGTTGTGTGTGATCATGTTAAACACCAGAAACAGGTGCATGATCATACTTAATGAGCTGGAAATCAATGCATGTGATGAGTTGTGACTGGGGCAGTTTACGACGGTTGTACAGAAGGTGTGGTAGTTTGTTGGAAGCGGTTCTATGCATGGATCGAAAGCTCATAATGCTAGCTGTGAGCTGGAAGTGGTTGAAACAGAAATAGATTCCATTTAACCACCCATATGACAGCTGGAAGATGCTGCACTCGATTGGTCCCATAAGTTTGTTATCACATGTGATGTATACATATAGCTGTAATCTTAGCTTGTATGTATCTGTAACCATCCAAAACCCTCTGCAAGCAATACAAATTCATCATCATCAAGTGGACGTAGGCTTGGTTAATAAGCTGAACCACTATACATCTTTGTTCTTCAAAGTTTCTTCAAACACACTAGCACACACTTGTTCTTGATCTATTATTTGAGAGTTTGAATCAATCTTTGATTCTTTATTTTAAAGTTTATCAAAGCGATTCGATTTGATTGGTCTGTTTGTGCATTCAAAACTGAGAATTTATTTGTTGCACGTAGATTAAAGAGTATTATTATTATATGTAAATTGGGTAGTTGTATTAGAGGGAAGTGTGAGTCATATTGTGTACTTTTTTACTAAATAGGATAAATTAATACCTTTGAAGCGGACGCCAAAAATAGTAAAATAAATACTTTAGAAGCGGACGGAGGGAGTATTTAAGAATATAAAACACTATTTTTATTATAATAAACTTATACTTTTTAATAACAAATTAGTATATAATTCGGAGTCCTACTAGGGTGCACATGTAAGATTTAATTCGTTAAATTTTAAGAAATCAATCCTCACCTTTAAATTTTAATTAATAACTAACTTGAAATATTAAATAATTACCAATATACTCTACACTAAAACTATTTGCACCCCATAAATGCCCCATAATTCGAATAGAAATAATAAAGAATAATATTTATTCAAATGCTTAGAAATTCACTTGTTTGAATATTAATACTCTCCCCTTCCTAATAAACTTTTCACTCTTTCTTCATTTATTTATCCAACTATACTTTTCACCTCAAAAAATAGTAAATTAAAGTGTCAAAACAAATAATCTCTCACTATATCATAATATTTTTTAAAATGTTACTTTCACCTACTTATTTTATCATTTATTTATTATTTAAAAATACCACAATATCCCCTAAAAGACAATAATTAAAGTTCATAATTTTTTTTAAATTCCATATTTACGATAGTGGTGAAGAGCTAACTGGAACGGAGGAAGTACCAGTATTAAAGAGTGAATTCAACTGTGCGAGTGTAGGAAATACTTTCCCTTAATAAAATGGTCATTTTAAATTCTAATACGGATAGCACAAATTTATGGACAAGTGTTAGATTTCCTTGTTTCTAAACTAGTCATAAGACTAGTATAATAGTAATAGAGAATATTCTACATATTTGGATTAAATCAATCTAGATAATTAGAATCAACGTAAATATTTTGTAATTTGCTGTGGTGATTTGTCTTGATCACTGTGCTAATTATCTGTAATTATTATTTCCTTATATTGTTGTATTATCATTATTTATAGTGGAATTCTTCACTCACCTATTCACGGTGAACATTCAAACACTTTATATGGTATCAGCATTATACATTTGAAAACCTACAATTTCTCTCTCTCTATCTCGTATCTCAATCCTCTCTCTCATATCTCCCATCCTTTCCCTTCCACTCTCTCACATCTCCCATGGCACCCCCTGCTTCTTCTTCTGATTCCATCCTACTTGCAACTCTCATTCACATGATTACCATAAAATTAACGTCTTCAAATTATCTCCTATGGAAATCACAAGTTGTATCCGTTCTTCAATGTGACAATTTATTGTCATTTGTTGATGGATCTACAATCGAACCTCCTCTCACTGTCAAGGACAATGATCAAAATGACGTCCCTAATCCAGAATATGCATTATGGCATAAACGTCACCACATTGTCCTTAGTCTTCTTCTCTCCTCTTTGACTGAGGAATCCATGCCAGAAGTCATTGGTATCGCAAAGGCGCGCGATGTTTGGGTTGCTCTCGAACAAGCTTTTAGTCATGCCTCTCCCTCCCGTGCTCATCAAATCCGTGATGAACTTCAACTTCTACGACGTGGATCAAATATTGTTGCTGAATATGGTCGTACTTTCAAAGGGCTTTGGGAAAAACTAACCGTCATTGATAGTCCTGTTTCTGATGTTGACAAAGGCCATTGGTTCCTTCGGGGCATTGGTCCTAATTTTCGTGCCTTTACCGACCTACGTATGCCGTTGTTGCAAAAACTCAATTTCACCGACTTTCTCCAACAAGCTCGTACATACAAGCTCAATGATCGTATTATGGCATCTGACGAATATTCTCAAGTTGCCTTTTATGCTAATCGGAATTCTGATTGCGGTCGTGGTCGTGACTTCAGCAGCCCTTCTAGACAGCATAATGGGTCATTTGGTGGCTCGTCTAACCGACGTGGTCGTGATGCCTCACGTCCTGGTACCTCCTCTTTCCAAACTAATAATGGAGGAAAGGATTCTACAGGCTCCTATTTTGGGAAAAAGACATATACTCCGACATGTCAAATTTGTCGTGGGCCACACTATGCAAATCACTGTCCATCTCGTTATGTACGAGATAACACCTCTGAGGCTACAAATCTTGCTCAAGCATTTGAAGCTTAGTGCACTGTCACACCTAATGTTCAATCTGATTGGTTCGTTGACATGAGAGCCTCTGCTCATATGACCTCTTCGCCCACCAACCTCGACACATTTGAATCTTATACTAGTAACGAAAAAGTCATCATAAGTAATGGTGACGCTCTATCCATTTCTCATTCAGGATCTAAATTTTTTAATAATCAATTACGTTTGTTGGATGTTCTAGTTGTTCCACACATTACAAAAAATTTACTTTATATAAGTAAATTAACTACAGATTTGCCTGTTGATGTCTTGTTTTCTAATAAATCTTTTGTGATTCAAACTCGGGCGACAAAAGAGACTCTAGCAACAGGAAAATATAAAGATGGTCTTTATGTTTGGAGCATAGCACATCTGCTTAATTGCTGCTTTACACTCTAGTACTTTGAAGTCATTATTTGAATTGTGGCATAATCATTTAGGCCACATTTCTATTTCTATCATTCAATTACTAAATAAATTTGGTCACTTGGCTGTTACTTCTGTTTTACCAAAACCCACAATTTGTTCTTCTTGTCAATTAGCGAAAAACAAGCGTTTGTCTTTTACATTAAATGAAAAACGTGCTTTGAAGGTGTTGGATCTAATTCATTGTGATCTATGGGGCCTGCTCCTAATCTTTCACATGATGAGTTTAAATATTATGCCATTTTTGTTGACGATCATTCTCATTTTTCTTGGCTCTACCCATTGCGTGCAAAATCTGATTTTTTATGTGCTTCAACATTTCATTTCTTTTGTGTTCTATCAATTTAATTCTACAATAAAAATTTTTCAGAGTGATGGAGGTACTGAATTTACAAACTCTAGAGTTAATTTTTTTTTGCTGAACGTAGTGTGTTGCATCATTTCTCATGTCCTTACACTCCTCAATAAAATGGTCGAGCATAACACAAACATAGACACATAATTGAAACGGGCTTGTCGATGTTTTTTCATGCACAAGCTCCCATACCATATTGGCTAGATGCTTTCTCTACTGCTGTCTACACCATAAATAGGTTACCTACGGCTCTACTTGACAATAAATCTCCTTTTGAAACTCTCTTTGGCTCAATTCCTAATTATGCCAACTTTAAGGTATTTGGTTGTCGTGTTCACCCATACCTTCGTGATTATGCTCTGAATAAATTGGCACCTCGTAGTAAACCGTGTATGTTTCTTGGTTATAGTAGCATGCATAAAGGTTTTCGATGTTTCGATCCTGTAACCTCACATACTTACAAGGCATGCACAATTTGATGAATTTAACTTTCCTTTTGCTAGCACTTTTCCTTCTAAGATTAATGAATCTGCTCTTGTTTATTCTCAATTTGTTGTTCCACAGGTTATGATTCCAACATCAAAGATGACTACTAAACCATCATCAAGCACAAGTTTTGGCTATGAAACCCTGCTTTGCATGCCTTGACTCGACATCACCTTCCTCTGTCCAGCATATACTCGAAATCTCTCCTGCTGTTATTATTGGAGCCATGCAACCTCTTTCAACTAACCTTATTACTTCAGAAACTACAAATGAACATGATGAAATACCATCTTTGCCAAACATCTCTACTGTACCTCTGCAACCTAGTTCTATCACAATTTCACAACCAACTTCTCGACCTCTACTATTATGCGACAACAAAAGTGCCTTGTTCTTAAGTCAGAATCCAATTGCGTATAAACGTGCCAAACATATTGACATTGATTGTCATTTCATTCATGAAGTCATTGCAAATAAGAAACTTGACACTAAGTTTGTGCCCTCCGAACTACAAGTTGCTGATATATTCACTAAGAGCCTTGCTCTGCCTCTTTTTGAATTTTTACGTTCCAAGCTTCGTGTTCAAGAAAATCCGACACTTCGCTTGACGGGGAGTAATAAAGAATATTCTACAGATTTGGAT
Source organism: Pogostemon cablin (assembly GCA_023678885.1). NCBI lineage: Eukaryota > Viridiplantae > Streptophyta > Magnoliopsida > Lamiales > Lamiaceae > Pogostemon > Pogostemon cablin. The sequence continues at coordinate 4,910,674 of CM042988.1, read as the reverse complement.
CAAATCAAATCAATCTAGACAATAAGAATCAACGTAAATATTTTATAATTTGCCGTGGTGATTTGCCGTGATCACTGTGCTAATTATCTGTAATTATTATTTCCTTGTATTGTTGTATTACCATTATTTATAGTGGAATTCTTCACTCACCTATTCATGGTGAACATTCAAACACTTTACAAATAGGAGTAGAAGGTATTAAATTGAGATTACACGTAAAATCCTTTTCCAGTTATAATTTAATTGGTACATATGAGAAAAAGATAATGAAAAAAGAAAAAAAAAAGTACTCCATAAGAAGTTTCATGGTATGGTCGATCGGATTTTAATATTCTAAATAATATACTTATTTATTATTTTAGAATATAAATTATAAGTCTATAATCAAGCAACTTAGATGTGATCTCTATTTTGAGATTCGGGTCATTTTCGAGGGTCAGTAAGATGGAATTTAAACAAACGTAATGACAATATTTATTGTTATCGTGTATGGTTACAATAATGATATTATTATAATGCATGTTGTATTTTTTACTATCCATAACCTATATATTCAAAAATATTTAATTAATGTATTTGGCCATATTATAGTAGTTTGGGAGGTGAGATAATTTAGTTGGGTGCATGGTGGGCTGATACTTGAGAGCGGCATCACTAACAACTTCCAATTTGGAGCACTTGTCATTATGCTATTATAGGGATTCTTTTTTTAAAATTCATTGCCAATTGCAATGTTTCTTTCAAATATGTCTATTTCAAATGTTAAATGATTTTAATGTAAGGAAATTATTCTCTGCATCATGTGCTATTTTATGTGTATGTATGGTTTGATTTTAAATTTTAGGATTTAGTGATAATTTTTGTAATATAGTTATTTTTAATGTCGGTTCATGATTTATAATTTTTATTACCATGGTGTGATTTATATCATATTTAAATATATAATTATTTTTCTAATCCATAAATTTGTAAACCATATTTAACATAAGAGACTTTTAATATAAACATTTTGAAATATTATACTACTACAAGCGTTTCTGTATAAAACGATATAAACATATATCTCGTATTAAAATTTCATTAAAATTTTGATATGAATCTAAATTAAAAAAAAAAACCAAAAGAATTTTATATATTTTAATGTAAACGATACTATTAAATAAAAACTTTTTCAATGCAAGACCTGAAAAATTGATAGATTTTTAATTCAGGACATAGATTATTTTCTCTATCAATAAAAATGCTTGAAATATATAAAACTATCAATTTTTATCAAATATTATCTCTTATTTTTATCAAATATTGTTCGCTTAAAAAATAATATTATTTTAAAATAAGAATTTATACATATAATAGCATTATAATATTTCTTAATTTCTCGTGAAAAAAGAAAAAAAAGGCGAACGTTACCTTATAAAAGAATAAATATAATGAAATTATATCATCGCACGCACTCTACATGTTGAGCAGCACGTGGCTTTATAATTCAATATTAAAAAAAAAAGTGGAAATACATATAATTAAATAACATAAATAAATAGGAATTCTTTTCAAAAAAATAAATAGGAATTACGTAGCAAAACAAACAGGAAACAATGATTTAGGAACTATATAAATATAGTTTGGCCTATTGTAAATATATCTCTTATTATTACACACTTGACTTTCACTTTCCTAAGAAAAGAAAAAAATGATAATTCTTGAATACTCCAAGTAATAATTAAAACTTTTCCATGATTTTAATTGACTTATATTGTGCTGTATTATTCATGCAACTGATTATTGACAAATGAGAACTCTTGTTCTAGAGTTCAAATCATGACGTCATCCCTCCTCATCTCCACCTCTAAAACTTTTTTTCTACTCTCCTCGTCAAGTTAAACCTTCTAGTAGAAAGAGACACATAAAAGTTTATGGAATTTAAATCATTTTTTATTTTTTTAGTAAATGTGTATTTAACTCAACCATACATTTTTCTTCTACTGGTCTTGGATCTTTTCTTTTTAGCAAGAAAAGGGATTCTATAAATTGTGTGTCATAAAATAAATAATTATACATTGTAGAAAATAAATTAATTAGACATTGTCTCTAAATTATTACATGCATTAATAGGAGGGTGAGGTTAATCATTAAAGGCTATTTCAATAGTGCGATGTTAATCATTCTTAATGAGAAGTAATTTAATCGGCTGTCTTATTGAGTTTACTGCAGTTTATTTTTTTTATTTTTAAAGAAATTTCTTTTGATGGATTATCCTAAATAAAAATAAATCAATCATATTTAAGCACTTGGGTAAGTTTTTTTAGACGGTCTCATGTGAGATCAGTACACTTTTTAAAATAGTTATCACTTTTGTTATAAAATATTATCACTTTTTATTTATATTACTCTTAGTAGATTTAGGAATATTATTATTTTATGTGTAGTGGATAGTTGTATTAGAAGTGAGTGATGTGCCATATGTGGAGCCTTTTACTAAAAGGAGAAAATAAGGATCTTTGAGTAGGACACACAATATAGTATAATGGAGACCTTACGGTGATACGAAGGGAGTATAATTATTCATATAACTTCTTATTTATACTATAATTATTCATGAAAAAGCATTATCATTAATTTTCAATAATTAAGTATCATTTTTTTATTATAAAAACTATCACTTTTTATCCATCTCACATAAATCCTTACTAAATCGGTCTCACACAAATCTTTGTCTTAATGATTTCTCTAAATATTACAAAGATTTTGTCGTAATTTTATAAATGAGTTGATACTTATTATGATTTATCTAAATAATTAAGAGGTTTTGTCTAAATTTTATAAATGAGTTGATAGAGGTTGAGATAATAAACTTGAAAGAGTTAACGAATACTTCCTCTCCTCATTGCTCCAATTGTTACATTTTATAGGATATTTTAAAAAAATAATTATAATTTACTATTTAATAAATAAAATTCACATAACATTATAATTTTATGGGATTCAAACAATACTAATTAACTCTTGTTGTGGGGAATGAATAGAATACTTAATAAAATACCTACCAAACATTCTAGAAAAAGTGGTCAAAGTCGAGAACAAAAGGCATGATTTTATATTAAGATATTAGATTTTGTCTCCCTACGCTTAGCCACCGCGAAATTTACGTGGCCAATTGAGAGACACTGACTTAAACACCTTTTTTTTCTAATGTTTTAGTTTAATTTTTCATATTAACAATAAATATTCATACTTTATTTTCTTAACATTTATTTTCACCTATATTTGATTCATATAAAAAAAGTGAGTCTTATGTAAATTGAATTTATATATAATTTGTTTTTAAATTACTCTTTAATATATAAAAATTTACTTTTTGAAGAATAATAATTCATATCTCTAAAAGATAATTTTCATGTACTAAAAAATAATTAATAAATCAAGACTTTTGAAAAGTAATTTTATTATAATTTAAAAGAGTAAGTGTAAAGAGTAACTTCTTATATACTAAAAGATAACATGTACACATAAGTAAACTCGATTTACAGTGTAAAAAGATTAATTTGGAGGAAGTTTAACCTCCCTCTTTATAAGAAAAAGAGATCTTCATTTCAGGATCCGATTAAGTTGAAAGAGATCATAATCCATAGTCTATTAATATAACTTGCAAGTGCGATATCGAGAAACCTCTTTAATGATAAGTTTGAGAAATAACTAGTATATATCATAATGATTAACATTTCATCATAAAATTATAACTCGTACCTCAAATATATGAATAAAATAGAAATTAGAACATGAACTACAAAAATATCGTATTACATGAATTACAAATGAGAAGTTAAATCATACTTTTATAATTAGCATTAAACTTAAAAATAAAGTTTAAATATTAAGGTAAAATAGTACATGAATCAAAAGATTATATAATTTGAATAATAAAATAAGTCATGAATTAAAAAATGGAGTAAAATATTACTCAAACTACGAAATAATATCACTTTTATACCTTAAATTAACACTAATTCATATCACGCATAATAAAGATGCTTCAAATCACCAAGAATAAAAGTTATCACTCACAGAACATCTCCAACTAAATCTTTACATTTTTACAACATATATGTTAGAGTGAATATCAAAATTAGTCATTTAAGTATGACGTTTTTCAACTTTGGTTCTTTTTTTTGCGCAATTATCAATTTTGGTAATTTTTTGTCAACTTTTAGTCCTTTTAGTCCAAATTTAGTCATTTTTGTCCAAATTTAATCCTTTATGTTAAAAAAAAAATTCAAAAATGGTCTGAAAGTGTATATATTTAGGACCAAAAGTGAACAAATATAAGACCAAGTTTTGAAAAAATGACCAAAACTAGACCAAAATGACTAAAAGTGGAAAAAATGACCAAAATTGAAAATTACAAAAGAAAAAAAAAACTAAAATTGAAAAACATTATATTTACATGACTAATTTTGATAATTATATGTTAAAACTTAAATTGGAGAGCATCTTATCATTTAAGGAATAAAATTTTCTATAATCTTCCAACAAACTCTATAATTCACTTTCTATTCTTTTTCCTAGATATATTTATTATGCCTTTTTTTTTCTTCCAATCATATATATTTTTTAATTATATTAGAGTATAATTTATTTAGCCTTATTTTAATTCTACGTTTTCCGTACTAAATATAAATTCTATTGTAAGACGATATTTACATGAGACGGGTTGTGAGATAAGTTAACTCATCGTTAAAATATTATTATTATATAGGTAAAATATACTTATTATAAGTTAAAGTGTGTTGTTTTAAAATATTATGGTAAAGTTTGCTTTTAAGGTGTTATATTATTATTCACTAAAAACATAATACTTAATTATTAGGAGTAATAAACATACGTTACTTATATAACAGTCATACGGTAATAATAGATCGACTTGTCTCATAACCCGTTTCAAATATAACCGTGTGAGAGCAGCTCTAGTGTTGGTACGCTCTAATAACGCTACTTTAAAATTTAATTCCGCGATAAATTAGTTCCATACAATACCTCCTCTAGTCATGAAACTGGTATATGGCAATAAATAAACTTAGACAAATTTGAGTTGGATGGGAAGTAGGCACCCCACCCCACCCCACCCCATCCCCGTGCAATCCCCTCAACCCTAACCTTCGAATCTCCCCAACCGCATCGTTGCTCAAAGAACCAACAGCAGCAAGCAATGATGGAGCCAGGAAGTCCTTGGAGGAATACAATTATTATTATTATTATTATTTTTGTTATAAATATTAAGTTTAAAAACCTTGATTTTTTTATTCATTTTATAATTAACTTTTGAAGATAATGTGGTATTTTTAAGAATGGATAAATCAAACACCCTTCCCTCCACCTCCATCATGGAAACTCCAGCTACCACTTTTAACCACACATTTTAAACCACCTTAGCTATGGGGACTCTAGTATCATTGGAGTATGTTATTAGGGTATGAGAATGTGATTGATCTCTTTCCCGGTGGCCATGTCCCCCCCATATACGTGTACAACGAACCGAACGAGGAGTTTTTGGCGGGACGAGGGAAATCGGGCACCCCACAACGAGCTACGTTGGCTTGATCTAGGGTTCCGGTGATGTTGAGGTCGTAGAATTCTTGGTACTTTTTTATGGCCGACTCTAGTATCTGGTCGAGAACGTTGTATTTTCGTTTAGGGTTTGTGCTGTGTTGAACTCTACTATGTCTTGTTTGTAAGATATTAAAATTAAATAATAATATTTTTTAACTTTTAGTGACTTAAGTGTTCCTCCGGGACGCGCCTAGATACCCTTTAATATTAAATGATATACCTTTTATTTTAAGGATATATACTCTATTTCCTTAAAAATAAAAAAAAAATAATGAAAGTGTATACCTTTTGTATCTCTATGAATTAAAATATATAATCTTTAGAACAAATGTTATTTTCTTACCTACCTTGTGCACCTGTGAGCACAAGAGCCAACTCACAAATAATTACATATTAAATAATGGGTAGGTCTTGCATGAGACCGTCTCAAGTGAGACCATTTTTCATTTTATAAAATAATTATCACTTTCGCTATAAAATGTTATAACTTTTTATTTATATTATAAATTATTCATGAAATAGAATTATGGTAAATATCAAAATTAATCTTGTAAGCATAACCAATTCCAACGTTAATCCTTTATTTTCAGCAATTGTCAATTTTTGTCCACTTTTGATCATTTTTTTCAAAATTTTCTCCTTTCTAGTCCACTTTTGGCCCAAGATTTACACATTTAGTGCCGATTTTGGACACTTTCGAAGACAAAGACTAAATTTGGACAAAAAATAGGACTAAGTTTGAGAAAATGACTAAATTTGGACTAAAATCAGACAAAAAATGATCAATATTGATAATTATAAATGATAAAGGACTAAAGTTGGAATCGACCATACTTACAGGACCAATTATGATATTTACTCAATATCATTATCACTTTTCATTAGTTTATTATCACTTTCTAACTTTCTCACATTATCACACATCTTTGGGTTAACATTATATGAAATATATAAATTCAAACAAATAAATACATAAAAGAAAATACAAAATTTTAAATGTAAAAAATGATAATAAACTTCCTTACGTGCAACCAACGGAAAAATCTAGTTAACTTGATTAAAATTTAGTTTAAAATAATCATAAATTTATAAATTAATTGATTGAAAAATAATAGTCATAAATAGATGGTGTATTGTATAAGCCTATTTTTCAAAATTCAATTTCTTCATAATTATAGGAATAAAAATATATAATTATTATGATAGAGTGACTACCCTACAACCGGTCCTACCAATTATTTGGTAGAATCGGATCCCAATTCATATTCAATAAAAAATCTGGCTGGTTATCTGGATCTTATCTTTCTCTTCATCTCTTATCTCGCTCGATTCCACCATTCTCTTTGCCTCTCATCACTCGCCTTCTTCTCCTTTTGATTTCACACTATTCAATTTGGCAGAGCAAATATTCTTCCAATTCTAGTCTTTGCCTTTTGTTATTTTCTCCCAAACCCCGCCGAGGTCATCGTCTGCTTCAGAGCAATTAGATTTTGGGCTTCACCGCTGCACGCTTTACCGGATTCCATGGAAGCAGTTTGCAGAGATAGAATCAACGAGGATAGGCTTCGAAAAGCAGTGAATGCCCTCCTCAAATGGAAGAAGAAGCAATTACTGCATCAACAAGAAGCAGAAGGCGATGATTTCGTATACCTTTCCATAAACCTAAAAAAAGCCCCGCCGCGAGACCGCACTCTTACTCCCCATCGAATCCCCCTCCGCCACTCTCTCCTCTCCCAAGATTATTCCACCTTAAATTCTTGTCTAATCGTCGACGGAAAGAGAGTGACCTCCGAATCAGCCCACAAGGCATTCCCTTCGTCAAACAAGTTTTGAAGCTGTCGAAACTCAAGTCCGATTACAAGTCTTTTGATTCGAAGAGGAATCTATACGATTCCTTCGACGTGTTCTTCGCCGCCAAGAGGGTAGTCCCTTTGCTCCCTGAGGTTTTAGGTAGGGTTTTCTACAAGAAGAGGAGAAAAATTCCAGTGCCTGTGGATTTGAGTGTGGATGGTAGTAATTGGAAGGAGGAGATTGAAAGGGCCTGCAAATCGAGCTTGTTGTGTTTTGGTAGTGGGACTTGCAGTGTGGTGAGAGTGGGGAGGTGGGGTGTCACGGAGGGTGAAGCAATCATGGAGAATGTATTAGAAGCTATTGATAGGGTGATTCAGATTGTTCCCAAGAAATGGGGTGGAATACAATGCTTTCACTTGAAGTTTTCTGATTCTCATCAGAGCGCATTGCTGCCCGGAAGAAATGATCTAAATCAAAAGGGTGTTGATGTATCTAGCTTGGTTAGAACGAAGAGGAAGAGGTCTGAACTGGTAGATGATTCTAGCTGAAAGAAGAGATGTTGTGAGAATAAACAGTTGCATGAAACTTAGACACTGCATTTGTGAGATTTTTTGATGAAGAGTAGTTGAGGATTACACACCCAAACTATCATCATTTAGAATTGAGGATCATCCATTCTCTTGGTGACCATTACTATGGCATGAGTTGGTTATATTTCCATTCCTACTTAAAAATTATTTTACTTGCTCTGGGATTTTTGATGGCTTGATTTCATGAATGCAACTCTTAAATGCTTTAGTTTGGATTTGAGGTGGATTCTTGTTATAAGATGAATGAGTATGTTGTTTTATGTGGCAGTTTTAATCATTTATTCAATGGATATTAAATTAGTGAAGCTTTTTGGCTCTTTACTAGCTTATTCTGTCTGCTTTAGATTTTCAATTGCATATCAAAAGTTGTAAGAGTGTAACTTCTTGCACCTCCCAACCATCATCCTCTAATAATGGACGGTGAAGTTAGATTGAGGCAGGAGGGAACCTGGGGTTTAGAGTGGCAGGATGAGCCATAACTGTAAACTTAGAGATGAAGTTAGCATTATGATTCATCTTCAGGTACTTTAACAGTACTACTGCAATATAATAATTAGCTTCTTTTAGAAATTAATCACCTGGTGGCTCTTATTGATTGATCAAACTATCTATTGCTTTTTTGAAAGCACGTGACTCGTGTCGTTGAGTGGTAAATTCTGAAATTTTCACTCCGTCCCAAAATTGATTTTAAAAGACTTTATAATTAGAAAATAAAAGTCTCAAATCAAAGAGTAATTCAATTCTTTATAAAGAGTAACCTAATAAATTTGAAAGAGTAACCTAATTATTTTTATAGAGTAATCCAATTAATTCATTATAAAAAAGGCTTTATTGTTTGAAAATCGGAGTCTCAAATGTAAGAGTAATTTAATTCATTATAAAGAGTAACCTAATTATTTTTATACGGTAATCCAATTAAGTCATTACAAAAAAGACTTTATTATTAGAAAATCAGAGTCTAAGAGTAATCCAATTCATTATAAAGAGTAACCTAATTATTTTTATAGAGTAGTCCAATTAATTCATTATAAAAATAATTTATTGTTAGAAAATCGGAGTTTTAAATGAAAGAGTAATTCAATTCATTATAAAAAAAGTAATTCAATTCATTATAAAGAGTAACCTAATAAATTCCAAATAGTAACCTAATTATTTTTATAGAGTAGTCCAACTAATTCATTATAAAAAAGACTTTATTGTTAGAAAATAGGAGTCTTAAATGAAAGAGTATTTCAATCATTATAAAGAGTAATTTAATAAATTTCAAAGAGTAACCTAATTATTTTTATAGAGTAATCCGATTCATTATAAAAAGTAACATAATAATAACCTAATTATTTTTATAGAGTAGTTTAATTTATTAATAATAACCTAAATTATTTAAAGAGTAACTCAATTATTAAAAAAAGTAAAATAATCGCAGTGAGACTAAATTGATTTCTACGCTTCCATTGCAAATTAAATCTAACTATCATGAAATAATCAATACATAGTTTTGCAACGTTTATTGAAACAAAACAAAACACAACAAACATTAAAGAAGCTCATGAAATGACAGTAACAAATTTCCAATGACAATAATCGCCATAAAATCTAAAGAAGGCTCTTCTCTTTCCAAACTCGAATTGCTCCATCAATAAATCCAAGTTTTTCTTCCTTGGATCCGTTCTGTTTTTCGGCGTCTTCGGCACACTTTACCCGATCGTGGTATCGAAAACGTGGCAACAAGTTGATAATAAATTGAGTTATTTTTTATTACTCCTAATAATGAGGTTGTCTTCTGGCATTCAAGTTGATTATCTGTGAATATTCTGCTCTTTATAATAATCTAATAGAAAGAATGATATAATTAATTTTATAAATTATTTTTAAAATAACCCAATTTATTATAAAAAGTAACCTAGTTAATTTTAAAGAGTAACTTAAACAATATTAACATAAATTACTTTATTTTTAGAGTAATCTAATTAATTTCAAAGAGTAACCTAACTATTTTTAAAAATAAAAAAGACAGACATGTTCAACACAGAAATATAAATACCATCAGCCAAGCGATATTTGAAACTTTTCGAAACCGTCAAAAGGTATACCTAGCAAATATATGCAACTTAGGTTAGAGTTATTAATAACACACATATAAACAACACTCAAGATAGAAAAAGAACCTTAATTTACAGAAAATTAAAGTTTCAAATTAAAGAGTAATCCAAATCATTATAAATAATAACCCAATTAATATAAAAGAGTAACTTAAAAGATGTTAACAAAATAAAATAATATTTTATTTTCTAGAATTTGAATATGAAATTAAAGAGTAACTCAAATTATTAAAAAGAGTAATCTAAAATATGTTAACCAAATAGAACAATATTTTATTTTCTGAAATCCAAATATGAAATTAAAGAGTAACACAAATTATTAAAAAGAGTAACCCAATCTATAGAAAAGAGTAACCTAAAATGTGTTAACCAAATAGAACACTATTTTATTTTTTAAAATCCAAATATAAAATTAAAAAGTAACCCAAATTATTAAAAAATAAGAGTAACTCAATTAATAAAAGAAAGTAACTTAAAAATGTTAACTAAATATAACAATATTTATTAAAGCCACATAAATGAGAAAAAGCTTAAGGAGAGCTGTTAATATAATTTTCTCGTTTCTTCTAAGTGTTATTAATCTTCAAACTATTAAGTAGTTTTAACTAAAAAATCTAAAAGGAGGATTCCCTTTTATCTCAACTAAACTAAACTCAACTTAAGCTTCTCTGTTCCTAATCAAAGTTTAACCAAACAAGACAACACTTCATTGTTTCTTTTTCTTATATTTAAGTTGATTTGATTCAATCAATTTTTTTACACCAACCTAATAAATTTAAGCACAAATTCAACGCTCTGATCACTCTGATCCTCTGAACAGTCACATTCGATATCTGCGAAAACGACATCGAATTCTCAAACACACCCAATATCTCCTCGTTAATATCGGGCAGTGACCTCCTCTTCACACACTGACTTTGAATATCACCCCTCCATGGTTCACAAACTCCTGCAACACAAATGGTGGGTTCAACTTCAACCCTCGCAAGCCCTTCTCGTTAAATACCAGCGACATCTGATGCGAACTCGCACTTCCATCCGCAACCAACGGCTTGGCAATAACCGGAAAACTGATGCCATTCGAAGCAACGCAGTCGATTAACGATTCAGGACTTTCGACGAACACCTGCCTCGGAGTCCAGATTGAAGATTCGCAGGTGACCCGATTGTGGAGGCGCTCAATTGCGTCGGGAGAGTCGATTACGATGATGTTTGGATTCTATAACAGGAATTGGGCGAGCTGATTGGTCCATTCGGGGTCCGATATCTTGTGGATGAGACAATCGAATGGGAATTGATCAATCAAGGGTTTGGTGAATTGGATTGGGAAAAGATCAATTCCTCGTTCCTTGGCGAGATTGACGAGCGATGGCTGAATGAAGCTCTGAACTTTCTTGGGAGTTCGCCGTTGATGACCGCCGCATCTCCGAATCCAATTCTTAAAGGACTGTGGAAAGATTATATAAAGAAGGAGAGAGAACAGAGGAAACAGAGAGAAGGAATACGTGGGGGAGAAAGGGCGTGGAGAGGGAAAGAGAGAGAGGAAAAAGAGGAGGAAGTACACGACAGATCACGTGGAGAGAAAACGTGTCGACCCATTTAACTTTTCTTTACCCATTTCTAATAAAAAATCCGGTCTTACCGCTTGAAAAAAAAAGCCTGACCTACCGCAGTCTTTGCCTTATTATAAATATACGATTGATTGAAGAGTATATATTAGGTGCACCCGGGGTGCAAGAGTGTATCAATATATGTATAACTTTTTTATTTTATTTTGTATATATGTTTTTCTTTTTTGTATACGCTTTTTATAATAATTGTATTTTTTTACACTAAGTTTTTCATTAAAAAAACTAACATTGTATAATTTTTTATTCAATAATGTATACATGCATTTTAATAATTGTATATTTTTTTATACTCAATTTTTCATTAAAAAAATTAACAATTAAATTGTATACATTTTTACTCATAATTGTATATGTTTTGTTTATACATGTGCACCCGGGTGCACACTATATTTAGCCTTGATTGTATAATATAAGTTGAATTTTCTTAATTTAATTTTTTAATATTTAATTAGAAAATATTGATCTAAAATAATTAAAATAATTTTCATAAATAGATGCTAGACGTGCGGACCAAGTTAAATTTTGTTAGTTTAATATTTAATTAGTTAATATATTGATCTAAAATAATTAAAATAATTAATATAAATAGATTACTGAGGTATAAATCAAATTTCCAAATGTATTCAAGATTTGGATGTGATCGAGTACAAAATTATAATTGTGGTTTATAGTATTCAAGATTTGGATGTGATCGAGTACAAAATTATATAATTATGATGAAATTAAAGTGGTTTATAGTATTCAGAATTGTTTCGACGTGATCGAGTACAAAATTATAATTGTGACGAAATTAAAGTTGATATTGTTGTTACCTAATTTAAATTATTTAAACTTTGTTCGTATTTAATTTAATTTATTTAAATTTATTTAATAATAATAATAATATAATAATAATAATAATTTGCTACCATATTTTACTATAAATACGGAGAGAAAATAGAATTATGAAGCATATCAATGACATCAATTAAAATTGTTGTAGCTCTTACAATCTTTAAAGACATAAGTCCCTTGATATGAAAAACATGATTGGAATTGACAAGGAACAAGTTGCAAAAATATAAATTGGATAAAGAGTCACCTCACCTCAACGCGTACGTACTCTACCGTCATGGACTTTATACTAGTGTTGCATTGCATGAATTGGGACATATTTGGGCCGTCAGGGACTTGATACTTAAGTGTTGCATGGCATGAATTGGGACATATTTTGGGGCTTGCCCATTTCGAAGATCCTACATAAAATTGAAATATGAAGAAAGATTTGAGCCAAGATGACATCAAAGCCATCTGAAATCTAAGATGAAATCTAAGATTTTTATAATTAAGTTATGAAATCTAAGATGAAATCTAAGATCATATGATGCAATCTTTATTTTATTAATTCGAATATAATATAATCCTTCCTTATATAGACTGTTTGATTCATAAATTTACTAAATATATATAAGGGAGTATTTCATGATTTATAAATAAAATCTATATCTCGATGTATTATAATAATATCTCATAAAATTAATAAATAATTAAAACAAAATTTTTATATTCATTGTTATAATATTAACAAACTTTATTAACCCACATAATATTAAAAACTGATATTTAAGGTGTATTTCACGTATAAAGGTAGTTGAAGATGGTATATAATGTGATTTATTCATTTTAACAAATTTAGTAATTTTTATGTTTAAATTTTGGATCAAAAATCAAAATTGATCAAAAAAAAATTGGTGAGTCTCCATCTCATGTGAAACATTTTACACTTTTAAAAATAATATTTTACACTTTTTAAAATAATTATCATTTTTCGCATTATCACTTTTACTATAAAATGTTATCAATTTTCATTTATATTATAAACTAATAATAATGCACAATTATTGAGGAATAATGAATAATAAATAATGATATATAAGTGATATTCAATTAAGAAATAAAATTGAGATTTTTGGATTTAAAAACATAATAAATAATGATATATATTCATTTTGAATTTTTGATTTGGTTTTCTATTAAATTTATATAAAATTAATATATTAGAATATATATATATATATATATATATATATATATATATATATATTATATAATAGTATAAAAAAAGAGAAGAGATATTATAGAAGGTGAATATGTTGAGGGATGTAAGGCATTTTTCATTTAAAATTATTTGGTAAATACTTATAGTAGTATAATGGTAAAAAAAAATGGTATCTAAGGAAGAGAGAGGCTCTTGTGTGCCTTTGCAATTTTATGCCCTTTAACAATTTAAACTCTTAGAAATATTTTACAATTTAAACTCCTAGAAATACATATATTTAAATAGGATTTTTGAGGGGGAGAGTTGTGTTCACATGAGGACACGGAGTATCCCTCCATATCACCGGAGGCGCAGGAGCTTTTGCTAATAAGGAATCGTTATTTGATAAATAATAGGAATAATTAACGTATCAATTAATTTATCATATTTTTAAATTCACTTATATCTCTTCCATCTTCTGTACCATCTGTATCTTTATTGCATATATTTTATTTTTCATTTCACTACGAAAATCAACCCATTTTGTTTATTTATTTATTTAAAAAAAATTATTTTTTTCTTCTTGAATATTATACTATTATTTTCGATTTATTATTAGAAATTGCAATAAGAATGATAATTATAATAGTATAGTGGTAAGGATTAAGGAGTGATGAATTTTATTTATGTAAAAATTATTTGGTATAAAACAGGAATGATTATCATATTAATTGAGTTAAAAGTTTTTTTTGTCTCATAACTATTTGAAACTTTAAATTCTATCCCAAAAAAGATATTTATATCAATTTTATCCCATAACTATGGATTTATTTTTATTTTATAAAAATAATTATCACTTTCACTATAAAACGTTATCATTTTCTCTATAAAATGTTATAACTTTTTATTTAAATTATAAATTATTCATGAAATAGCATTAGGGTAAATATCAAAATTAGTCCTGTAAGTATGATCAATTCCAACGTTAATCCTTTATTTTCAGCAATTGTCAAATTTTGTCATTTTTGTCCACTTTTGGTCTTTTTTTTTCAAATTTTGGTCCTTTCTAGTCCACTTTTGGTCCAAATTTTACACATTTAAGACCGATTTTGGACACTTTAGAACATAAAGGAGTAAATTTAGACAAAAAAATAGGACTAAGTTTGAGAAAATAAATATATATATTCAAACAAATAAATATATAAAAAAATACAAAATTTTAAGGCTAAAGCTCCTGTGCACTCGGGCGCATGGATCACATTTTGTGCGCCTTTAGAATTTTGTGTTAAATTGTATATCCTTTAGTATACAGATGTGTACCCTTTATTTTGTAAAGAAAATTATTATGTGTATCTGGGCGCATGAACAACACTCTGTGCATCTTTAGAATTTTGTGTTAAATTGTATACCCTTTAGTATAAAAATGTGTACCATTTATTTTCTAAAGAAAAAAATATTCCCTCCGTCCGCCCGAAAGTCCACATTTTGCTATTTTAGGCGTCCGCATCAAAAGTCCACATTTTCCTTTTTAAACACATGAGACCCACACACATAACTAATACAATTAATTTTTGGGACTCATACACCCCACTTATACAACTACCAACTACACCTTAAATAATAATACTCTTTAATCCACGTGCAAAAAGCAAATGTTCACCTTTGTGGCGGACGGACGGAGGGAGTTTTAATGAAAAATATATAACCTTTAGAAACAAAAATAATGTACTTTTTATTAATTAAAATGTATACATTTTAAACCAAAACAATACATACAAAATTTCTAGCACGCAAGCCTCACTCAAATTTTAAATGTAAAAAATGATAATAAACTTCCTTACGTGCAACCAACGGCAAAATCTAGTTAACTTGATTAAAATTTAGTTTAAAATAATCATAAATTTATAAATTAATTGATTGAAAAATAATACTCATAAATAGATGGCTTATATTGTATAAGCCTATTTTTCAAAATTCAATTTCTTCATAATCATAGAAATAAAAATATAATAATTATTATAAATATATGATTGATTGTATAATATAAGTTGAATTTTCTTAATTTAATTTTTTAATATTTAATTAGAAAATATTGATCTAAAATAATTAAAATAATTTTCATAAATAGATGCTAGACGCGCGGACCAAGTTAAATTTTGTTAGTTTAAATTTAATTAGTTAATATTGATCTAAAATAATTAAAATAATCAATATAATTAAATAGATTACTGAGGTATAAATCAAATTTCCAAATGTATTCAAGATTTGGATGTGATCGAGTACAAAATTATAATTGTAGTTTATAGTATTCAAGATTTGGATGTGATCGAGTACAAAATTATAATTGTGGTTTATAGTATTCAAGATTTGGATGTGATCGAGTACAAAATTATATAATTATGTTGAAATTAAAGTGGTTTATATATAGTATACAAAATTGTTTGCATGTGATCGAGTACAAAATTATAATTGTGACGAAATTAAAGTATTGTTATTACCTAATTTAAATTAGGTAAACTTTGTTCGTATTTAATTTATTTATTTAATAATAATAATCATAATAATATTGCTACTATATTTAATAATAATAATCATAATAATATATATTTATTTTGAATTTTTAAAATAGTTTCTATTAAATTTATATCAAATCTATATATTAGAATATATGATAATTAATAGTATAAAAAAAAGAGGAGATATAAATAGACAATGAAAATGAAGTGAGTAGATATTATAGAAGTTGAATATGTTGAGGGTTGTCAGACACTTTTCATTTAAAATTATTTGAAAAATATAGTAATATAATGAAAAAAAAATGATAGTAAGGAATGGTAATGAATATTGTTTATGTAAAAATTATTTGGTAAATAATATGAATCATATTAATTAATTTAGGGAGGATTACTACTAGATAAAAAAAAATCCTGAGATACAAACATACAAAAATATAACTACCAACTACATAAATATATAGTGATATTTCAATATTACCCCTACAATATACTGCACATAAATGTTGTGAGCAGCAAAAGTTCGTGTGCGGTAAAAGTGTGTGTAGTAAAAAAAGTGTGTGCAGCAAAAAAGTGTGGTGGTCCGGCAGAGCTCCAGCGACGACAGTTTTCCGGCGATCAGTCACCGGCCAGACGGTGCTCCAGCGCTGGATGGGGGGTTTAAGGTTTGTGGTTTAAAAGTGTATTGGTTTAGGGTTATATTTGGTATTTCACTTTAATATTTTGTATGTGAGAGTAATTATTTTAAATCAATATATCTCATAGTAATTAGGGGTACAAAGTGTGTACCTAGTAATAATTTTTTCATTAATTTATTATATTTTTAAATTCATTTATATCTCATCCATCTTCCATACCATCTGTATCTTTATTGTATATACTCCCTCCATCCCACACCAAATGTAGTTTTTATTTTTTTGCACGTAGATTAATGAGTATTATTATTTAATGTGTAGTATGTAGTTGTATTAGTGGGAGTGTTAGTCTCATATTTTAATTGTATTAGTGGGTGTGTATGGGTCACATGTGTGTAAAAATGGAAAGTGAACTCTTTTGGTGGGACGACCAAAATAGAAAAAATAGACTCTTTGAGTGGGACGGAGGAAGTATTTTATTTTATTATTCATTTCACTTTGAAAATCAACCCATTTTGATTATATATTTATTTTTTTAAAAAAATCCAATTTTTATTTTTTTTCTTATCGAATATCATACTATTATTTTCGATTTATTAATAGAAATTGAAATAAAAATGGTAATTATAATAGTATAGGATTAAGGAATAGTAATGAATACTATTTATGTAAAAATTATTTTGTAAATAACATGAATGATTAGGAAAAATTACTCCTAGATACATACTTTGTATTCCTAATTATTATGAGATACATTGATTTAAAATAATTACTCTCACATACAAAAAAATTAAAGTAAAACACCAAATATAACCATACACTCATACACTTTTTAAACCATAAACCCTAAATCCTCACCCACCGTCGCAGCCGCCGGCCGGCAGCCAAAATTCTGTCGGACCACCGCCGACTGGTTGCCGGAATTCTGCTGGAGCTCCGTCGGGCGGTCGCCGAACCGCCGCCGGACCATTCCACTTTTTTGCTGTACACTTTTTCTACTGCACATACTTTTTTTACTACACATGAACTTTTGCTGCACACAACATTTATGTGCAGCACATTGCAGAGGTAATATTGCAAAATCACTATATATTTATGTAGTTGATAGTTATAGTTTTGTATGTTTATATCTCATAGTAATTAAGAGTTTTTTGTGTACCTAATAGTAATCCTCCCGAATGATAATCATATTAATTAATTTAACATATTTTTATAATCACTTATATTTCTTCCATCTTCCATATAATTTATTAATTAATTTAATATATATTTAAAATCACAAATATCTCTAATTAACATATTTTTAAAATCACAAATATATATTTTTAAAATCACAAATATCTCTAATTAACATATTTTTAAAATCACAAATATCTCTTTCATCTTTCGTACTATCTGTATACTACTGCATATATTTTATTTTTATTTTGAAAATCAATACATTTTGGTTATTTATTTCTTTTTTAAATAAAATCAATTTTCAATTTTTTTCTTCTTAAATATTATACTATTATTTTGGAATTTATTTAAATCAAATAAGTGATTTTTTTTCTCTTTCAATAATATCTATTTTGTCTTTCTTCTATATGCATTTAAAAAATAATAATTTTATATATTTTTTAAAACAAATCGAATTATCAATCATACAATGTCCACATACCACGAAATATTCATGAAATATTCTTGGTATATTGAGGCTCTTGACTCTACTTTTCACATCTGTAGATGGAGGCTATCGGCTAACCGACAACTCTTGGTTCCTCGACTCCGATTCTATCGGCTCTTCCACTGATGAGCATTTTCTCAATACACAATTAATCCCCAAGTATGAAGGATATCAATTGTAGTTGCGATCGGTGACCAAGTGATTATCGAACCCAAGGGACGACATATTATCAATTTAATTATTTACTAAATTAATTAAGACAAGTGTGACAATTAACTTTGAAGGATTATGAACTAATAAATAATTAATTAAAATAACAAATAAAATATCACGCGAAGAATATGAAAGTGGGTCAAATAGGAGAATAGGTAGCTCTAGGGTAATTCAGTTTTACTACTTAACTTTCCTTCCGTGTGTTTGTGTCCGACTCTAATTTGTGAAATATGGATACATCACTAAACAATGCATATCTACTCTATAGACACAAGTAAACATGCGTGTAACACGTGTGAATAACCTCGGAGCAAGAGATATAATTCCACCCTAGGTACTATCAGTATCAATTATTTCCTGGGCCAATTGGTACGCTAACCTGATATGATCTCCCTTTATAGGTACTATAAAATTATCCTCTTTATCCTATTTAATAACTCGAATTCAATTCAATTATTAAGTATTCATATATGATAGTTCTAATGAAGCTTCGGAGTCCCCTCACTTAAAATCATATGGAATCATGTTCAGCGGTGAACGCACTCAATCTACAATCAAGATATATATTCAGACTCTATATACCAATTGAAGATGCACAAAACGACCGTGAATATGGATTAAGAAAGCATAATCATATATAAAATAAACCACAAGTAGTGTTGTACAGAGTTTAAAGTTCAATTAATTCGTAAAACCTTCACAACCCTAATTCTACCAAAAAGGCTCTAGCCCATGATGTTACGAAGAACAATCATGGGTGTTAGATAGATCTTACCCGGATGTCAGGAAAATACAAGATAAATTAGGAAACGAATAAACCCTAAATTTGGGAGTCGTAGCGTCCTTCTCCGTTTTGAATCCTCCTCTAGGTTCTCCTCTTGATTCCACAGACGAATCTTCAAAGTGATGGATGGATGGAGGAAATGATATAGATGATGGTTGGGGGTGATCCCCCCTTGTGGGGTGTAGTATTGTTTGTGGCCTCTCCTTTATTCAATTGTATCTTGTGTGTTCCTCATATGAATAATGATGTGACATATATATAGGTGTGAGAAGGGAATTAAATAAGGAAAGAAATATATATGGGTGAATCATGGAGGATTATGTGATAAGGAGATAAATTAGGTAATTTTCGGAAATTCTCGATGGCAGCTACGCGACTTCATGATTTTGATCATAACTTCTTCCTCCGATCTTAGATTTTAGTGATTATTGAGCTCACACGATCCTCTTTTCCTTGGCTTTCTCTGAATATAAAGATCTCACAAAAATTCCAAGAAATGAAGGTGTAACAAGCCATGCAATGTAGCATAGCCGTTCTGTTCGGCACAACTCGCGCGACGTCACCATCTTGATCATAACTTTCTCGTTTGGACTTCGATTGAGGTGTTCCTTATGCCTAAATGATACTCTCTTCCGTAGATTTCCAACCATGTATCACACTTCCAGTTCAGAGCTCCACATGAATACAAAAAAATTACATAAGTTGGACATGCATTTTTCAGCATTCTTGCACAAATTGCACATTTTCTCCAACTTTGGACTTTTGATCCCTTTTCCATCTAAAACAAAATAAAACACCCCAAGTGTACATTTTTCTCAAATATATTGAATATAAAACACATGCTAATATATAACAACAATACTCATCAAAAAGGTGTTAAATTGGACACTCAAACACGCTAATTTCCACTCTCAACACCCACCACCTCCCGTCTCATTAATATTTATTGTCTTAATTTCTTTTCTCCCTAATTGTTTATATATATATATATATATATATATATATATATATATATATATATATATATATATATATATATATATATATATATATATAAGCAAATCTTAATCTTCTCGAAAAATAACACTTTTCTAAAGATAGTTTTCTTTAATATTTTTTTTCTTATTTATGTTGTACCGTACAGCTTTTGATCCAGGCAGTACACTAGAATAGTATATGGAATTGGGGAAATAAATCAGGTAGGGCACAATTGACTTTAGATTTACGATTCTTGTGTTCTGATATAAATATATTGGGCCGTGCAGAAGCCCGTCGACATCAAATTCGATTTGATCATGAAAAAAGTCCTAATGAGCGTTTTCTCAACACACAATTAATCCCCAAGTATGAAGGATTTTATTGTAGCTTAGATAAGCGACCAAGTTAAATATCGAACCCAAAGTACGGCGTATTATCAATTTAATTATTTAGTAAATTAATTAAGACGAAAGGAAGTAAAGGTGATGGATTTAATTATTAATCTACTAACAAAAATAAAAAATAAAATAAATTAAAGCAATAGAAGAATACGAAAGTGGACCAAGTAGGAGAATAGATAGCTCTAGGGTAATCCGATTTTACTACTTAACTTCCCTCTCATGTGTTGTCCAACTCTGCCTTGTGGATTATGGACGCATCACTAAACCATGCAAATCTACTCTGTAGACACAAGTAAATATGCGCGTAACACGTGTGTTTAACCTCGAAGCAAGAGACGTAATTTCTAGGTACTATCAGTATCAATTATTTTCCACGTCTGGAACCTAACCCGATATGATCTCCCTTTATAGGTACTATAAAATTACCCTCTTTATTCTACTTACTAACCCGAATTCAATCCAATTAATAAAAATTCATATATGACAGTTCTAATGAAGCTTCGGAGTCCCCTCACTTAGAATCATAACATGGAATCATGTTCAGCGGTGAACGCACTCAATCTACAATCCAGATATATATTCAGACTCTATATATCAATTGAAGATGCATAAAATGACCGTGAATATGGATTAAAAAAGCAAAATCATATATAAAATCAATCCACAAATAGTGTTGTACGGAGGACACACAAGAGAGTTTAATTAATTCATAAAACCTTCAAAACCCTAGATCTACCAAAACGGTTATAGCCCATGATGTTGCGAAAAACTATCATGTGTGTTGGATAGATCTTACCCATAGTCTGGAAAATTAGAAAATAGAAGAAAAGAATTAGGAAAACCCTTGGTGTAGAAGTCTTCTTCCTTCTCCCTTCCGTCTCTTCAAATCCTCTTGGTTTTCCTCTTGATTCTGTTGGCGTTCGATCGTTTGGTTAACATGAACCGTTAGGGTTCCATAAGTTTCTAACATGCAGCGGAAGCAAGAAAATCAAGAAATGTATTACCTTTCACCAGAGTATATTGATGAAGATATATTCTTGTCGGCAGCCTGTGCGACGTCACGAGAATGGCCATAACTTCCTCATCTGAACTCTAATGGGAGTGATCTACGCGCTCAGACGATTCTCTCTTTGGCGGCTTTCCGTCAGTCTATTAAATATCAAATTCGGAGCACTGTACGATTTTATATGAATTTTTCAATGTGGCGGACAGCAGCAGTAAACAACCTTCCGGTCTTCTGCTGTATTCCCAAATCCAATCTCGACGTCATGTGGGCGACGATCCTCGAGATCTTCTCTATCTGCTGTTCTCTCACCCCCTCATAGTGTTAGGCGTGTTATTAGGGTTTATGGACAGTTGAGATGATTTATATATATGGGCTACAGTAGGGACCAGGAGGAGAATTGATTTGGGCCTCCATTGGGCTTAAGTATCCGAGCTTAGCCCAAAACTTATATTTAAGTCCAATAATAATAATATAGTCCACTAAAATATTATTACTGCACTACCTTTTCAATCCCAAAATTACGTTTTGGGCTCCTTCTTATTATGAGTTTGTTAGTCTCTCCATGTTTAGGATATACAATGTCCATTAATTAATTAAGTTACTGACAACTTCATTAATTAATATCTCATCAAAGAGTAGTACCACTCAACCTCATTATCATGCCGGAATAAATCCACCTGCAGGGTTTACATGATAATTCTTATGAGCTCCTCAAGGGGACATCATCAACCTATGACGGACACAGATTCCTTCTACAATCAACAACACACCATAGAGACAACACTATTTTCCAACTCACCGAGTTTGTTGATTTAATTACATGTAAATCTTACCCATTGATGAATCAAAGAAATACATAGTGTCCTACGTGTCGAGGTTATTGTATACGAATTAAGAGCATGAACATCCATAATAACAGAGATCAAGTTCTCCTATAAGTCAGTATAAGTCGAACGATCTCAGGCGGTCCTGCTCAATACACACAAGTGCACTAATGTGATTCTATAGCAAAGACAAGTTAATACCAAATCTCACTACAACCATCTCAATAGAGAGTCCCCGTCTATCTCGATTGTGAGCATCTGTTTATACTTTATAAGGAAACCGATAATATGAACTTTCGCGTGTTGTCGCACAACATATTATCTACAGTATAAAGTAAGTGGACTATTGCATCTATATATAAATAAATTATAAGATGCAATCATTTGATCATATGATTCTCATTTCAAATAAATTGTTATAGCATTATTCATACTAAAGCTAGACTTTTAGTATACAATCCAACAGATTCCACAGACGAATCTTCACAGTGATGGATGGATGGAGGAAAGAATGTGGATGATGGTTGGGGGGTGATCCCCCCTTGTAGGGTGTAATACTGTTGTGGACTCTCTCCAATCCAATCTAATATCTCTTCCCCCTTGTGGGGTGATCTATATCCCCTTTTATACTTGTAAGCTCTCCTTATGGGCCTTGGAAGGGCTCTTACTTAAGACACATGTCAAATTTGGTAAAAGAAACCCATAATCACCAAAAATAGCATCACGAAATTACCAAAAATAGCACCAGCGAATTTCTGTTCGACCAAACCTTCTTTTGGTCGAACAAGTCCTCCCTGGTCAAACATTGGTCAAACAACCATTCTGTAAGATTTGGACATTTTGTTCAACCAAACTTCCTCCGTTCGACCAAGATAATGCTGGTCGAACAACCTCCATTGGTCGAACAAGATTGCGCCGTCTCACCGTTTCGCACATAACTTTCACATTTGACCTCCGATTTGCGTAATTCTTGCGCTCACGTGATCCTCTATTCCATAGCTTTCTATCCATATGAAGAACACACAGAAAATCCAAAATTTGAATATATAACAAGTCATGCAAAGTGGCACAGCCGTTCTGTTTGGCACAGCTTGCGCGACGTCACTATTTTGCTCATAACTTTCTCGTTTGGAATTCGATTGAGGTGTCCTTTACGCCAAAACGAACCTCTCTTCTGTGTTTTTCTCACCATGTATCACACATCCAATTCAGAGCTCCACAAAAATACAGAAAATTATACAAGTTAGACGTGCGTTTTTCAGCATTCTTGTACAAAATGCACATTTCTCCAACTTTGCACTTTTGATCATTTTTGCACCTAAAACACAATAAAACACCTCAAACGCACCATATTCTCACATATATCGAATATAAGACATTTGTGCTAATATATGACAACAATTCTCATAAAAATGTGTTAAATTGAATACTAAAATACGGTAGTTTTCACCCTCATTAAAGCCCAAAACTTTCAATTCATATTCATACCCAGGCCGGCCAGACCTGATGTCGATGCCTCTCTTCTTCAACGGTGAACTTAACCTTCGCTAACTCCTGCTTCATCTTTTTTCCGCCATAAATTTTCACAACCTTCCTGCATTCTCCACTCTCTATTTCTTCTCTGTACAACCCTTCTTTTCAAAAAATTTATTTTTTTGCATTCGCTGTGTCTGATTTGCTTCTCTCTCTACTCCATGCCACACCTCCTTCTATTACGGAAAGACCTCTATTTATTTCTCTTCTTTGAGTTCTCTACTTATCAATACCTCATTCTGCTCTTGTTTTATTCTGCCTCTTGTAATAACTCTACTTCTATTGATACATGTAATGTAAGGGGGAGTTCTGCTTAAATGGTCATCATCCCATCGGTAGTCTTGCTCCGTTGAACAATTGGATCATCTGAAAAATACCACACTCAATCGAAAATTCCAGGAATCTTGAGATTCCCTCTAATATAAGTTTAATTTCTTCACATCTTGATATGTGTATGTATGTATCTGCATCCATATATTTCTCTTTGGCTAATTATAGTGTGCACCCGGGTGCACCCATATACAATTATATACAAAAACATATATAATTATGAGTAAAAATGTATACAATTTAAAATTTTGGAACAAAATCAATACAAATATCTTTTTTGGGAAAAATCTAAAGTTTTTAATAGTTATAGGACAAAAAAAACTTTCCTCTAAAAACGTTTTAAGGAGGTTTGTGGAGAATAAGGGTGTATGGAAACTTGATAAAACTAACTACTAAATATATTAACAACTGACTTTGCCGATAAAAAAAAAAAGACGTGTTGTGATATTATTGGTTAATTCCTATTTATTTTAACTAAATACTTAAAAATATTAATTTAATTGTATTTAATCTTTTTATGTGAATTAAGAAGTATTATTATTTAATGTATATAAAATCGGGTTTTAAGACAACGCACAAAATAAAAAAATAGGACTCTTTAGAATTCAACGGGAGTACATTCTAGTCACCCTTCAACCCCATAATTTAATTGTATCATATGGAAATCCCATATAAAAAGAGAAATAAAATCCTTTAGTCACCCTTCAACCCCATAATTTAGTCACCCTTCAACCCCATAATTTAATTGTATCATGTGGAAATCCCATATAAAAAGAGAAATAAAACCTTAAGACAAACGCATAAAATAAAAAAAATAGAACTCTTTAGAATTCAACGGGAGCACTTTCTAGTCACCCTTCTATCATCTCAACATTTAATCCCGACAAATTCAACTTATAAACCATCAAAACACCTCAAATCCATCTCGATATATAGCTCACTGGCAATCCATAAATCAAACAAGGCCTTCATGGACATCCTACTTTATCATGCAGATATAAAGCTACACTGTAGGCTATTTGCAATAATCAACAAAATTATTATTATAGTAATAATATTATGAGATAAATGGCACAACTTTATGTAATAACTTGATCAAAGGAAAAGATACAATGGAGATGCAACAGATATTCTTATTTCTACTGAAGTGTTTGAAGACTGATAATGAGGTACTGGTGGTGAAATAATCAATCAAAGAGCCTTGAGGATATCCTCAGCACCAGAGACAGTGAATTCACCACCCGACTCAATATTTGCAACTTTGACATTGAGATTGTCAACCAAGAGGGCAAATCTTTTGGATCGAATGCCAAGTCCTTTTTCAGTGGCGTCAAGTTCAACTCCAAGTGACTTAGTGTACTTAGCAGACCCATCAGCCAAAAACTTGACATGCTTGTTATCTGGGTAAGTCTTAGCCCATGCCTTCATCACAAATGGATCGTTCACTGCAAACAACACGCGAGTGTTCATAGTCAAGTCTTGAATACATGTTCTAGGCATGTAAATGTTACAAAAGTTTCAGATTTTGGATCTCTCTCTCTGCTGTGTAAAAACACAGCACTTGATGTTGTACAGTTAGCAATTAACTAAACTAAGATAGTCAGGCTCGTATCATAACAAATAGCTAACAGACGTATCTCAGAAAAATAGTGGCAATAAAAATAACAAGTGCAGCGTTGGCAGTGAACTCGATCCAAATATGGACTTATCATTTCCGAGGAGCAGATGACATGCAATTATAAACACTTCACACATTGCATTTGTGTTTCGACTCAATACACATGAACTGATTGTAAATTCGAATAAGAGATACTACCTCAGTTCCCCTAATATACTCACATTTTCACTTTAGTCCATCCCACAAAACTAATCAACTTCCCAAAGTAAAAATAAAGTTAAAACAACAAACCACTTGATACACTTTATTCTAAAAGAATTTCATTCTCATCTAATTCAAATACTAACATACTTTACCTTTTATGGTTGAATCGACATAAGCATATACTGATATTCCATTATACGAATTCTAGAAAAAAGCAGACAAATTTCACAAAACCGCTAATTGAATTTTCACAGAAAAGTTAAAAGAGAGAGAAAGCATACCACTGATACAGACGATTTCATCAACGCCCTTGGACTTCAATTCCTCAGCCTTCTCAATAAACCCTGGCACGTGCTTCATACTACACACCGCAGAAAGAGGAATCACTAATAAAATTAACAGAAAACAAGAAGGAAAAGCAAAATCTACTGTGGAAGTGATATTATTATTACCTGCAGGTAGGGGTGAAAGCACCGGGAACGGCGAAAAGGACGACCTTCTTCCCAGTGGCGAGCGAGTGAATGGAGACGGTTTGGAGTTGATCCTGGTCGTCGAAGTAAGAGAGGGTACCATCGGGGATGACGTCACCAACTGCGATGTGTGCCATTGATTCGTCGGAAATTGGGGTATAGCGGCAACGGAGCGATGATTCTGAGGAGAGAGAGAGAGGGGGAGGACTTAAAATGAGAAATCAGAAGTGGATTTAAGAAAGGTTTTGGTGTCCGTTTTGATTGCATGACCTACACGTGTTTGTTTCATCCAGTAATATGTCGACACCTAATACAACTGACTACGGAATTCACGCTATAATTGT
Source organism: Pogostemon cablin (assembly GCA_023678885.1). Classification (NCBI taxonomy): domain Eukaryota; kingdom Viridiplantae; phylum Streptophyta; class Magnoliopsida; order Lamiales; family Lamiaceae; genus Pogostemon; species Pogostemon cablin. Next base: position 4,883,423 of record CM042988.1, on the reverse strand, counting down.
TTTTAGGTTTTAAGATTAGTCCATTATTCATTTTTTAAATAAAACACTCTCTCCGTCCCACATCAATAGTAGTTTTTAATTTTTGGCACGTGAATTAAGGAGTATTATTATTTAATATGTAGTGTGTAATTATATTAATGGGAGTATAAGCCCATGTTTTAATTGTATTAGAGGGGATGAGTGAGTCTCATGTGTGTAAAAAAGGAAAGAGGGTCCTTTAGGTGGGACAACCAAAATGGAAAAAAAGACCTTTGAGTGGAACGGAGGGAGTTGGTTCTTATAAATAAATACTCCCTCCGTCCCAGGCTAAGAGGATCATTTTACCATTTTGGTCGTCTCACCAAAGAGTCTCATTTTCTTGTTTGGATACATGAGACCCACTCACATCCACTAATACATTCAAAACATGGGGCCCACACCCACTAATACAACTACCTACTACACAATAAATAATAATACTCCTTAATCCAAGTGTCCAAAAACAAATGAGACTCACATCATGGGGGATTTTTTTTTTAGAGAAATTATACTTAATTTGAAAATTTAAAAATTGATTACTGTGTTTCGACAGTAATCATATGTTTAAGGGAAACCAATTTAATACTGGTAATGCACTAATATAATTAAGAGTTTAACTTGTATGCAGCAGCGGCTAAATGATAATAACCATTATATTAAGTTTTGATTTAATTTTAATTATAAAATAAAATAAAATAATAAAAATAAAAATAAAATAAATAACCACCCACTAACCCCTAAATTTATACCTATAAAATCTATAAAATCTAGGTGCAATGGTGCACTCTAAAATTACCCTATAATTAGTCAGTATATTAGAATAAGTGCAAACCTATACTTTCCAAACATATTCACATTTCCCACCCTTCCTATATATGCCGAAAAGACTATGCAAGTATAACATTTTCTATGACGCTTCTGTATAAATTAACACGTGTAAAAAAATCCGCAAGTGATGTCCAAAATTTATATAGTATCTTAAGGTAGTAATATTTATTTTTTCTCATATATATCATTCATCCAATACATGAAATGTCACAGCGAAACAGCACGAAACATCCGTGACCCCTGAAATTTTGAGTGCAAAGTAGAGTAAAAGTTTTGGGTTTTGAATATTTTTGGGTGAATGGTTTTAAAATAAGACAATTTTTGTCTTTTCAAACTAATTTAAATAAGAAAAGTGGGTGCCCTCGGTGCAATAGTAGTATAGTACCAACCTAAAAGACAACAACCTACAAATTTACAGGAAATATTAAAATGTCAAATGATTAGATATCTATACATAAATCAATAAAAGATACTCATTCAAGCATCAACCAACTACCTACAACTTAAAGAAAGATTAAATTGTCAAACTTAATGGACTGATAATGAATTCCAAATCCATCACCAAAAAATAAAAAAATTAAATCGCACGATTCAGAAGATTTCATAACAGAATTAACTTTTCTCATCTCAACAATATTAGGGAGTGGGGGAAGCTCACCCGAAGTATATACGCAATATAACCATGAAGCTGTGGAAACCGAAAAAGTTAATCTGTACAGAGAAACTATTTACATCATGCCTTTTTACATTGCCAACAAAAAATTGTAAATGGTATTTTAATTGTAGTTGAAATTAGGTATGATACTGTAACCTTAGGCAATTATGCACATCTCGTCTTCGACTTTTTAATGATTCCTATACTCAGATATGTTTCGGGTTAATGCAAGTCATAGTACTTGCGGTGGAAGTATCAAACCGTGCAACAGGGTCATCATCAGTAAGAGAAATATGGCGTGGGCATTGAAACTGCAACCATGATTGAGAGAGTGAGCTCCAACCAGATGTACTGATCCGGTGATCTCATCCTTCAGTTCAATACTTGAGGAGCCTGGTAAAGAGAGATTCAGTCCAATACAGTGTAATGTGTGATTTGATGTGATTGAAAATGTGCATGTTGATACTTACAGTTGTATTCGGTCCATCCAATCGCTTGCTTTTCAAGATCGTAAAGGACCAGCTTATTAGAAAGAACTAAATCTGCAAAATCATTAAACCATGCAAGATAATTATATTGAAAAGTAATGTCGTTCAATTGGTTGACATTTCTTGGAGTACAAAAACACACGCGGGCCAAATCACATAATGGTTGGGGGAGCTATGAAGAGTGGACATTAGAATAGTAATAAGGAAGACTTGAGGGTGAAACATTCTGACCACCTTTCTCACACAACATGGAAATGTAGAGGAAATTCAGCCCATTTTAACTTCACAAGTCACATTAATAAAACAATAAAATGCTACTGAAGTGTGTTCTTTAAGGTCAGCAAAGTTGGACTAAATAAAAGGTGAATGAAGTTGTGAAATAGAATTTATATGACATTGAGCAACTTTTGCTTCAACAATGCTGGCGAGACAATAAGGAACTCCACAGCCAATTAATGAAAGCACAGAGAACAAGATTCATGTAAAACATGTTAGGCTCGAGTGCTCCTTCAAGAGTTTAAGAGTTGAGAATGGGCAGAAAACAAAACAAATCTCTTATCCAATGAGCATCTTAAATAGCATCACTATAACAGTAGACACTGAGTTGGGATGTACAAAGGTCCTACCTCCTAGAAGAGTAATATTCCTTTTATCCTGGGACTCCACTCCACTGTTTTGCCAACCCATACACATCAAGTCTTCCTGCAAAATTTTAAAAAAAAAATTAAAAAATAAAATAAAATAAATAAATAAATAAATAAGTAAAAGAGAGGCAGATTAGGTATCACTAAGAATAAGACCATAATTTTGATTTTAAGCTCAAAGGCCTCTAGTCACGTATACAACTATTTAGCTATGCAAAATAAGTTCTTAGGCCAATAACTGTTACAAAAAACTATTACAGTGAGGTAGTATACTTGAATAGCAGAATTTAACTTACAAATGGAAACAGATACTCATGAGGATAAACCATCAGAGATAGTGAATTTCCAAAATGGAGTGTCACGGGCGGAAATCCATCATCAACACTACAACAAGCAGAAAAGATATACAAAATATTGTATAACATCAATAGATAGCCCAAATAGCAAAAATTTCATGGAAACTCCGTATAATTGCTGAAGATATCATGTATCAATCTGTTTGAAAAAGTGAACAATCCAGAAGTAGATAAAATAACACTCCTCATAATCAAAATTATATAAACTGAATCACAATTTACATTTATACATGCTATATCAGAATGTCAAGATAAAAGGAAACAGGTTCCATGATTATCTTTTGACGCTTTGTTACCAGTCACACATGGAAAAAAAACCAGGCATAACACTTCTCCAACCATGTATTCAAAGATGAATTAATAAGTACAAGCACAGAATTAAAACTCTACAAGCTAAAGAGAGAGAAAATATATATAAAGAGAATACTATGATAAAGGAGGACCTGACAACAAGAACCTTATCTGTTGGAAGACATTACATAATATGAATAAGCCATATCACGATGGGTTTTGAAAAATAAAAACTTGGTAAATGATGTTCCTAGGTAACTTATCTAAATAAGATGTGGATCATTAACATGATACTTTTTTGAATGGCTTATATAATTAATGGAAGACAAGGCAGTCAAATGTCGAGATGTGGAGATCAAGAAGGAATCCTCTAATACATGTAAAAAAACGTTAAAGCCATACACGAATCGAGCTAGATATCTGAAGGTGCACAATAACATAAAGATAGGAATATTTGCCTGACAAAATAATGGAAGCAAAATAATAGATAGTATCAACAAGCAAAATGATCCTAAAGAATATCATAAATGGAATCACAGTAAGATAACAAGAAAAATAGCATATCTGATCAAGTTATAATTGAATCAAAAGTGAAATGACAAGCATCAGAGGAAGAAAGAGAGCAGTGCTAATCTTTAAAGGAGGCTCAGGAATATTAAATCGGTAAAGATGTCAACTGCCCTAGATCATAAAGATTAAGAAAACTGCAAGTTGCAGACACACCACAGACACTAAAGTAATATAAAACAGGAATGCCAATTTAGATTTAACTCATTCAAGAGAGCATCAAAAAATGGGTATACCTGCCAGAAAAATCAAAGCAAGTGTATTGATCATGAAGAGTCTGCAATTTCAGATCCAACTGCCAGGATAATATCTAACAAATAAAAAGAGCATATAATGGTAAAGCTTCTTTCAACTGATCTCTAGTAATCAAATGGATTCAACAAACAGATACCTTCTTCACAAGCGGTTCATAAATCACCTGTGGCAGATATGCCAGCGTGGTACCACTATCAATTATTGCCCCTTTTTTGTCCCCAATATACACATCTGTTGTCAGATTCAGGAAATCATGACCAACTTGAATTCCAGTCATATTGACGTTGTAATGTGGCCTACAATTTCAGAATTTTCTTTTAGAAAGAACAAACGGAGTAGCTGATATAGCATTAAAAAACGCCATCGAATGTGAAAATTAAGCATTGAGGGAACAAAGAAAAAGAAGAAGATATAAGAGCAGTTGTATGTAGAATCTTAGACCCTGGATCTTCTTGCATAATCAATCAGTAGAGTGTCTCCATCAAGAAGTTCAAAGTAGGCCAGAATTATTTTAGAATTGAGAAAGCAATTCAGTTACCTAAAAATAGCAAATTCACCAGGAGACGGAAATCCAAGCTACTAACTAAAAATGGAACCATAATGAAAAGGCTAAAAGTAAAGAAACATAACTATAATAAATGAATTGGACATACTGGTTTGGCACTAGAGGCGTTGTGTTCACTTGAGGTTGAACCACATGCCCAATGGCAAAGATACCTCCACCATTAACGCCATCCAAGCAATGTGCAAACATTTTTTTAACTCTTCCAGAAGAAGCTAGCTGTGAAAGCATTGATGAATTTGATTTTCCAAAACCCAGTATTCCATCAAGAGCATCATCTGAGGGCCCCAGATCTCCAGATTGTCGCGCACCACATCTGCTCACAAGATAACACTTAATAATTGCATAAATGATAATTGGATTTATGAGAATTTCAATAAGCCAAAAAAGACACGAAGTTATTGTTTAATGTGATCAGTCTCACTCATTTTAAGACTAACAAGTCCAACAAATAAGAAAGTCATAAATCCCTATTATAAACAGTTTTGAACTCTTACCATTAATATCCACTTGGATATGACAGAGAAAATGGTAAGATAAGATAATAAATCAAACTCAGGAGAGGAAATTAAATCATTTTGGTAAGCCGAGCTTCTATCTGCCGGTCCATCCGTCCATGTGAATCATCTAGTACAGGATAAATAAAAGAGGGCAGTGGGGATAAACCATGGGGAATAATGTATTGATTAAAGAATAAATAGAAGAGGATTAGGAGACAACGCGGAGGACAACTGACACAGAACAGAAATAGAAAAAAAGATAAAGGAAGATGATGAAAAAGGAGGACCAACCAGTATCAGAGAAGAAAAGAAAAGGTTCCAACTATGGTAAGTCAACAATGCTTATAAGTAATAAACGCAAATGATTATCCATCTCCATAATTTCCAATACGTGTTTCATAGAAGATTTGATATGAAAAGTATTAGGCATAAAGCAAGATGACACATAACGAGATACAAAAATACAGGACGGCTGATATTTCCACTGGGTTAGGTGGCATCACATTTTATATGCTATTTTATTTATTTGTTCAAGTGAACCATTTAGATACTTATGCAGTTATGCTACCTAATTTGTTACATGTCAGAAACATTTTTAAATGTGTAATGCATATTCTACGCTTGATTTTTAAATTACAGACACTATAACATCAGAGGTAGTTGGCACCACAGCGATTAACAATAAAACTAATACATACCCAAAAATAACACTTCCATTTGCTGGATTAGTTTTCAGATCCCCAGAGACTAGATCATACTGGACAACATCCTCAACGAAGTAGCCCATGCTAAAACTCCCATCTCCATAAACCTCAGTGTACAAGCATGATTGATTTGAAGTGCAGCCCGATAAGCCTCCACCAATCTCTTTACAAAACTCGTTGGCACATGATATCAGTTTTCCAGTAAGAGAATCTTCTGGGTTGTAAAGGGTAAGTTCAATCTGCCAAATATAAAGAAATTTTATCACAAGAGAATTAAAGATTAAATTAAAGCTATATACTTCTGCAGTAACAGCACCTTAAACTTGTCCCCCAATATCTAATATAAATAGCAACATAAGAACTAGGGACAGATCATACATCATGATAGCCTCTTCGGGGGCATTGATGACACTGAATGCAGTTAACCCATGTTATGTCACTTCCTGTATCAACTTGCACATAGTAATCCTTCGAAGGTTTGCCTATACCAATTTTAGCATAGTAGAGCCTGCACTATCAATAACCAATTGATAAGAAAAAAGAAAGTTGTCACAATTCACACTAATTCAAAACAATTCCCGTGCCTCTCTCTGTTTCAAAACTGAATCACAATATTACCTATTTTATGCTCTTTAACATAGCGTCAGAATTTTTGTAAACTCATTACGGAAATGAAAAATAAGAATGCTGACAAGAACTTGCAGAATGGCAAAAACGCTGAAGAACCTTGTTCATTGTAAACATCAATTCTCAGTCACAATCAATTAATTGAGTCTTCCACAATATTAAGATGATATCATTGCCCAGTTCTTTGTTTGTGCATTTATATATGGATTTAAATGCATCAAACTAAATACTCTTGTAAACTCACAGGTTGAGTTATCTACCCACATCACTTTCCAGAAAGAAAGATGCATGAGAGAAGATTTAAGGGCAATATATTCTCAACTTCTTTCCTACTAAAGTACTTTTTCCTAAAAGGGGCTACAGTTAAACTAGTTAACCCGACCAAAGTCTTCTATACACCTTGTGCAACTCTGCAATGCTCAGCAAATAGATTAAAATCCCAACAGAGTCTATTTGCAATTATATGTGGGTTAATATCTAATTAAATTACCACAATATATATAAGGAATGAATACTACACAGGGTCATAACATCAATCATTTAAGAATGAAGTAAGTTCAACAGAGCACATGTGTGCTGTAGCTAAACAATTAGTTGTGAAGCCACATAGTAAACCTTGAGCATTTTATTTGTTAAGACAAAGTATAAAATGTATTTCATACTATATGAGTATTTTGAATCTAAGATTCAGAATAACCACGGATGCATTTCACATATGACCCCAATTATTTCTTTGAATTGATCGCGCTGATGAACATTGTTCTGTAAACACTGTTTCATTAGAAATTCATTTGTTTCTTTCTATTGATCGCGGACGATAGCAATGCTGCCCATTCTACAAACGCATTGTTCCACTTCCAATCAATGGATTGATTACCCGAATGAAAACTCACTATAATACTGAAGCGCGTGCTACTAGAGTGAGGGAATCATAAATCAAAACTGAAACTCATGATTTTATACACGAGATTTGTCAAACTATGGAAATTAAAGTTGAATAAATCCCGTGAGCAACTACCCAATCACTCCTAAGCTGATCAAGAAAACGCCGTTCAAAAATCGAAAAATAAATAGATACGAAAAGCGCACCCGACAGCGTCAGGGCGGCCGGTGCCGCCGAGGGGAAGGTCGACGCCGGCAAGAATAGCGAGGTGGCGAACGTCATCGTGAGCTCTAAGGGCGCTGAGACTAGCATCGGCGCCGGAAAATTTGTAATTGACTTTGATAACTCCCGCTCCGCCATTAGCGGATGCAGGATTAAGAGCGAGAAAATTGAGCAGAGCGAGGAGCAGCAGTAAGGAGTGGAAGCGCGACTCCATTGCTCTGGATTTTGCACGAGTCTCGTTTGATGATCATTGTCGTCGTATTGGATAGTATTTATTTCTGTATGTATGTATTTATTTATTTATTTAAAAAGTGTATTTGTGTGGTATACACAGTGTCTAAATCTCTCGTAAATAACGTAACTTCAGGGTTTTAAGTGTTTCACGAAATACTAAATACTAGCATTATGATCAAATAATAATCAATCAATTTAAGTTAAGTTAACAATGCCAATTTATGCTACAAATCGTATTTATCCTTATATATTTTTAAAAAAATAAAAATATAAAATCAGATGTGTTTGAATCCGATGATGGCATTATGAAAGAGTCCGTATCCGGAACCACAACCCTACTCAACTTGGATAAGTTTGAATTCAATCATACGGATATCCGGTTTTGGCTGACAACGCCATTTGGGCCTAAAATGGGCCTTAGCTTTTTGATAATTGGGCCGTTAAATCTCTCTCATGCCTCTACAACACAACCATCGTCCACCATCCTCTATGTTTGGACTGGCCTGAGTTTCTTCTTTTATACTAATTGAGAATAATAGACTATGATTATTATGTCATAACTGTAGAATATTGGATTATGGCATGGTTGGAATAAATTTAATGGGCATTACTTTTCTATATGTAGGATAATTTTCTACTAAACTGAATCAAGTCCATTTTGTGAAGCATGGCAAATGAATGACAAATTGATCAGCATGAATCAAGAGTAGAGGGAGGAAATCAAGTTTCAATTACAAGAGAAGTCAAATTGCAGTTACATTACTAATATAACAACCAACAAAATTAGTGGATCAAGATATTAGTGCATTATAAATAGGAACAGATGTTGCCACATCTATTCAAGTTGTGTGTGGGAGAAGGAAATTACCTCTCCTATCAGTTGTATTTTAGAGCTTTGTAAAGAATATACGAGAGTGTCTATTTCGGTGAAATAGGGTCTGCTTAGATAGGATGTCTAAGTAGGAAAAAATCCACAAAGCCGGAACATCTTTAGGGTGAGAGTATTAAGATGAAGTCTGTAATACTGTGATCTGCTAATGAATGGTTCCGAGGGAATGACGAAGTCATCCCGACATTTTTAAACAATCGTTTCAATTTTCTTCCTCTTTAATTCTGGTTCATGTTCAAACACGGCTGGTGTAAGAACATCATTTCTGTTTTGCATTGAAACGTTGTTTTGCGTTAGAATACCGATTCTTCAATCACTTTTATTATTAATGAAAAATTATAATGATAATAATAAATTATTAATAAATATGCTCTCTCAATCTCATTTTAATCTTTACATATTTTTATTTTAGGCGTCTCATTTCAATCTTTATATTTTCCTTTTTGGTATATGAATACACTTAAAATAATTAATATATAATCATAGTACCCACATCCAACATTAATATACCTTAAATATTATACTCTCTCCGTCCCACACACCACCCGTCACACTTAAAAAAAAATGAAATATCACTTTATCCAACACAACCTCAAAAGTTACTTTTATTTCAAAATTGTCACTCCTCTTTTACACACATATCATTATTTTATATTTTTTATCACATAAAAATACTAAAATACCCTCTAAAATCAACAATTTTTTTAAAAAAGAACAACTTTTCTTAAATATTGTGGTACAATAAACGAGAATGGTGGTCCAAAATGGAGGAAGTACTATCTTACAACCCGCTAACTAATAAAAAAACTATATTTCTTAATTAACATGCAAAATAACAAACATAAATATTAAAACGAAACGAAGAGAGAAATATATAATATAAATAAAAAAAATGTTAATATGAAGAGTGACAGTAATATCTCCTCGAGTATAAAAAGAGAATTATTTAAAAAAAATGAAAAATAATTTAGGTTCTTAAGCGGTTAAAAGTCAAATCCCTCTCTGAAATTTGTCATCGTAGAATGTTCTTTCAGAATGTTGTTCGACAAAAGGAGGTTAGAAGTAGAAATTTCAGGGAAACCATTTTAATGAAAATCAAATAAATATTGTGGCCCACTTATTATTAATTAAAATTTGAGTTTAATTTTTAAAAGAAACAGGAAACTCTCACCACAAGAGACCGCAATAGCATAAGAGTGAGGCTTGAGTCGGCATATGCATTTAGAATTTAATATTATAGATAAGAGTATATTATTTTATTGTAAATAGTATATATTTTAATTAATAAGAGTATATTATTTTGTTATAAAGGATATACACTTTTCATTAATATTTTTATTTTTCTTTAGAAAATAAAGGGTACACATCTTTATACTAAAAATATACAATTTAACATAAAACTTTAAAGGTACATGGACTGTGCTTCCGTGCGCCCGAACGCACACAAATGTTTGCATTGTAAAATAAAGGGTACACATCTTTATACTAAAGAGTATACAATTTAAAACAAAATTCTAAAAACACACCGAATATGTTTCCTTGTGCCCGGATACACAAGAACTTTTGCCATAGCATAATCCATATCTTACTCCCTCAGTAAGTTTAGAACAGCTCCAACGGCTGGCTGTATTTATTTTCACTTTTTATATATATTTTTTTTCATATATGTTGTGTTAAAATAAATTATAATTATGTTTAAGATACTGTTTGGTTTTGAGTTATGTGAATTTTGAAAACTATGAATAGTGTGTTCTATATTTGTTTTGGATTTTGAGTTGTGTATATTTTAATTTTACGTTAAATCAATACATTAATTTATTTAAAAAATTAAATAAGAGAAGAGAGATAAAGAGAGAAAGTGTATTAATTGAGAAGAACGAATGTAGTAAGTATATATATGAATGATTTTTAAAATCTAAACCTGGGTTTAAAAACCGTAAACAAACATTGCCTAACAGAATTGTAATGCATTCCCTCCTGCCTTTTCTTTTCACGGTTAACCGCCGTAATAACACAAAGGGTTTAATCCCATCTTTCTAACACGGACCCTACCAGGGACGTCTATCTTCTATTCGGATCTTGCAATCGGTGTTTCAGTGTCGGCCGCCCTTATCAGCGTTGACTTAGTCGCCGTTCACTCGTGCAAGGATTCCTTTGCTTTCTCGCCGCTTCAATGGAAAATTTGTGTGAAAGGTAAGTTGGACAGAAATTGCAGCCTTTCACAAAAAATGCTGAAAATCGTGTGACGTGTAATACTGCTTCCACTGCCTTTAAATATTGCAACATGTGATACGTGCACTGCCTCTGCCTGTAAGAAAGTGGATTGTTGAAGCGTAAATATTTTGAAAGAGAAATGACGATGATGGGAGTGGCGGCAGTTCATGTACCAGGGCTCCAACACCACTCCACTGGCAGCTCATCCCATCCTCACTCTGCAATTTGGGCCTCACCTCTCAGCTCGCCTTTCTGGGCCCCGATCTCATTATTTAACATCCTCGTCGCCTCCCTCATTTTCCCGCCAATCTTCACATATATCATCTTTCTCCTCTCCGCCTCTGCTCCTAGGGTTCTGCCGGAGAGGGTGCTACTTTTGCCGCCTCTTTGGAGATCAACCGCTGCTCCCTCTATCAATACCCCCTTGCTTCTAAATTTGCACATCTTGTCTTGAAATTGAAAATAAAACGCAACATCACACTCTTACCATCTTTTTCTTGTGTGCAGGCCCTGAATTTTTTTCAAATATATAGTGGAGTAATTTATTTTTATATAGGTAACGTTACAAATTCATTAGGTGGTATAGATACCAAATACGTGAATTTTTCTATTTATTTTATATTTGATGTAATAAATAAAGTGTAGAGTAAGTTGTAATTTATATTTTTTAAATATAAAGTTTATTTATAGTAATTGTATTTAGTTATTTTTACTAGGGTTGATAAAAAAAATTGTAAACCGCAAAAGAAAATTTCAATAGTTAAAGGGCCAAATGCGGATTTTGTAATAATTTGACAAAAAACTTGAAGGACAAAATGTGATAATTTGACCGGAAAAAATTATAATTTCTCACATTATATTAAAATTCTCATAATATCATAAAAAATGTTTAAATATATTATATTCAAAGTAATATTTTTGAAATCGGGTCGGACCGATCGATTTGACCATAAACCAGAGCCAGAACCAGCCCGGAATATAAAAAAATTTAAGGTTGAATCGGGTTGGACCAGAAAAACTGGTTGAACCGATCCAACATGTGAAACATCATAAAATTTAAAAATAAAATTTTTAAAAAATTTATACATAATTAGTTGGACTGGTTTGACCATTTTTCTTGTCCAACCCGATTCAATCTTAAAAACTTTTTTGGGTGTTCCTGACTGGTTTCGACTCCGATTTCCATTCGAACTGACCTGTCCAATCCGATTTTGAAAACTTTGTTTTAAATATAATATCTTTAAATATTTTTTATGATATTGTGAGAATTTTAATATAATATGAAAAATTATAATTTTTTCCGGTCAAATTATCACATTTGGTCCTTTAAGTTTTTTGTCAAATTATTACAAAATCCACATTTGGTCATTTGACTATTGAAATTTTCAATTTTAGTCATTTGTCCAATTTTAGCCCCTAGGACCAAAATTGGACAGAAATGTCCAAAATTGGACAAAATATGATTAAAATTGAAATTTTCAAAAGATACAAGACTATTTGTGAATTTAGTAATATTTACTGGATCATTTGTGATAATTTCTCTTAGTATATAGGGTATATAGGGTATAATAAAAAAACTTTACGAATTATCAAGTATCAATTTATTATCTTCCTTCTACAATCTACAAATGGTTTCACTTTCTTTTTTGACGTTTTATTTTTTTCTTTTAATTTCTCTTTATACTTCATAAGCTATTTAATTATTTAATATATTATAATAATAATAAGAATAATAGAGTAATAATAATATATTATAATTATACTTATAACTTTAATAATAATTATTATAATTATTATACTAATTATTATATATTATAGATTTATAGAAGATAACAATAGAATTTATTACTTAACGTAAATTAATTAATAAAATAAATTATATTAAAAATGAAAGGAATCATATTTATGTTTTTTTATTAATAATGAATTAAGATGAATATGTAGATAATAAAATGGGTAAGGGACAAAACTGTGCAAAAATATTTTTCAAAGAAACACTTTTAATATAAAAATATTAGTTCTGACCAGTTTTTTAAAAGATTAATTTTATATGTTAGATTGTTAGTCCTTTATTATATTTAATCATTTAATTTATACATTTATATTTTCAGATCACTTAATTAATATTAAAGTAATTAATTAATTGTTGATCCACGTAAGAAATGAAAATAGTGTTTAAGTGAATATTTTTCCTCCAATTATTTATGTATTTAGTATTTTCATATATTTTTTAATGTAAAAACAAGAGATAAAAGAAAGGAAAAGGAAAAAATAACTATTTTCTTATTTAATATTTTATTGGCTATTGAAACTTTTTACTAACAGTATAAAAAACATGAACGAGGCTAATCCATAAACTATTTTATTTAACGAGGCTAATACATAAACTTTTTACATAAACTTTGTTTGCAATAATAATTAACGAGGGTAAAGGGGCAAACATTCCAAAATATTGGAATATTTCTTCCACAACATATATTCTTACATGAACAAATTATACATTACTCTTTTTAGATGCAAATCCATGAAAAATATAAAAATCTTTATTGAATCTATAAGTATATAAAGAGGTTTTAATATCATTAATAAATAGAATATTTTTTAAATTATTTATTATTATGTTGAAAACATAATTCTAAAAAAATTTAAAAAAAAAATGCAAAGTATGACGTAAAAATATTTTATTCATGTAAATCTTTTTACATAGTGAATAACTAAAATAAAAGGAAGTATAAAAAAATTCTCAATATTATAATTAGAACCACTAAGACGTAAGATTTAAAAGGCAAAGTCTCTTGTAAGACGCAACTTATATGAGACGCTTTGTAAGACATATTAAAGTATGTCTATTATTTAGGTTAAGTATGTTTAATGGTTGTTAAAGTAGGTTTTCTAAAGTATGCTAGATTATGCATTAATGTATAATTTTAACGTGTTATAGTGTGATTTATTATTGACATACTTTAATTATAAATCAGCATACTTTATCTCTACAATAAGCATACTTTAGTGATGGGTCGACCCGTCTCACATCCGTCTCACAAATAACCCGTCTTACAAGAGAATGTCTCGATTTAAAATAGTACTATAAAATAAAAAATAAAAAAAAACAAAGAAAAGAAAGGATATAAACATAATTTACTTATTTAATAGTTTATTGATTATTGATAAATTGGATGACTATTAGGAAATGAAAAATATTAGAAGTTTTAATGTAATAAATAAATAAATAATTTATTTTATTTATTATTATATTGAAAAGTAAACATTTAAAAATAAAAAATATAAGAAAAACAAACTTCACAAACTGATTGTGAATTGCATATGAAGAATTAATGTAAATAAATAAATAAATTATTATTATATTAAAAAGTAAACATTTAAAAATAAAAAATATAGATAATAAATTTCACAAAAAATAAAGTATTTGCGACGTGCAAAGTATGTGTAAAATACCTAGTATAAATAAATACGCGTAGATGGGTGGGTTTTAATGTGGTGGTTTTAGAATGTTGTTCGTTGGGTTCATTTGTAGGGCCACAATAGTTCGAGGCCAACGAGGATTTGCGTAGTTTGACCTCATCAACCTAATATATTGTAATTCTTAGGTCTAAGTCTGAGTTATTATTTATGAATTTTTTTTAAATTTATAGGTTGTTCATTTTAAATTTTAAAAAATTTATATTAATGATACATAAGAATTTATAGTGATATATCTTTCAAAAAAAAATTAGGTAAATTAAATATATAGATATTAAATTAGAACTTTATTATTTTATATAATAATTTTAAATATTTATATTTAAACATAAATAATTAAACTTTATTATGTACGTGTAATTTGTTATAAAAAAAATTTAATTTAGTTTTTTTTTTCAAAATCTCAAAAGTTTAGATTAATTCGCAATTAAATAAATGTAACGTGCAATTATCATAAAATGAGGTGGATGCTAACATGACATAGGTTAAGCCAAGTCAGCGATCGGGTAGCACCTGGTAGCCTGATGGGTACGATTTTTAAAGGTTGTGATTATTTTTGTCAAATCTAAATAATTGGGATTAAATTGAAATAGAAGTAAAGGTGGAAGTTTTTTTTTTTTTCAATTAAACCAAAAAATAATACTCGTATTTAATAATTCTTCATGGCATAATATTTTTCTATGTTCATTTATATATTTTTCAAATTGTATTAATATTTTTTCTTCAACCCATTAATGGCCCATTTAACTTGAGCCCAACTAGGACTAACGTTAAATCCGCATAAACAAGGGGGAGAAGCTAAATTTCATTAGATTTGGAGCCTTACTTAGGTGACACGGGTCATTTAAGAATCACACTTAAATTTGAGAAAAATTAGTGATAGTGACCCTTTTTACTGATTAGTTTTTATTTTTTATTAAATATATTATTACTTTTTATTTGTTTTTTTTATAATTTAGAGAGTTGATATTCGGTGTCAGGGTGCACTCATATGTGTATAACTTTTTATTCTATATTGTATACATATTTCTTAATAATTGTATGTTTTTTTCACACTCAATTTTTCATTAAAAATTAATATTCATATGTATATAACTTTTTATTCAATAGTGTATACATATTTTTTAATAATTGTATATTTTTTTACACTCAATTTTTTATTAAAAAATAAAAAAATTCACTAACAAACTGTATACATTTTTATTCATAATTGTACATATTTTTGTTCATAATTGTATATGTTTCTGAAAGTGGGTGCTCCGTATCATGGGTGCACCCAGGTGCACAGTAGTATTAGCCTAATTTAAATATAACTTTTTATTAAAAATATTATCACTACTTTATTAGCATCTTTTTCACTTTTCATCAATTCACTATCACTTCTTTATTCACATATTTTTTTCACTTTTCATCAATTCATTATCACTTGTACCAAAACATTATTATCACTTATCTTCGCTATAAAATTTTTGTTCTTGTTATATGATTAACTATTACTTATACTAATACATTATTATCACTTATTTCGCTATAGAATTTATGTTCTTGTTAAATAACCGCATTGACATTTACAATTTTAATATTACTGAATTCTTACCTAAAATAATTGATTATTTAGCGTGGCTCAATAAATTAAATGAGATTAGCCTATAAATTAAAAAGGAATAGGTTTTAGTTTTCCCTGTGATTAGAACAAAAATTTGGGATAAAAATAACTACATCTACCCGTAAAATTATAGGGTAAAATTGAGGGATAGTGGGTAGTTAATAAATTTATTTTTAATTATTTTATTTTATTGAATGATAAAGATTAAATAAAAATTTAATTAACGGTTGAATTATCTAAGTGTACCAATGTACAAGGTGGGAAAAATTGAGGGATAGTGGGTAGTTAATAAATTTATTTTTAATTATTTTATTTTATTGAATGAGATTAAATAAAAATTTAATTAACGGTTCTCCTAAATTTGATCAAGTGAATAATGAATTGATTTAAGTAGGTCGCTGGCATTAAGTATCTAATCTTTTTGGCATATTACTTTTGGAAGATGTGTTTGTTTCGGTTTTAAAACCTAGATTTTAATTTTCAAAATCCTCATCCAATTTTAAAAATCATCTCTATTTATACATTCTTATCTCTTTAATTAATACACATGATTTCACTCTCTCTCCTCTCAGGAGTATTTTTTTAATTTTCATACATATAGAAAGCAATCTTGCACCAGAACAGAGTGGAGTGTACAGATGCAGCGGTTAAAAAACGTATCAAAAACCTATGTATCTGCTAATTATCCCTGAGCTCAGATGATGTTTCTCTGTTTTTTGTGATAAGCTGTTGAGAGTGTTGCAATATTTGTAAGGATTTAGCAACCCCCATTTTAACCTTTCTAGCAGCACATGTACATATACAGAACAAACTGCCATAAGGGTCCAGTAGAAAACTTCAAGCACCAGGTAATGACATGGCTTTCAGAGCCTGTTGCACATCTTCAAGACAAGCTTCCAGATCTTTAAATTCTTCAGTGCCAGAAAATTTTGTAGCTTGTTTGATTGTACTCTTCAAATGCATTTCAGCAGCAAACAGTTCTCTACGACTGCTTCCACGCAACGCAAGTTCTTGATACACCTTACAGAGTTCTAACGAAGCACGTGCGAATTTCATAAACCGTTCCCTGTCCTCCCATAAATCAGATCCCTGGTACGATCTGACTTGCTTAAGAAGGGCCTCTGACGACATTGTCAGATCCCCTTTCAGTCTGTGCCACCTTGCATATAATCCCCATACCTCAGCATTCCCACCACTTTGTACAATCTGTTTTAAGATGTTACCGAGCAATTCTATCAAGTGCTCTGTTTCTCGGCATTTGGCGGAGTCAACCTCCAGACTCCCCTTTTCATCAACACTAGAAGGGGTTCTATGAGATTGAGAAAGAGTAATAGGTGGCCGCCCTTCAATCTCCAGCATGATTCTTTCAAGGAACTCCGTGTCGATTCTCTTCTTTTTAGTCATGTCCAACACCTTCTGTACACCTTCCATCGCCTGGCTGAAGTTTCCAACATCGGCAGCAACATGGCTATAATTCTCCCACATTTGCCAGCTGTTTCGCTTAAGCTTCAGCGCTTCCTTAAATGCAACGAAAGACTCCTTGCTCCTTTTTTTAATCATGTGTAAACAAGCAATATTATTCCAAGCCTCTCCATTTTCAGGATCAAGTTGAACAGCACGTGTGAAAGCATCCAGTGCCTTGTCAACATCCCTAGCCTTTAAGGCAGCAGCACCAAGTGCAAACCAGCCATCAGGATGCAAGGAATTCAGACCCATTGCGGACTCCCATAAGAGTTTTGACTTCTCATACTCTCCTCGGTTGTAGGCAGAGCGAGCAAGAGATCGGAAAGCACGTGCAGATCGCTTTCCGGAGACTTCGAGGGCCTTCATATAGGACGCATCATCATTGGTTACATCACCAAGAGAGCACCATAATCTTGGGTCAGATGGCTTCTCAGATAAGCATTTCTTAATGAGTTCAACAGCTGCTGGTTTTTTATCCATTAACTGGTAACAGAAAATCAAATTATCCCAAAGCTCAAGATTCTCGTAAATTTTAATAGCTTCCCCAGTTAATCCACAACTGACAAGAAGGTCAGCATATTCCCTGGGTAATGAGTTCAGCGACAATCATATAGTGAGAGATTATAATAATCCAATAATACCCCGTCCCAAAAAAGTCATATGGAATAGATTAAAACCTTTTTTTAAATAATAAATTAACTAAATAAAGGTACACTCTATAAATTGTGAATGAAAACCTGCAACCCTCAGTTAGTCGTAGTTTTAACTTATTTGTCCTCGTCTGACCTATATTGAAATTTTAACGGATGACTACGACTTCTAAAACATGAACTTTTCTGGAATCAAGTAAAGCATAATGCAAGATACTGAAATGTGATACCAAAATAGATTTCAGACAATCCTTCCTTCCAGCTAAAATATAAGGGCAAGAACCAACAAGAAAAGCAGCTTACTTGCGTACAACAGATATTGGGGGCATATTAACTCCAAAACAATAGTGTAATCGTTGAGCAACTCCAGGAGAATGATTGTATACACCTTCCACCTGTTATATGACAATTCAGAGTATTAAAATTGTGACCATTAGGAGTAGGAATGTGTCAAGCTATCCAAAAAGCCTACGGCAAGGCTCACTAAAGCTCGGCTCAGCTCGTTTAATAATATTTAAATGATACTATTTAGGCCTTTTAAACCAAAGACGCAGGGCTATTAAAAATGGCCAGGCTTAGGCTTTTTAAAAAGCCTTTCATGGGTAACAAGCTTTCCTATGTAAAGCTCAGCACGACTCGTCCCATAATGGCAAAATCCCATTCCGCCCCTATTGAGCATAAGGGCAGCTATAGATAGCTCAATATTGATATACAACTGCAGAAATAGGATCAGTAAATGTACATGTTCTCCGCACACAATTATATTTCAACCACAATTTTTTACACTATTAAAATTAAAAAACGCTTAGCAGTACACAAACTCATCTAAAGTTTGACAAATGGATAACATTATACTTCTATTATTTCAGATGGAGTTGGAACATAAAACACATAAGAATGGCAGTGATAAGTATAACAGGCATTTTTTTTAGAGTAACATAGAGCATATTTCTGAAATCCATGAGAAAAATACAAACGAATATACCAGCTGATCCATCATCATCAATGCCCGCTGCTTCGTTCTACCACGACTGGACTCCCAGCGGACACGCAATAGACTGCAGAAACATTGAAGCTGAAACTAAATTTATCAGATTATCTATTATAGAAGTTAAAAAATAATTAATAAAGAAAGTTTTAATTGGTGCTGCGACAAAGGAATGCTAGTCTCAAAATGGTGAAGGAGAAAGCACTACTAATTTTTTCATCATTGGTATTTCAAGGAAAAGTAACAACATTCATTCAAGTATAACACCAAGAAATATAAACACTTGAAAAATATTAGTTAATGTTCACTAAAATACCCAAAGGTAACCTTATGCTTCCAGTAACAAAGAACAGAAATCTACTTGTAAGTAGCATATTTGCTGCATAAATTTCCAAAAATTCAAGTTTTTCTGTACCTGACATGTTAAGGGATTGATGGGTACAAAGCTCCAAGTATAATATAGAAAGTACCAAGACAATTTACGAAACTATAAATTTACGTGAAAATCATGTTCATGATTCCATTAGTATTGGTAGCAAGCTGAACCTCAGTAATCCACATTCATTCTCTTCATGAATGTAGTTATTTGAAGTCATTCTTAGATATCACATTTCGTAATTGAACCCAATTATCTACCACTAATAATCTAATGCACATGCTAAACACAAACCAAACATAAAGGATAAGAAGATTGGCAATCAAACTAAAAGATAAGTTTCTTAAAAAGAGCAGCATTTAGTAACAGAGTGATAATGCTTTGCTTACCATGAAAGGAGTTGAGCTCTGAGAATCAATAGCCTCAATATATGGAGCCATTTCCCACTCTGAAACAAAATTATCATCAGCAAGGTTGATCTAAAGATAAATGAAGAAATAAATGTTTTCAGTAGAGCGCAAGACAACTCCTTGGCAATATCACATCTTGTTTTAGAAATAAATCACCCCTAAAAGGTTTGAAGATTCAGCACAGAAGTATATAATATGAAAGAAAAAACCACTATAACTATTAAGAATTATGGATACTCAAATCCCTCCCATATATAGAAGTTGACATTAATTGAAAAGTAATAACAAGCAGACCATCCACTATCATTTTAAAAGTTCATTATTGATTAACGATGTTCTCAGTTTTGATAAGCATGATGACACAAAACTTGGTCTTTCTCTGTATTGTTAAATTTAGCCATAATATCAAAGTATCACATCATCAGCACCAGTGTTTACTTTTCTTTAAAAAACTTGCCAACTAACTTCCTAAACACTTGCAAGAAAAGTCATAATGTGTTCCATTACTTTGACAACAAAAAATGCGCACTAAAGCCTAGTAGGACATAAGCACTCGCAAAGGAATATCCTAACATCATTTCATGCGCAAGGGGAAGTCCATAATAACTGTACATGAAAAAAGGGACCTATATTACGAGAAACCCACTAAGATATGTTATGAACAGCATAAGATTCGAGCAGAAGAAAAAACAAAATGGCATCTCTCTTTCAAATGGATCTAGAAAACCAAAGAAACTGAAACGAGAAAAATGAATTCATCAACTAATAAGGATGTGTTTAAGCAGAGGCGGAATCAAATTTGCATCCCAAGAAACAGGAATTCCACAGAGAGGTAATAGGCAATGAACATGGGGGTATCAACTAAGAGGTGTGCCACCATCAGCAGATCCTTTCAAAAGTCGATTGTGGAACCTTCACTCACCTTTTATGAGCAGTATAACATGAAATGACAGTACATAAACATTCAAACTACACAAAAGACTCATAAACAAAAACCCAAGGCAACATAGACCACGAATTAGATAACTGCTGCCCCCTCTCAAAAGAAATTCAGAAGCTAACATCAGTTTTTATTGGCATAGGATGATAGGAATCAGTAACCAAGAGGAAAGTCTTCTCGTAAATGCATGGATCAGTGAGAAGATAATTGGTACTAAACTTAATAAAACTAAATTTAAAGTCTATGTTGTTGTATTGTTAAAATGTTTTGGGAAATGAAAATTCGAATAGATTACTTGATATCCTTTCTTCATCAAAAATATCCCCCTCTTTAATTACTCTGAATTGCAATTACTTCAAGAACTTAGGGATCTTCTCCAGGTACAGATAAACAAAAAAAAAAAGATGTCAAACAGCTTTAAAGAAGAACAGAAGCATACTTTGCAGTTCATCATTACGAGCATTTTTCTCAATTAAAAGACAACGTGCCAGAATCACTGCTTGGTGTATTGCGATCAGTGGGGAGGCTGCAATAGCATGATGTTTATCACCCAGCTCAACGCTTTCAGAATTTTTTTCATCAGCTACAAATCTGGGGGTCATGAACACATCAGAAGCTTCATAGGTTTCAGAGGATTGATAAACTGGAGAACTATCCAAGCTGCTGGACTCGTGGAAAATTGGCAAACAGATATCTCCACCATTTGTTTCAGAAAAAAGACGGAGCTGTGCTTTTGGTTCCACCTATGCGCGACAATCATCAGTTGAGACACAGAGGGGCAAGAATTCCTTCTAATTCAGGTGATGCATGTACAGTATGTACCTGATGCTGAGTCCGAAATCCCAGAGCACCGCTCACAAAAAATTTATAATTGGACAGCTCAGCTGCTAATTCAAAATGCACCCTGAATATAGTTATTTTTTATTGTTGAAACCAGTAAGTATACAGGTTTATTTTTGAAGCAACTTATTAGTGTAATCTCAAAAAAAAGTAAATCCAAGTCAGATATAACATGGGTAAATATATAATGACAACATGGATAGCCAGAAAAATGGATATCGGCCAGAAGGAAAAGAGGGGTATGGGCTGACTGTTGTGTTAATCAGCATATGAAAGTATGAAACCATCTAATTTTCAAATATATATTATATAACACTGATACACAAGCTCATTGAGTAGTTAATTATACTATGATGAAACAAACAAACCACACCGCTGCATCAAGTCTTGTATACTTCAACAACCAGAATTCTTCCATCAATCTCAAATAGCTAGAGATCATCATGTTTCACAGGACAGAGTACAGATTTAGAATGAATTCAATTTTGAAGTATGTCTAGTCATTTAAACCGACAACAATAAATTATCCTTCATTTGAAAAATACAATAGCACAATGTAGTCTTATAATACATAAAGACTAGTTGGTTCTAGATGAACACCATCATTCAGAAACCTTTGTGGTTAGTATAATGCATTATGATAAGGCTTGTGACATATAGCAATTCTAAAACTAGAGCTCAATGGCCAAGAGACATAAAATCTAGCATCAAGAAAGAAGTTACACTCCATCTGGGACAGGTAGTTCCTGAAAAAAAAAAGTAAGTCCCTAAATGCCGGAAGATGCATTTTAGATAATCTTGACATTGTCTTTGATGTTTGTATCTATGAAAAGAAATTTTAATGCTTTCCTACTAGTTTATTACTGAACTAAATGAGGTCAAAGGTAATTAATACTTAAGTTCCCGCAACCTTTTACAAGTTAAAAAATGAAAGGGTTAGCAACAAATTAAATTAAATTTGCTAAAGATCTTAATATATCAAGATGACTCACTTGGAGGCATCCACACGCCCATAATAAAGTTCAATTATCCCCACTTCCAAATGAAGCAACGAGAGAATAGTTGAACAGTCTTCATTTGCAGACCAATACTCCATGACCTGCTCCAGGGTACCCAGATGAAAGAAGCTTTCTTTTGTAAAAACTTGTAACAAATCAAAAAGAAAAGATGAGCGCTCATCCAACAGTTTTTGGTGCAAGAAAAAAGCTCTGGCTAACCACAATGTCATGCTTCTCACTCCATCTATAGAAGAATGGCTTCCTTGAAAAAGAAAATCTTTAATTCTCATCAGCAGAGTCTTTCCAAATATTAAGTACTGCAGGTGAAAGAAAGACTTGGTAAATACATTTACACACAGAGACAAACCTTCAAAAATTAGGTGAAAGAAGAAGATACGGGTAAATGCATGTTAACACATCCATAGTAACCCCACCCCCATTCCCCCAAAAAATAAAACAACAATAGTGGCAAGCAAATTATGCAGAGATTCCCCAGTAACAGCATTGCTCCTTGATGCATATAACATCAAGTTTTGGGCACATAGAAACAAACAATATGTGAACAGAAAGACAGGATCTTTATAAACTACTTACTATTGGATAAGAGTGAATTGCCTGTCTTTAACATAGTAAAATAAGAAACAGCTTCAAAATAACATTAATGACACCTAAATAGACATAATTTGAATCAATATTGTTCCTAAACATGGAAACAAGTGAAAAGACAATCTTACAAGTTAACACTATAGTTTAAAGCATTACATAGATGACAACATTCAAAATCAAACATAAACAATCAATAGTGGACAGTCAAATTCAATGATGAATACATTCAAAATTGTAAGATAATATAAAGAACAAAAGCTTTTACCTGCAAATAAGAGAATTTGGCTCGCAGATCAGCACCAACAGACATGAGTTCCTTTTGAGCCCATGCTTCCCACTCTATCCAATTACCAGATTCACAACTTCCTATCTCATCCTTGTGAGTCAATAATTCCGCAAGTGGCATCAGAGCAATGTCATCCTGTGGCCTAATACATGTGTACAACAAAAGAAAAGGCAACAAATATTGGCCACAGTTCTAATTAGGTGTAAATTATATATATATATATATATATACACACACACACACACACACACATATATTATTTAGAAATTTCTTGTGAATAAATAAAAAAATTAAAACAATGTACCCTCACTCTTATTGTCAAAAGAGATAGCAAATGAAATCCACATGCCAATTGACCTCATATGTCATGAAATGATATTATACAAGGCAAAAAACATATAAGCAATCTGACCATCAGAATCTTGGTTAGGGAACGTTATATAATTGTATATCCTCTTAAAACTGCGCACACATTTTGCAGTGCATTCTAATTGCGATAGCTTTTTTCTTAATTCAAACAAATAGTACTGCGGAGTACATATCAACCATCCCACTCACCATCTATTCTACCTGACCGCCTAATAATCTTGCAACCAAATGGATAACATAGCACACCAAATAGGTTCAACAAATAGTATAGTATAATTTTGAAACCAATTCAACCAAAACCAAGAACTATTGTTTGTCGCCTTCTAAATTGGATGAAACAGATTAATGAGGCGCAATCTGCAAGCATGTTACACCATCTAGTGCGTTTCAGCTCCTAAAAATCCTACCTTTCTAAGCACAAGGTGCAGATTTCATCGATAATTCAAAAATAAAATAAAAATAACATTCAAGATTATATCGTGGAAAAATCATGAACTGGTAATGAACAAAAATGAGAGTAAACCATAAATAAAAGTGACTAACCCAGTAATGGTGCATTGAGTGAAGGCAAGCAAAGCAGCAACACCAACAGCCATCACAAGCAATGCTTTATAACCCAATTCCACTGAGTCATCATTCCCACTTAAAAACAAGCTGACGCAATCGGGAAGCGTCTCGGAGTAGAAGCGGCTAGCAGACTCAGACGAGTCGAATTGGAGATTCGCAAATATGGTTTGAGAGGCGAGAGAAGAGGTAATGGCTCGAAGATAGTGACCCGATTCGATTAGAGCCACGACATCGTTTAGGAGGGAGTGGAGGTGAGAAAACTCCGAAGATACAGGAGGTGATGATTGAGCTGGTGAAGGCGGGCGCAAAGGATTTTCAGACGGCATAGAACATCGGAGGAGGCGGAGCTCCAACGAGCGGAGGAGGACGGCGTCGTTCAACGCCATTTTAGACGGAAGAGGAGGTAGAAAGGGTTTTGTTTTCGCCGGAAGCAAAGGACAGGGTTTTATAACCGGTCAATAAGTAATACTCCATTAAATTTAGGGTTATCCCTTTTTTAAAAAAAAAAAACTAAATTTTAACTAGGGTACACGACATTTTTCTTTATTCTCAATATAATCATGATTTTTTTTATTGTAAAAAAAATACAAAACCTTCTTATTTTTCTTCAATTTAATAACAAATTTTCTTTTTATCTATTAAATACATGACCTTTTTGTATTTTTTCAATTCAATCACAAATTTTTTCATATTATCTTTTATATTTTGTCATTTGTTTAAAGTTCTTTTATTAAAGAATAATCAATACACATTAAATAATTTAAATAGATATATGGAGTACATTTTAAAGATTAAATATATTGTAAGACATACTATTCATAAAAATTAACGTAATTTACCTCAAATTTAATTAATTATCTTTCTAAATAATATACGGCAATAAATAAATAAATAAAATAATATTGAAGGATAATTATTAAGAGTTCGTACAGTTTAGAAAATAACTCTCTCTATATATATATATATTAAGTATACTATAGCAGAAACTTTTCTGCCTACGTCTCCAGAGCGCTTCATTATGACGTGTAATTTTCTCATTTTTTTGAATTTTTAAATTATTTTTTTATGTTTTCCTTATTTACTTATCATTAACTTCCTTATTTAATATTTTCTTTTTAAAATAATGTATTTTCTTATTTTATTTATTAATCTTATATACGCAATAAATTTAAAAATTATTTATAGAAATTTAGAACAAAATATTAATTAAAATAAAAATTATGTTTATTTGAGATAATAATAAATAAAAATAAACATATACCTAATTTTAGAAAAAAATTCAAATTAAAAATATATATCAAAATATAAATTAAAAATATATTTATCTTTTGTTATATGTGCACCTCATTAATTTATCATAAAATAAATTCTTTTTTTATTTTTTTTATTTTGATTGATGACTAATTAAATTTTGAATTTCTTTTATGTATTTATTTTGGTATCATTATTTAATTACAAAATCTTTTAATGTAAATAAATTAATAAGAACAAATTTAAATTATATATAAAGGAAAAAAGAATATTCCTTATAATATTCTCTCACACCCCACCTATAAATAAGTTTTTTAGTTATTCATTCCAAACACACACCTTCGATTTTTCAAGAGGAATAGAAGTTTTCTTCAAGTTTCTCTAGATAATTTATTTATAAAAAGTATAAAAATTTATTTTGATGGAGCGAGATTCGATTCACTTCTAAATAATTGAATCTCATTCACCTCTATTCAAGAATCAATTCAAGTATTCTTCAAGATGAATAAGATAATTGATTACTTGAATTATTCAAGTATTTTTAGAATTGATTTACCTCTTTACTTATATACTCTCAAGTATTATTTCTTCAGGAGGAATAAGATGATCGATTCAAGTATTCTTGAATTCTTGAATTATTCAAGTATTTTTGGAATCGGTGCCTCTTCAAGTACATATAATCTCAAGTATTCTTTAAGAAGAGGAATAAGAGGATCGATTCAAGTATATATTCTTTAAGATGAATAAGAGGTTAAAAAACTGATTCATGTAGATCATTCAAGTATTTTTGGAATCGATTTACCTCTTCAAGTCGATAATCTATTAAAATCTTTGTTAAGATATATTCTTTAAGATGAATAAGAGGTTAAAAAATTGATTCATGTAGATCATTCAATTGGAATCGATTTACCTCAATCGAAAGCTTTCTTCAAGTTATTTAACTTTAATCATTATTTTATATTATATATTTTTAATATATTACTTGATGTTGGCAATTGATATTGGAATCGAGTTTTTAAATAATTGTTGGTTTATTAATTTTAGTATATTAATTTTATTTAATTATTCATATGCATTTGAATTATTCAATAATGACATATAAATTCGTTTTCTTTAATTATTAATATAATCTGAAACTAAGAAATATATATATATATATATATATATATATATATATATACGAGTACATATTCACGCATAATATACAGATGCATTATATTTTATAAGAAAATTAATTAGATAATCTAATATTAAATGCATATTGTAATTAAATAATGAGGATATACTCAAAACTTTTTAAGATATATTTTTATTAATTGATTTATTAATCTAATTTTAAAGTTTACTTTTTAATTCTAAATATAAAGATATACATTAGTAATATAATAATAATAATAATAATAAAAATAAAAAGATTATACTCCTTTTGTTCCATTTCAAGGTGATATTTAATTTATAGATATAAATGAATAATATAATAATAATAAATAAATAAATAAAAATAGAAAAATAATATATATATATATGAAATTAAAGTAAATAATACGACAATTAATCACGTCGCGACACCTTATACTTTTAAAAAGTTATTTATATCAGCGTATTCGCAATTAATATATATATAAGATAGGGTTAATTAAAAAAAAATCATGAACTTTACTCCTATTGTAAATTAATCCTCACTTTTAAGAAATTGCAAAAAAAAAACCACCACCTTTCATTATTGTTGCAAAATAAACCCCTATTAATTGCAATTAATAAATAAGTCTTTTGGTATAAATAAATTATTTAGTATCAAATCAAATCATGTGTAGAAAAAAAGGTTTTTTTATATATATAATTAATATTTATTTTAGACAAACAATAAAATTAAAGATTTATGACTAAGAGTTAGTACATACTTTGATCATAATTGCACTTAAATACTATGAAAAAAAATGAAATACTAACAACTATATAAATATACAGTAAAGAGACAAAATTGCATATGTGGTTGCACATTTTTTTAGAGAGAGGGGGGAGTAATAAATTATTTCAATTGTATTATATTATAAAGTAACATTTAAAAAAATATAAATAAAGATTCTTTAAAATAATTAGAAAATATGTACATATATATTATCTTTTTACATGATTTAGTTATGCAATACAATATCAAAAGTCAAATGTTATAATTTATTGCAAATTCTTTACATTGATAAAAGAAATTGTCTAGCTATAAGAAAAAAAATGCTTAATTAATATTGTTAGGTTATATAACATGAGTTATTTAATTATAAAATATAAGAATAATAATTAAATGATTCCGCGTTGTACGCGGGTTTCATACTAGTATATATATATATATATATATATATATATATATATATATATATATATAACGTAAAATCTGATTATTTTAGTAGTTTATTTTTTTTATTAATTCTTAAAAAGTTTCTATTAATAATTTTTTGTAAAAATTGTTTAATAGATTTTTTTTATTTAAGTAAGAATTTAGATTAAATAAGAAAATATAAAAATTATTTATACTTAACTAAATTAAATAAATTTATGATTCAATTGAAAAAATACATATAAAGTCATGTATTTAATTGATAAAAAGAAAGTTTGTGATTAAACTGAGAGAAAAACAGAAGGTCATGTATTTTTTTTGACGAAAAAAAAACTTCATAATTAAATTGTGAAAAAAGGAAAAAGTCGTGTATTTTAATTCAATTAACCCTTGCAAAAAATATCCCTTTTAATAGTAGCTAGTAGAGATGTGAAAAATGGGCTGAGCCCACTAGGCCAACCCGCCTTAACCCACCAATTTTCAACCCAAAATTTAATCCGCCCCGTAAAAGCTCGCCTCACTCAAACCAACTAAAGTGTGAGCTAATAATCCACACAGCCCCACCAAAACAACATCAACCCACCTTTATAAATTAAAATTTAATAAATATCATACAACTTCTTGATTTTAATATTTAAATAATAAAAATATTATCACTCAACCCTAACCATACCTACCCCCACACCACCCCCCATTTTTTTTTTCAATTAAACTTTAGATTTTAATATTTAAATAATAAAAATAATTACCACCCAACCGGCCAGCCCTACCACACTATTCACCCACCCGCCCACCCACCTACCTCCACCCTTTTCCCGCTAAAATATTTTTACATTTTTTTTAGATTTTAATATTTAAATAATAAAAATATTACCACCCTACCCTGCCCTCTACCTACCCACCCAACCCCCTGCCACTACCCCTCACGATGGATGTAATAGACTGGATGATCATATTTTTATTATTTAAATATTAAAATTTAAATTAAAAAAAATGAAAAAAAATTCGGGGTGGGTGGAGGGTTGGATGGTAATATTTTTATTATTTAAATATTAAAATCTTAAATTTTATCTTAAAAAATTTTGGGGGATGGGTATGGTTGGATAATAATATTTTTATTATTTAAATATTAAAATCTAATTTTTTTTAATTTTTTGGATGGAGGGAGGGTGGGTGGGGGTGGGTAGGGTGATAATATTTCTAAATATTAAAATCTAATTTTTTTTAAAAAAAAAAGTTTTTTAGAAGGTGGGTGGGTGGGGGTGAGGGTAGGGTGGGGTGGGGTGGGGTGGGGTGGGTGGGGTGGGGGTGGGTGAGAGTGGTGGATAGGAGATAAAGTTGGATGATAATATTACTTCAACAATGAAAAAAAAAACCCGCAGCCCGCCCCACCAATAGCCCGCGCTGCAAGTGACCCGCCCCACTTGAGCCCATCAAAAGGTGGATTGTGGGATAAACCGCACCACCAACCCATTCTGATAGTTCTAGTAACTAGTTATATTTTGTAATATACTCCACCCATCCAGTTCAATAAATCTCATTTGCTTTTTTTTGCGGATTAGTATTTATTTAATGGTTAGTGCTTATGTGTGAGTCTCATATTTTAATTATATTAGTGGGTGTATGGAAGAGCCGATATCGTGGTGCCAAACTTTCCCGTCGATGTGAAGATCAACCTGTTATCCCTAGAGTAACTTTTATCCGCTGAGCGACGGCCCTTCCACTCAGCACTGTCGGATCACTAAGGCCAACTATATATAATATATTCCCTCTGTCCCGGTAAAAATTTCACGTTTACTGTTCCACGTTGTTTAAGAAAAGGTGCACTTTTTGACTAACTTTATTGACTTTGGAGAGTATTGTAATATTTTTAGGTAATTAAAAAGTATAAAGTAATGATATGTGTGTGAAAAATGAGTGTCAAATTTGAAATTAAAGTAATTTTTGATGTTGTTGGATAAAGTGATGTTTCCTTTTTGGGGGTGAAAGGTTTTGTGGGACAAACAAATGAGAAAAGTGGGAAAAGTACTATGGGACGGGGGAGTATAAACTTAATTTTTAAATACACACCCTTATTATTATATAATTAAAATTAATATACGTCTAAATTATCTTTAATTAATTCTGTATACACTATATTCTATTCAATATTAATTATTTAAAATTGAATTATATTTAAATATTTCTTTACATTGCCACTACTCGCAGGAGATTGAAGACGTTGCCGGCTCGTGTATGGTACTGGTAACTAAATGACTTGTAACATTGAGTCCAAAAATCACACCATGACATTTCACTCTCAGATTAAATGGTAATATCTCCACGTTGAACATGTTAGAAAAGGAGAAGGTGGACTGAATGGGCTTGGGCAAAAGTAATTTTATTTATTTTTTTCAGATTAATATTTCTAACTATGCCTTAAATAGAAGTAACTGAACATGATCATTTTATAATTATAGATTGAATCATTGAATAGAAGCAATGCTCATTCAATAATACTATATTTTTTTTCTCTAAGTACCATATCAACATGCTACGAATAAATTGTTACATATATCCAAGACATATGCCCCTCCCTCATTCAGCAAAAAAATTGGCAATACGAAGAACTTCAATCCATTATCATATATAAGCTAAGTCTGCATATTCTAAGCTTGATGCTGGTACGAGAGAGTAGTAAAATTCAGAGGCGACACAACTAACTATATAAATAATATATTTAATTATTTTGATTTATATTTTAATTATTAAATTAAAAAATAAATATATGAATAATTTTAAGTATTTAATAACATAAACTAAACCGGTGCCTCCACCGGTTCAAGGTTCAATCGGTCGGACCGGTTAAACCGACGGTTCAACTGGAAACACTAAATTTATTTATTTTTAATCATATTTATAATTTATAATACAATTGAAAGAATATATAATAAATTAAATTACATACATTAGTTCACACTTTACAATACTTTTTTTTCTTTTTCAAAATGGCCAACTTAAAGCAAGCCCATTTCCATCCATTAGGCCTTCCCCAATGGGAAGGTGTTTTGGTGACATGGCCATTTATAAAACCTCAAAGTTGTATTTTTATCATTGGGAAGGGGGTGGGTTTTTTGTTGAGGTCTCATGCAGAGAACTTGGGTTTTTTGGGGAGGAGAGAGTGAGGAAAGAAAAGAGTAGGGCAACTGCCCAATCCTCAAGTGCGTGTGTTTCACGCTCTGCATAACAAAAAATTGGGTGGGCCCCAGTTTCCGCGCTGTCCCCCACCACTTTTACTTTTTTTTTTTTTCGAACACATTAAAATTAAAAAGTAGGGAGAGTTGTTCTCTGCTCCCAGCAGGTGAACGTTAGCACTTTTACCTTTTTTTTATTAAATCAAAACTCATATATCTCATTTGAGAACAAAAATATATATGACCGTTTAATATAACTGTTGTCATTATTTTTATTATTATTATTATTTTTAAATTCTCCCTATAAATATATCATTCACTTCATTTTTATCCTACATTATATTCTATTATCAATCCCAAATTCAAATCTTATACATCAAATATTATCTTCTTATCCGAAAAAAAATGGATAAAGATTCGTGGATGCATTTCGAGTTCAATTCTTCGAATTCCGGTGAAAATTCAACGCCTCACAATATGAATTTTCGTCCACGTGCCAACTTCTATCCTCAAAATCCAAACTTTCCAACTAATCCTCCGAGTAATTTTTCACCCCAAAAATTTTCAACTACTTTTTCGAATTTTTCAGAAGGTAGTTTCCCTCAATTCAATTCTTTTAATTTATCTGGCGCACCATTTTTCATGTATCCTAATCCCTATATGCCTCCTCATCCTCAATACAGATTTCGTCCGTCAATTCCCACAAATTTATCAGATACAGACAGAGACACCGCATCTCTAAACTCTCAGCGTTCGGCTTTCTCGTCTCAATTCTCTCCACAGGATTGGAGCGGGTAAATCTCGCTGCTGACTTTGAGGATGCCGAAGATTAACCAACGGTTCTTAAGAAGAATTTTTATTCTTTTGATGAAAATACTCTTCTCGCGAGATAATGGCTCGATATCAGTATGGACCCCATTGTCGGAAACGATCAAAAGTCTGAGCAAATATGGATTCGGATCGCCGAGGCTTACAACACTAACCGTTCAGGTGACATGATATTTAGGACTCCCGATAAATTGAAGTCACATTACTACGCTCTACAAAACAGGTGAAATGGTTTAATTGTTGCTACAATCAAGAGAAAAAGACTTGGGGGAGTGGGTGCAGTGATGCTGATATTGAAGACAAAGCGAAGGTTCAATATAAAGTGAAGCATGGTTCCAATTTTGTACAAATCAAAGCTTGGAAAGTATTGAAAGAAAGTCTGAAGTTCTTCGATCCAGATGGTGTTGTTCGCGGTTCAAAAAAGGCAAAAGTGTCGGCGAGTGGTGAGTATATTGTATCTTCAAACACCGAATTGGAAGTTGGAGATAAAGGTGGTGAGGAGCCCCTTCGCCCTATGGGAAGAAATGCAGCAAGGCGAATCGGGAAGGGTAAAGGAAAAACAACTGCATCGGTAGGAGAAAGTGACAAAGCTCTTGAGAAAAGGCTTTAGAACTTAGAAGAGCAGCTCAAGACAAAGAACGAAGGAATTACAAAGATTGCCAGACATAAAAATTATAAAATACTCATGAAAGATACCTCGAACATGACAGAGGATCAACTACGTATCCATCTCCACGCTGTGGATCTAATCAAGAAAGAATGGGGGTTGTAAATTTGAAGAATTAGTCATTGTATTTTTCAGCATTGTAATGTTAGTTAATGTATTTCATTTCGTATGAAAACTCGTCAATGTATTTCTGTTCATTTTGAAAACAGGTTTATTTAATGAAAACACACCGGTGTGTTTTAGTGAAAACTATCTTTTTAATGTTTAAGCTTAAGTTAAATATCAACTAAAAAATAAAATGGAATTGCCAGGCTTTGAAGACACACCGATGTGTTTTAGTGAAAATTTAATGGTGTCCATCTCATCTACTTTTCGCCCATCTCATCTTTTTAATACATGACATCAAAACACTAAAACACACAGGTGTGTTTTAATGAAAATTTAATAGTGCCGCATGACATCTACTTTCAATCCTGTATTTCTTTTTGTTTTGAAAACTAGTCGTTGTGAAGTTATCCGTTGTGAAACTAGCTGTTATAAAACTAGCCGTGGAAAAAATCTACTCTATTTAAAGGATATTGGATTGTTGGAACTCTTACCAGAGACCAATACATTCATAAAAACTTTTTATCCTTCCATTTCTTTCATTCTCTCAAACATGTCTTCTTCTTCTTCTTCTGAAAATGATAGTTGTCTTGAGTACATGTTTGATAACACAATAGAGGAAGAAATAATATCGGTTCTTAAAAAAAATGAGTTACGCGGCGGTGCTGCGTCTTCTAGTGGTGGTGCCAGAAAGCGAAGAACGTACATGGATCGAAATTGTGAAGCGGGGCACCCAAGATTCTATTGCGACTATTTCTCTGAAGATCCGATATACGGAAGTGAGACGTTTCGTCATTGCTTTCGTATGTCAAGAGAGTTGTTCTTGCGCATAGTTGATGCACTGGAGTCCTACGATGAGTATTTTCGGTGGAAGGTAGATGCAACTGGGAAAAAAATATTCTCTCCACTACAAAAGTACACGATAGCCATTCACCAATTGGCATATGGTGGACCTATAGACCATTAGGATGAGTATCTACGTGTTGCCGAAACAACAGCTGTAGAATGTCTCTTTAATTTTTGTCAGTGTGTGATCGAACTCTTTGGCGGATACTACTTGAGAAAGCCTAATGTCCTTGATTGTCAAAAGTTGTTACAAATACACGAAGAAAGACACGGATTTTCTGGAATTCTGGGGAGCCTTGATTACATGCATTGGGAATGGAGGAACTATCCGACAGCTTGGAAAGGCCAATTCACCTGCGGTGACCATGGCGTTCCAACAGTCATGCTCGAAGCGACTGCCTCTGCAAATTTATGGATATGGCATGCATACTTTGGAGTAGCAGGATCCAACAACGACATAAATGTGCTCAACCAATCTCCGTTATTTACGGATACTCTGCAAGGACGCGCTCCATCTGTTAATTTCACAATCAATGGTAAGCAATATAATCAAGGATATTATCTTACTGATGGAATTTATCCAGAATGGGCTGCTTTTGTGAAAAGCTTTCCATGTCCCCAAGATCCAAAGAGACAGCATTTCAAACGACTGTAAGAGGCTGCTAGGAAAGATGTCGAACGAGCCTTTGGAGTGCTTCAAGCTTGTTGGGCAATGGTTACCGGTCCAACTCATTTCTGGTACAAGAATAACTTGAAGGATATAATGTTAACTTGCATTATATTGCACAACATGATAATCGAAAATGAAGAAAATACAGCGATCGATTGGTCCGACAATCCAAATGTGGTCATTCCGCCTCCACAAGTAAGTCAAGGATCAACTGGATCATTCAATGACTACGTCAGGAGAGGTGTTCAACTACGAGATAAACAGAAACATCTCCAACTTCGACTAGATTTAATTGAGCATATTTGGACCCAATCCGGAGAATAATTATCTACACATTAAATTGGTCGGATCGAAATTTACTTTGTTGCTTTTGGAAGTTTTACTTTTATATTTTAATGGTTGTCTTTTTTATTTGTGTTTTTATGTTTTATGTAATTCAAAAAAATAAATAATATTTTTTTCTTTTTTTTATTTTATAAATTTTAAATAATTGAAATATATAATTATTTATAATTTATTTGAAAATTAAATATATGTAGTTGATAAATAAAATGAGAATTAAAAGTAAATTGAGGTGGGTCTTATAAAAAACTTACTTTTTGGTTTTATTGTTGGGAAAGAGTTTTGTTTTAGAGGTAAGGTGTTTTTGCTTTTGAGGTGGCGCTGACGTGGCACCAAAAAATCTGTTTTTTATTCTAACCACTGAGGAAGGCCTTATAATGATAGGGTTTAGATTGGATCTTTATTCATCCTCAATACACAGCGGCCTGCGCTCTTTCTCTTTCACTCCCTCCCCCCCCCCTCTCTATCTCAACAACACTCTCTTTCTCTCTCCCTCACTTCCTTTGTAAATTAGAAAATTTAACTTCAACTTGCATCAATTACTCCTTCAAAAAATTCAGCGACTTCTCATTCAAAAAATTCAGCGGCTTCTCATTCTCTTCTTGATTTAGAAGTAGTTTTCTTCAGTTCACTCATTCGTTGAAGATTTCAGAGTTTCCTTCCTTGAAGATTTCAGGGTTTTTCTTTATTTTGTTGGATCTAGCCAACAAGCGAATGTATGTATTTAGTTTGTATAATTTCAAATAATGTATTTTGAATTTGAGATATGGTTGGAATTTCAATCTTTGAAAAAGTGGTGATACTCTGAAACCATTCAAATTTTGGGACAGAACTGGCGGTTCTCCGGGTTTACAGTTTTACCGATTTTTTGATTTTTATCGGTCCAAACCGGTTATTCCCGGTTCAATTACAAAAACGGTTACAACATTAAATAAAAGCTTTTTATACCTAAATAATTGACTTGTATAATTAAAATTAGTTTAAATTAAATGTTAAAGTTGGGTGTAAAATTTTTATTTGGAATAACCATTGAACTTAAATCCATTATTTTATGTTAATTTACGAAACGTTAATTTTTATTATTTGGAATAACCATTGAACTTAAATCCATTATTAATTAAACTTACATTAAATTTACTATTCGAGAAATATTATTTTATATATTAAAATAATTGAGTTAAGTGAAATTTTAATAAGTTGAGTATAATATTTTTATTAAGAAAATTAAATTAGTTTGATATAGTTTTAGTTATAGTTTAAGAAATAGATTTAAAATAGCTTAATACATTTACCCAAAAAAAATGTAGTATAAGAAAAAAAAAAGTAAAAAAATAATATTTTTAATATTAAATATCACAATCAACTTAATAAAAATATAATCCCAAAAGAAAATTAATTTAAATATAATTGAATAAAATATTACATGAAAATAATCATAAGAATAAATGAATGAATATCTCTCAGTAATTAATTATAAAAATATAGTTTTGGAATAATGAAATCATTAATACGTATGATAATTACACATTAAAATTAGCATTATAATGATAATGTCTTGAAAATTGTAATCATATTTGAAAGAAAAGAAAGGGTAATTTGGTAATATGTTAAATACAATACCCTAATTTATCTCTTAAATTACAAAAAAAATAACTTTCTATCTGGATAGATTATACCCATTCAGCATCTCCAATTTAATTATAAAGGGGGATTAATACTAACAGTGGTCAGATTGTCTTGGCTCCAAAATCTGTGGACAAGTCTAGATGCAATAATTAAGCACCATTAA
The DNA here is from genome assembly GCA_023678885.1 of Pogostemon cablin. Taxonomy (NCBI): domain Eukaryota; kingdom Viridiplantae; phylum Streptophyta; class Magnoliopsida; order Lamiales; family Lamiaceae; genus Pogostemon; species Pogostemon cablin. The sequence continues at coordinate 4,846,903 of CM042988.1, read as the reverse complement.
TGACCACAAATGCTGACTGATCTCCATGTCAATTTACCTTGGATCACGAAATTTCACTATTTGTCCAAGTAGTTAGACCTATTAAATGAGTTGAATGAGCTTGAGTATAGCGAACCGAGCACGGGTCGAGTAATTATTGAACCGAGTTTGAGTTCGACTCATCTTATACACGAGCTTGAACTCGAGTTTGAACGAGTAATTCTCAAGCTCGTTAAGCAAAACGAGTTAAATTTTTTGAGCTTTATTGAACATTATCAAGTCTTCTCGAGCCCTTAATTAATTAATTATTATATTAAATAGTATATTATTATTATTATTGAGTCTTATCGAGTCGAGCTTGACTAGTTAACGAAATAAGTATAAAACGAATTTGAATTTGAGCTCGAGTAAACATGAACCGAGCCAAATCAAATTGAACTCTCGAACTACTCGTTTCGTTTAACAACAGTACATAATATTAGCGAGAGCTACAAGAGAGATTGGACCAACTACTTACAATTATTAAATCCTTCGTTTTTCCACCTTATAAAAAATAATATTTCCTCTTTTCATTATATAAGTATTCATTTCATGTATCATCCTATGTATTCATTTACTCTTCTTGAAAAGAGTACTTGTGCATAATCAATTGCATTTCATTATTACAACTACTCATTATATATATAAAATAAAATACATCTTTATATGCATGCAACAAATAAATAAATAAATACATTAATAATGGATGAAAAAAGTAATATGCATGAATTATAATTTTCTGTTGACACTGTCAAATAATAATAATTTATAAAAAAAACAATTTAAGGAGTTATCTTCATAAATTAAATAAAAAAAGTAGTGAATTTGGAATCATAAAACATTATTATTATTATCTGTTGACACTGTCAAATAATAATAATTTATAAAAAAAACCATTTAGGGCGATATCTTCATAAATTAAATAAAAAAAAGTAGTGAATTTGGAATCAGTTTATGCTAGCCATTAATAATTTGAGGTTACAATTTCTTGTAACATAAAAATTAATTTGGGATACAGGGTTACCTTGTTTCAACATAGATTCGCTTCTGGTTGGAATAGAAATTGAGAATTTTTTTTAATTAAATAATAATTTTTAAAATAAAAAGAAAAAAATTAAGTGTAAAAATAATTTTAAAAAAAAAAGTGTACATATTTAAATCAGACTTCAAAGTTACTCTTTTTTTTTTTTTAAAGAAAACTTATATTAATATTACTGGAATTCAGTCATCACTCATCACCATAGAACGCATTGATATGAGAGAGAGATTGCGCCAATTTCGTACTATTTGCAAATTTATTTTCTAAACCAACAGTTATATTCTTTAGACGATATTAAATTTATAGTAATAACCATTCAAGCATTATAAAACAATATAATCAAGTGAGGTCTAACAATATTAAAAGAAAATAAAATCCAATTACAATACCGCTTCTCTATAGGTATTAACGGAGCTTATTTCTGGGGTTTCTTATCAAAATATTCATACAAAGTTGTTTTTGCAAGAAGTCAGACATCCTACGTAAAAAAAAATTAATAATTAAAGGCTATATGAATAAATTCACTTCAATTACCTACCACAGATACAAATATAATCATCCACGTTCATAATTCCAATTATATATCAATTTGAACTAACTTCATCCATCCATAATAAGAAATAAGAATTAAGAACATGATCAAGCGTCTTACAATTGTTTATTTCAATATAAGAATAGGAAGTCAGCAAGAACAACTCTAGGTCATAAATCAAATATGATTAAACCTCCAAAACCCTAACACTATCAAAACGAAGTTTAACTCATGGTGTTACAATCAACAATTAGAGAGATGGATGGATAAGTACCATGAGGATGAGGAAGAGAATATTACTCAGAGATAGCAAAAAAGATGCTGAATTGTGAATCTATAAGCAATAATCCTGTCAAAAATATGCCTATCTATTTCTCTCTTATCCTTCTAACAACGGAAATACACATTGCTTCATCTCGTTTCAACGAATCACTTAAAATGCACCTTGACCTTCGTTGATTCTCAATCAAAGAATGTACATGCAACATTCATGTTCATAGCTATCGAGAGGGGTCTGGTGATGATTGGTAGCTGCTCGGAGAAGTTGGAACAGCCAACGGCCCAACTTCAAGGTTGAAACGTTTCGTTCTCAAGTTATGTTCCAACGGCACAACTTCAAGATTGAAACGTTTCGTTCTCAAGTTATTCCTTTTAAGTATCTAATCTCTTTCGGCATATTCCTTTAAGTAATATCAGAACTATGAGCATATAGAAAGTAATCTAGTTTCAAAACAGAATAGAACGTAGAATAGCAGTGGTTAAAAAACATAGTCTAAATCTATACCTGACATTCATCTTGGACTCCGATTCTGTGATATGCTGCTGAGAGTATTGCAGAATTTGGAAGGACTTAGCGACCACCTTGTTCGCCTTTCTAGTAGCACATGTCTGTATACAGAACAAGCTACCACAAAGGTTGAGTAGATGATACTTCAAGCGCCACGAAACGACATAGCTTTCAGAGCCTGTTGCACATCTTCAGTAGAAAAAATGTCTTTAATCAAATATAAAACTCCTATGCTTCTATAACAGATATAGTACAAATTACAACACTAAACTTAAATAGATTCAACAATGGATAAACCAACTTCAATATGACGGGCAGCATTTATATATTGACAGAGCATATGAGAACAGGGGAGAGAGATCTAAGGCTAAAATAGATTCACCAACAAAAACACAAATTTCCATTCTTGAATTCAAGATAACATACAAAATAAATAAACCAACTTAGACGCCAACAAATATAGATACGCAATACCCAAAAAGAAACACTGCCAACATATTACGGCACTGTCTGGTGGGAGTGAGTGCTATGCTAACTGATGAAATCTCCACGGGGCTCTTTCGGGATATAGAAACAGAAAGGAGAGCAATTGACAGCACTGTTCATCTCCACTACATTATAATCCATACTATTTCAGGCAAGTCGTATAACTCGAAAAACATACTAGTATTTTCATTACCAAAAAATCAGTAATACAAGAATACATACCACTGGTATATATTTATCATCCTCACTACTGTAATCTTAAATGATGGGATTTGAAATTGCAAATCAGCAAACAAAAAGTAAGAATGCTACACACCTAAAAAATATTTCTGTAAGCACCTACTACAACATGTGAAACGCGGCAAATGCCTTTACCTGAAGTCAAATTCCAGGAGCTAAATTTTTTAAGAAAGGAAATATCAATCTAGGACCTAACACTGTTAACAAAAAATGAGCTAAATATGTCCGTTATAAGAATCATCAAGGGGTAAAACGAAGTAAATGGGAATAAAAAACACACCTTGAAAATTACTAGGTATATTATAATGCTTTCTCCAAACCTAGGATAAAGTAGAACATAGTACAAGAAGCACCAAATTACGGTGCAGAAAAACTAAGGAATAGGATGACTACTAGCAAAATCATACACTATGCTTAAGAATTGATATAACTCACTTGGCTCTTTTGAAGGTTTACATTTGTTCATACCTTCCTTTGACAAACAAAGTTGGTCCTCCATCATGCTAGAGTAATCTTTGGGTTCCCTCCGTTAGATCATACCCCTTAAGGAACATCTCTTTCATCCATTTCTTAGCCTCTGGCTTCCGACCACCTTTGGCCAAAGCATGAATAATTACATCATAATTCCATTTATTGGGCTCATGCCCTTTTTCACGCATGCTATTAAAATATGTACAAGCAAGGTCTATTCCTTCAAGACTTAATCTTCTTAAGATGATGTTATTCGTGTAATCATCGAAATTGAAGCATTTCTGAATCAGTTCTTCAACATACTTGACGTCGAAATTTCCTTCTACACAACCAGAAAATACACCGACCAAGTGGCCCAACATCCAACTAGTAGGTGTTAAATTTTGTTCCAAACTTGGAGAAACCCAAGCATCATACAGTCTCTTAGTTCTCAGTGCATGCAACAAAAATATATTGCCAATAAAGGAAGAAACTGGGCGACCAATTCTAGTCATATCATTCAGAAGAGCTACAGCTTTGTGATATTGCTTGATGTCACAATATAATTTTATAAGTTCCTCGTAACATTCGATACTTGGAGTTCGTTTGTTTGCCAGCATACTCTCCAATATCTTTGATGCATACTCCGGTTCTCTTATTTTGCAAAGACCAACAATCATGGCTCGCCAAAATCTTCTGTTATGCCATCTCATGGTAAAATCACAGAATAACTGCAAAGCATGGCCAATTCTTTTGTTTTTCAGATAACTCTGCAGTAATAGGATGTCAGAACATATGTTTGGTTCAACACCACTTCTTCTCATCATTTCATAAACTTGCAAAGCCAGTTCAGGTTTCCCCGCAAATCCAGCTCCTTCAATGAAGAAAAGGAAACATTGAGAGATGGGCAAGCAATTGTGTGCTAGTTGCATCTCAAGCAGTCCCCAGAACTGTTTCTCTCCATTATCCATTTGACATAAGCTGCATATCACCTCCCTAAACAACCTCCTGCTGGGGATATAACCACTATCTTGCATTTCAATCAGTAATCTAGCTGCTATATCTCCTCTACGTAACTCACAAAACCCACTAATCATGTTCCAGTAAACGCTCTTCCGTGATGCTTTACTCAATCTGTTTACCAGGTCGTGTATCAAATATCCTTCTTCAACTCTGCCGGCGCTACAAAGAGCTGAAATGAACTTGCTACATATTAAGCTATCGGGAGCAATATTGTTATCTAAAATGAAAAGAATCAATTCCTTCATCTCATCAAGCTTGCCTTCTCTACAAAGAGCACCAGCGACAAGTGAAAAGGTCTTTCCTCCAAGGAGATAACCATTTTTGACGGAATCCTTCAAGATATTGTATGTTTCACTAGCACTAACTGCCCCCAACAGAGTATTTATAAGATAATTATAGGTCATGTAATTAATAGAGAGCCCAAACGCTACCCTGGAATTATACAAATCCGCTGCAGTGTCCGTGAATCCTGTTTTACATAAGAAGCACAATACAGCATTCATTGAGCTATCATCCGGCAATAACTCCTTTTCTTTCATATCAACCAATAAATCATACACCTCCTCGAGCCTATTCTCCTTCAACAGCTTCCAAATCAGATTATTGTAACGAAATATATCTGGAACATAATTACAAACACCCTGCTTATCCTTCAAAAACTCTAGCGCATGATCCAATCGCCCTGCCTTGACAAGTGCCTTTAACCACACCCCATACGCATTCTCCATAAAACCCAGGCCAAGATTCTTAAACTCGTCAATCAACAATGACGCCCTCTCAAATTGTCTGTTCTTGCACAAGGCGCCCACAAAGACAGCTAGAGCAACGCCATTAGGTTCCACCCTATCATCCTTCAAGATGCGACGCAAATACCTTTCCCCCTTTTTCAACTTATTCTGGTTACAAAAACTTTTCATCATAATGGAATGAGTGATATGATTCTGGAACCCCCTAAGTCTGATCTCTTTTACTATAGTCTCCACATAATCATAACAACCCTCCTCCACGACGGAATTCATAAGAATATGATAAGAGAGGTCATCCAGATCAATGCCATGAAATCGCATTGTACCAAAAAGCCGAAGTGCGGTTTCGGATTTACCTGCTACAGCATAACCAATAACCAAGGTATTGTAATACGATACTTTATCATACCTCTGCTTCGAGAAGCTTCGCAGCAAGTCCAGCATTAAATTCGTCAACTTCGCTTTGGTTATCATCCGGAAAATGGCAGCGAAGGTGGATCTCGTGTGGTAGAAACCAGGCTGTCTTCCGGCCCAATCGAAGAACTTCAAGCAAGAGAGGATATCTTTCTTCTCATAGTTCAACACACTGAGAACCAGAGGTTCCGAGAGGCGGAGATTGAAACCGGATAGGGCTGAATCGGCGGCCATACCCTCCTGAGTGCGGAGAATTTTGAAGATGCGATCGAAAAGGGGATTCCTTCGAGACATGAACCAGTCTCTGAAGTAGGAGACGACGTCGGTATGGCGCACGCCGGGAGGGAATCCATTACGAGTGGTTATGTCGGCGGAAGAGGAGTAAGGAAAGCGGCGTGAGAGGGCTGTCGGAAAAAGAATTCCGGTGGAGGGGATAGGGGTGGGGGTGAAGAAGACCCTAGTTCTCCTTGCCCATCCCAGAGTCTGGGACATTGTTAGTTCAGCACTACACAAATGAAAAGAGTCCATCGAATTCAAGCCATGAATGGGCTAAGCCCAATGTATTGGGCCTAATATTGGGCCTCACAAATCCAAACCACATTCTATACTTGAGACTTGGAGAAAATCCAACCATATCTTGTAATAGAAATGGAGATTTCATTACATAAGTACCTAACACCGAAATCTATTACTCCAGATTATTCTACGCTCAATCTAAAAATCTCTTATTTTTTTAAGAAACCAACGTACAAAATGACTAAATGAAAAATTTTGAGAATACAGAGAATATTACACTTTGATTTGATAAATTAAAAATTTTCACATTTTCCATTTTAATTTGTCTCAAAATTTTTTTTTACCTTCCTAAAAGCAGTGGCGGATCCAAAAAAAAAAAAAAAAATTCGGGAGTACGACATGTAATTATAAAAATATTAATCCTTCATCCCCATAAATAATACTCGTATTTTTTATGCTTAAATATGTGTAAAGTTATTGAGATGTGGGTAAAATGTGAGTATTTTAAATAATTTCTTAAAAAATATATATACATTTGTTGAGATGTGTACGAAAAGTGAGTATTATAGAGATATATTTTTATCATTTTTTTAAACATGCATAAGTATTGAGACGGATAAAAAAAAAGAAATACTTAAAGAGATGGAGGGAGTATTTGATATTTAAAATCGTAAAATAAACAAATAAACTCCAAAATAATTATAATTATTGTTGACACCAACAAATTTTATTTGTAAACAGTAATTTAAGACATTATTATAATGAATTTATAATATAAATTTATAAAAATGAATTTAGTGTAAATTTGAATTGAAATTAATAATTTGAGGTACAATATACAAATATTTATCATATACTTCCCCGTTCGAGGCAAAAGTCATCATTTTTTGCGTGTAGATTAAGAAGTATTATATTTTATAGTATGTAATTGATAATTGTATTAGTAGTAAGTGTTGGGTCATACGTGGGTCTTTACTAAAAGGGGTAAATAAGAACCTTTGAGCGAAACACCCAATATAGTAAAATAAAATTTTTCGATGAGACGGATGGAGTACATATATACTCCCTCCGTGAATTATTATTATATGTAAAGTGGATAGTTGTATTAGAGGAAAGTGGTGGGTCATATTGTGTACTTTTACTAAATAGGGGAAATTGATACATTTGAAGATGACACAAAAAATGGTAAAATTAATATCTTAGAAGCGGACGGAGGGAGTATAATTTTTACCTAATAAAATTTATAATTATTTATTACTAAAAAAATATTACTATAATACCTCTAAAAATTACATTTTTCTTAATATACATGCAAAGTTAAAAGTGAAAATCATTATGGAACCTGAGGGTACTTTTCAAAAAAAAAAAAAAAAACTCAGTGTAATAAAAATATAAATAACAAAATACAAATTGAAATGAAAAATGGAATAGTATTTAAATCAGATTTAGGCAATAGCTCATGCGTCTCCGCGGACACGGACGTGCGCTCATGGGAATACAACCCTCCCCGTTCATATTCTATTTAAACATATATATTGCTATGAGTTTAAATTGTAAAGGGGCACAGAAATTACAAAGGGACATCGTGTCCCCGGGGGCACAAGAGTCTCACTCTTTAAATATAGTTAGAGTGTAGGTGCATCCACATGTGTATAACTTTTTATTCTATTTTGTATACATGTTATTCTATTTTGTATACGTGTTTCATAATAATTGTATACTTTTTTCACACTAAGTTTTTCATTAATAAAACTAGAATCATATCATATGTGTATAACTTTTTATTCAATAGTGTATACATGTTTTTTAATGTTTGTATATTTTTTACACTCAATTTTTCATTAAAAAAACTAACAATTAAATTATATACATTTTTGCATTTAATTGTATATGTTTATGTTTATATTTGTATATGAGTGCACCCTATCTTAGTGTGCACCAAATAGGGTGCAATCGAGTGCATACTATAATTAGTCTATTATCAAATTTAGTAATTTTTATGTTCAAATTTTGGATCAAAATAAATTAAAAAGGGTGTAACCATTTTACACTTTTCACTTTAGTAAACCGCACTTGACGCCTCAAATTGGGGTTTGCAGTAGTAGGGTGAGAGTGGGAGAGTGTGAAGAGTGGCGACCCATATGCCATGGATACATATGAGGCTACTAAAGTTGTGATGTCAAGAATCCAGAGTTTGGATTCAGCTAACGCCTCCAAAATCATGGGCTATATACTGATTCAAGACCAGGGGGAGAAGGAGATTATACTGATTCCCTTTTGCAATCCTACATCAACCAAGAAAAAGGCCCGTTTGGGGATCATTTCTAATAACCCTTCTTCTCCCCTATCTAACTTCGTCAAGCCAAACAACCCCTTTCCCCAAATCTCGCCGCGAATCTCCATACCCAACAACAATGGATTCCATTTCAACAACACTTCTTCCCCCGCTTTTCAGAGAACTAGTCCATTCCCTTTCTCCTACGCCGCTGCTCTCAACGTGGGCGGGAATAACAGTCCGAGTAACAATTCAACTTCTTCGAGTATGCACTTTTATGGGGGAACGATCAGTTGTCGTTTCTCGATGGTGGATCCGATAATGAGCCCTAGTGGACAAACAAATAATCTTTACGATGAAGTGGGGCTGCAGGATTAATGATAGAACGTTCCAATCCCAAACTGATCAGCAAGATTATCCATGACCAGATAGAGTTTGTTTGAAACCTTTCCACAAGGGCTTTTGGTATGAAGCATAAATGAGTAAGATTTCGTACCACGCTCATCTCTATTGTACTGTTGATAACTTTCATGGAACTTGATCAACTGCGTAGCTGCCTTATTCATGTTGGGGGAATCCATTAACAATTCCTACTTACAAAGTTACTATGTTCCTTGAAAATTTCAGCCTTACTGCGTTTCTGTTCAACCGAAGCTACTGGAAAGCCCCAATTTGAGGGGTAATGTACGATGCACATGCGATTTTCCGGCCAAAAAGTCAATTTCTGGTGATTTCGGGACAAAAATTGGTCAATATCAAGAGTTACTGGACCGAAATTAAAAATTTTATCTTTTTTGGACGGAATAAAAAATTCTTTATAATTATGGGACAAAAATAATTTTAATTCAAATGAGTAAATCACTTTATATACGATCTTCAACGACCTTTATACCCTAATTATGTGTGCCTTCAAGGACCTTTATATAGGATCTTCTTTTAGCTTCCCGGCCTTATCACTTTCCGTGAAATACACCTTAAATATCAGTTTTTAATTCACTAAAATTATTAAATATTATGTGGGTTAATAAAGTTTGTAAATATTATAACAAAGAATGAATATAAAAATTTTGTTGTTGGCAATAATGAATAAAGTATAAAAAATAAAATAAAATATATAAAAATAGCTATCATTTTCGTTATAAAATGTTATCACTTTCCCTATAAAATGTTATCACTTTTCATTATATTATAATTGTTCATGAAATAATATTATCACTTTTCATTAATTTAGTATAAATTTTTATTATAAAAGTTATCACTTACCGATCGTCTCATGTAAGCCTTTATGTGAGATGATCTCACATAAGTGTTTGCCATAACAAAGAATGAATATAAAAATTTTGTTTTAATTATTTATTAGTTTTATAAGATATTGTTATAATACATCGAGCCATTTTGTTTTTGGGGTATTTCTTGCGTGAGACTGTAGTTATTTACTTTTGCTATAAAACATTATCACTTTCACTATAAAATGTTATCACTTTTCATTTATACTTCATGAAATAATATTATGTTATCACTTTTTGTCCGTTTTGTCTCACATAAGCCCTGAGAGGGTCTCACACAAGTTGATGTAAACAGTGCGGCTAAATTCGGTTTAGTACAATTATGATGTACACTCCCTTATATATATTTAGTAAATTTATGAAACAAACAGTCTACATCATTGTGTCATTAATTTTACATTAATTGATCTGACTTAGAAAATCGGAAAATCCGGAAGGATTATGTAGTATATTCGAATTAATAAAATAAAGATTGCACCATATGATCTAAGAAGATCATATAAGATTTCAGAACAAAAATAAAAATAAAAATATAGTTCTAACCAAAAACCATATGGATCAACTCAACTAACTAGGGTAGAGATCATTAATGGCTTTGATGTCATCTTGGTTCAAATCTTTCAGTTCCTCATAATCCAATTGATAATACATTATAGCTTTACGATCTTCATCTTCGGAATGGGCAACCCCCAAAATATGTCCCAATTCATGCAATGCAACACTTAGTATCAACTGCCCAGTTGAGCAAGTCACGTGCAACCCACCGTTCGAGTGATAATAAATTAATGAAAAGTGATAATCTATTGAGCAAATATCATAATTGGTCCTGTAAGTATAGCCGAGCTTAACTTTAGTCCTTTATCATTTACAATTCTCAATTTTGGTCATTTTTTGTCCGATTTAATCATTTTAGTCCAAATTTAGTTATTTTCTCAAATTTAAATCTATTTTTTTAGCTAAATTTAATCCTTTATGTTCAAAAATGTTCAAAATTGGTCCTAAATATATAAATTTTGGACCAAAAGTGGACTAGAAAAGACCAAAGTTTGAAAAAATGACCAAAAGTTGACCAAAAGGACAAAAATTGAGAATTGCTGAAAATAAAGGATTAAAGTTGGAATCGGCATACTTACAAGACTAATTTTGATATTTACCCTAATGCTATTTCATGAACAATTTATAATATAAATAAGAAGTTATAACATTTTATAGCGGAAATGATAACATTTTATAGCGAAAGAGATAATTATTTTAAAAAATGGTCTCACGTGGGACGATTTTATGCAAGACTTACTCATTATTTAATATATGTAATTATTTGTGAGTTGACTCTTGTGTTCCCAGGTGCACAAGGTGTGTAAGAAAATAACATTTTGTTCTAAAGGTTATATACTTTAATTCATAGAGATACAACATTTTATTCTAAAGGGTATACACTTTCATTAATTTTTTTTTTAGGAAATAAAGAATATACATCATTAAACTAAAAGGTGTATCATTTAATATCTAGACGCTGGAATCACAAAAGTTTTTTAGCATTGAGTATACGTACCAAGTAGAAGGTATTCCTTTTATTTTTCACTTTAAGTTACTGTAAGTTAAGAAGTATTATTATTTAATTTTAATATCATACAAACAAGACATAGTAGAGTTCAACAGAGCACGAACCCTAAACGAAACTACAACGTTTTCGACCAATACTAGAGTCGGCCATAAAAAAGTAGCAAGAATTTTACGACCTCAACATCACCGGAACCCTATATCAAGCCACTGTAAGCTTGTTGACACGACCTCGTTGCGGGGTGACCGATTTCCCTCGTCCAACCAACAACTCCTTGTTCGGCTGGTTGATGAGCTTGCATTCCCAAGAGCAACGATGCGGTTGGGGAGATTCGAAGGTTAGGGTTGAGGGGATTGCACGGGGATGGGGTTGGAGGTTAGGGGTGAGGGGAGGGTGACTGTGATGGAAATGGAATTGGGTTTGTAATTCAGGAGAGAGAGTGAGAGTACATGCATGTAGTGGTGGGCTGAGGAGATGGGTGAGAGAAAAAGGTAAGAGAGAGGTATGAAAAATGTGAATCATTAAAAGTTACGGGATTAAATTGAAAAAATTAACTTTGCCAAGTAGGATGGGCAGGTTGATTCTCCAACACCTTTACCAGTGGAAATTTAAAATTCCAATTAAAATTGGGCTAAAATAGATGAAATTTAAAAGTTATAAAATTAAATTGAAAAAATTAATTTATTTGGAATTGAAAGTAAAGTTTGCAATATTATTTCTTTTAATTAAAGTTTTTTTTTATTTTTTTAATTAAAGTTTTTGAAATGATCCAACGATCCAGAATAATTCCATCTTAATAAAAAGATTTAAAATTTTCAGGTGCACCCGGTATACAGCAGCGTGACTCTATAATTAAACTTGATATTTTATATTAAATGCAATATTATTATTAAAAGATAGATTTGGCATTTAAATATGGTAAAGCCATGTACACAATATAACAGATAGTATTAAAGATTTGGGTGATCGAGTACTAAATTATAATTAAAGTTGAGGATCCGATGTTACAAATATATTGTTTCCTAATTTTTAATTAGATAATAATAATAAACTTGGTGGGTAATTATAATGTATTGTTACCATATTATTTTATTATGAAATTAAGACTTTTATCAGCGTAATATTTCAATTGTAAAAAACAGTTTTTATTGTAATGTACAGTATATTTATTTGCAGCTAAAATATATAAATAATAAATCAAATTATAACACTAAAATCATAATAATCTAGCATACTTTAGAAAACATACTTTTATAACCATTAAATATATTTAATCTAAATAATATACATAATTTAACACGTTTCACTAATCGTTTTACGTAATTAAATAACGTATGACAAGAAACTTTGTCCAAGAGATATTTTGGAATATTTATTTAATTAATTAAACGTAATGTGGCGATTTGATTGGTCTATTTTAATTTTGGATGCCAAGTAGGATAGGCAAGGCTGATTCCCCAAATTGGAAATCCTTTTTGTGGAAATGTTTGTTTCTTTTCTTTTCTTTTCTTCTTTTTTATTCTCTTGATGAAGTTTTCTATGTTTTTTATCTCTTATTGCAGAACAAAGCAGAGGGATGATTTAGAATCACTTGGCTATGTCCTTATGTACTTTCTAAGAGGTAGGTTGATTTCAAATTTGTGGGGTCTATTTAATGTTCTGGAATTCCTAACTGCTGATGATGCAAATCTTGAGGAGTATGATGTGGTTAGTTTCTTCAATCCACAGCTTTTTTATGATTAAAATGATCAATTTTATCTGTATTATTTTTTATGCCAACCAACAAAAAAGGGAGGCAACTATTTTGAATTCTTCCAGAATACAAGATTAGTGATGCCTACAATCCTTCATTTTGAATTCGTGGCTTCATACGAGCACGAAAACACTGCAGAATAGTGTCTTAGAATCATAACAAGTGGACAAGCTAGCTAACAAGCTCAATGGTTGATGATCTTCGATTACAAGATAACAAGACACAACTCAAAGAGTAGTGCATAATATTATGTAAATGTAAATTAATACTCTCCTGTTCCAACTCTCTTTAACAATCAACTGATGTAAGTTATTAATAACTATTAATCACAATGTGAATAACCTTTTGCATATATAATCATGTTTTAATCATCTCACAATTTATTTCACGTCACTCAAAGAATGTGTTTTATGTGTATATATGGAGCTATTCATATGTGAGATTGTCCATGCTATATTATTTTTACATCTTTTTAATATTATTACTTTTTATTTAAATATAATTATATTTTTTAGGCAAAGAATTGTGTGAGACCATCTCACGTGAGACGGTCAGAAAATGATATTTTTATAAAGAAAAGTGATAATAAACTAATGAAAGTGATAATGTTATTTTATGAACAATTTATGATATAAATAAAAAGTGATAACATTTTATAGAAAAAGTGATAACTATTTCAAAAAGTAAAAAATGGTCTCACGTGAGACGGTTTCAAGACCTACCCTATTTTTTATTTGTACTATGATTTTTTTTTAAAACAATTTATCGTACTACTATTAATTTTCATTAACTTGAATAATTTTTATTAATAAAATATAATTTTTTATCCGTAAAAGATTTTCGTAAGACTATATGTGCCTTATAATAGTATAATTTATTTTAAATGAGTAAATAACAAGTAATGGCGGACATGCTTAAGCACGTATAGAAACCAAAACATACGGCAAAAGTGTCTTCTAATGCCAATCATCCTACCTTAACATATTTTGTACCTACATTTTTCTTAATTAATATACATGCAAAGTCAAAAGTGAAATTTTTTATGGGAGAAAAGGGTATCTTTTAAAAGAACTTATACTCATTGTAATAAAAATATAAAATACAATACATAATAGAATTTTAAATGAAAAATGGAGTAGTGTTTGAATCATGTTATTGTATGAAGAATCATTTTTCCAATATCACTTTAAAAAAAATGGTATCATGCATCATTCTGAATCAATGTGTCCTAATTTTTTTTTTACCCCCTCTAAAAGACACGTACATATTTATATTAATAGATAGATTGATGTAGGATCAACTAGACAACATGCATAATCGTAAGCAAAAGTTACAAACGTAATAATATTCTCATAATAGAACATGGAATTTTTCCCAAGAAGTTGGAGTTGGAATCCTCCCAAAAAAATTCCAAACTGTTTAATATTGGATTCGGGTATATAATTTTTGCTATAAATGTGAATAGCATGTACATCCTTGCTCATCCACCAAATAAACAATTTATTTAATTTCTTCCTACAAAGTTTGCTTTCTAATTCACAACTAGCTGTATCTCTACTTGGAGAACAAAAAATGTGGGTCAATATTTGGAATTCAAGGGAGGTGACATCTAACCGGAGCTCAAAGAAGTCGGCGTTGGCCGACGACGAGCCGCCTAGTGTCGCAGTTTTCGGGGAAGAAAGCAAGGACTTGGAGAGCTTGGGAGAAGAAAGGGGTATTTCGGTCAATGGAGATCAAACCAACGCTTCTTTTCTTCATGCAGTCATCGACATGGTTGGGATGCTCATTGGTAAATATATACCTCTTGTTCAAGTTATTATTGGTTTAAACCTCAATTTCTTTCTCGTTCAAGCTCAAGCTCAAGCTCAGATGTTAGAAATTGGGCTTGACTCAGTTTCTAATGTCTATTTGTAGTATATTTGGCTCAACTCGACTCTTTTGTATGTTGTCTAACAGGTCTAGGCCAACTATCAACTCCCTATGCCTTAGAAAATGGGGGGGTGGTCTTCATCTTTCCTACTACTAGGCCTTGGAGCAATATGTTCATACACCACTTGCTTGCTTGGGAAATGCATGCAAAAAAATCCTAAATCAAGAGACTACAAAGACATTGGAAATCATGCAATTGGCTCCAAGGGAAGAATCATTGCAACTACATTCATCTACTTGGAGATCTTCATGGTCCTCGTTTCCTACACCATATCCCTTCACGATAACATCGCCATCGTCTTCATGGGTGTGGATCTCAACTTGAGATGAGCACATTTATCGACTTCCCAACTCCAGATCTTTCTTCGATTTCTTTCCTTTCAACTGCCGGTATCCTCATGTCCCTCCTCATCTTTGCAACGGTAGCATGTTCAGCCGTTTTTGGAGGTGTTAGAACTGATCATATCATTCCAGCTCTCAATCTGCATAAAATTCCTGCTATCTCTGGACTTTACATCTTCAGTTATGCTGGTCATATTGTTTTCCCCAATATTTACACTGCCATGAATGATCCTTCCAAGTTCACCAAGGTAATGCATGCACATAATGTTCTCCATATTCACGACAAGAAAATTTAGTACAAGCAACTCCCGACTTAGTATATCTCTCAGAAAGTCTTCGCCAGAGTCCCTGAAAGTATAGGATTTTGGAAAATTGTGAGTTGCTTGTACTAAAATGTCACCTCGTGCTGTAAACGACGAAAACAAACTTTCAAGTTCATGCATACTAATATATGAGAATTTTGCATGATGATTAGGTATCTATGGTGAGCTTCTCAATGGTGACAATACTGTACACAGCCTTAGCATTCATGGGAGCCAAGATGTTTGACCAACAAGTAAGTTCACAAATCACTCTAAGCATGCCTAAAAGCCACATGCTCACCAAGATTGCTCTCTGGGCAACAGTGCTCACACCCATGACAAAATATGCTCTTGAGTTCACGCCTTTCGCCATCCAGCTCGAGCAGAGGCTTCCTCGGTCTATGAAGTCAAGAACAAAGATGATCGATCATAGGGGGCACAATTGGCTCGGTTCTGCTGCTACTCATTCTTGTTCTAGCTCTGTCAGTGCCGTTCTTTGAGCATGTTCTTAGCCTCACAGGCTCTCTAGTCAGCGTTGGAATCTGCATCGTTTTTCCGTGTGCTTTCTACACTAAGATATTCTGGAGAGGAATCCAGAGGCCTCTGATGTTGCTGAATGTGATTCTCATTGCATTCGGTGTAGTTATTGGAGCATTTGGTGCCTATTCATCTTCAAGATCTCTCATCAGGAGTATGCAGAAAGCACATACATTCTAGAGAAGATAGATGAGAATATTTGCAGCTTTTCTTGATAACTATTCAATAAAGATGTAAAAAAGGCATGATTTTACAAGTATTCAGAAATGTACAATTTTCTATATAAAAGGGCAGTTTTGGTACAATTTTCTATGAGCATCTAGGGTGGCTCTCAGTGTTCTAAGCACTTACAGAATGCTCCACCCATCCAGCTGCTTTCATGCATCAAGATAAATAGTACAAACAAGTCATCTCATGGAATATATACAGCAAATAACTACCAATGAAGCCGAAAACTGGAAGCCTGCATAAGAGAGTGAGCCAAGTATGCCCCTAATGTCAATACCGTTATAGATAGATATGGTAACCGGAGAAATTCCTTGTAGTATCCCTCCGGCAACTTCTGGCGGCCATCTAGAATAGCAGCGAAAGGGATCACACTAGTTCTGCTCTTTACAACTTCAAAAGCTTCACCATACCGTATGCCTAATCTTCGATCTCCATTCCAAGCACCAAATAGATGGTGTCCAATCAATCCCACTGAAGCTGCAACAGCAACTGAATTCCCAATCCAAATGGCATGTGCAAGGCACCATATTACTTGTCCCACCAACTGAAAAAAGTAAATTAAAATTGGGAACAGGCCACAGTTAATGGCAAGTCATTTAATGTCTTACATGTTGATTTACAGACAATTAACATATTTTGTTTCACTTAAATTAGTGTCTCAAATTTCACAACAGTGAGAATGATGCTCAATAAGATTTAGGAGGAGGATTTATAAATAGAATATCAATTAAAAGGTAGTAAAACTAACCAAATAGACACCCAACTTTAGAAAATCACATGTTATATGTTTGACATTTAAATTTAAAAACAAGTAAGCATCAACATTAAATATTCACTAATTAGAGCATGGAATGCAAAATCGAACATCATTGAAGTAAGATCTTTGTTAGTTCATCGTAATATTCCAGCAAGGTCACAACTAAATAATTTACAACACGTGTGTGCTTGTAATATACTATTCCATATATTCTACGATAATGACAATGTATTAGATTATGATCACAAGTCACAACTATAATGACTATAGCACTACTCAACCCCCTAAAGCAAATTTTTACATTAATACTTTAGAAGTACTGGAGTGAACATTAACTGTGTTACATCGCTTCATCAGTGAAAGAATTTGATTTTAGGCATTGGATACTTGTGGTCCGCCACGATACCTTTAAGGCAGTTTCATGATCTGAGAGGTTGTTTGGTATATTATAGAAGTGTGGGAAAGGGTATGGTATGATTGATGATGTCAGGAATGATTTGATTCCTCACAATTTGATTCCTCACTTGAGGCTTCATTCCTATTCCCTCCTCAAGACAAACATTCACCATTCATTCCATTCCAGTTCCTTTACCATCAAAATGTCCAACCAAACATCCCCTTAGAATAGTATCGACAGTTTCTGGACAGTAGAGGTTATTATTGCTGAACATAACCAGATAGAACTTTCTGGGGAGAAAATTTTCTTTCATTAATGAACTATATAAAGTCAAGCTTCTTATCCCCTTTTTTTTTTTTTGCTTGACAGATAAAGGCTAACCATGGCCTATTGACAAGGAATTAATTATCAAATCAATGTTTCAAAAATTAAAAAGATATATGAGCTGTAACAAGTTCAAACTGAAGGTGGTGAACTTTAAGTTGAAATACTTTTCATCCTTGTTTGTGGCATCAACAGGATCTTTGCCCTCAACCGTACATACAAACTAATAGAAAAATAATAATAATCAACAGCAGTAAGAACTGAAAAATAAATCTGCAGATTAAAAACTTCTTAGGCCTAGAATTAAGGATGCTTTATAAGAACCAAAAGTTATTGACATCTAATACTGCCATAAACTACATAAGCTTTATACACGTAACTCTTCAAATGCAGTAATACAAACAATACCCTTTTCCATCAGTTAAACTACAGATCAGTTCATCAAATTGCTATTTAGTAATAGCATTACGATAAGGAAACTTGAGACAAGCAAGAGGTAAAACTAACAGGAATTTCATTTTGTAACTTGACAAATTTAATCCTAGGTTATATTATAGATGCATCTATAATGATCAATTTCATACCTGCGGGTGCCTCGTAATTCTCATTATTCCTGTTTCCCACAGATGCATCTTGGGTTTGTCAACTGCTGCAACCTCTAATAAATTAAAGGTTGACGGATAAAGGAAGAAGAAGGAAACAAAGTTAGCGAACCAAAGAAGTTCATGTAGTCCAGGAACACCCTGAAGTTGCCACAGCTGCACACCATCATATCTGTGATTAATGAAATAAACCTGCCACAAGAACATGATTTAGACTGTTAAGTTTATCAGCTCCGGCAATGCATTTACATGACAGACCACAAACATGTGAACGATTAAAGTGTGAGACTGTAAAATGTAACTGGAAAAACATGGACAGGAACTCACAACAGTACTAACTGCTAATGGAAGAGATACCCCAGCAAATAATACACGGAATGCTCGTTCTCCAATGAGTTTCTCACCTGTGTCCCTGAAGCTAGCTAAGCCACTATGAACCACCGCAAAAATGAGAGTGAGGAGTAACATTACAACCTGCACATATAAATGGTGCTAACATCAGTAAGCAATGTCTCAAGATATTCCTTAACATTACAGCAGAAATTTCTACTTGACAACCAGTTTCAAATTATGAAAGACAATCTCACCAATTACACTTAACACCACGGGATGTTGTTCAGGCAGTATAACTTAAATACATCCTAAAATTTCTCAATTCGATCATTACTAATGTGAAGAAATACACTTTAGTGCTAACCAGAATCAAACTTCCACGAAAATCTTGATTGAACAATATCATCCCAAGACACAAGAATCATTAAAAAGAAAATACCATCTAGGTGAAATCATCTTAAATTGCCTCATCAGCCGAAAGACCATCCAACACCAGCATTTATAAAATTATTAATACTAACGATCGAAGACTAAGCAATACATTATTATCAAAGTAATCAACACCAGAATTCAAACCTCAGGGCTGTCGGAAACGCTCGAAACAGCACCAATGAAGACTTTACCATAGCCAGTAGAGTTGTCAATCCAGGCCACATTAAGAATGTAAAGCACGACCCCCAAAATCACAGTAAAATAGGCCCACGAAGAAATCTTCTGGTTGGACAAGACGAATTCGGCGGAATCTTCCCCCGCCAAAGGGGGGGCATCAGTTTCCTCGGCTTCAGTTTTCGCAACCCGTGGTAATACTATTTCCCTGAGTTTTTTAGGGGTGTTTACCACGGGGGATCCGAAGGGAGCACGGTTTTTGAGGTACAAACATGAAAATTTAGAGGGATAGGGAAAGGGTAAGGGGAATTTGCGGTTGGGAAGATGAAGTTGTGAAGAAAGCGGGTGAGAGAGTAAGATGGAGGTCGCCATGTGAGTAACCCGAGTCAACTCAGTGGAAGTGTATATGGGGGGAGGTGGGATGGGAATTTTGTATGATGGTGTATCCCATCATTAGGCGAGGGAGATACCGATGCCAATTCGGTGCCGCCACTACCCGAATCTTATTAAAATAAGCACACCTAGTTTTAAAGTAATGGACTTTATTATTTTTCTTTGAAAATGTTCATTGAAATATAATGAATATTACTCCCCGGTCAAGGTCACCGTTTACTTTTTACACGTGAATTAAAGAGTATTACTATATATATTGGATAGTTGTATTAGTAAAATGAGGACCTTTCGGTGGGATGGAATGAGTAAATACTTCCTCCGTCCGCTTCTAAGATGTGCATTTTATTAATTTTTGTGTCCGGTTCAAAGATATTCATTTCCATTATTTAGTAAAAAAGTACATAATATGACTCATCATTTCCCTCTAATACAACTACTCACTTTACATACAATAATAATACTTCTTAATCCACGTGCAAAAAACAAACGAACATCTTAAAACCGGACGGAAGAAATATTTAATTTTTAAAAAAATCAAGGTATAAATTTTTATATAAAAATATATAAAAGATATAAAATTGAATTTGGGTCCACAAACTTGGTGAGTCCAAATACACATAAGACTTTGCCTATCTTAATAAATTACTCTTTCTTAGTCTCCTTATAAGATATCCGTTTATTTTTTTTCATATGATTTAAGGATTATAATGTAAATGAATGAATTTTAAATGTAATTTTTACTTTTTTTTTCTTCACCTTTTAAATTAAGGTGATGACATATTTGTTTAATGTTGAGTAAAATTTTGGGGTTTCATTATGGATTTGAGGTTCATATTTGGTAAATATAAAGTGATATTTTATAATATGATGTATTAAAATAACAAAATGAATACTTTCTAAGATGATGAATGGAGTAATATTACTGATAAAAATAATAATTGTTCAAATAAATTGGAGTATTTCATAAGTGATTCATAATATAAAATAAAAAGTGTATAACATATTTAAAGAAAATTAATAGTAACTTTTTTACTTAAAAAAGTAATACAAACTGATTAAGAAAAAATAATACAGTATTACACAAAGTATTAGGTGGAGTTTCCAATACTATATCAAAAAGAAAATAAAAAATAAAAAATTAATTGAAGAGTAAAATTCATGTTTTTGTCACACTCATAATTGTGTATGTGGTTAATTGGTATCATTCATTGTCATAATTTTATTTAATTGTTTCCAATTTCCATACTTTTTTCGAGTTTTTATTTTGTATCTCAGCAAGTCTGTTTGTTAGAAAAATAGCTGAGACAAAAGATAATTGAGTGGATTGTTGTAAGAATTGTTGGGCTTTCAAAAAGCCCATATTATTTTGGACCATTAAATTGAATCTTTTTTCTTTTATATTAGTTTCAAAATGGGATGTTCATTCAACTTTAGTTGTTTAGTCAAAATGTGTATTGTTCTTGAAAATTTTATACTCCATTCACCTCCCTCTATTTATCTTTGCATCTCTTCAATTCTACTCTCTCTTTTCTTGCTTCGAAATGTAGGAGTTTAATTTATGAGCAAGAGTCCCTATTAAAGTCGTGTGTTCATCGGGTGATTTTTGTGAGATAGAATAAAAAATAACATTTTAAATAAAAAATGATACTTAATTGATAAAAATTAATCATGGTGCAGTGAATCATTTCATAAATAATTTATTGTATAAATAAAAATTATAGTAATAATATTTTAAAAGGAAAATGATATTTAATTAAAAGTGATAACTAATCACAAAAGCATAAAATGATGTCACCATGATACGTCTAACACTGGCCATTTGAAAAATGGCAAACATAATAAATATTTTTAGATAAAATGTCACATTGAGAGCCAATATTAATCCATCTTTATCATCTAATTATTTTATAGTTATGTATTGGATCACACTTATAATTGCATCTAAGAATTATTGTATACAGAGCCGGACTTATACGCTCTAAAAATTTACTTTTATCAATAGAATATTCAGTTAGTAAAAAATTTAATTTCATTGATAAATTGGTTTACTAACGGAATCCGTTGGTAAAGTGGTGATTAATAATTTGTTAACAACGAAAATTTAATTTCATTTGTAATTCATTGCTAATAATTCAATTGGTAATTAATTAATACAATAATTCAGTTGATAATCCATTAGTAAATAGCAATACGATTTTATTTTGTTGGTAAAAATGTATGGTATTTCGTTCCTAAAAGAAAAATATAATTTTCGTTGACAATCAGATAATAATCTATTAATAAATTGAATTTTGTTCATAAGTTAAATTAATAAAAAAGAGCTTTATTTGTAGGTTGTACATGACACTGACACCTGAAATTTTTAAATAGTATATAGTTTTTTTTTCTGATTATTTAAGATAAATTTCATTAGGTCTTAAATATATTTGAAATTCCATAATGTGATGCATATTAAATTCCTAAACTTTAGTACAACCAAACTACATTATAAGATTTTGGACCACTCGGCCTAATTAATAACTCTCGATAACAATCATTTCCTTTTCTATCAGAAAGACCAAAGTCCTGTATCCCCACAATAGCAAACATTAATATACACAACCATACTATGGCAACTTTCATTTATTGTTTACTATAATTAAATTATTACCTCACTCAATAATGAAACTTTTACATTTTCTATCTATCCCAATTATACATTTCACTCTCCGAAATAAAAAAAAATAAAAACTATCAATATACTTTATTTTAAAAATCATTTTAATTTAATATACATAATATATAATACTTTATACTTTATTTTATAACTCACAAAATAATGAGTGAGGCTCCTGTGCTCCCGGGCGCATGGAACACATCCCGTGCGCCTTTGCAATTTTCGTGCCCCTTTGCAATTTAAACCCCTAAATAGAATATAGAGGGGGAGTGTTGTGTTCACATGGGAACACCGTGTCCCGGGAGCGCATGAGCTTTTGTCCAAAATAATTATTTTTATAAAGTTAATAAAGTAAGTTATTTTTCTTTATCTCACTAAAAATTTATTTTTACGTGAATAAACTTTTTAATTTCATTGTTAAATTAAATTATCAATGGGATTAATAACAAAATCTGTTGATAATTTTTAATTGATAAAAGTGATGGTAAATAAAATTGAAGGGTTATATATATATTAATCCTGAAATTTTTACATGTGCCCGAAAAAAATTCCCATTATTAATGCTCTATAATTATATACCAACTTTTTAATTTATAAATTGAACCTTAAATGCCAATCATCCAAGAGAAGACATTCCACCATATTATAATCTCATTCATTAAAAATGTGGAACTAGAATGGTATAACATAATTCAATGCATCCCTCATAAATTAATAAGGACTTAATTAGAGTGAGCTGTGCTTTCTATTTCTAGCATTCTCTCTCATTCAATGTATTCTTTAAATTAAATTAAACAACACATCATAATTGTCACATTGATCAACATATCTTGCTATTCACTTGATCTCAATATGATGACTTAAAGAAGCCATGCAATTGGATTGGATGGGAGAGAGAGAATGTTGAAAATGGCTTAGAATTCAAGACAAATTAGGAGTGGGATGGAGCCCACCAATCACAATAAGCACACATACAATGGACAAAAAATAAACATGATTAATAATTAGGAAGAATAAAAATGATAATTAAGAAGTTGGTTTAAGTGGGCTCTGAAATTAATTAAAGATACAGCAAATAGTAGGTTGAGTTGTACAGTTAACTCATCACTAACTACTTCATCTAACCCACACAACTAGATCATCATAATGCAACCCCACCCCCACCCCACACCCACCCACCCCACCCCCTTCAAATTAAGGCTACATAACATTAATTCTTGAAATTAAATGATGAAGTAAGTCATTGTAGGTGGGTAGCTTAAGAAGGAAGCAGAAATATATAGGAGTAGGGTGTCATGAGCTAGGCCTATTAATCTTGATCAATAGTGGGAGATTAGTGTAGTTTGTTATTTGATGATCATATCATCATTTGTTGGATATTATAAATTTGAATGATAATGAGATCAGGTAGATTTGTTTTTCTTCCCTTCTCCATCAGATGTGATTCTGAATCCAGTGTTGCAATTGCTGCTATTTCCTCCACCACCAAACAACCAAACACAGGTACTTCTCTCTCTCTCTCTCTCTCTCTCTCTCTCTCTCTCTCTCTCTCTCTGTCTCTCTCTCATCTACACACATTCACACACATATATAGCTTGTGTACTGATTTCTATAATTCTTCAACAGACATTATCCAAAAAAAAAAGATTAATAGCCCAAGTTTAAAAATAGTGATTTTAGTTCAAATTTTGATTAATAAGTACTAGTATATAGTATATGGCACATTTTTCAACTTAACAATTTCAATTATTTTTATTGAATTTAAATTCAATTGAATAATTAATATGTTGGTTTGCAGGAGAAAAGGGAGGGGAAGAGAAGTTAAAAATGGATAAAGATGGGAGTGTTAGTACCAAAGCCTCAATATTCACACAAGGGTTTAACAGATTGATGAGGAGATTCAAAACATTCTCTCATTTCTTTGGTAACTAATTCTTTCTTTAAACCCATTTCCAATTTCCAATTATGTTAATTTTTTTTTAATGAGTAGCTAGTATTTATTACTATCCCGTAGTATCCTTCACATTTTAAACATTTATTCGTGTCATAACACTTTTCACACTCTAAAAACAAAAATTAGTTAAATTTCAAAATATTCAGTCTCATCCAATACAAGTTTCATTTGTTATATCTTTTTATAACTTAAAAATATTGTCATATGCTCTAAAGTAAATAAAAGTATTAAAAAATATTTTTTATTTAAACAGCATGAAACAACAAACATGAATTGTTATTTGAGAACGAAAAATTAAAATTGTAGGAATAAGGTAGAGTAGAGTCATATGGAAAGATTCTACATTAGATGTTTGTCTTATATATATTAAATTTAAATGTAGAGTTATATATATTGGCACCTAATTGAGATGGATTGATGTGAATATAGCAATGGTACAATTAGAAAAATAATTAATAGGTTAGTTAGAAAGAAGCAAGTTGGAGAAAGTTAACAAGTCTTGTGAACAAAAGTTGTCGTAATAGGTAATTTGTTTGTTGTATCACATCACATGGGATTGGCAGTCATAATACTAACCAACCCCACGACCAGACCTTTACCAACTCGGGTTCGGGTTCCTTTTTTGCCCGATCGAGTTAGCTCCGTTTACATTTAGGGATAGTTTTTTCGGGACCGGATAATTTATCATCTCTTTAAACTATGTATAATTTTCAATTTTTTCCATTTTCATTTAAAACTATAATAAATTTAAATATTAATTGATTTAAGGTTGCACCGAAGCATTTATTAGGAATTTGAAAATTTTAAATCTATTCTCAAATCCTTTAATTGAAATGCAATCTTAGAATTTAGGATTTACTCCATGTAGTGTGCTCTACTTAAAATTTTTATCCTCAATTCATTTAATTTAAATTAGGAATTTTATCAATTCAGAGCCTGAAAAATGGGTAAACTATCAATTCGGGGCTTGAGTTATGTTTTCTATTGATTAGAGGCATGAATTATGTTAAACTATTAATTTAGGGCCTGAACTTAGGCCCTAAATTGATAAAATAGAAGATAATATTTGACAAATTCAGGTCTTGGATTGATAGTTTTACATATTTCAGACATTGAATTGATAGAAAAAATAATTCAAGCCCCGAATTTATAGTTTACCCATAATTCGGGCCTTGAATTGATAAAGTTCCTTTAAATTAAGAATGATTCTAGATAGACGTGATGCTTCTATAGTTATAAATTAGTTTAAAATAAAGTGTAGTGGGGATTTTTAAAATTTTTTATTATTTAATTTAATCTAGTGATGGAGATAAAATAAAAACCCAATTTAATGATTAAGATCATTTAGGTGCACCTTAGTTATAATCTTAAATTAAATTAATTTTACACCATATTACTCCCCCCGTCCCGCCTAAAGGGTTTTTTTTTTGCACGTGGATTAAGGAGTATTATTATTTAATGTGTAGTGAGTAGTTGTATTAGTGGGAGTCTGTATCTCATATTTTAATTGTATTAGAGGGGGTGTATGAGTCTCATGCGTTAAAAAAAAAAAGGAAACCCTTTAGATAGGGCGATCAAAATGGCAAAAAAGAATTTTTTGGGTGGGACAGAGGGAATATGTGCTATTGTCTACCCATTTCTTATTATTATTATAATTTTAATATTACATATCCTAATAAGAACGATTGAATGAATGACATATTGATACCAGCTTTAAAGAAAATAGGTATTTAAAAAAAAAAGTTGGTTGCATGTATTATGCCTCATTTAAATTCAGTGCCATTATACTTACTTTTCCTACAATTCATCATAATCACCATTCATTATTAGTTCATTGACGAAATGATTTGACAAATTGAAATCAAGCACATCATGAATGTATTACATTTTATAAGTCAATACAATTGATTGAAAGATGATGTGTAATGAATGGACGGCCATGATCAGTTTACAAAGAAGAGATGGAGTACGTGGAAAAAGAGCTGGAAATAGGGTATCCAACAGATGTTCGACACGTCACCCACATAGGATCCGACGGGTCAACCACAGTCAACCCGGTATCCAGTTGGGGCAATAATCTCAAACCCTCTGAAATTCTTTCCTTCCCTTCTATTTCTTTGCAGCAATTAGAAATTGCCATGTCAGCCCAATCTGCTCATTCTTAACCCATCATCTTAATTTTGCTAATACCCTCATTAGTGCTTAAGGATCTGCTATTTCATTTCTTGTAATAATTCATAAACAAGAAATCTATGGTGTAAATTTGTTTGAGGTTCTTGTTGGTTTTGAAATCACGAATAGTGATCATTTATGTTTATGTTGAGTTTTTTTATAAGGTGGATTTTAATTTGAGCGGCACTATTGTCACTCGAATTATTGCTAAGGGCACCCGAATCCCTAAAAAGTAATGGTAAATTTCCTATTATGCCCCACTTTTAAATTTACACCCACAATAAATTATATTAAATTATTTTACTAAATACACCCAAGACCATTAATATACTCATCCAAAATTATTACTCCATACTATATTAAACCTTAAATACTTAGAACACACCTGGAGAAAAAATAAAATGAAAATAAAGAACAAGAACAATATAAGAAAACAAGAAAAAAATAGATGTTGGTGTTAATTAAAAATCCGGCTTAATCTTTTCGTATAAATATAATTAATTCTCTTATTAAAATCTAAAATCCCCAATTTCATTTGTCTCGCATTGTGGTGGAGTGTCGACAGAGAGATGATTGCAATTAAATATAGAAGTTTGAACGCAATTATTGATGGATTTTATTGATCAAAATACATGAGATAGTTAGGATTAACGCATAGAACAATAGAACGACACTTTTTGCAATAAAAAAAACTTATAACTTATGATGATGATGGTTGTACATATGCTTTTGAGTTTCTCACGCCATGAGTTTTTGTTTGCATTTTGATGTCTTCAGTACCCAATTGATGCACTCGTTATGGATTTTTTTTTCTTCTTCTTTTTCGTTTTCTAAATTTTCTTCGTAGTATGTGTTTTTAGGGTTTAATGTTTGATATATGAAAAAATAATTTTGGGTGGGTTTAGTGATTGTTTTGGGTGGACTAAGTAAAATAGATTGATTGGAGTTAGTGTGTGTAAATTTAAAGGTGTGGCATAATAGGAATTTTACTATCATAATTTTTTAAATTTGGGTGCCCTTAGAAAAGTTTCGGGTGTCAATAGCGCCGCCCTTTTAATTTTACATCAAATTAATTTGTAAGAAAGGTTATAATATGTGTGTGA
Organism: Pogostemon cablin; assembly: GCA_023678885.1. Lineage (NCBI taxonomy): Eukaryota > Viridiplantae > Streptophyta > Magnoliopsida > Lamiales > Lamiaceae > Pogostemon > Pogostemon cablin. The sequence goes on along the minus strand of CM042988.1, from coordinate 4,819,142 downwards.
ATATTAATTGATGTATAAACATTAATTATAAAAAAATATTTTTATTTTTATAATTAAAAGATTTCAGATTATATTTGAATTGAATTGTTTAAAATTCAATAATTTGAATTAGAGGTTGGGTGCTGGTGGGGGCTGTGTTGGGGTAGATATTAAAATTTAAAAAAAAAAGTTTTTTAAATTATATTTTCTAAATTTATTTTTTCAATTTTTTTTATTTTACTAATGTATTGTTCTAATAAATATTAAAATATTATTTTTGCCCATCAAAAGGATTTTAAGTGATAGAGTTTGATTAAGGATTTGATAACTTTTAAAACAACTTAAAAAATCAAATATAAAATTCATTAATTTTAAATCATGAATTCATAAATTTATTGATTTGATTTATTATTCCAACATGAGTGATTATATATCTTTTATATATATGATCAAACACATTTCAAATGATTCAATTCAAATACAGAGAAATTTTTATTCATATTAAGTTAATAATATTTATTGAGTTTAAAAGTTTGCTAAAAATTACAGAATTTATATATTAATTGAAGTTATGCGGGCTAATTATCATTTAAGTCTATTAATAAAAATCAAGAGACCCGATAAAATACAATCTTGAGGATTGATGAGTTACAATATTTCATGAAATTAATATGAAATTAAGGGAATTTTAATGCTCATTTGTTTTGTATTTCATTTACAAGTTTTATTAATTTCAGTGAACCAATAGATGATTAAAATCGCCATGTTTAAAAATTTCAAAAAGCAGATTAGTAAATAATTACGATTATCCTACAGCAATTGAAACACAAAGAATCATGGGCTATAAGGCATATTTGGGCCACCAGAAAGTTTAGTTTGAATAAAGTACGCTTGGCCCAATTAAAAATTTGGGCTAAAATAAGAAAGCCCATCTTTGGGTAAAACTCATCAACGGTTAATGAAAATTACTATGTTTATGGAAAATTTTATGAACCACCTAATTAGTGTATAACTTATACGTATTTTATTTTGTTTTTTATATTTTGAAAAAAAAAACTCCCTCTGTCCTAAGCTAAATTTCATACTTTCTGTTTTCGTTCGTCATACATTAAACTTAATGAAATATCGCATCAATTTTCAACCTTAAAAGTATATGAGAGGATTACTACTAGGTACACTAAAAAATCCTTAATTACTATGAGATACAAACATACAAAAATATTACTACTAAATACAAAAATATATAGTGATATTCCAATATTACTCTTATAATGTGCTGCACATAAATGTTTGTGTGCAACAAAAGTTCGTGTGCATCAAAAGTGTGTGCAGTAAAAAAAGTGTGTGCAGTAAAAAAAAGTGTGTGCAGCAAAAAAGTGTGGTGGTCTGGTGGCGGTCCGACGATTTTTCGGCAGTGGCCCAGCGACAGTCCTCCGGAGCCGGCGGCGGTCCGTCGGTGAGTGAGGGTTTAGGATTTGTGGTTTAAAAGTATATGTGTTTAGGGTTATTTTATTTTACTTTATTATTTTGTATGTGAGAGTAATTATTTTAAATTAATGTATCTCACAGTAATTATGGGTACAAAGTGTATACCTACAAGTAATTTTTCCAAAGTATATTTTAATTACAAATTTAAAACTCACACCTAACACGCAACACATAACAAACTTTATAATTATTTAAAAGTATTACATTATATATCTTCTATAAGTTAATAAAATTAGTTAAGAAAGTAAATTTTTTTAAACTTTGTGTGTACAGTAACGAAGGAGAATAAATTTAAGCAACTTTATTTTTCAACTTTGTGTATACAATAAAAGAGAGAAAATAAGTTGATACTAGAAGAGTAGAAATCATTTAATACATGATTGATTCATTGTTTTTATTCACACACATCACGAATTTTACCATAATGGGCCCCGCCTATTATAGTACTCCTTCCGTCTCGCCCATATTGCTACGTTTACTGTAGTTTTTGTGAGAGCTTTATGCAGTCAAACGATGCAGTTTGACCGGAACGAAGGAAATATATTCTAATATACATACATACATTGTTCATGGAAGTCGCTTAAAATTTGAAAGAGTGGAAATTTTATAATCAATTAATCATCTTGTTTAATTTTTGTGCCATCGGCTAAATTTTTAAAAATTAGATTAATACTGTAATTCTTTTGAAAAAAATGGAGTTATCCTTAGACTTTTGGAAAAGATGACAATGTCATTGATTTAAATTCAAACAAGTTAGGTTTTTGGATATAATCAAATGATATTAGGACGAGTTGAGATTTTTTTATAAATTATTTATTGAGTTAGTTTCCATCCTATAAATATATATGTATAAATTAACATTAAATTTATTATCAAACTATGTATTATGGTTAAATTATGGATTTTTTTTATCTTTATCATGTGTAGAAGTGTTTATTTAAATAGATATCACAAATTAGGTCCCAAATGTAGTATTTTTGTCAAACCCGTTGTAATTTCAGATGAAAAAAGTTATTATTATTATTTTATTTATTTATTTATTTTTATCTCATGTCGAAGATTTTGGAACAACAAATTTCTTTGCCTTGTAACTTATACTGTCACATTATTTCAGTTTTACAAAAATAACTGAGACAATCTTAAAAAAAATATACTGACAAAAAAAAAAAAAATCTGCCAATAATGAATACAGTCTTATTATCAAGACAAAAATCAATTTCTCACTAAATCAAATACTTGTGTGACATTCACAGAACAACTTTCGTGAATAAAAAGTATGATCAATAATTTTTATAATAAAAAATAATATCAATATTGTACATAACTAATTCATAAAAAATTTATAGAAACATATTCATATGTGTATAATTGATATTAGCAAATCTCTCGATTTTTTTTTTCTTATGAATTGTTTTCATGAAATTCTTCAGATTGAATTAAATTTTTTTTTTTTTAAATGGTGATAGCTGGGCTCCATTTGGGTCGGTGGGTAACATTTGTTCCCTTAAATTCAAACATGGAACAATTGAAAAACTTTTTGTCTAAATTGTTGACTCAACTTAATTCTTCTTCACAAGTGGGAGCTCGACAAAATGATACGTTAACTGTTTAACTTTAATCCAACATTTTACATATTTATTATTTTTTCAAATTATAATCGCACTTTTATTAATTTGTATTTGAGTGGACTCTTACGTACAAAATTTGGACTCAACAATTGGTGGGAATATGTTAGTTAGTATGTTAAAAACTCTATTCCATTAATAATTTAAGTGACACCTCTTTTTTTAGTTGATATTCCATTCAGCTAGGTTTATGAGGTTAATTTTCGTGAGCTCTATTTTTATTAATTTTTTTTAATGATATATAGATCTATTTTTTAATGGATGAAGTATTTTTTTTATATTGAAAAGTTCATTAAAAAATTAATAGAAATTTTATTAAAAAAATTATAAGTTTTTATTCATAGTGCATATATTTGTTAATTGCAAATAAAACTATTAACTTTACTTCACTTACAATTTAATTTCAACTTTTGAAATTTAGCAAATGATAATAATCTTTGAAGTTTGTTGCAAATCGCACTCATCGGGTAGTTAGACGCTGCCCGATTGCTGATGTGGTTGACCTATACCATGTCAGCTTCACATCATTTTTTATTAATAGCACGAAAAATCATCACCTTTTAATTTAATTGCAATTTAGTCCCAATAAAATAATACTAGATTGTTTATTGCCCGTACATTACACCTACATAATAAAATTTAAAAGTTTATGTTTAAATTGAAATATTCATAAATTACTATACAAAATAATAAATTTCAAATTTTAATATTTATATTTAATTTACCTAAATTTTAAAAAATATTACATCAATTAATATAAATAAACAATATAAAAGATATTAATTTTTATTATATGAACAAATTAATTAATTATTTTTAATATTATAAAAATCATAAATAACATTTATAACTTTATAAGAAAATTAAATTCTTAATTTTTAAGCATTAACGTTATATGATATATAAAATCTTATAAAAAACAATTATTTTTAAGTATTTAATTAGAGGTTTTATACTATTAGTTTAATGATTTTTTATTACTTAAAAGTTATATATAATTAATTTTATTCACATAATAAATTTTATTGACTTATTTTATGTCTAAAAATTAACAATTTCACTTTAATTAAATTTAATTTTACTTATCGTGCAATTAACATAAAATAATGTGTGAAAGTTAGACGTGACATATATCAGCCACATCAGCGATCATATAATATCTAAATGCTCGATAAATACGATTTGGAACAAACATAAAAGTTGTGGTCTTTCTTGCTAAATCTCAAAAATTGAGCTTATATTACAATTAAAGTAAAGTTTTTTTTTTTTTCCAATGGACCCTTTTATTATTATTATTAAGTGTATATGAATTAATGTCTGCGAATTTGAGTGCACAAAATGTTTTGTCTTTCTTTTAGTTTATTCCTTTAAGAGATACATTAATTGATCTTAATTAATAGTTAATTATATATAAATTATATAAAAAAATCTTTATTTAATGTTTTTTTATAATGAAATTATAGGAAAAATTAAGCCAAATATTAAAATGCCAATAATAATAAATGTCTCTTAATTTATCTGAAAAATGAATCTTGAACCCCGTTCCATTAAAATAAAAATGTTACTCTTTTTCTCCCATCCAAGTAACTAATGTTTGCATGAGTGATGAGATCGCTCAATAAAATTTTTATGAATCATCACATTTTAATAGAAGTATTATTTCTCCTTGTTAAAGATAGTAGTATAACATTTTACTTATATTAATTAGAAAACAGTTCACTTAATAGATTATCACTCTTTATCAATTAGGTGTATATACATTTTTTATTAAAATATTATAATTTCTTATATATTCATCTCATCGAACTATTTCTTTGATACAATCTCACACTGGTTTTGTCAAGAATAAAAGAAGTGATTAATTCTTTTATTTTTTTTGTCACACATTGAATGAAAAGTAAAAGAAGAGGGATCCTTGGTGTTATATAAAGAGGCCCTTGGTCCTGATATCCAGTGCACCAATCAAGTACACTTTAATCTTTGCGTTTGATTCTTCTTAAATTTCTTTCTTGTATTCTCGGTTTTGAGAATGTGGAGAAATGTGTGAATTAATCAAAGATTTATAAGAGTATAGAGATTGGGGTCGGGAGAGAGAAATTTTGTCTGATTGTAAAAAATTTCACATAGTGGTATTTTCTCAGTCCGTGGTTTTTCTCCAGTTTTAGAGTTTTCCACGTAAGTTCTTGTATTGTGTTTTTTATGCTCTTCTTTATTTGTCCTTTAGAAATGAATGAGGATCTGCTTATCCCAACAAAATATACATTATATCTCTTTAAATACAATTTAATATAAATTGTCTAAAATTAAATGATCATTCTTGATATATGTGTGGAAAATAAAACATGTTTATAAAAGTAGAATGTAGGGACTTTCTTAAGTCAATAAATTAAATAAGCTAGCTATCGGTACTCCAATTTGCAATGTATTTTTCATCATTAGGTTGTAGGTTGATGTGTCATTTTTTTAGAAGGTAAATATTTTGTGTACCAAAAAAATTAATTGAAAAATATACCACTACATGAAAAGGTTCTCCGTCCAGAATATCGTTTAATTTCCTAAAAGCTTACCATTAATTTATATATGATAAATATACATATTATGATAAAAGTAATTATAAATTTATGATTTGTTTTTCACTCTTTCAAATTAAAAGACTTTCCACGTTTTTTCTCGTCCATATCAAATGTTAACTTAGAATATTTTAGCTGCGGAAATCATATATAATTAAAGTAAATTATTTTGTGAGCTCACATACATTCAAAACATATCATTTTTTTTAGTAATAATACACATTAATGAGTATAACATTTACAATTTGTTAGTGAAACAAATCATTAAAAGTTTGTGGCGGAGTTGTTAGTATATATAGTTTAGGTCATATGTTATATTAAAAATTATTCATGAAATAGCTTATGAGAGACATATGTTCTTTTGCCCACTTTTTAAAAAAGATTATTAATTTTGCTCACAAATTTAAAAAAAATCTATTTTGCCCTCTTCGTCGTACAAGAAGTGAAACGGAGTATGAGAGATCATGAAATTTTTTATTTAAATTTGGGGTTTAGAATTTGAAATTTGTTGGACATTTCCATAATGAGGAGAATTTAAAGGATAATTTTGCATACTTGTGTATTATTGTAAGTGTAATTAAAGTTAATGTTAATTTTTTACAATATCACAACCGGACTAAAAATATGTTCGAAATTTTCGCATAAAATGAATGTAATTTATAAATTAATCTATGTCTGGTGGTAATAATTACATTAAATGGTTTGATTTATTAAAATGTTTCTCATTTAACAGTTAAAATTGTCTATACATTTAACTATTATTTTATACTCCCTTCGTCCCATTTAATAAGGGTATTTTTTCCATTTTAATTGTCCCACTCAAAGAGTCCCCTCTCATTTTCTACACACATGGGACCCACACACCCCCTCTAATACAACACATTAAATAATAATTGCTAATTATAGTGTGCACCCGGGTGCACCCTAAGATAAGGTGTACCCATATACAAATATAAACAAAAACATATATAATTATGAACAAAAATGTATACAATTTAATTGTTAGTTTTTTTAATGAAAAATTGAGTGTAAAAAAATATACAATTATTAAAAAACATGTATATACTATTGAATAAAAAGTTATACATATATGGATATTAGTTTTTTAATGAAAAACTTAATGTGAAAAAAATATACAATTATTGTCAAACACGTATACAAAATAGAATAATATGAATACAAAATAAAATAAAAAGTCATACATATATGGGTGCACCCTTGCACCCAAATACACCCAATATACACTCAATAATAATATTTTTAATTTACATGTTAAAAAGCAAAAGACCCTCTTACACATGACGGAGGGAGTAAGTTAGAAGCCCATATAGTTAACTGTCGAGTTAATGGTCTATTAAATTAACTATTATTTTACTATTATGTATTGTAGCATATCAACTCTCTAACAAAGTAAAAAAAAACCAGTCTTTCAAACTCAATGCTAACGTGTGGACAACCCTCAAGGATATTACTAATAATGTCCTTTAAATGTGTGGGCAATTTAAATAGAAGGAATTTATTTTTACAAAGTTTCTTGTAAGACGGTTTATTTGTGAGATGAGTCGACCCATCACTAAAGTATGCTTATTGTATAGATAAAGTATGTTAAATAGTTGTTAAAGTATGTTTTTTAAAGTATGATATATTATGCATTAAAGTATGATTTTAATGTGTTATAATATGATTTATTATTAACATACTTTAATTATAAATAAACACACTCTAACTATACAATAAACATACTTTAGTGATGAATCAACCCGTCTCATAAATAATCCGTCATAAGAGAGTCTCATTTATTTATAGGCATAAGTGAACATTAACATTTTTTATTATTTTTTTCTTTCTCGTGAGACACTATTACACCTGTTTATTTAATTACTTAATTCTAAGAGGTACATAAGCCGTCCCCCACCCAAATTATCTTGATAGGTAGAAAAAAATGATAATCATGATATTCATAACATCATATTTTCAGTCTACATATTTTCTTTCTAGTCTTCTGTATATGTCTCATAAATTAGGGAACGTTTATTAACTTACATTTCTGTAGCGACAATAAAATGTGCTTCATAATTAATGGAATTGATGGTTGTTGCTGTACTCCAGTGTAGTTTATAAATTAATTAAATATAAAGTTTTCCTTTTTGTGAGTTGATAATAAGCTAACTTGGATGTATATAGTTAAGGGTTATATACAATTAACCTCATGTTTTTATTATTAAAACAGAAATAAGTGATACACGGATAGCTTAATGATGAATGCACTTTCATCACCTAAAAACTATACTAACAACCGCCCCACAAAAATTAATAAAAAAATTAAAAAAATATAAGAAATTATATATATATATATATATATATATATATATATATATATATATATATATATATATATATATATATATATATATATATATATATATATATATATATATATTCGGTGTCGGAACTCCAACATAGCATTCCGACAAGGTGGGAGTATTTTATCGGATGTCGGAATCAGTATTGAAATCCCAATATAGCATTCCGACATGGTGGGGGTATTTTAGTCCAAAAATGGACAATTGAGTATAGATATATAAGTTATTTGATGGGTGACAATGATTTTTGTCTTTCCATTTTGAATATTTTTGACAACTGTTAATCGGATGTCTTTCCATTTTCCATTTTTGAATATATATATATATATATATATATATATATATATACTCCCTCCGTCCCATTTCAGATAACATACTTTTCATTTTGGGTTGTCCCACAAAAGTTTGCACCTTCCTAAAAAAACAAAAAGTCAAACATAATCACACTTCCTCATACACTTTATTTACAAAAAAAAATCACTCATACCTAACACACCTAACATATTTTATCATTTATTTATTACCAAAAAAATACTATAATACCCCTAAAAGTTATCACTTTCTTAATTTTTGTGCCAGAAAGTGGGGTGCAGACTTTCCTGGGATGGAGGGAGTATATATCTTTGGGTGTATGGGCTGTATACCTGGATAAATATAAGACTATTAAAGTATTTTAATTGTGTGAGTTAAGGTGGGATTATAATTGTAAAATTATATTTTATTGTAGAGTTATTGGATTGGTTGTATTTTCTTATGAGAAATTATAACAATTTGCTCTTATAAGTATGTTAGACCTTCGTAATTGGTCCTTTAACTATTGCATTTCTAAATTTTAGTGATCATCACTGTTTGTTCAAATTTGATCATCCTTTTTAATTTAGGATCAAAATTTGACAATAAATAACTAAAATTGAAAATTGCTCTAGTAAATAAACTAAATGCGAAGTCTTACGTATTGTGATAGTTTTATCAAAATGATAAATTCTCACAAAATGTCGTTTTGGCACTGTACACAAAGGTGTTCAAAGATATTATATTTAAAATACTCCTCTATCCTGTTAAAATATTTAGATTTGCTTTCTGTACAAAATTAAGTAATATAATATTTTAATGTGTATTAAGGTGAGAGATATAAAATTTTAATGTATAGTGGATAGTTGTATTAAAATCCCCATGTAGATATTCAAATGTTTTATATGGGTCTCACTTATTATAAAAGGAAATATAAACATTTTTAAGGGACGTCAAAAAAAAATGTAAACATTATTGTGGAATAGAAGAAATACATATTTTAATTAATAAGAATATAGTATATATATTTTATTTAATTGTTAGAATTAAATAAAAATTTGATCTAAATTATTAGATTATTCAAATATACTAATGCACCTAGTCTACTGCCGTGCTTTGACTCATAAATTACACATACAATAGAAAAATATAAACTAGAATATATATTTCAATATAAAAATTTATATATATCCTTAATTTTTTGGAGGATAAAAATATTAAATAATATTTTTGGTTGTGTATTAATATTCTTTATATTTCAACTTACACGAAAAAAATAATACACTTATTAATAAAAATGTATAATATTTAAAATATTCATTCCGTCCCACCCAAATAACATCATTTTACTATATTGGTCGTCCAGTTCAAATTGCATCATTTTCCTCTTTTAGTTAAAAGGGCTCACCAATGGTCTACCACTACCCATCACATTTCTCTAATACGCCTACCCACTTTACATAAAATAATAATACTCCTTAATATATGTGTAAAAAGCAAATGATGCTGTTTGACCGGGACGGAGGGAGTATAATTTTATACTCTTGGACACCTTGTGCACTTTGGATTTAAAAAAAAAACTAATTTATTTTCGAATTCTGTATACTATATTTTACGCTAAATTCGAGAAGAAACACAATTTGAATTCTAAAGTACCCAAAAGAGAATATCTAAAATTCCAAAACAAATTAATTAATTACATGCATCCTGGAAAATAATAGACCCAAATTAAGCTACAAATATAGTAGATGTTACCATGATAGGGGTATTGGACGTCGTAGTCAAAGTTTTCGACGGTTTACAATCTTGTCTTTTTTATGCACGTATTTATGATATATTAAAGTCTTTCTTAGTGTATCCTTTATTTTCTAAATAAAATTATTGTGTGTATTTGGGTGCATGGACAACACTTCGTGCTTCTTTATAATTTTGTTTTAAATTGTATACCATTTAGTATAAAAATGTGTACCCTTTATTTTCTAAAGAAAAAAAATATTAATAAAAAGCGTATACCCTTTAGAACATAATAGTATACCTTTTATTAGTTAAAGTGTATACCCTTTAGACCAAAGCAATGTACCCTTACCCATAATACTAAATTTTTAAAGGCGCATGGAATGTGTTCCCGTGCATCCGAGCGCACGCAAGCCTCACTCATTTTATATTTAATGTTGAACAAATCAATTAACATAGCTATCTATATTATAATATAGACAGACACATATTACGTTGGTGAGTTTAGGGGGAATTTTCCTGGTCCTATAATTAACTATGAAAAGAAGAATTATTTCATAAATCAGATATACATTGCATTCTATTACATGTTTTATGGAGTATATCTTATTATACTTTTAGATTTAAATATTTATTAAATTGTCTTTTCAAATCTAAAATATTTATTAAATTGTCTTTTCAATTCATAAACGAGAGAGACCATCAATAAATAAGAAGAGTTAATTCACCATACACCATAACTGAGGGTTCATCGAACAATTTGATTACAGAGAACTAACTCTTATGATCAAAATCATAGAATTTCATAGCATTGGACGAGGGTAAAATATTCTATAAATCTATTCCATCTATGGAACCTTTTCTTTGTCTTTTTTGTCCTTATTATATTTTGTCCTTATTATATATATTTTTTAAAACCTATTTGTTAGTTTAAGAGTATACTCCCCCGTCCAATTCAAAGGGAGATTTTTTTTTCATTTTGGTCGTCTCACTCAAAGGATTCTCTTTCCTTTTTACACACATGAGACTCACACACACCCCTCTAATACAATTAAAATATGAGGTTCACACTCTCACTAATACAACTACCCACTACACATTAAATAATATTATTCTTTAATCTACGTGCAAAAAAGTAACAGGCTCTCTTATGCCTGGATGGAGGGAGTATATAGTTTCAATTAACCCTAATAAAATGGGCGAGGATCACAAATATTCCATATGGAACTGATTCCCTGGGATATTCTCTTGGATGAGATATAAAATATAATAAATTTAGAAATAAAAATCCTAAAACTAGTATTTATATTTTTCATCACTTATTTGAAAAGAGGGAGCTCTTTTGAACTTAGTTCACTATATTTCTAATTTTACAAAATTACTATTTACTACTTTATTCTGTATACATGGTTCCATTTATCTATTTTTGGACGTTTTGCTAATATTAAGTATTATATTTGCGTCACATAACAATTACTCCCTCCGTACCACTGAAAGGTCCCCATTTTAATATATTGGGTGTCCTATTTAAAGGTTCTCATTTTTTTCTTTTAGTAAAAGGGTCCCACATATGGTCCACCATTCACTACTAATACAACTACACACTACACATAAAATAATAATATTTCTTAATCTATGCACAAAAAATAAATAAAGACCTTTGCCCGGAATGGAGAGAGTAATATATGGAGTACTCATTTCGTCCCGCATTATCTTGCACCATTAATTCTTTCTAAGTACATGAGTACAACTATCTTATGTAAAATATTATATTTGATATTAAAAACACAATATTAGCCAAACGATCATGAGTATCTAATACATGAAAAATTATTTTTAGAGAGAAATAATATGTACAAGCTAGACTAAACAAAACAGAAATAAGGGGGTCACTCCGGGAGAGTTGTTGTATTTTATTTTGGGTTAATTTAGGGTTTCTTTATAGGTTATTTGTGTTTAATTGATGCATTTCAACGTTGACAATAAAATTCTTTATAGCATTAAATTTCTCAAATAAATTATCAAACAAAAAAGGTAAAAAAAAAATTCTGGGGTTTTAATTTTTTTTTTATTGTCAAAAAAATGCATATGCGATGAAGCAATAGTTCTAAATAATTAAATGAGATATATATCTAGGTGAGAAATAGAAATTATGCCCTAAAATTTAGCTGGAAAGCGTAAACTTTAGAGTGTATGTTGGGTGCACTCGGGTGCAAGGATGCACTGTATAACTTTTTATTCTATTTTGTATACGTATTTTGTAATAATTCTATACTTTTTTCACATTAAGTTTTTCATTAAAAAAACTAGCATCATATGTGTAACTTTTTATTCAATAGTGTATACATATTTTTTAATAATTGTATATGGGTGCACCCGGGTGCACACTATAATTAGCCTTCACTTTAAAGAGAATTAATTGTTCGAATTATTCAACTCTTCTACATATCACTCAATTCACATTTTTTAGAACAAAAGATCGAACTCTTCTACGTATAGTGACAACGTCGTGACAAATCAAATCATGAAATTTTAAACCCATCAATTTGTGTAGTTAGTCAATTCTCATAAAACTCAAAATCATTATTGAAAAAGTATTACGAAAAAATTGTAATTTACTTATGATCATTATAAACATTAGTTGAAAAGATACTTGCACATAGCTTGTTTATAATACGAATAAACACCGACAAATTATTTCAATTTCATAATTATGTTTAAGCCTAATTTGCAGTACTGTAAACTAAATACTTGATTACTTTTGAGACGAAAGATAATTTTTAACCCTATAAACAACGTCATAAACCAAAAATATCAACGAAGCATAGTGTGTCTGTGTTTTAAGTCAATCGATCCAGCTAGAGAATGTTTTCCTCTCGAGTGTGTGTTCATAAACCTAATGTTTCCAATCGGAATCTCTTATTAAAATGACATAGAAAATTCGAACTGATTGTCTATATATTATAACAATGATCGATTTCGCTTTGATTATACTACTCCCTCCATCCCATGATCTCAAATCTGTTGCTCATTTTGATATTACATCTTTTGCTACACGCGTTAGATAAGTGACACTTATGCAAAATCTCAACCTTTCTCTATAGAGTTGATATTTTCCTTTTAGGGTATAAACTTTTTTTATATCGTACATGTCAATTATCCAACGGTTTATAACAGAAGATGTAATAACAGGAAATCCGAACCGCCCTCGCATTTAAAAAGGAAAGGTGAAACTTGTTATGGGACGGAGAGTGTATTAGTTAATCAACTAACTATATGTACCACCACATTCATATTAGCTCGATCATATGATACATGATTATATCCAAAAATACATAAGGGTTTCAAAAATTTATACTACATATATATACTTACGACATTATCTATATCATGTCCTTTGGGATTGAACCAAATTGAACATATTAATGGCTGCATTTCTCCATTGTAACCCATCAAAGCCCACTGAACTAAGAAACCCTCTTGCAGACTCCATCAAATTGAATTCTTGGTGATCCCTTTTAGGGCACTTTAGTAACCCTATATAGTCCTCCAAATCATGAACACAAGATGGATTGTGCATCTTGAAAAAATCGAGCAGCAATTCCACCCCCACGTGTGCATAACAAGAACCCCTAAAACCCTTGAAATTCTCATTGAACACTACCCCTGGCATCTTCGTTATAGGGTCGTTTACATTCACCACTCTAAGTACTTTCACTCCCAACTCTTCACACCTCTCCTTGAACCCCGAGTTCCCCACTCGAGGCCCTCCGAACGAGAACACAGTCACCGGGATGTTCGGTCTGTTTAGCCCTAGCTCCGCTATGTCGTAAGCTAAGAGGAGAGCCAATGAGCTCCCCATGCTGTGGCCGGCGATCGTGATGCTTATTTCCTCGTCTTTATGCTTGTTTAGTAGCCTAGAAACTTCGGACAGGAGCTGCTCGCGGCAGCTCTCAAGTCCGAACTTTCTAGAGCTACTCTCGTTCGAAGTGTACAAGCTCAAAAACCCAGCTTCCACCTTCACCTCGGGCCGAGGGTCGTGCGGGTCGAGCTGGGCCGGCGTTAGGGAGCTCATGAGATTAGCCATCCATTCCGGGTTCGTCACGGTCCCCCGGAACGTGATGACTATATCTCTCCTCCCTAACGTCGCTACTTCGTCGTCTGATGAAGTAGCCACGTACCCTATCCACCGCGCGTCCGGACACGACGATCCCGACTGGATAGGGATACTAATGTCCGGAGCGGTGGCGTAGATGTACTTAGTTACATCATAGCCCGAATCACCCAACCCGACCTCCCTCATCATGGATCTCTTCCCGTACTTGCAATTCAAGTACCGCTTCGAACTCGGGTCGAGGTCGAAGGCGCGGTAGCAGGCGGCGACGAACTCGCCGTAGCGGACGATCTCTCGGCGGAGAAGAGGATCCAAGGGCTCAACCAGGTTATCCCAGTTGTTCAGACCATGAATCTCCCTCCAGACACCGGCAAGCTTGGACGCCATGGATTTAGCACCTCGGATCCTCGAATCAACCATGGCAGATTGCAGATAGCTGAATTTGTTGGAGTGAGATGGAATCACAACATTAGTCGATTTGAGAAATGGGAAATCTTGCTTAGAAGGGCATTGGCGTGAGATGGGTTCTTCAGTGAATGTAGCAGAATTCATGATCACTGAGGAAGCCATAGATGGAGGGAGGGAGATTCTTGAAATGATGGGGGGAGTGTATATATATATATATATACAGAAAAGTGTGTGTACGTATATTTATACACGCGTACGTAGAAGAAAAGGGTAGCGGGAGAGTTTTGACAAGGATGGCCGGAGAATTACTACTGACTTCAAACTTCACACGCTCATGGATTCGATGTTCCCTCTTATATTTTAAATATATTTCTTTTTTCTACTTTTTTTTTAATTATTTAATTTGTTTGACTTTAACTAAGATAGTCCAATCATGGTTAAAATTTCCTTGAATTTACGTACTATTTCTTTTTCGTCCTAAAAGTAAAACGTTTCTCACTGTGGTGTATTTTTTTTGTTGTTGTTGTTCAATACTTTGTTATATTTCACTCTATATGATCTCCTACTGCAAGTCTTGTAGGAGTTACTATGTTAAATGTTATATTTTCATATTCACTTTAATCACACCGATCTCTTGTACGTATATTATTTTTTATATATTTCAAGGGCAACTCGTGATTAACAAGTAAAGGAAAGAAATGGTTACTTATAGGGCAAAACTTTAATTAGACAATTTCGATGATGTTTACATTTAACATTTTTTATCAAAGATATTTTAATAAATTTCATGTGAGATAGATTTTGATGTTTTATTTAAATAGTCATCATTTTTTATCAAATATATTATCACATTTTATTAAAAAATGTTATCACTTTTTATTTATACTCCCACCGTCCATCAGTAATGTATCCAATTGCTTTTTGCACTTGAATTAAGGAATATTGTTATTTTATATAAAATGGGTAGTTGTATTAGCAGTGAGTGGTTGGTATGTATGAGGTATTTTTACTAAAAAAAAGAAAATTAATACCTTTAAAATGAACGACCAAAATGACAAAATGATACCTTATCGGCAGACGGAGGTAGTATTATAAAGATTATTCATAAAATAATTCACTGTAATATTTTTACTTTTCGTTAAAATATTATCACTTCTCGTCCATTTCATGAAAATCTTGCTGTGAGACATTTCGCACAAATCTTTATTTTGCCCCTAAGGTTTATGTTTGGTTTTTTTAATAATATAATTTATCTATCTCTCCTTCCTATTATCGTAACATATGTCATATGAAGATGACACGGAAATCAGACTGCACTTTGATATATACACATCTCTTTGTGATGGGTGAGTTTCCAAAAAAAAATAATAATAAATTAATATTACACAATTTATTACTCCTTCCATTCATCCTCAATGTATCCATTTGCTTTTTGCATGTAGATTAAGGAGTATTATTATTTTATGTGTAGTAGGTAGTTGTATTAAAGGAAGATGTGAGTCATATATTTTATTTGTATTAGTAGAAGGTGTAGGTCCCATAATTCAAAAAGGAAAATGAATAGATTAAGAATGGACGACCCAAAATGATAAAATGAATAGATTTACAGTGAATGAAGAGAGTATTAATTTAAATAACGTTAAGAGTAAAAAGATATATGTACAATTAAAACTTACCTATTGCCTATTAAAAATTATATTCTCTAATTTATATGTAAAAGACAATATTTTAATAAAATATGTTTTGAAATATAAAATGAAACATCATGTGCAATTCGAAATAATGGCGAGTTACATTTACTATTCCATTGTTATAACAAGAGACACATAAGAGAATAACGAATATTTTGTTATATTAGATAAGTAATATGAGAGAAAATTTTGAATTCTTCTTTTTAGGGTTGATATTTTTATTTTAGGTATATATTTTGTCTACTAGCTCCATCCTATAAAATTTTTTACATTTGACTGAGCACAGAGATTAAGAAAAGAGTAACTATTTAGAGGTATTATGACATTTTTTAGTAATAAATTGAGTAAATAATAAAATATGTTAGTTGCATTAGCTATATAAGTGGCTTCTTTTCTTTTCTTTTTTCGTAAATAAAGTGTATGAGAGGATTGTTTTAACATTTTTGCTTTCTTTTTAAAAAGTAAAAACTTTTGTGGGATTAAAATAAAATGAATCGAGTGAAAACTTTTTGAGATGGTGAGATTATATTTTACATAACATTCATTCAATTGTGCCCAATAGAAGATGAAATACGAAAATATAACAAAACATTCCATTAGTATGTAAAAGTGAAAAAAAAATTGAACTATTTAAGATTTATACTTTCTTTTATAAAAATTTTGAACTCTTTTAGGGATTATACCTTCTTTTAATAAATACTCATTCCGTCCCGGACTTATATTCACCGACATTGTAGATACGAAGTTTAAGAAAAGTTACTTTTTGACTAACTTTATTGACTTTTTAGGGGTATTGTGGTATTTTTAGGTAATAAATAAATTATAAAGTATGTTATGTGTGTTTGGTGTGAGTGATATTTTTGAAATTAAGATAATTTTTGAGGTTATTAGTTAATGTGGAGTTTCCATTTTTTGGTGGTAATGATAAGTGTAGGATGAACGAAAACGAAAAGTGTGAACATAAGTGTGGGACGGAAGGAGTATATCTTTTTCCGTGTTAATTATCCAACTTATTTTAAGATACAACGTCAATACATATAAGTGTCGTGTAGTTAGACATGCACAAATGAATCGGAACCGGCGGTTCGAACCGGGGAACCTCCGGTTTTAACCGGAACTGGAACCGTAGGTTCCGGAACCAGCAAAAAAAAACCGGAACCGGTTAAGGAAGGTTCGATTCCGGTTTCTCATATTTGGGAAAAAAACCGGCGGTTCAGGTTCCGAACCGGCGGTTCAGGTTCCGAACCGGCGGTTCCGGTTCGAACCGGCGATTTTTTAATTTTTTTTATTTTTTACGCTTAAAATCCAAAAATAAAATAAAATAAAACCGGAACCGTCGGTTCCGGAACCGAAAGCTTCGTACCCCGGTTCGGTTCTGGTTCCCCCTATCTTGGAACCGGAACCGGCGGTTTCGAACCGGCGTTCCGGTTCCGGTTTAGGGCAATGAGAATTAAAAAATATTCATATCCATTGATAATGCTTAGTTAATAAAAAATATTTCTAATTATTTAATTATTCTATTAGTTTCATTATAACTACTCCCCACGTGACCACGTCCCCTCATCAATAACATTCATTAATAAAATTCATTGACCGTTCAACAATTTCTAATTAGAGACGTAGACCGTACTACAGGAGCTTGTTTCAGTACTTGCAATTAATTCTTCATTTTTAGCTATTAATTTATATCACAATTATTTTCTTTTGGATTTTTTGAGAGTAAATTGTGAATATATATGATCCGGTATCCATAAGGTTTCTGTTATTTAAATCCCTTATACAAATTAATTTTGTAAGAGTGGAGTGACTCTGGTGTCACCATACAATATATTTTTGCAAAATTATTTTTTTATAAAATGAATTATGGCTCTTCTTAATAAAAGTATTAGTACTCATCAAATTTTAATTAATAAAAATATGAAAAATCATAATATATCAAAATTTAAAAAGTAAAAATTTTCATTAGCTAATGTGAACGATTAAATTAAAATTTATCGCTATTAAATTTTAATATACATACAAAGAAAATACTTGTGCGATCCGTGTTCATACGTACACCCTAATTTATAGATTACTCTTTAATAATGAAAAATTATTCTCTAAAAAGATGAACTATTCTTGTTAAGTCGATTAATAATGTTATTCATTCAAAAAAACTAATAATTAATTTCCATAAATAATAAACTATTATATATTAAAAATTACTTTTACAAAAATAGAGTGCATGTTTAACAGCTTCATAGGAAGATTTTCTATTCATACAAAGCTAGTAAAAATGATCACTTGACATATATATGATTCAGGAGTGAGTCTCACTTAAACTGAATTTATGGTGTAAATATGTGGTCCCTTAATTTATAAGTTGAAAAGATAATTATACCCTTAAATTAAAATTTTAAACTCAAAAAACTAGGTAAACATGAAAGTATAATGTATAAAGCATATTAACCATAGGGTGTAATATGAAACTGATTCAAATAAATGTTTGCATCGAGTATAATAAGTTTACTTTCTCCACTTTTAACGTTTTAATATTGTTAATCGTCGATCACAAATACGTATAGATATAATTTACAATTTATTAGTTGAATATTTCAACGTAAATTCTCCGTTATTATTTATTCCCTCAATCTCATTTCAGATAAAATACTTTACATTTTAGGTTGTCCCACAAAAATTTAAACATGGTTAAAAAAGTAAAAAGTCAAACTTTGTTAAATTAATATCTGGCTAGAAATATTTCTTGCAAAATCATTGTCCGTTAATTCAGTTCGAAATTCGAATACAATTATTTATTTCAGTACATAGCTAGCTAGCTAGCTGTAGAGGAAACACATTAAGTTGATGATGTAAAGTTATAATATATATATACACGTAAACCTAATAAATAATAATAATAATAATAATAATAATAATTATTATGAATGAATGCAAATTTGAACTCCTCTTTGATCAAACTCACACAATCTATCTTTCTCTCAAACCCTCACGTATTGAATCAAAACTGAAAGTGAAACAAAAAAGAAGAAGAACTCAAGGATGTATAGTGGTTCAGCTTAAAGCTTACATCCACTCTTAAGGAGAAGAAAAACACTATGATGAAGAACCGGTTACAACCACTTAATGAAGAAGATGAACAATAAACTTTTAAGAACCCTAATCTTGGATCTAAACTGATATGAATGGATGATGATGATAACGGATGCATTCCTCCCTTATTTAACATGCATTAGCCTGATGAACTTCCATGTGTATAATCCCACGTGATCAACCAGCTAGCAAACGGTTGCAAATGATCATCAACCACCTAAGATTCTTGTCATGTCATCAATCCATTAGCTCAACTTCTCTTTTGATCCTACTGTTCACCTTATGCAACAAGTTGATCCTAACCTTCAATCAAGCTTGCTGCTCAACCAATCCTCATCTTCCATGTGTACATTGCTGATTTATACCACACATACGTATGCATGCATGATCTATATTCAACAACAACAGTAATAATAATAATAATAATAATATTCTCCTCCTTTATGTTATTCACATTCCACGTCAATCCTTCTCATCTATGCTGACCAAAGAGATTAATGATGATAAATTGAAAATTATAACTTTAATTAATAATCCCATAAAAATTTTCAAACCAAATTTTATATTGGTATAAATATAATTATTGTGTTGCTTATTTGGAGGGCATCAATCCTTCTCATCTATGCTGACCAAAGAGATTAATGATGATAAATTGAAAATTATAACTTTAATTAATAATCGCATAAAAAATTTCAAACCAAATTTTATAAGAGTATAAATATAATTATTGTGTTGCATATTTGGGCATGCAGCTCAGTACTATATTCGTGAAATAACCATTTTTTGTCTTATTCTGTCCATAAAGAAAATCAAGTGAATGTGATTAGCATATATAGTCTTCAAACTTGATTATATTCTTGAATATATATATATATATATATATATATATATATATATATATATATATATATATATATATATATATATATATATATATATATATACGGCTAGGATTCTCTGTGCCATTTGGTACACCATCTCATGTGTCACACCGTTAGATTGACGACACGTAGGAAAGAGAAACTATACCCTAATCCTTAAACCCTAGGAGCAATGATTGGATTTGTTTCTCCATCTTACGTGTCAATCACATAATGTGTGACACAGAAGATGATACACCAAAATGATATATATATATATATATATATATATATATATATATATATATATATATATATATATATATATATATATATATATATGCCCAAAAACTCGAGTTTCAGATTAATAATGTTTTAATTGCACATAATTAATAGGTCTTTGAAAATTAATAGAAACCATAATACCATCAATCCTAGTTTTCAATAAAAACATATGCACAGTTTATTAATTTAACAATATTTTATTCAATTACTGTGTGTGGACTCAACATGTCTCCTTGTTTTTTCCAAAAAAAAAAAAAAAGGGTCTCCTAATCATGTCACACGAAAAAAGGAAATTCATGAGTTATATCATTGCATAATGAAAATTTTCAGACACACAAGTGCATTTATGAAGGGAACAAGACCATAATTTTGTTTTTTATTAGATTGAATATACTCCATGTGGAGATAATAAGAAAAAGTCAGACACAGGTTGCAAGACGTGTTATGTAAGTAAAAATATCTGGAATAATAGTGATCAAAATGTGTTTTTTTAAAATATGATAAATGATATAATAAAATATAATTTTGAGATGTTATAATATGATACGCTATAAATATATTTTAACTGTATAATAATAATTATTTTAATAATGGGTTGATCAGTTTTATAGAGACAATGACTTGTGTGAGACTATCTCAAGTAATCATTTACTTGAGATGGATAAAAAATGATATCCAATCGATGAAAAGTATAATGGTGTAGTGAACTATCATATGAACTAGTATAAATAAAAGTGATAACATTTTATAGTGAAATTGATAAAATTTTATAGGGAAAGGGATCCATAATTAATTAGGATAGCATAAAATAGTCTTACCATAAGACGGTCTAACACAAGACTTGACCTTTCACATATACCCGTCTCATAAGAGAATGTCTCATCTAATAATAATAATAATAATAATAATAAATTAAAAAAAAGTAATTCAACCCAAAATTGTTATAATGGAGATCGAATTGGTAAAGGCAGCAATTCGATGTTCAACTGATTAAACTAGTTTAATCAGAAAATTAACTAAATTTCACATATTCTTATTATATTTTATAAAATTACAATTCATAAATAAAATGTATAATTATCAAAATTATTTTACAAATGTTAAAATTCAATTTAAAATAAAGATAAAATAAAACAAAAGTATTAATTATTCATAATTCATATACTCCACGATCTATATATATCAAAATTCATAAGTTAATTCATAATTTAAATATTATATCTTAAAATTAATAAAAGTAAAAGTTGAACATTTTAAAAAATAAAATAAAATATTAGAAAATAAAAAAAATCATAAATAGTTGAACCAATTTTGACTGGTTCTACCCGATTCAATCCACTTGAACACAAAAAAAGGGTTTTTATGGCGTTTTCGGTCAGTACTAGCTCCAGTTCCCGATTTAATTACCGTTTCAATTGATTGGTCCGATCTGATTTTGATATCATTAATTTTACTAACAAAAATAACTACTTAAATTTCATTGCTAATTTTTTTATGAACAGATTAACAACAAATATTTTGATTGATAATTTTATTTCCAATGAAAATTCAAATTTATTGGTATTATTTTTATTATTAAATAATAACGGAAATTATTTTGTTTGTAAAAATTAATATTACAAAGTTTTTGTTATTGGGTTACTAAAATATAATTTAATTTTTATTAGTATTAATATGTTGGTACTCCATTATAAAAGTTACTATAGCATAATTGCTAATTATCAAAATTAACATATAGCATTAATTTAGAAAATATGATAAGATATCACATTTATGTAGTCACCGAAATATAGTAAACCTCAAAATGAGTTATTCTTGCAATTCGTATTGCATATACACTTTTGAACTTTTTTATTTGAGTTTGTGTTGTGCAATTGAGTGTATATATTCACTAAAATTTGATTTTTAGTTACATTATATTTTAGTGGTATTCTAATAAAAAAATTCAAAAGTTTTATAATTTTGTCCATATATATAATGTTAAAAAATGAAGATTTTGGACTCTCAATATTAGAGTCATGCATTAAATGTGATATCCTGGATGTGATGTAATAATTTGTGTGATGTTTTCTATGTCATTAAGTGTAAAAACTTGCTGAGGGTAAGGAATTCTTACCACGTGTTAATCTTTTAAGGCTTTATTTGTTTGGGTTTTATAATCAAGATTTATATTTATAAAATCTGGAGTTTAAAATAAAAATTTTGTCATATCTTTTTACTTTATTCGAAAATATTCTAATATAGTGAGAATATTCATTTTCGTCTCAAACTTTTAAATTTTACTCTAATTTCATCCCAAAAGAATATTTTTTTATCAATTGCGTCCTGTAACTTTATAAAAATATTGATTCAGTCTTATTTCATGGAATTAAGAAAATTGTACACATTTTTAAATAAAATGAACCATTTTGGTGAGAACTTAAAAGTTATGTGACTATTTTGAATTAAGTAACTTTGTATGAGACAATTTTAATTTTAAACTCATAAAATCCATCCATTTATTTATTTTAAAAACCTCAACTACATACATGACCTACAAACCCTATAAATCATCAACCCATACACCATACATTATTTTTCATCAATTAATTATTATTTTTTCTTTCTCTATCATCTCTCATCTCATCTATCTCATTAAATGATCATACCCACTTACATGTATTACTAAATATATCTTATATATTGATTTGATACGAAGTTTAAATCTATTATACCAAAACCCAAAATAAATGTACTCTATCATTATTCGTGAATAGAACTGTTAAAGCGAGTCAAACGAATCAAATAGATTGGTTAAGAGAGTCGACCGAGGGAATAGTGCGTATAATTATGTCGCATAAAAGTATTGTAGATTGCTTTAGCTAGAGAAAGCAGAAATGCCCTTATTATTTTTAAAAAAAAAAGAATGATTATTATGGTAAACAAAATGGTGAAAGAACTTATAAAGTTTGGTATTTTGAATTGAATTTTTAGAAAATATATAAGAACTGATGATTTGTTACGAGGATGAGAGAAATTGCCTAACTTTATTTTGAACATTAGAATTATTATATTCTTAGTTAAAAGAATGCTGATTATTGTATATATTGTCATGGATACTTTTCGTGCTCATTAAATAATAATATTTATATTTATAAATTTTCTTATAAAACAAAATATTTTCTAGACTAGAGTATAAATTGGTAGCCGCAAAAGTACATTATAGTTAATTGTCGTAATAATTTAATAATAAAAGCATATACTCCCTCCGTCCTACCACAATTTTCACACTTCATGTATAATTTACAAAGGATGTGTGAAAATTGTGGTGTAACGGAGGGAGTAATGTCTTTTTTGCTTCCATGTCACGACATGCCTTATTAATTAAATCATGTCATATATAAATAAATAACATCAAGAATATGGGAAACATATAGTAATAAAGACCATATGTTTGGCGAGGTTTTGACCCAAAAGAATTAATTATTAATTAATTAAAAAGAAAATAGGGAAAGACAAACTATAAGTGGTCGGTTAGGGGAGCAGTTAATATTAAATTCAGGTGTTTTGCGGCTAAGGAATAAATTACGAGGGGCAAAAGCGTCGAAACACAGAATACCGTCCACTAAGTTTTCCCTCGTTGACTTCAAACATCTTATGTTGAATTTAAGATTTGAATTATTAATGCATGATTTTCATTTTAATTATTTTTAATTAATCCATAAGTGAGTGTATGACTGTATTTTGTTCGTAGTTTCTGTGTAATTGCAGGGATTAATTAAGTAGGTTGACCTCATTATATATATATATATATATATATATATATATATATATATATATATATATATATATATATATATATATATATGATATAGTGCCAAATATTTTATTTTAATTAATATTGTAAAAGTAGAAAATGAAGTAATTATTCGAGTCGGATATAGGTAAATAACTTGCATTAAAAGGTTGGAATCTTGAAAGGATAAAGTCTAGAGTAGACATGCACCAAAAAATCGGAACCGACGGTTCGAACCGGGGAACCGGCGATTTTAATATTAATCGGCAAAAAAAAAACCGAAACCGATAAAGGAAGGTTCAGTTTCGGTTCCTTATTCATGGGGAAAAAACCGACGGTTCCGGTTCAAATCAGCGGTTTTTCAATTTTTATATTTTTTATTTTTACGTTTTTACACTAAAACTTAAAAAAAAATAAAACTGGAACTGGAACCACCGGTTCCGAAATCGAAACATTCCTACCCCGGTTCGGTTCCGGTTCCCTCTACCTTGGAATCGGAACCGGCAATTTCGAATCGGGGTGCATGTCTAGTCTAGAGGAACCGACCATGAGTGATTAAAAGAATGAATATTTTTACAATAAAAAAAATCATGATCAATGAGATCTCAAAATGACTTATCTAAAAAAAATGCACAGCTTTATGAAATCGTCAAGAATACCATGGATATCAATAAGGATAGGTGTCAGATAATGCATTTGGTTCAAGGTAGCCTAAAACAACAAGAATAATGCGTTCAACATCTCCTAAGGAAAAAAAACAGAGTTTAACTCCAATTGTTTAACAACATGCAAATTCTCACGAAAGGCAAGGAATTCCGCTCGGGATCTTGGATGCCTTTGTATTTCTTTTTTCAAACCAAATACAAAGTTTCCATCCCGATCAGATATACAAAGTTTCCGTTCCACAATATAATTATGTTTATATTTTGCATGCACAGAAATTAAGGAATATAATTTTTTAATGTGTAATGAGGTGAGATATATAATATTATAATTTAAAGTGTGTAGTTGTATTAGTGTTGTGTGTGGGTCTCATAGAGATATATTAATTGTTTTGTATAAGTCTCATTTACCAAAAAGGGGAGTATAACTATCAGAGGCGGCCCTGGGGCGGTGCCGGGGGTGCTGCCGCACAGGGCCCCCACTCTGGCGAGGGCCCCCGAATTTTTTTATTATATATTTATGTATATGTATTATAAATAATATTTTTAATATGTATTATTTTTAAGTATTGTGATGTAGCTCAGTTGGCATCCTCTTCTATCCTTTGCCTAATCCACCCGGGATCGAATGTTGTTTGGGGACTACTTTTTAATTAATTTTTTAACTGCATTAATGTGCGCTAATCTTCAAATAAATTAATCATTAATTTTTTAAGGACTACTTTTAAATTAATTTTTTAACCGTATTAATGTGCACTAATCCTCAAATAAATTATGCATTAATCTACAATGAACCTATTTAATATTTTAAATATATTGGCCTATTTAATTTTTTAATAATTTACGGATTAATATGAAATGAACCTATTTAATTTTTTAATAATTTTAGATTAAATATGAGTAAAAACGTCTCACTTAAGACCATTTTACACACTTTCACTATAAAATATTATCACTTTTTATTATACTATAAATTGTTAATGAAATAATATTATTACTTTTCATTATGAGTATCACTTTCATTATAAAAGTTATCACTTTTTATTCTTCTCATATCTTAATTTTATTTAATTTTTTAATATAAATTATTTTTTCGCTTGTTTACTTATTAATCTACCCTATGAATGTGCGCTATCTTCAAACAAATTACTCTCTCAGTCTCGGGTAAACAACATCATTTGTTTTTTACACGTAGATTAAGAAGTATTATTATTTTATGTAAGGTGGGTAGGTGTATTAGAGAGATGTGATGGATAGTGGTGGGCCACTGGTGGACCCTTTTTACTAAAAGAGAAAAATGATGCAATTTGGATGAGATGCCCAATATAGTAAAACAATTTTATTTGGATGGGAGGGAGGGAGTATGGATTAATTGCAATGAACTTCCTCATGTAATCCATATTAATTGATATATCAAATAATGATTATGATAAATATTTTTTGCAATTATAACTTTTTTTTTAAGGCCTAATTTTTTTTGCACCGGGCCCCTAAAATTAATGGGCCGGCCCTGATAACTATTAAGATGAGACGAAATTAGAAATATATAACTATTATTGTGGAATGAAACAATTATTACATTTCAATTTAGTACTCAGCTCATTTAATTGAAATTGCTCAAATCAAAATGCTATCATTTCTTAATCTTCTCATAAAAGTTATTTTATAAGATCATCACACACAATTATTTTCCCATTAGATATGTTTTCCTTAATACTCAATGCTAAGTGCTCCTTAATGTCATACCCAACCTCCTACAACATTTGGGATTAAAAAGGAAAGAAAAATATCTTGAAATATGCGTCTAATCATGTGTGATGTGATAATTTTGAAAACGTTAGAATTGCAAAGTTTTGAAGAATTTAAAGAACAACGAATTTTAAGATAATAAATAAAATATAAAATAAATTATATGCGTTGGATAGGGATAAAATTTTAAAATATGTAAGATTATTGAATTTACCGGTTTTTTTTAGTAAGGATTATAGTAAGGGGAAAAAATGTGAGATTTACTCCCTCCTTTCCTTTCCGAAATAATAATTAAGTTTGTTTTTTCATGAAAATTTATAATATTCTAAATATACATAATGAGAGTAATAATATTTTAATGTAAGTGAGTAATTGTATTAATGTTGTGTATGAGTCCCATAAAAATATATTAATTATTTTATGTGGGCCATATTTATAAAAAAAATAAATGTAATTATTGAAGTGAAATTTTTAAATGGAAAATATGTAACTATGAGTTTAAAATTAAAATAGTCTTATATAAATTTACTTTATTTAAAATAGTCCAAAAACACTTAATTTCTCCAAAATAATCTCATAGTTTTTAATTATATTCTCACCAAAATGGTCATTTTTACTTATAAATGTTGAATTTTTTTAATTTTATGGGATGAGACTGTATCGATGTTTTTATAAAGTTGTGAACTAAAATTAATAAAAAAATATTATTTAAAAAAAAATCAAAACAAAATTAAAAGGATTGAGACAAAAATAAATATTCTTAGCTATTTTAAGAACTATTAAATAAAGAAAAGATATGGTACGACTTATACTTTAAACTTATGTACACGGCTAATGTGCGAAGCACGGAGTATTATGGATGGAAGAAATATTTTGAATTCATATTAACTGGTTTAATTATTCAAATGTTTGATGCTGACAATAATGTTACAAATAGTTGGATTTTTTTCATCCAAAGATATAATAACACTAATTTTGTCAAGTTCTGCATATAAGGAGGTCCTAATCATGAGCAAATTTCTGTCGAATTTTTCCTCACGTCACTATAATATCACGTCCACGTATTTTATTACTCCCTAGTATATTTTTAGACACACCCTTTTTTTGTGAGATGAATTTTTGTGAGATGAGTCGGTATATTATTAAAGTATGTTTATTATATAGATAAAATATATTTATTTATGTTAAAGTATATCAATAATAAATTATATTATAACACCCTAAAATTATACTTCAATGTATTGTTTATCACACTTTAGAAAACATATTTTAACAATCATTAAACACATTTTATCTATGTGATAAAAATCAATTCAATCTCATAACTTTCCTCATAATCTATTTTAGTCCCAATAAAGATAAGTTTGTCAATTTAGTCCCACCGATGAAGAAATATGGCAAAAGACATCATATTTTCGTCGGAAAATGCTGACATCACCGGAAAACGGCACGTGATTGTCACGTGAAAACCAAAATCACCGATTTCTGGCCTAAACGATGACGTGGCGCCCTGATGGAAGGTGAGTCAGCGGGATAAAAACCAATTCAATCCCATAACCTTCATTATGGTCTATTTTAGTCTCAATAAAGAAAAATTTGTCAATTTAGTTCCACCGGTGAAGAAATATAGTCAAACACGTCCTATTTTCGCCAGAAAACGTTGACATTACCGAAAAACAGCACATGATTATCACGTGACAATCGAAATCGTCGATTTTCGGCCAGAACGATGACGTGGCGCTCTGATGCAGGTGAGTCAACAAATTAAATGTTATTTTAATGCGAACAAGGCATCTATTTTCTAAATTTTTAAATAATTAGAAAATAAAAATTAAAACAAAAAACGTACTAAAAAAATATTAATAATTCAGGAGATTAATTCAACCTTAATATACCGACCACCTCCGACAATCAAGGCTTCTTCAACCTCATCAGCATCTGTCGTAGTCAGGTCGGACTCGATAATGATTCAGACCTTGAGACCTCAAATTATTTCAGAAACACATCACCCTCTGATTCGCTGACCTCCTATCCTCCACCACTCTCCCCACCAACCCTATCCCCACTCCCGCTTCCGAATCCCCCACCGCTGTCCAAGATGCCTACATCCTGCCGGCACCTCCGCCCATCTCTCTTCTGACTACGCAAACTCCTCGATAATTTCCTCTGTTGTGAAGCTGAATTCAAAACCATCATCGTTTTGGGCCGCTATGCCTCGCAGTTCTCCAAGCCGCCGTTGGACCGCCTCATCCCCGATCCCTCGAGCGCTCTGTCAAGGCTCTCGGCATCTGCAACACCATCAGTCACGGTGTCGAGCTTGTGCTCCACTGGCAGAAGCTGGTGGAGATCGCAATGATAGCGTTGCAGCAGAATCCCCTCGGTGAGGGCCAAGTTCGACGGTACCGAAAAGCTCTCACCACGATCTTGATTTCAATAGTGTTCGGTGATAAGAAAAACAGCAACAGCAACTTCCATGGGAAATCAACGAAGCAGACATGATTGTTGGGCCGCCGCGACGCCGCCTTTAACAAGACCAGGAACGACAGGAAATTTCGGCCGCTGTCATGGCCGGTGCCTGTGGCGAAATCGTGATCGGTGGCGAAGTTTTGGTATTTGTGATGTGGGTTTTAGTAGCGACGATTCCGTGCCAGAAGAGAAATGGGCCCATGACCCTTGTTAATTAGGTTTTTAATACGTTTTTTAATTTTAATTTTTGTTTTCTAATTATATAAAATTTTAAAAAATAAAAATGCCTTGTTGGCATTAAAATAACATTTAATTTGTTGACTCACCTGTCATCAAGGTGCCATATCATCGTCCTGACCGGAAATCGGTGATTTTGGTTGTCACGTGACAATCACGTGCCATTTTTCCGTGATGTCAGCATTTTCTGGCGAAAACATGACGTGTTTGGCCCTATTTCTTCACCGGTGGGACTAAATTAACATACTTGTCTTTATTGAAACTAAAATAGATCATGATAAAAGTTATGAGATTGAATTGATTTTTATTCCTTTATCTATATAGTAAGCATACTTTAACATGTCTCATAAATTGTCTCACATAATCAACGTGTTATCTTTTTTTTTTAATGAATCGAGTTCACCTTATACATAATTTTATTAAAATTATTTTTAGTACATAAAAATTATTCTTTAGATAGATGTACAATTACTCACTTAAATAAAAAAAATACAACTTTTTAAATTTTAATATGTTGTACTTTTTATATTTTTATCGAAATCAATAATTTTTTTCATTTAAAAAATAATATTTTATTTCTCTAGTGAGTATTTTTTAATGTACCAAACAATAATTTTATAAAATTAATATACATGAAAATCGAGTTCACGTTAGACTTTATATATATATATATATATATATATATATATATATATATATATATATATATATATATATATATATATATATATATATATATATATATATATATATTGAAGTAAATATTAGGGATTTTAAGAAAAGTCCATATTTCATGATTTTATTAAGTAATATAGTAATTTTAATTAATAAATAAAGTAAGAAGTATATTATATGTATTAATGGTACTTTATAAGTAAAATATATTGAGTGATTTTCCATTTGAGAGCTTCTACTAAACTTGAAATGTAAACTTTGTAGTAAAACATTCAAATTCAATAAAGTAAAAAGCTTTTGTTGTTTAAATGTTATTAGCTGTTTCATAAAATTTCTTTTAAGAGACGCTGTCTGATTTTCTATGCTATAACTCCAAAAAGTTAGGATGAGTAAATGGGTCTTTAATTTGACCTCAAAAAGTCATTTAGCTATATACATTTTCCCCCACTTTTACTTTGGCATTTACCTTATTTCACCGTATTATATATGTCATGGAATTTTTCAGTCATTTTCGTATATGTTTTAAATAATCAGGTTAACTAATCTTAATTTACAGATTATTCACACATGAAAAATTATTATTTTAAGTTAAGAACTATCACTATTTTGAATTGAAAATATTATTATATTCCGTTATATTTTGACTTTTTACATTATTGTTGATTAGAATCAGAGAATTATCAAAAATACTTGCACACTTTTTATTTTGATCCGTCCAAAAATATTTATACATCTTAAAAATGAAAATAATATACAATATCAATAACATTACAATATTACAAAAATATCAACTTCTTTTATTTACAATCTAATCAATATCAACTATATATATCATACACTTTATTTTATTCAATTACCCAAAATATCTGTTCTCTTTCCAACAAAAAATTATTTTTAAAATATTTTATAGAATTTTGTTCCATCTTTTCTTATGGAGCATGAATCACTCATCGGATCATCAAGTGATACAATTAATAATGCACAAAGATAATTAAGAATTTAAAAAAAAACAACTATATATTTAACTATATAAAATTGAGAGTTGTTTGCGTCTTTGCACACGTGTGTATAAGGGTGTACGATTTAACTATTAAGGTATTATTTTTACATAAAAGGCTGATTGAAATATGAATATATAAATATTTGATTAAAAAATATTAATTTTTTTTTTAAAAAAAATCAAATGTATAACTTCTTATACTAAAATGTATAACATTTAATATAAAAGAGTACAATTTTAAAAAAGTGTTGGATTAAGAGGTATAACATTTAATATAAAAGAGTACAATTTTCAAAAAGTGTTGGATTAAGGTGTACGGTATCCGAAAAATGCAAGTTTTAGCCATAAATTGAAGTTGCAAATACCGTTTTCTTTTTGTCAAATTATCCTGTCACTCAAGTGCACTATGTATATACTTTCAGAAACTTATATACTAATAAGTAAAAATGAATATATTTTGTTAGAGAATTTTTTGTTAATGAAGAATGGAATGTAAAAAAGCTTATAATTATTTAGAAATATATACTATACACTATTAATAAAAATTCATATATATATATATATAATATAAAATCTTTCTTTTTATAGATGCTTGAAATTAAAATAAAATATTAGCAAGTAGATATTATGACTTTTCAATTTAGAATTCAGCTGTTTAATTGACGGATTAATACATTTTATACTACAAATTCCAATTTAATTGAAATTGTTAAGTGAATGGCGAGTAACATGCTAATTAAATTGGTCAGCCAAAAGAATAAAATTTAACCAATCATTTTGTTACTTCATCTTTTATTTTTATTTATTCTTTGGAAATTCAAAATATTTCAATGCAGATGTCTTGTTTCTATTGGTAGATGTATTTTTTCTATTATTAACTAGTCAAAATAATATCGATTATTGTTTGAAAAAAAAAAACTTAAGTAAGTAAACCCTATTTTTTTCTTGTATTTTATTAATTATTAGGCAAAGAAAAAGAAATTATGTTGAATATTAGTTAGCCATAGAAGGCCCATATTGGCCCATTAAGATGGGCCCATTGGTCTGACGATGTGAATTCGTGAATCATGGGTTGATGTGGATTGCAGATTTGGGAACAAAAGTAGATCTCCAGTTCATCAATCCAACCAAAATTGATCCTATAAAATCTTATTTGTTGAATTTTTATTTTTATATTATTATATTTCGCATTCATCACAACATCTATTCCTATTTTTTATTATTATTATTATTATTTTTTATTTGTCAATTTGTTACTTTTAATTATTGAATTATTGTCCGTATTGCTTTCAAATTCAATCATTTTTACTCTGATTAATTATAAACTTACTCCACCTTAAACTCTTCTAGTAAATTCTCAATCATGAATTATTTTATATTAATTATTTTTATTTTTATTTTCAGAATTTGAACTTGAATTAAGGTTGTTTAACATGGTGAATGAGTATTTATATGTGAATATATAATGTCAGCTATATATTTAAAAAAAAAACATAGAGAATTAAATTAGAAATGAAATTTATAATCTTGATTCTAAGACTACATAGAATCTTCAAACTCATATAATTGAATTTTATTATTACTTATAATATAGTTATATTTTCATCCTCATAATTTTGTAAGTTTTATCTTTAATTAGAGTTTAATCATTACTCTAAAAATTTAATTGGGCATGATTATTTTTAAGATCCATAATTTTTAAAATATATTTATAATTGAATTTATTGAAGACAAGCTCGGATAAGTAATGGGCAGGGGTGAGAACACATTTTTTTAATTAATTAAATATTATTTTTTATTAAAAAAATATTGCTCCCTCTATTCCGATAAATTCTTCACCATTTCTTTGTAAATTACAAAGGAATAGTGAAGAATTTAACAAGGGAGTATTACTTTTCTTAAAAATCGTTGTTACTTTTTATTTATATAATAAATTTCTTATAAAATAGTTTACTATGTCATTATTAATTTTTATGAATTGTGTATAAGTTTTCACTAAATTTTTATTACCTCTTATCCGTTTAACTAATATCATTAACTTTTCATACAAATCTAATAATGGAGAGTATACTGTTGCTATAGTTGGCTGGATATGATGAAGAATCTTGACAAATTAAATATGATGGGTTGAACTAGAATTTTAATTACAATAATCGACGTGATGGAATCTCTTTTATTCAATGACTAGTGTGTGGGCCGTGTTACACGAAATTTCTTTTTTCTTAATTTAAATTTATAAAAAGAATTATAAATGAAAAATATTTTTAATATTATTATAAATATTTATAATTCAATATTTTTTTGTAAATGATCATAAATTATAATATGTTCAGTTATTCAACTGATATTTTTTTATTCTCTTATATCTGTTTTATTTCATCTTTATATATTTCATGCATTACGTGATTAACTTAAACATGGGTATAACTGACATAATTATTAAAATATTATTTAAAATTTAATTTAAAAATAAATATTTTAATAAATTTTAATAAAGAAAATTTACTTCATTTTTTATATTTTAAATGTGAATTATTGGTTACAGTTATTTATATTTATATTTTATAAATAAAATTATTATTTTTGTTCAGAAAATCTAAAATCTTAATTACTAATGATACTATTTTTTAAAATTAAAATATACTATTTTGTATATATAGTTTGTTTTAGAATGTATTTTAATTAGAAAACAAATTAAAGAAACTTTTTTTAACTTAATTCATTAATAAATATTTAATTGTAATAAATAGAGACTAACCAATAATAAGTTGACACATATAAAATAAAAGTAAACAATTAATCATATGCTGACTCATATGTTTTTTTAAAAATTTAATTAAGGAAAGTACTTCACAAATATTAAGATAAGATTAGCAGTTGAATTGGCCATCAAATAGATCTATTTATCCCACTTTAATTAGTATTTAATCAAAACTTTAAAAAATAGCTTAATTAATCTTGTAACATGTATGAAATCCAGAATTTCGATATAAGGGTGACGAAATCATATTTAAAATTTATTACTATTACACATAAAATTTTAAAAATTCAAAACGCTAAACGTCTCCCCTTAAATACATGTCTTTCTCGCAAAAGTAAATAAATACAAGGCACAAACACTTAATGAGTAAATAAATACAAGGCACAAACACTTAATGGGTTCGCACGTGAACCCAATTTTTACTCGTATTTTTTATTACATAAAAATTATTTCCTCCGTTCCGCCTAAACGTCATCGGTTGTTTTTTGTGCGTAGATTAAGGAGAATTATTATTTTATGTATAGTGAGTAGTTGTATTAGTAGTGAGTGATGTGCCACATGTGGTGCCTTTTTACTAAAAGTGGGAAATGAGGACATTTGGATGAGACGTCCAATATAGTAAAATGAGACATTTCCGTGGGACGGAGGGAGTGCTTTTTCAGAAATATAAATTATTATTATTTTAAATAAAAATATTACTCTTCAAATTCTTACACACCCTTATTTATTGAATATTTTTTAGTACATGAAAAATTATTATTTAAAGAGATAAATTATTAATCATTTGAGTAAATAATATTATACTTTAAATTAAATTTTATGGATTAATGAGTAATTTTATAAAAATATGGTTCATGTTTGAACCCGATTCACATTGGGCTTACTAATTGGAAATGGGTCTAGTGTGAACCTTGTTTACACGCTAACTCTATTTTTTAAAATAACTTTTTAATTAATGATAAATTACTCTTCGAAGATTGTAGAAATTTTAATTTAGAAGAGTAATAATTCATATCTAAAAAGTAAATTTTCATGTAATAGAAAGAAATTGGTAAATTAGAATGTCTAAGAATTAATTTTTTTATTTGAAATAATAATAATTTTTTATTTTAAATAGTAATTTCCTATGTATTAAAGAGTAATTATAAAAAATAAGAAATATGTGTGAACTAGTTCACGCTCGATTGTTTCCCCTTATATCAATAAATAAATAAATAAATAATAATAATATTGTTTCCTAGATAACATGCACACATAAATTAGAAGATGAATATGAAATCAAAATACATTCGCGTCTAACTAAATTTATTTGGACTTCGAAGTATATATTCTTTTGATTTCCCATTATATATATATTCTCCGCCTACAGGGTCTCATTTCCTTTTTTATCCACACACACCCACTAATACAACAAAAAAATGGGACTCACACACCTCCACTAATACAACTACCCATTACACGTTAAATAACAATACTCATTAATCTCTGTGCCCAAAAGCAAATGACACCCTTGAATTCGGACTGAGGGAGTATATATTAGTATGAAATCCGCATACTACACGGGATCATTTAATTATGAGTGAGGCTTGCGTGCACCCGGGGGCACACCGTGTGTCTTTAGAATTTAGTATTATGGTAATGATACATTGTTTTGTTCTAAAGAATATACACTTTAATTAGTAAGGGTACACCATTTTGTTCTAAAGGGTATACACTTTTATTAATATTTTTTTTATTTTTCTTCAGAAAATAAAGGGTACACATCTTTATACTAAAGTGTACACAATTTAACAGAAAATTCTAAAGACACACAGAGTGTGCCCCGTGCGCCCGGGTGCACACAAGTTTTTGCCTTTAATTATTACTCTTGTTTTTAAAAATTGAATAATTAGTATTATATAACGTAACAACATTAATTAATGAGATTTTTTTTATTAGCTAGACAATTTTTTTCATCAATGTAAAGAATTTACAACAAATTATAACATTTGACTTTTGATAATGTAACGTATAATAAAATCATGTAAAAATTAATTGAATCAGTTCTCTTCCACTTGAAGAATACAATCGATTTTTTTAGAGGTAAATCAAATCTTTACTTGATTCGTTCTATCGAAATAAAATTTTATATTTTCATAAATCAAATTTTCTAGAAGAATTTGAAGAAAGTTCTTATTCCTCTTGGAGAATTGAATGTGTGTATTTATAATTAATCATCAAAAAGTCTTGTTTATACTTGGGGTGGGAGAGAATATTATATGGAATATTCTTTTTTCCTTTTATATATGATTTAATTTGATATTAATTAATTTATTTATTGCATTAAAAGATTTGATAATTCATCAAATGATACCCAAATAAATAAATAAAATATAAAAAAAATATTAAATAAGGAAGTTAATTAAAAGTAAATAAGAAAAATATTTAAAAAGTATTAAAAAATTAAAAAAAATTAAGAAAATTACATGTCATATTGGAGTGTTCTATAGAGGACACGTAAACAACAAAAATTTCTCTTATATATAAAATTTTTTGATTAATAAATTATTATTTTGGTTCAATTAATTTGTGCCATGTATATCCGAATATGCTGATATTTATTTGAATTCCGAATGTTCTTCATGATTCTATGGTCGACATCGATTAGTTAAATATACATGTCTATGATTTTTTTATTAAAATTTCTGAGGATAATTTTTTATTTTTCAATACTTTGGTAGTTAATCATATACTTCTTCCTTACTTCCTTATTTATACACAGATATGTTAGTTTTTCTTTTTCAACCGTTCAGACTTGTTTTCTCTTTTAATAATAATAACCTAACGTAAAGTTTTGCGTGATACTCCCTCCGTCTAGGGGTGTGACGGGTGTCAATGGGTAACCAGCCCGCCCCGCACGTTTTGGGGCGATCCAGACCCGGCCTGCAGGAGAAATGGGACAGTCCGGCCCGAACCCGTACATATACGGGGCGGGTCAGGGTATTAACTTAAACCCGCCCCGCCCCGTATATAATATATTAAAAATTAATTTATATTTTATACATATATAATTATATTTTATGTTAATATATATATATATATATATATATATATATATTATACAATTATTTTATATTATACATAAAAATTATTTATAACTATATGATATATATATATATATATATATATAATTTATTAAATTAAAATTATATTTAATATTCTTATGATTATTTATTTAAATATATGAATAATTTTTGTATGATTTAAATTTTTTGAGGATTAATTATTAAAAAAAAACTGGGCGTGGCTGGGCGGACCCGCCCAGTATGTGTCTTGGCACAAGTCTTATTATATAGGACCCGTACGGGTCCGGGGCAGGTCCTTCAGAAACGGGCCGGTTCTGGGTAGTTAACTACCCGACCCAGACCTGGCCCGTTGACACTCCTACCTCCGTCTCATTTCAGATGACACACTTTTAATCCCCCATACACTTTATTTACAAAAAAAAAAACTATTTTTACCTAACATACTTTATCATTTATTTATTACAAAAAAATACTATTATACCCCCAAAAATTATCAATTCCTTAATCTCCGTGCCGGAATTGAGAGTGCAATCTTTTATGGGACGGAGGGAGTATTATTTTATGGGAAGAATTTTATAAGATAAATAAAAATGATAATATTTAAATAAAAAATGTCTGTATTGATGAAAAGTAATAGTAGCTCAGAATAATACGTAGTATAAATAAAAAGGGATAATATTTTAATGAAATATATACGTGAGACAGTCCCAAGCTAGTATTGCCCTTAATTTTAAACAATTCAATTTAATATTTTTAATAAAAATTCATTAAATAAATGTAGTATTAACTAATTAAGATATGAGGGTAAAATTAGTAGGACGTTTAAAGTAAATTTATAATATAAATCAATAATAATAAATGAATATTTTTAATCTATGTAAAATTTTAATTGAGCATATTTTTTAAATTATAAGAGTATACATATATGATTGCATTTTAAGATTAACTGCAATTTGCAACCTAGATCTAAATGTTAATTCTAATTGAAAAGAGTCTTTATTATGGGTAGACTTGTGTAGAGCGGTAAGAACATGTTATACTTTTTATAGTTAGTTATTATTTTTTTTATTAAAAATGTTATTTTTTTTTAATGTTATAATTTTTTATTTATGTATTTTTAATTTAAAATTTATATTTGTATTTATAATTTTTTGTAATTTTTATTGTATAGGTAGTAGGGCTAACCCGTTTAACTCAAAACTCGTTAGGATTAAGGTCAAATTCATCTTTTAGTAGATTATTTAAATAGACTTAATTAGTCCGAAACCCGTTTAACTCAAATCCAATAAAACCGAATCTAATAAGTTAGGGGTGACCCATGTAAGTGTAACATGACACATTTTTAGGATCTGCTAATTTGTTAATCATGCCAAACCTGAGTCTATAAAAAGTAGGTCTTAGGTTTTTCAGTGTAAAGCTCAACTTAACTAATTAACTCATTTCCATCACCAATGATCGCAATCTGTATAATCCCTCGGAAAACACACACACAAAAAAAAGTTTACTTGTTTTATTACTTAAATTAAGAATTATTACTATTATTTTATATACAATAAATAATATTATTAATAATGTGTGGGTCATAATAGCATCTTTTACTTAAAAAAAATGAAAAATGTAAATATTGGAGGAAGTATTTAACATTCATACCATAAGCTATAAGTGGAAGGTTGTTGATGATCAGTTTTTATTATTATTATTCATGAAATGTAAAGGTAGATCTAAATAAAAAGAACCGATCACGTGTTAAATGAATCATCTTACATAAGATTTTTTTTTTAAATATATCACTTTTTATTAAAAATGTCATAACTTTTTATATGTCATATGACTTATATTTCAATGAGATGGTTATCAATTTTCATCAATAAAATATCACATTTTTATTATAAAAAATAGGGTTAATTGCAAGAAAAACCACAAACTTTACTCCTATTGCAAATTAATCATCACTTTTGAGAAATTACAAAAAAACCACCACCTTTAATTATTGTTGCAAAATAAATCTATTTTTTTACTAAAATAGAGTATTTTTGGGTTTATTTTGCAAAACTACTTAAAGGTGGTGTTTTTTTTTCAATTTCTCAAAAGTGAGGATTAATTTGCAATACGAGTAAAGTTTGTAGTTTTTTTTTTTGCAATTAACCCTAAAAAATATTATGATCTATGCCACATAATCTACTCTGTATGTAAGACTGTCCCATATGAATTATTGTCAAATAAAAATATTTTAAATAATAATCAAAGGCTTATAATTAGCTTTACATTAATCTGTTACAAAATAATTTAAAGAAATGTTTCAGTTCAGTTCATTTCTTCTTTTTTTTTTGTAAAAATACACATGCATTCATGAATCAAAAAAAAAAAAAAAATATATATATAGAATTCAATACATGTGACTGAATAATGCATATAATTGAGAATATACATGAATAGAAAGGATCAAAGGAACAATATATTATATATCTGAGTATTTATTGTTTAAAAATAATTAGAATTGATATATTTAAAAAACCCACCATGAATTAATTAATTTCATAATGAATTACTACTACTATGTACTATATATATTACCACTTCCTGTCAACATTCCCACAAATAAGAATCCTATATAAATATAAGCAAAAAAATCCAAAAATAAACAAGCTAGGATATATGAAAATTAAGTAATTAATTAATGTACATAGCTAGATAATAAATTTCCATGTGTACCCCTAGTGGATATGATCACCCAAGCCTCCAATTAGAAGGGCCCGGGGGTAGTTTGGGCAAACCAGATGATGCAAGAGAATGGACATACTTACAATTAGGACATGAAGGAGAAGACCTACTTAGTATGACCAAAAGATGGCAATTTGAACATGCTAATGCCACCATCGTCGATGCTGACTCATCACCGCCACCGCCGCCGCCTTCTTCCCGGTAATTGTGCCCTCCGGTCGACATGTTCAGCTCCAAGTCCAACTTCTGCTCCTCCGGTCGACTCCAGCTCCTCCGCCCCGTTTTCCGGTTCACGTAGTACATTCTTCCCATCTGCGCATATGGTTGACACGAAAACGTCACGAATACGGATACGTACGGACACTTTGTGCTGTGTTGTTAGAGAATTTGTTGCAACATAATTTAGTTTCCTTTCATGGATAGTAATTAATTAGATTATGATGTTAATTAAGTGTATTTAAAAGTTAATCAAATGTTGGTAATGAAATGTAATAAAAGTCAAATGACAGCACTAAAAGCTAGGCCAGAATTCCTTATCTGGGGGTTGTTGAAATTCATTTCTTATGACCTAATATTGGCCATGAATGTGCATGTATATATATTGATTATAAATTAATTAATTAATATTATAATTGAATTAAATCTTCTGCTAGATACGTAAGTACTCTTAAT
Organism: Pogostemon cablin; assembly: GCA_023678885.1. Taxonomy (NCBI): domain Eukaryota; kingdom Viridiplantae; phylum Streptophyta; class Magnoliopsida; order Lamiales; family Lamiaceae; genus Pogostemon; species Pogostemon cablin. Next base: position 4,778,861 of record CM042988.1, on the reverse strand, counting down.
AGTTATAAATTCATCATAACATTTAATTTGCTTCCACAGTGAATAAAAAAAAATTGGAACCTTATATATATATATATATATATATATATATATATATATATATATATATATATATATATATATATATATATAATATACACTATTTTAAACAAATGTTGTATAAATATCAAACTAATGAGCAATTTAATTTCTAGGAGGAAAAAATTACACGAAATGAAAATCTTTAGTAATTTAAGAAGACTTGTAGGGTTTTTTTTTCTTCAAAATATATTAAAATTGTTTCTTTATTGCTGTTCACAACTTTTTCCCTTCTTATAATATTTGAAGTACAAGTTATGGTTTATTGTGCAATTAATTACACCTTTATAAGAAATTGAAAATTAGTGTGAGACCGACATAATAAAATTCTTGAAATGAAAAAGAAAGTTACGTACACTTTTAACAAAATGTAATCCATAATGAACAAAAAAGGCATTTGATTGAATTATTTCGTCTATCCACACATAGGATGAACGGAAAATAATTATATATATAAAAAAATATTACACAATTTCTCTTTTAGGTTATTACACACACATACACATGATTATATATATACACATGATTATATCAAATGGGATCACATGTTCCACAATGGTGTTTCATCTCTTATTCCACTAATTAAATGATTGCCACGTGTCATAATCAATGTCCAAAATTCAATACTTACCCCAAGTGTTTAATAGTCATTTGTAGGGTATAATTTTTTTATATTGTGAAACACCAATGAAACACCAAAAATGTAACAGGGAATTCAACTTGTGATTATATATGTACATGTTAATTCGACAAAAATTATATACATAGGACCATTTAATTATTTATTAAGTTGTGCATATGTAAGAAGAGCAGTTGCAAATTAACACGTGAGACTGCAGGTAGGCCCAAATTAACTTCTCATGGCACATCACACAATACTCACCTTAATTTACACACACAAACCCATTTTTAATTATTCAAAAAAAAAAAAAAAGAGAGAGATGTACTACTTGAAGATCAAGACACTGCTCCCAATCAGATGGCAATGGATGTTTGAGTTGAAGATCAACATGGCTTGGAGCATGACTACCACTGCTCCATTTCCTCTTCATGGGAAACTGGCTCGACTCGCCGTTGTCGTCTCCTCCTTCGATGCTTTTACCATATTGCCCTCCGGCAAGTGACAGTTCAGTGAATTCCATGGATGAGAAGAAGAAGAAGCTTGGTGGAATTATATGAAGAGTGAGCTAGTGACATGCAAATAATTAATTATATAGATGGTTAGAATAATTTATATTAATTGTGTGAGAGAGAGAAAGAATTGAATGTTCATGAAAGACATTAAAAGGAGGCAGGCCAAGCATTAAAGGGTGACAAGTAGATGTCACTTTAATGCCTAAATCCAACAACTGATCAATCTGCATTTATAACTCACTCACTAACCCTTGAGATTATCTCCTATATGTACACTCTTCTTAATTATGAATTTTCTTAACTATGAATTTAGATGTTAAAAAGAATACATGAATATAAGAGTGAAAATGGTGTAATGTTGTCATAATTTTTTTTAATGATCTTAATAATAAAGAATAAACACTAGGGAAAAATGTTACTCTCCAAAAAAAAATTTATACTTATTCCCTCCGTCCATCGTATGTTAAGTTGTATTGTTAGTGTAGATACAGAATTTAAGAAAATATATTTTATAACTCACTTTATTATTTTTTAGGGTAATTTAATATTTTTAAGAAATAATTAAATTATAAAATATGTAATTATGCATGTTAGGTGGAAGTAGAAAATTTGTAATTAAGATGTAATTTTAAAGTTGAAGATTGGTATAATGTTTAATTTTTTGAATGATGAAATTTAATGTGGGCGGACAAAAATAAAAAGTGTGAAAATAAATTTGTTAGTTCCATAAATAATTTTATGCGGGTCTTAAAAGAAAACAACACACAATCCAATAACCCATAACCCATAACATATCTTAATTTCAAAATTATCAATCTTTTTACTATTCAAATAACTTAATTTATAATTTATTTATTATCTTAAAATATTTAACTATTCCTAAAAGTAAATTAAAAAATATTTTTTCTTGAACTACATCTTTACATAATTTTGGATTTCATAATGGAAGGAAGTGGAATAAAAAAATGAATAGAGTAGAATTTATTATGCTACCTGCTTATTTGAATTGCTGCTACATTTAGCATTAATGTGCCATTCCTTGTCTCCTACGTTAACCTAGCTAACCCCTTTTAATTTCACCTTTCACTCCTTCCATTAATTATTTTACACACCAATTTATTGAATTAAATAAATAAATAAATATCTAAGTTCATATGGAAACCTATCGATTTGGTCTGTTCGTTAATTTAATTGTAAAAGGACATGGCAAATTATCCGGCTCCCTCGCTCGTATATTCAAATTTTATTCTTTAAAATATAAAATATTATCTTCAAAATAATAAATTATTAATCTTTTAAATAATAATAATAATAATTATTATTATTATTATTATAACTATTATGTTATGTTGTAATTTTTTTATATTCCCAACTAGATAATATTTTTTTTTATTTCGAACTAATATTTTATGAATCTTACTATGGTGCACCCGGTGCACCTGTAAGATCTAATCCATTAGATTTTGAAAAAAATAATCATCACCCTTAAATTCTAATCAATAACAAACTTTTTAAATTTAACAATTATCAATTTACCTTACACTAAAACTATTAGTTGTTTGGAAAATGAAAAATATCAAATGAAGCTAATATGAACATGTATTGGTACAAGCTGTGTCATTCACTCCTGAATCGAAAAGATAATAATACACTAAAAATAATATTATATACTGGAGATAAACTCTAACATTAGAAACCATGAATCATAAATATAAAATAATTACACATATTATTAAAATTATTATTAAATAGTATTAAAGATAAAGATTAAATTTTATGTTAATGTTTAGTTTACATTAAATTAATGGGAATATAGCTAATCATGTGATTAACAAGGTTCGTATGGCCATAAAAATTCCTTTTTATCTTTTATTAATTTTAAGGATATTATAACTCACTCCTCCCCAAAATTTCATTCCATTGCACCTTTGTTTTTTTATTAACGATTTTAGAAGATAAAAAAGCCAAAAAAAAAATGCAATTAATGTGTAAGTTTCTACGCTATGTTTTTTTTTTTATTTTGAAATTTTATTTTATTTTATTTTATTTTTTTCAAAATTCATACTCAGGTTTTCAAATCGTCCATATATATATCTAAAAATTTTATTAACCCCTAACTCATCCACCTTTTATACATTTTCTTTCCTCATTAGTACTCCATCTCTCTATCTCTCATCTCCCCTCTCTCTCATACTCTCATCTTTGTTCCTCAAATATTGTTACATCTCACTAATTAGAGTGTCACATAAATACTATTACATTTTCCTTTCTGGTAGATGAGACTCATACAAAATAATTAATATATCATCATGGTCCCACATACAACTACCTACTATATATTAAAATATTATATTATATCTCTCAACACATTATACATTAAAATATTATATTCCTTAATCAATATGCAAACAATAAATGGAACAATAATACACTTTACACATATCATCACACATCGTTTACACATTGATTTGACACAAAATTAAAACATATGTTATCAAAAACCCAAAGAGTGAGGCTCCCGTGCACCCGGGCGCACAGAGCACATTCCGTGCGCCTTTGTAATTTTCGTGCCCCTTTGTAATTAAAACCTCTAGCAATACATAAGTTTAAATAGGATATAGATGGGGAGGGTTGTGTTCACATGGGGATACGGAATATCCCTCCGTATCCCGGGGGTGCAGGAGCTTTTGCCAAACCCAAAATAACCTCCGTCCCGCTATGCTCTTCACCGTTAATGTAGATACGGAGTTTAAGAAAAATATTTTTTTATTGACTTTTAAAGGTAAAATTGTATGTTTGAGCAATAAATTAATTATAAAATAAGTTATGTGTGCTAGTGAGAGTGACATTTTTTAAAATACGATATATTAAGAAGTTATTTGTTTTGAATTTTTTTATTATTTTTAGAGGGTGAACAGTGTAATGTGATAAACAAATGAGGAAAGAGTGAAAAGCTTGCTGAGACGAAGGGAGTACTATTTATTACTTTTCAAAATCTAGGTAAATAAAAAAATAAACATAGTATTAGGGTATTGATTTCAGTGTATAAGGTCCCATTTTCTATATAAAGGAAAATGTAATAAATTAAAATGATAAAATGTTCGTGATGAAGAGAGTATTTGCTATGAAATAAAAGAAGAAAAAAAGATATATAGAGAAAAAGTATATTAATGAAAAAGATAGAATATGTATAGGGTTGTTGATTAATGATCTCATAAAATTAGTTGCACATGTAGTGATAATGATCTGATTATCACTAATAGTGCTGTGGTCATGATTATTGTAAACAAATGCCATGTGCTTGATGTAACATGCACATTTCAAATATTATAATAGCATATATATTTATAATTAATTAACTAAATTCATGACATTTGATCGATGTTTAATTTTTTAAATTTATAAATGATGATAGCTGAGCTAATTTAAGGAGCTCCTTATCACTTTCAAAATTCTTTTGTAAATTATATAGGAAGTCGGCAAGTAATCAAAATATAATGATTACATGAGATTAGAATAAATTGTGAAAATTACTTAGAATTTGGGGTCTTACTTAGCTACCATGGTTCACTATGACCCAAGATAATCTTAACCTTTAAATTTTAATATTTCAATCATAGCCATTAGATATTTTAAAGGTAGATGAGATACCTACAAAGCAGGTTACCAAAAAAGTAACACACTTTTTGAGAGCAATTAATATATTCTCTCATCACCAACCAATCATGTAATTATTTTTAAATTTTATCTATTAATAATTTTACTTTCTATGAAAAAAATTCAAATGATTATAATTCTCTTATTACATATTTATTATTAATAAAAATTATATTAAATTATTCATCTTTTCAAAATCTTTAATTTGATACCCATATTAATAATATAATAAATATTTGAAATATAATAAAAAATTTATTACTAATTAAAGTACTTTAATTAAATTTAATGATTAAATTTTATTACTATATTAGTTAAAAATATTAATAAATTTAGAGATACACTCATAAATCATTTTAGAAAAATCTAATCTCGTGAGATTAGTCTAAATAAATCATGATCTTACCCCAATCCATCAATCCATATCTTACCTCACTCCATCAGTATTTACTATTCAATCCAAATATAAGAAGAATAAGTATTATCTTCAGATTATATTAAATCTATTTTTTATTTCTATTATTATTTTATAATGTTAATTTATATTTAATTTTTTAAATTATAATTGATATGTTTAATTCATTTGAATTAATTTTTTAGGGGCAGTTTTGGGTGAAACCGTCTCACGTTGAAACCATTTTAATATTTTTAATTAATTATCACTTTTTATTCTAAATATGTTATCATTTTTCTTTAAAAATATTGTCACTTTTTATTTATAATATAAATTGTTCACGAAATAGTTTATTGTACCTATATCATTTTTTAGTTATTATACTATAAAGTATGTTAATTTGTAGTGTAAGTATATTTTTAAAAGTATGCTTGTTATATAGATAAAATATGTTTATAGTGAATCATACTATAACATTTTAAAAACATACTTAATTTATTATTCATCATACTTGTAAAAACATATGTTAACGATGAATTAACATATTTTACCAATATAATTAGCATATTTTAAGAACGGGTCTACCCGTCTCATATAATACCGTCTCACAAGAGAGTTTGTATATATACCCCACAATTATATATATATTTTTTATTTTAAAATTTTCATTAAAAATGTTAAACAGAAAATTTGTTTCAATAGTGTATACATTTTTATTCATGTAGTGTATGTTTTATATATAAGTATATAAGTTTTTAGAAATGGGTACGGTGCATAGGTGAACAAAATAATTTACCATATAATAAATAAGGGTAGGTCTTGCGTGAGACCGTCTCACGGGAGATCATTTTTCACTTTTTAAAATATTTATTCTTTCGCTATAAAACGTTATCACTTTTGCTAGAAAATGTTATAACTTTTTATTTATACTATAAATTGCTCATGAAATAACATTATCACTTTTCATTAATTTATTATCATTTTCCGTTATAAAAGTTATCACTTTCTGTCTGTCTCACGGTAAGGGCTTACGTGAGACGATCTCACACAAGTCTTTGCCAATAAATAATTACTCTTTAAATAAATAAATAAATAAATAATATTTTAATTATGGACAGGTCTTGCGTGAGACCGTCTTACGTGAAACCATTTTTCATTTTTTAAAATTGTTATCACGTTCGCTATAAATAGTTATCACTTTCGGTATAAAATATTTATAAATTATTCATGAAAGAGCATTATCACTTTTTATTAATTTATTATCACTTTCTTTTATAAAAGTTATCACTTTCTGGTCGTGTCACGTAAGCCCTTACGTAAGTCGATCTCACACAAGTCGTTGCCTTTAATTATTTATGAGATCTCTTCTTCCAAAAAAAACTAACTATATAGCTAACTATATATTTAAAAAAGGATAATAAAGAAATTGGATTAAGTAATCATCATGTATAATATATTAATTTAAAAAGATAAGAAATTTCATTAGATTAACTAGTGAGAAGATTTATAAAAGTAATTTAAAATATTCAATGACTATAAATATTGTGAACAATAAAATAACGTATACTAAATAAAATAACGTAAAATATTGTGAACAATAAAATAAATAAAATAACGTAAAAATACTTGAGATATGACAATTTAAATAAAAAAAATATTCATTGACTATAAATATTGTGAACAATAAACCATTTTATTATATAAATTAAAATAACGTAATGATGAATTTCGTATAGTATACTTAAAAAAAACTAGTATATATAGTTATCTTTTTAATAAATATATATATGAATTGAATTTAGATACTCGTAATATTCTCTCTTTTTAAATATATATTGAAGCAAAAATAAAAACAAAAAATTACTCAAATCTCCACATTTATTATGTAATAATCTTTTATTTATTTAAAAATTATAAATTCATTACTATACCTAAAACTATCTTAAACAAAAATAAAATATAAAAAATTACACTAAAATAGAAAATAAAAAATAAAGTTCACATATTTTTTTTTATTAATGAAACAAATTACGCTACACATATAGATAATAATAATTAATGAAGTAAAAAAATAAATATGTGTGAGCCCAGTTCAGCTAAGAATTGCCCTAGAATTTAACATTTTTTTTTAACTTTGTTAATTTATAGTATCTTAATATGTTTAAAGTGTGTTAAAAATTGTTTAGTCAATTAAAACATATTTAATGACTACCACAAGACAATTTTCAATATCATTTCTTTACATATTCACTTGTATACTATTGGTAATTTGGTATGTAAAAAAAAAAAAAAATTATTAAGTACCCTAGAACTTACATTTTTCTAAGGTGTACACTTCTCCTATTAAGACACTAAATTGATTTTTAATTATACATTGCCATACTTGTATTAATATATACTTGTCACATTTAAAATTTCAAGTCAAATCGGATGCATTTGGATAGATTAGAACTGCATTTGATGCGAGCTTCTTAATTTGGAACAGGTGAATCTTATATGAGCTTATCGTGAATCCAATTTATTATTTTATCGAAATTATTTTTTAATATATAAAAAATTTATTATTTTGTAATGAATTGTGAAAATTATTACTCATCTTAGTAAGAATATAAAAAAACACAACATAATAAAATTTAATTAAAGGTAATATTTTTTATTAAGATAATAATAATTCATCATTTTAAAATATTATATAATAAATTTTATTAAAATTAGAATATAAATTTTCATATATTAAAAATAATTTTGATAAAATTTGAATGTAGGTAAGTAAAGTACTCGACTCAATAAATATTTTACTTTAGTGTTGTTGGATTCAATCCAAGCTAAATAAAGGGCCGTGTTAGGAAGTGAAGTCATTGAATGCAAGAATCCAACTTGTATACTTTGGCAATTAATGAAAATGAAAAAAAAAATGTCCTGCGTAATTAAACGATAAATGACTATTTTTTAAACAATATAAATACATATAATTTTCTCATTTTATGAATATTGCAAAATTTGGTGACTTTGTTTACAATTGATGTTAGAGCAACACTTGTATTGATTATTTAATGATGATGCCGTTTTTTTAAATTAGATATTTTTATTATTATCATTTTTATTTATAAATTATTTATAAAATAATTTAATTATTTGATATTAATATTTTTTATTAAAGTATTACTATCACTTTTATCTAACCATGCAATGAATTTCATGACATAATTTCACACTAGTATTTATATTTATATTATATGTAGTCACGATTAAAGAAAAACAGCTTTCTGTACAGGTTCACAGAACTAATTCCTTGAGACAGAGAAAGCGTATGAAGTAACAACACATTTTTCATGTATAATTTATTGTATAAATAAAAAGTAATATTAACATATTTAATTAAAAATAATAATTAATTTTAAAAAATCAAACGGTGTCAATGAGAAACGATCCCACACAACTGCTGCAAATGATTAAAATGAGTTACTCCTTCTATCTCAAAACAAGGTATATATTTATTTTTATACGTAAATTAAAGAGTATAATATTTTAATGTGTAGTGGATTAAGAAATACTACTATATCATTTAAATGTGTAATGGATTGGTGTATTAATATTATATGTGAATCTCATATAGTTATATTAATTGTTTTGGGTGATTCTTATTAAAAAATGAAATATATTTTTATTTTGAAACAACTAAAATGATACTGATACATGCTCATGCTATATAGTAATTGAATAGTAGGGTTTAGGGTTTCTCGTTTTACTGGCCTGTCTATTCTGATCACAAAATTGTAAAATAGGAGTAATACATGTTTTAAAAAAAAAAATTAAACTAAAGCATACTCCTATGATCATAATTAAAAATTACTTAATTAAACCCTACCCCACCGGATAAAAACAATTTTATTCTCGTAACAATGCTTATGTTCATTTTTTGTACAAAAAAACAAATTTTCAATTTAGTACCATCGATTTTGAAATATAACAAAAAAATGCCATATTTTCGCTGGAAAATGCTGAAATAATTGGAAAAGGACGCATAATCACAATAAAAATCGACGGTGGTTTCAGCATTTTCCGCTGAAAATTAGGCATTTTAGATTCTATTTCAAAATGTGGATAATACTAAATTGAAAAAAAAATTTAAACAAATATAAGCCAAATTATGAGACTGAATCGTTTTTACACCCTCCCCATCCCGCCCCGCCCCGCCCAATGGGTCAAATTCAAAGCAGGGTATGTAATGAAGTGGAGTGAGAGTGAAGCCGTTTTAAATAAAGAAAACGACACCTAGCCTAGAGCAACATAGTAATATCTACGGTACTTCACCATTTATTTCTTTCTATTTTTAATTTTATTGGTGTGCCTACTAAACTAACACTGCATTCAATGAAATTTATTTTGTCTTCCTGCGTTACCCTACTAATATTTCTTCACCTTAATCAATTGCATCAAACTTGGACATGTTAATGTTAGTGCCACATCCTAATGTCCCGTTTAGCTCTAAGTTCTATAGAGTTGAACTGTTTAAATGGATTATTTTATTTAATTTTTGAGATCATGAAATTCTTTTATTTTTCATTTTTGATAGGAAAATGGGAATATTATTAAATAATAAAATTGGCATGAGAATTACCCATTGTGAAACTTTACAATAATAGCTACCTCCAAGTTCAAAATAGTGGAACTAAGTTAGGATATTTTCTGCACTCCTCATAACACGCAACCAATCTTGATGAATCTCTTCCAAAAATCCAATTCCAAATACAGACTTTAAGTTCTTCCACAACTTTATCCACCTTAATTGATTCCTTTGAAAATATAATGACACTCATTTTTCCACTTAAACCATATCACACATTCCAACAAGCAAACCATTAATTTTTTTCTTTTTCTTCTTTTAATAAGATTACTAAAATGAAGTAGACTAATAGAAAGGTTGGAGATTGAGAAAATTAGTAAAATGAAAATTTTTATACTAGACAAACTAGTAATTAGAGATAGATGTTGAGATGGGGGCCAACTATCTAAGTTGGTTGATTCTCTTGGAACAAAGTTGTCGTATCAACATATATAATGTCACGATACCTTTTGTGCATTTAGATTAATTATCTATTTGTTCATTTTAAATGCTATTATGTATAATTGGTGTATTTATATATCTGATTTTATAAAAAAAATATATAGACATGAGTCCTATACATTAATAAATATTAAAATTAAAGGATAGAGTATGAAATCTAAAGTAAATTAATACTCCTAGGGATGTATGATTTGAGTTTAAGTTGATAGAATAAATTAATTAATAGTGTTATTCCATATATTTTTTTTAATTTTAATAGAATAGATTTAAACTTTATGTAAAATCAAATATTAATTAATATGAGAGAAAGGTGAAAGAGAATAAAAAAAGAAAGAAAAAATATTGATTGAAGAGAAATACGCAAATACTTGTGTAAACCGGATTCATCGTGTAAACCATGTGATCCCTTCTTTCAATTCTCTATCCCCTATATATTGATAAGATATTTAAATTAAGGGAGACCACAGAGTTTATGATGTAAACCCGGTTTACAAGAGACTAACTTAGAAAAATAATGTACTGTAGGTAGTAAATAAATATTAATAGAATTTGTAGATATATATAAAAGAGATTTAATAAAATTTTATTAAATCAAAAATCTAAACTACTAAACCCAAAACAAGTTTGAAGATTTAATATTAATTCTAACAGTGTAAACCCAAGATTATGACTTTTTAATATGTATTGATTTGATTATTTGGATTTTAAATCCACAAAATTTAGTAGGGCCACACTTGTATAGAGTTTAAGATGTAAACCCGATTTACAATAGACTAACTCAGAGAAATAATGTACTGTAGGTAGCAGATAAGTACTAATAGAATTTATAGATATATATAAAAGAGATTTAATAAAAAATTATTAAATCAAAATCTAAACTATTAAACCCAAAACAAGTTCGAAGATTTAATATTAATTCTAAGAGTGTAAACCCAGGATTATGACTTTTTAATATGTATTGATTTGATTATTTGGATTTTAAATCCACAAAACTTAGTAAGGCCACACATTCATGTGAGATGAAATTATCATTTTTTAATAAAAATATTATCACTTTTTAAATGAAGGATTATTATGTAGTGCACTGAATACATTGGTGCACCTAAGGTTAATAGAATAGTTTTTTAAGATATATAGTTATTTTTATTTTTTAAATTCTTAATTATTTTGTTTGATCTAAAGATAGTTATGGATTTTTTTTATCTAATAATTTATATTAATTAGGTCCACCGATACCCAAGTACATCACATTTCGACTCATAAATTGATCATAAAATAGTTTACAACAGTATTATAATCTTTTATTATATTATTGTTACTTCTTACCCATCAAACAAAATGAGTTTCGAGAGACTTTCCCAACATATTAATATCTACAACACCAACTCATTTAAAACGTTTTATTTTTAATTCAAACACATTTTTTATTTTATGTGGCTATAAGAATCTCATTAATAAATTCTACATTAGAATTATTAAATAATAAAGTATATGAAAGAAAAAAAATATACTTCTCTCGCAATAATATTTACGTTTGTTTTTTTATGAAAATAAAGGAATATAATATTTTAATCGGTAGTAAGTGGAGAGAAATAATATTTTTGTAAAGTGTGTAATTGTATTAGTGTTGTGTGTGGAGTAAATAGAAAAATATTAATTATTTTGTATGAGTCTCATTTACTAAAAAAAAAAATATAACTATTGAGGTGGAAGCCTAAATTGAAAATATGTACACCCCTGTTCCAACTTTAACTTCACACTTTCTATTTTGATCCGTCCCCACTTCAGCTTTAACACTTCCATATAAAAAGAAAAAACTAACTAATATACCTCCAACACACTTTGATTTCAAATTTGTAGTCACATTTTTAACACACATTATATACTTTATCATTTATTTATTACTTAAAAATATCAAACTATTCTTAAAAGTAAGTCAAAAAGTGACTTTTATTAATATCTGTTCAAATAATAAATGTGAAGATGAATTAGAGACGAAGAAAGTCTATGCGAGTAACTTTATTGCTGAACGAATGGATAAATGGGGTATATATTTTTCATGTAAATGCACATAATTGTCAATCTGCACTTCAAATTACCAGATTCATAAATACCCCACCACATTTAATTTTAGGGAAAATGACTTTTTATAGATTATGGTTAATTATTTCATTTCAAATAACTTTTTTTCAAAATTTTATTGTAGGTTTTCTTCCAATTTTGTTTTAAAAAAATACTTCTCCGTACCAACATCAACACCACATCCATTTTAGTCTGTCTCAATTTTAACTCCACATTTTCATAAAGGAAAATAATACTCAACTATTATTCTCATAATACATTTTAATTTCAAAATTATCATAATTACATATCACCTAAAAGTTATCCTTAAAAAGTAACTTTTCCTAATTTACGTATCTATAGTAAGTTAGATGAAAATGGAACGGAAAGAGTATATTTTAACAAATTTGGTCCATCATCGTCCCCTCAAAACTCACTCAAATCCTACACCATCAACTCAACAAACAAATGACTGCTTCATTAATAAAGCAACCCACATAAATTCATTGTAAGATAAGTTATAAGCCAATCCAACTCCCAACTCACTTTTGACGCTCTTAAATAATCACGATAAGACTAAACACTAACCGATAGTTTGGGTCATGTGTTACACTATCATGGTTTTAAAAGAAAGGATAAATAGCCCCCAGGGCATAGCTCAAGTGGTAGAGGGGAGAGTGGAAAGACCTTCCAACTGAGCTTGATTGTTGCAGGTAGAGGGTTCGAATCCTGCCTTTGGCATGAATTTGGCTCATTGCAAGCACAAGTTTAACAGTAAGCCCTCTCTATAAGCCACTTGAGGCACATCCTGCGATTTACTTCCTCCACCAATCCCTAGGGCAGGGGTGGTGGGGGCCCCCTAATGGTGGGGTACACCACAAAAGTAAGGATAAATAGAATAAGATGGAGGGAGTGAAGGAATGAGGAATTTGATGGGCATTAAATAGCACCAACTGCATAAACTTAAGCTTCAGTGTTAGGGCGTGAACACATTCAATGGCCTCTGCTCTCCAATTAACCGACACCTCTTTATCTTCGCTTTCTTTATTCAATGCAAACATCTACACGATCTTGTGAGACGAGTATATGAGAAACGGATCCACCATCATTAAAGTATAATTATTATATAGATAAAGTATGCTTATTGCTGATTAAAATATATTTGTACTATAACACCCTAAAATCATACCTTAACTACTAATAAACATATTTCATACAACAATCCTACTTTATTAATAAGTGGACATGTCTTACAACTCGTCTCACATTAACTACTAATAAACATATTTCATACAACAATCCTACTTTATTAATAAGTGGACATGTCTTACAACTCGTCTCACATAGTTACTGTCTCACAAAAAACTTTATTCTCTTTTTCTTATCCTAATTAACAAATTAATTCAATATTGATAGACTAAGTAATCAATACTCAATCTACAAATTCAAATTTATAATTATTATTTCACGCCATCTATATCTTAAAACCTAATTATTAGATTTATTTGAGAATTTTAAGGGGTATATGACAGTTTCCATTTAATCTCAACAATCAAACTTCCCATATTGATATTTCTTACATCTTTCATTTTCTTAACAAATCAAAGTTTCCATCTATATTTACCTTTATCTTTTGATTTCTAAGTAGTGTAATGTCACGTTTTATTTTTTGAAAGCTCGCTACTTCCCATAGAGATAGAGCTTTCATGGCGAGTTATAAAACTTATATTACGGAAGAACAGTGACAATTATTCAAAAATTATAAACGAGGTCGTTGTATTATGTCTACGTTTGGACATGACACAACTAATCAGTAGTTCGAGTTGTCAAAACTAATTAAAACGGCACCATTTTTTCTAAGCTACAACCGTTTGGACTAATGCACGATCGAAAGTAAAGATGGTGGTTTTCTCAAGCAATTATGCTTTTGTTCATTTTCACGTCAGTATTCAGACACAGCTCATCTGACCTATTGTTCAATTTGCCAAAATTAGTAAAAATTGTCTGCCCCTTTTTCTTTTCTTTTCTTTTCTTTTTTTTTTCTTCTAAATTTCAAATGATTGGACTAGTCTGATAATTTTTGTAGCAATTAACTCAAATGTTGATGCATGTTGCATAATTTTCACAACATTTATTTTGGACAACTTGTGTACTGTATTCGAATTCAAAACAATTTAACCTACTCCCAAATAATCAAGAAACCACCTAAGTTTCTTCACCTTCTAGGACATTGAATGCTATGATATGACAAACAACCACCAAGTTTATAACCAACTAATCAATGAACCAAATATATTCCGTTTATAAAAAAAAAAAAGTAGGGCATCGAAACAATGACGAGATTTTCCAATTTCCGTTTTCTTCACATCGCCCAAAAGTCATTTTTCAGATTGTATGACACTAACAAGCCCAATGAATAACAGATTGGTTAAAAGAAACGACAAAGTACCTATTTGCAATTTTTCTGGAATTACATCCTTGTCCCTCCACCTTGCTGTAGCAGGTCTAGAGAAGCAGTAATAAACTGCCCTGGATACAGGAGATTGATCACGATCATGTACTCGAGAACTTACTACTGGTCGGTCAGCTAGAACTCTTCCATAACTGATTAATTAGCTGAAATGAATCCAGTAAGACAACATAATTTAGCATATATAAACTAAGAAGTGAATATGTTCAACTGAGAAGCCTAAGAGCATCAATCAAATTAAGGAAAGAGAAAATAAGAACGAACGAGCATTTGTAAAAAATGAACAGCATCCACAACTAACACTTCAGGTATATAGTGAACGCCAAGAGTTCCCTAAGGAAAAGGACAGGTTATGCACGCTCTATGGGCAATTTAGCCATACAAGTATTTGTCTAATCTCACCAGATCAGTTCAAAAATCATAATTTATAAACTTATCACACTCTTAATAAGTTCAAAGGTAATATACCGTGTGTTTTTCTAGGGAGTATTCCAACAGATCTATACAACAAAAGATGCATTTCAATTTAAATATCACTTCATTGGCCGAATGAACTCATTCTGTCTCCTACAGTGGAGAGTATACTAAATGATAAACAGAAGGAAAGAACACATGTGCGTATGCCTTTCTTTCGAATAGTAGAAAGCGTTGAAACGTGAAAGGGTAACATAATTAGACTTATTAGTTGCAGCTAAATGCAAACGCACAAATTTCCCATTAGTTGCAGCTAAATGCAAATGCACAAATTTCCACTGAAATACATAGAAGACAAAAATGCACCAGCCCTCATCTTTCAATCTGCTAGAATTTTATCTAAAAAACACTGCAGGTCAATCAATGTCAAACCCAGAGAGGATTGGTGACCCAAAATTTTCAAACTAAAGATGCGCCCTTCCCAAATCATTAGTCATAATACAAATATTAAAACCAAATCCCAAATAGTTGCCATTATTTAACATTGACACAATATATACATTGCACAAAAAAACAAATAAATATAACACCAACAATTTCCACTATATGATAGCTCCTTTCAGCTAATTATTCCTCCTGTTCAAACCAAGGAAAAAAAAACACTAATAAGGTACAAACTAGGGTGGGAGGATAACTAACAGTATTCACTATGTTTTGCCCAAAGAAAGGCCTCTTGCTTAAAGTAACAAAAACAGAGATCTAACGTTAACTCACCAGTATGGGATACTGTAAAATCCAGCCAAATACCGGAATCTGATAAAGAAACGCCTTGATTGAGGGCCAAAAACCACTGGGAAGAACACCATATAATTTAAAGTTATGTCCATGACACAAATAATAAAGAGCGCATGAATGAAAATCAGCGCCAAAAACAAAAAGAAAAACTGGGATAAGTATATTGACAAGATCAAGACAAATGCTTACCCAAATAGGACAAAGCAGCCATAAATTTCCACAAGTATTCCAACTACTGGCCACCGCACAAATATAAAGAATAACCCGAGAAGAAATGAAACTGAACCCTGTTTAAAACAGATAACTAAAAGTTACACATGGGTATTCATTTGTAGTTCGTAGGTTGTGCACTTTTCAACTCAATAATATGATCCCCAAGCAGGCAAAACTTTTCTTCAGCCAGGATCCAGAATACATATTGACAAAAGCATCACCTTTCACATAATTGATACTTTCAGGTTAACTACAAAATTGACATGCTGCAACAGAGACAAGTGAATTTTCAGCATGCTAGGGACTAGCATAATCTCATAGAGCTCCACTTTCAATGGAAAAGATAATTAATAATGGCCAAGATAAATATACTCCTAAAACTGAATAAGTATTGTGAACCAAAAATGTGTGTATCACGACAAAACTTTGACAAGATGATGTAAACACAGAATGCTATGCATGCATTCCCCTGAGCAAGTACCTTATAATTCCTTTGATTTGTGAAGAGTTGCAATGTTGATCTCCAACCAAGTAAAATAGCTACGCCTGTTAGCCAAAATATCTGATGGCAAATGGAAAGGCAAAGAGAAACATGAAAATAGAATCCTAAGAGGGGTTGTAGATAAATAAAGGAAGCTGAATGACACAAATTTCTTACATTTCCAAGTGCTAGCAAACCTCTGTCAAAAAACAGAATTATGGCTAGAAAGGTGAAGAATATACCAAATCCAATTAGGCCCAGACCAACCTCTGCAAGTATATATTGGTACAGCAAAGTGAAATGTCAACCTTCAATTCCCGTATGAAATAAATTAATAGATACACGGATTGGGACAAAAAGGCAAGCCAACTGTATCAGCACAAGGGATTGCATAGGTGCACAATAAATTGAAAAGCATCACCAACATTACATAATTTATGCATTAGTAATTTGGCCCAGTGAAAAGCACTTGGTCCTTGGCAGACTGGTTGTTTTGGTTATTAGGTTATCAAAAAAGTACCTGACCCATGCAAAAGGTTTCCAGATTACTTAATTAATCTCACATGGTCATTCCACATGAGGAGCCTACCCTCAGGTCTAGTTCTGCTTAAGCTGTTCTAGATGGCTGTTCTATATTTTCCTTAAGTGTTGCCACAGTACATCTCAATATTCCATCTGCCTTAATGATACTTAATAACCCGGTTGTGCAAACTTCAAAATTGAACAGAATTGACTTCAATTTGAATGTTGTCAAAACTCTTCCTACTCAACTTGAACATATGTGCTTCACTTTAGTGGTGCAAATGGAAACCCTAATATAGTTCCATCATTAAACCTAACAAAAAGCAAGGGAAAATTAAAACATTCAAATAGTTCAACGACATCAATAACCATGGACAATTCAAAGATCAATTATTATTTTCCCAAGTGATCTAGATAAGAAACTACATATTCTAAAACAATTGGCATATAATAACACATAATTTTTCCAAAATTTCCATGAAGATCCATTTGAAAAAATCCAACATTCCAATACCAAGTAGCTCCTGGAGATACATTAATTTGAATAACTTACATGAAAATAAACCATATTATCAAACAAAAAAATCAGATTAACTCACTTTTCTGCTCGGTTAATTCATACGGCATCTCGCCAAGTAAACAGGAAGCTATTACCGGATTCTTTTCCTGTAAAAGAAATGGCAATACGATTCAGATATATTATCAACAAACATAACACGAATTGAATCCAAAGAAGAGAGAGGTAGAAGAGGATCACCCACTAGTGAGTATCAGTTTTGAGTTCGTGTCATCGTATATGAATGAGAAATGTAAGCATCTTTAAATCAGAAATTCAAACAATTAAAAGATAAGAATATGGGCTTTAGAAGGAGTAAACATGGGCCCAACTCAGATTAAAACACTATTGATGGGCCTACAAACCAATCTTGTCATTTCGTATTCTCACTTTGGGCTTTACGGTTGCATCTTGAAGTCTTCACAGTCTTTGAAATGTCTCTCGATCTCTGGACTGGGTTAAGCGGGTTCGGGTGGATTTTATAGGTACCCATACGTTAGAAATTACCCGACACGAGTAGAGGTTGGAGGATTCGATTAGGCCAAGCCATTCAGGCCTTTACAGTATACTACACTTTAGATTAGAATCACAATGGCCAAGCCACCGGGCTCCTCACACAAGTGAGTGACCCGGGTTCGATTCTAATTGGGAACAAATAGGAGGGAAGTTATAAGGAGACTTGGGAGAATAAGGGTGTATGGAGATTTGGTGAACTAACAACTAACAACTAACTTTGTCCGATAAAAAAAATATATTAGAATCACAATGGAATGGATGGTGGTAGAAGAGAGGATGGAAAAAATTTTCAAGTGAACAAATAGCCGCATGTTGGGGGTTCAAATCTTGCATTTAGCATGGATTTGACCCCTTGGAAACGGATTCAAACAATGAGTTGTCTCTATAAGTCATTTGATGATTTATCCCCAGGAACAGAGCACCTAATAGTAGGATACACCATTTATATTAAATACCTGCGATTTATTCTCAGAACATGGCCTAATGATAGGGTACACTATTTAATTTAGATTCACCTATAATTTATCTTCAGGGGCTTCTAAATGGTAGGGTACACTATTTAGATTAGATACTTGCGATTTATTCTCAGAGCAAGGCCCCTAATAGTAGGGTATAACATCGACGGTTATGCTACAATTTTCTTGCAAATGTATCTCTTTTTTTATTAAAAATATGAGTTTTTTTTTATGTACCATTTATAAATCATTTAATTTGAAAAAAAAAAAACACTAGTGGAATTGCATTTCAAAGGTAGTTCTTGAAGAATACAGTGTATTTTATAAAACATCTAGATGGGTTGAGCTAATCACTACTAAATCTGTAATATTTGACAGTTAGAATTTTTTGTAGATAAAATAAGAGCATTTAATATTCCCTCACATATAGTAAGTAACACGAACTGGCCAGTACTTGGTTTAGGCTGGTAGTCCCAATTTAACCTTTTTAAGGTGTAATAGAAAATTTACAATAAGGCAAAGGCTCATGCGCCTAGGAATATGTCGTGTCCTTATGAGAACACAACTCTCCCCTTCCATATTCTATTTAAACTTATGTATTGTTAGGGGTTTAAATTGTAAAGGAGCACGAAAATTGCAAAGGAACACAGTGTCTCCGGGGCACAAGAGTCTCACTCTTACAATAATTATAGTTTAGATCTATTAAATATTAATATGATTTGTTTTCTTTTATTTATATTTAAATAGATCTTTATATTATCATTTACAAATAGATTATTTTTATTATAGTTTTAAGGAGTATAATTGATTAATGAAAATTAGGATTAATTTATTCATTTATTGTGTTTTATTTGTGTTCATCGCGTATTCTTTTCGAATTAACAAATTCTTACTTTTAATCATGTTCTTGTCTACTTTTACAGTATTTTTGTGAGAATGTCAAAATAGATATTTTTGTTGTTTGGTGTTCTTCATATAATCAACAAATTGACATTTCACTGTAACATAAATTACTTTACATAACACGCGAAAAATGTTATCTAATAGTTTAATTGTGTTATTATAGACGATAGATAACACTTTTAGGGGTGTCGTTGTTGTCCCTGTTACCTATTGTCTTATGTTACACTTTTTCTTAATATAGTAACATTTAATAAAAATGTTACATTTACTTTAGTAACACTTCATAAATGTTTAGGGGTGTCGTTGTTGCCCCTGTTACCTATTGTTTTTTCTTAATATAGTAATACTTAATAAAAATGTTACATTTACTTTAGTAACACTTCATAAACGTTTAGGGGTGTCGTTGTTGCCCCTGTTACCTATTGTGTTATGTTACTTTTTATAAAATTAAAAAATAAAAGTGCAATTGCTTGGATTTGATCCCACGACCTATGAGTTATAATATGTTTCAACTACTAGCTAAACCATTAATCTTAACATATATTAAATATTTATTTTAGTATATATTTCAAGTTTTTTTTATTTTACTTTTTAAATAAACTTTTGTAGTTCAATATTTTAACCGTTAATATAAAATATAAGCAAATATAATTTAAAATAATTTTTCATGATTAATATATATTTTTTAATTTTATTAAATAATATATTATAAAATAAAATATATTTTACGTAATGAACTATATATACTTATTTTGTATTTTATATTTACATTAAACTAATATATTCAATTTTTTTAAGAAAATTATTAAAAAGTATATACGTAATTTATTTTTTAAATATGGGTAATATATATATATATATATATATATATATATATATATATATATATAAATATATATATATATTAGTATTAATCTTATAAATAAGGAGTATTTAATATACTATTTTAAAATATTATGTAAATAATTTATGTATGTATAAGTGTTACTTAAAAATGTTACTTATGAATAAGTGTTACATTATAATGTTACACTTGTAAAAATGTTACATAAAATGTGTTATACATATAAAAGTGTTATGTGCATGTGTTACATATTAGAATGTTACTTATATAAAAAATGTTACAAAAATGTTACATATCATAACAATTTTAAAAGTGTTATCATTTTGTGTTAAATAAATTTAAAGTGTTACTATGAGGTGTTATTTAATGATACTTATGTTGTAGTGTTTGTTTTATTATTGTTCTGAGTTTGATTCGAAAAAATATATTAACAAGTAGTATAATTCAAAACATATTTGCAGGTCTATTATCGAATCTATCATTATCATATAAATTTTATACTCGATTAAATGATTAACTAACTATATTAGTAAATAGGCAAAGTTTAAATTTAAATGTGTTGGAAGAATAATCCTCCCCAGCCCAGTAAATGTCTTCATATTTCAATTTTGAGATGTAGGGTTTAAATAAGTTGAGGTTAACAAATGAATTTAATGAATATTTTATCCCTTCGAAATTCAAATGTTTAAGATTGATTTGATTTGATTATAACCTGGTGTGTGTTAAATAAATGACATTGATCTGTTTTTGAAGTAAAATATAATAATTATGAAAAATTAATTACTTTATCAATTATTTAAATTAGAGAAGAGTAATGGATTTATGAAACCTACATCGAGATACTCTCTTATAAGTCCGATATATGTGATATGGATTGTGAGATGAATCGATCCATTGTTAACATATAGTTGTTATATAGGTAAAATATATTTATTGGTACTTAAAGTATATTCGTAGTGAATCATACTATAATACTTTAAAAACATACTTTAATTCATTTTTCATTGTACTTTAAAAAAAAATATTCCTACTTTAACTACAAATTAACATACTTTATTTATATAATAAGTATACTTAACAACGGATCGACCCGTCTCACAACCCATCTTGCATAATTATCGTCTCATAGGAGACTTTGTCACTTATATCATATAAGTACGGATTAAGTTCTCGAAACTTTTTTTTTGGGGATAAAAATATATAATCGCCCCTAGGGATGTAATCGAACGAACCAAGTCGAATACTACTAGGTTTGAGTATCGTTTGTTAAGGAATTATCAAACTCGAGCCCGAGCTCGAACTCGTCAAGAAAAAAAATATCGAACTCGAGCTCGAAATCAAACTATTTGTTAAGGCTCACGAACGTGTTCATGAACACATAAAGTAACTTGTTTATGAACATTTTTTCATGAACATTTAAATATTTTTGTTCGTAAATATTAAAAGAACGTTTCATTTATAAACATCTAATGTTATTCATAATATTAAATAAACAAACTAACAAAATATAATAATAAACGTTACAAAATTATTTAAATATTTAAATAATGATTTAAGTTATTATCATATTTGTGTGGTTTAATATAAAATATTCAATTATTGAATATTAATAAATAAATAATAATATATAATACTGAAAAATAATTATAAAATTTACGAACATGTTTGCGAGTCATTAACGAGCTCATTAACCTATATGTTCGCGAGCTTTCGAGTCGAACACCCTTAGGCTTGAGTTTTGTTTGATAGACTATTTGAGCTCAAAATTTAAGTTTGATTTGGTTTGTTAAGGTTAACGAACGAGGTCGAACGAACACTTTATCGAACCGAGACCCAAATAGTTCCCGAACGGTTTGATTTGGTTCGGTTACATCCCTAATCGCCCCTAACAAGAAGTACGTTGATTAACGAAATATCGAATTTAATTCAGTTAGGTGGTTGCAATTAATTTTGTTATGAGATTAGGTTTGATTGGTTCACCAAATATTTGTTGAGTCATATATATACAGATTATAGAGTGATTCTGGATTGAAATTGATGTCGTTTTCAAGTGCCTACTTCTCATCTACGATGGATTACAATTACATTAGTGTTAAATTAAAATTAAATAAATCTGAAATGATAGTTTTCAACTTCTTTTAGGATTCATACAAATTTAATATATCACTAGACTGACGTGTTAATTTATATTACTACCTATTGTTCATAAAACAAATCATTATACAACTATAACGTTACATTAAACTTTTTTTTTAATAATTTTATCGCTATTTATCTATCTTATGAAATTCATTACGAAAGACAATTCACAGTTGTTTGTCTCCTAATTTTTATAATACTCCTACATTTTTTTTCCTACGTAAAGTGAACTTTATAATTATAATGTTTAATAGTAGTAATTAAGTACTTATATGGGGTGAAATCGATCCATTTCCACGATTCTATAATTCATATAAAGAGGTGGATATCCATTTCCATGAATGCTCAGTTTCAGATTTCCTTAGATTCATAAAAGGGTGTTGCATCTAGACATCGTTCAGGTGGTAAGGAGAGTGGAAAAATTTTTCAATTGAGATGATAGTCATAAAAAGGAGCTTCAAACTCCTTCTTAATTCATTCAAATAATAAGTTTTCTAACGAGACCTCAGATGTTTTGTTACATTTAAATATTACATCTTTTTTTACACCGAAGTAAAATCTCTACATTTTTCTTAGGAATGCTATTTTTTTATAAAGTATAGATTTTATTATACTCTACGTGTCAATCATTTAATAATTTATAATAGGAGATGCAATATTAAAATATAATAGAATATTGAATTGTGCTAAGGTGGGGCACACATTTTTTAAGAAACAAGTATGTTGTATAATTATTTGGATTGTTTCCAGCTGGAGACTTTAAGATTAGTATTTAATAGTTTTAATTCAATAAAGTCAATTTCAAATCATAACTAACCTTATCAAAACCACATAAATTAAGTCTTAGAGTTGATTTTGTACTTGTTTAACTTCAAAGTGTAATCTTCTCAACATATCTAATCTGATTTAAATCAATAATTTATACTTCTAGTTTGTCTCCACCTTGCAAATACATTTAATTTTGTAAGCACTTAGATTGAGTTTGCATTAACTTTTCTATAAATTTAAAAAAAAAAATTAAATATGTAGTTCACTTGATGAATATGAAGTATCTTATTTTTTGAATTGAAATATGATAAGAGTTGACAAAGAAGATATTAATGATAACGCAAATTATTCCTGACAACGGATTCATCATGCATCGTGACATTATTTTTAAAATACATGACATATTATTTTTTGAAGCCATAAACTATTATTCTTTTCATTGAACAATATTACTCATAATTAAATACATGACATATTATGTTATATTATACTATATAATTCTTTTAATTTTTGTTCAACAAATTAGAGTACATGTTGAACTGGATTTTGAAAAAACAAGTTATAATTATAATTTTTGAAGTGTATAATACTGATTCAATGATCAAATAATTATGAGATACGAATTAAGAAGGAAAATCATGACAATGACTTGAAATTATTTTCTAAGATATATTCAAGTTATGAAGCAAACTTCCTAAATTTTGATAGTTTAGCAAAACACAAAATTTGTTTAATAGTTTAGATCAATTGGCGAAAATTAGTAATTAGGGAGTTTGGTGTGAACACACATACTGTTAAACAATTATACCCTTAAAAAATTTTAATCCCAAAAAATAAATTTTAAATATTACTAATTATCTAATTCACACAGTGTTGTCCTCTTAAACTAAACTTTTTACATTGTTATCTTTTCAATAAACAAAAAGTTATGGCATTAGATCCGTGTGCCCAAATCTATTTTATATTCTTTAATATTAAAAATTATACTATTTAATATAAAAATTTATACCCTTAATTTTTTGAAAAAAAAAATGTTAATATTCTTTATATTTCCATTAACATTTTCACTGAAAAAATAATACTTTTAGTATATATTATTTAAAACAAAATATTATGTCCTCTTAACATCTTGTGTATCCAAACGCACAAAAGAACGCCTAAAAAAAATTATTATGAAATAAAAGAGGGGGAGGGGGGACTCTATTTTCTACCCAAAAAAAAAAAACTCAGATATAAGCCGTACAAGAGCAATAAATTCAAAAATTTTACTACACGATATTGAAAAGATATTAGATTTGTGAAAAATAAAAATCACAATATGCTAGTTTTTCCCATTCCAAAAAAAAAAAAAAAAGACTCGCTAATACAACATGACATTGGATCTTTTTACTAATTCCAGAAAAGAGCACCATATTAACTAACAAAATATATGGAGCTGTGTATGTATAGATGTCATCAACCTTTTGATTTCTCTCCCTCTTTAATCTGAGCTTAGATGTGTATGTATTGACTGTATGAGCTATTCCTATGATATTACAGCATCCTTGTTTCTCTCCGATGAGGGGAACGGATTACAGCACGATGTTATGTCTATACCGGCTACCTCCATGGCATTGCACACCCATAGAGGAACATCTCCATTTGGAAACTACAAAACGCCAGCAGTAGATCAGGTTCAGCAACTAGGCTAGGCATAAGAGTTTGTACAGATCAAGCAAATGGATTTAAGATAACGGTTCGTCAGCAGTAGATCAGGTTCAGCAACTAGGCTAGGCATAAGAGTTTGTACAGATCAAGCAAATGGATTTAAGATAACGGTTCATTGGATGACATCCTCTTGTAAAGTTAAAAATGAAACGTTCAACGCTTATGTGCTCTTAATTAAGCACAATATTAAAACAATCTTTGGGATGGGATATGAATCACATTTTTAAGCATAAAATGTAGATGAATGAAAATAGTTGAGTAAAACATAGAACAAGAAAGATTCATGAAAAAAAGTACCATTTTCTGCAGAAACTTGCAAACAAACCTGGAAAATAAGGGCAAAAGAAATTGGTGAGTAGTATACTAGTGAAAAACAGAAACTCGATTTTAATGAATGATGTTAGTAAAAAAAACAAGATGTCTTTATGTGTGTGTGTGGAACCATGAAAAACTACAAGAAAGCTTACTCTGGAAACTGGCCGCTGATGATTGATGAGTGTAAATCCCTGCTAAGCTGTACCAACGACGGAAATGAGCAGGTAATCCATCAGGGAAGAGAAAAGGAAAAATGTCCAGACAAATCTTGAGATTGAATATATTATGTAGAACAGACCTTCATCATGTAATATAAATTGTGATAAGATAATAGTTGAGATCCCATGGCATCTTTAGTGACAAGGCAGTGTATGTATGCTCTTGAGTAATTCTTACACACCTGTCACAACACTCCAAAAATAAGAAAATCTAAAATAGATAACAAATCAAAATCACAATCGGTAAAGCATGTGGATCATACCATGCATTCACACGAAGGATCAATAGGATGTGTATCATCAGCCATTGCCTGGTGTTTAAGCTTTAAAACACCCTGCATCAGAACAGAATAATTAATCCATTTTACATTGCCTGGTATTAATCCATAACATGAACAAATAATTAATACCTGAGGTACAAGAGCTGTCCCAAAGCGTGCAGTACGAGTAGGATAGACTCAGTCATACATGTCAGCACCTAATGCACTGCAAACTACAATATCTAGAGGATAGCCTACGCCCTGGAAAAATAATTGGCCAAGAAAGAAAAAATCTTGAAAACCCCTGTAGACGTGATAACACAGAAAATCAAAGTTGGGTGTACCATAACATATCGTGGTTTATTATCAGGCAGCGCAGCAGTGCACTGTGCAACAACTCGCCAGAATGAATCTTTATCCTCACCTCCGGCAAGACCACCAATTGCATATCTGCCAGAAGAAAATTCCAATTATTTAAACAGTAAGGGAAAAAATATTTCTAGCATCAGCCTTTCATGATAAACAATCATTTCTTAGCTAAATTGTGGTTAATTAATAAAGCATTGACATCAGTGTTAAAATACCTAGAGAAGTTGATGGCGTAAATATTTGTTACTTTTAGTTGCATTTGGATCTTTATCAATTTCAATCCCTGAAGAATTACATAATATAATCATATCAACTTATTAGATTGTAAAGGGAAACTACATTGATTCTAATTTAAGTTTTCAGGTTGTTCAATTCTCTTAATCTTTGGAAAGATAACAAGAGGTTCAGGTGTGTGCTAGGTTGATAGATAACCATAATTTCTGAATTCAGCCTGGACGAATATTGTTAAAATTATATTTTTGCATAATATAGTCAAAGAGGGATTCACATACCCAGGCAAATTACGTTCCACTAGACCTCTGACGCATATTTCCCTGGTAGCAATTAATTGCACAAGAAATTAACATACATTAATGTGCGAAAAGTATTTGAGCAGACCATTTTGAGGAGGTTAAAAGTCTAATTAACCTTAGAACTGGATCTAGGCCACCTTGCACAATTCCAAATAAATTCTGCTCATCGGATCTCTTGTGAGCTGGGGTAGACATTCACATTGCAGTTAGTGGGTTACTAAAGAATTGCTCAATAGAATAAGCAGCAGTTAAAC
The DNA here is from genome assembly GCA_023678885.1 of Pogostemon cablin. Lineage (NCBI taxonomy): Eukaryota > Viridiplantae > Streptophyta > Magnoliopsida > Lamiales > Lamiaceae > Pogostemon > Pogostemon cablin. The sequence continues at coordinate 4,751,737 of CM042988.1, read as the reverse complement.
TGATTACAAGTTTATTTACACTGATTTTTTCATCATTCTATGATTATTATCATTGTAGAATTCAAGCAACATTTAATTGTTTGTTCAAGTTTCTAATTTACTGGAAATTACCTGCTATGCATCTATCTATCCAACGAAGAGTACGATGCATAGCCTCTTCTATCCGTGGTCCTGTAATAGTTGTCCTCACAACATCATCAAGGGCCATAATAATATCAGCTCCTATTCGGTTCTACAACAGTAGAGAATAGAGATAACCAAATGAGTCACTCAGTCAAGAGGATACAGAGGGCCTGATTGGTAATAATAGCTAATCCAGCATAAACATAATTCATTAAACACTTTGAAGACTAAGAAATGGAATTAACAGAAAATAACCAAAGAAAAACCACTACAAATATGATGCTACAGCCACAAGAAGCAAGAAGTGATGTGTGGACCAGCTAAGTGCCGAACTCTCTCATCAGACTCAACAGTGACATCATGAACTTCCAAGAAAAAAAAAATTACAGTGTGAACAGGAAACTTAAGCAGTCTATGGTGCAAAGTAGGACCAATATGATTTTTTCTTGAACAGTCCATGATCAACCTCAGTTAATTGTCCCCTCCTGTTCACATGTGGACATCTAAATATTCTATTTGCAACCTGCGATCTAATAATTTATCAATCAAAATTTCAGTAAACTTAACTTGTGTTGCGCTTTTTTTTAAAAAAAAGTATTGTTAGAAAATAGTGATCTTTTCAATCTCCATTTCTCCTTGTCTTCATTCCTAATTAAAGTTTGGTACAACATAAAATTCCAAAGATTACACTATTGATTATTTGATTTTTGAATGCCTAATCCTTTAAAATCTAAAATTCATTAACAATAAGAAGAGGTTTCTTCCTTTTCATACATATTCATGATTAGTGGTGGGTGTTCCATAAGATACAATCTGGCATGGGTCAAGGATGATTGGTGTTCCATCTTATTATTTGCTTTAAATAAACCAATCCATGACATAGTTGGCCTAGCATATAATCCACATCAACTTGGATTGTAGTGACCTAGGAAGCATGTTGCCAAGCACCTTACTTAAAAAAGTAATCCAAACAATACCAGATGAAAGTAGTGGAACTTCAAATACAGGCAATCTCTTAGTCCACACTCTAGAAGTAATTGCATGCACAGCTAGTCAAAGAATTTTACTTGTATCTGTATTGACTCTTCTGGAGTAAGTAGCATGGGTTTCCCATCAACCGGTGACTGAAAAGCAAACATGAATAATATTAATCAGGAATTCATACTGGCTGCGCAATCAGAAGAAATCAACCGCTGTTCGAAATGAGTAACATATGGGTAAAGATTACCTGAAAGGTGACACCCTTTTCCGTTATGTCAGCCAGATGCAATAAAGAGACCTATAAGCATTAAGAAGCAATTTGCATAGTAAGTTATTTCTTCAAGATATTAAAATAAAAATCGTCTTAATGATCTAATTGAAGCAAGAAACTGCATCTGATAACAACATAAAAAGAGTTCATAAAAGCAATGTAAGATGATTTACGACAAGAAAATGAAAGAAATAAGACCAAAAGGATGATGTAAACTTGGAAAATTACATCATAAAGAGGTGATGACGTGATGGTTATACCAGAGAATATCAACCAGAATTATCTGATATTAACTTCAGAGATGCATGGCAGCCTCCAAATTATCTGCTTACAAGGCATAAAAGGAGATCATAGATAACAAGCGTGGCTGACCTCATAAGCTCTTTAAAACTAATCATAAGATAGGGATAAGCTTCTCTAAAGTGATAGATAAGAATTTTAAAAATAAGATCTTATTTGCTTCCAAAATAAGATAGGAGCTTATAAGTTGTTTTTGACCAAAAGAAACCTTGCCTAGTTTTCAAAACAAGATCTTATTTAGACCAACTAGTTCAACTTTTATAATTTAAATTATACAACAATCACTAGTAACATCATATATGCTCCATATCTAATACTATCTAAACACTTCCAACTTATTTTTAAAATAAAATAATACATCTACTAATTCCAAAAACATCTTATGAGATCTTCAGAATAAGCTTGAACCGGAAACTTCCTCTAAATGTCCAAAAACAATGGCAAATGACACAAATACTAAAGAAATTTCTAAGAAATACTAATAATTATGACTATGGATACATCAAAGAACTTCAGTTTAAAACTTTCACACATGAAAATTTTAAGAAAAGTAGAAATGAGATTGCATGCAATTAATATAGAGAGCATGGCACATGGGTATACTTCAATAAAATATTGGATCCACTGCCCAAATACATATGAAAATAATAAATAATGAAATTATAACAATTATTAAACTGAGATGACGGCACTACCATTTGAAAACCACCAGAGTCAGTGAGCAATGCCCTTGGCCAATTCATAAATTTATGAAGTCCCCCCAACTCATCAATGAGCTCTGAGGTGGGACGAAGAGCCAAGTGATATGTGTTTCCAAGAATAATTTGGCATCCAATGTCCTCAAGCTGACTAGTTGTCAGACCTTTTATTGTACCTGTAACAAATTGAACAAATATATAAGCAAAACACTCAAAAATATACAACTGAAAACAATATAAAACCAGGTGACAACATCTTACGCACCCGCCCTATTCCCTAACCATAGTAAATGAATACCCCCCCCTCTCTCTGCTTTTTAAGATTGGAATTAGCAGCATAATTATATTTATACGACGAGGCGCAAAGGTTAGTGCCTCTAAGGGCACAAGAGGCAGGAAACACTTGATGCTTCATACACGCCTCCTGAACACCAATATTTTCCTATCCTCAAAACACATTTTCCTAAGCTGTTATCAAGCTTTCCTTAATGAAGTGGCAATCAACCTCAATTTGTTCTTGCAAACATGTTTTACTAAGTTGTGAGTGACTCGTACGATTCTTAAATTTACTCATCAAATCATCCAAAGTTATCTAGAGCGTTAACGGTATAGAAAGACAGGCGCATAACTGCAGGCGTTTTCTAGAGAAAATTACACAGAAAGTCCACTAAAATGGGAATTTCCTATTGCATTTAGTAGTGCTTTGATGAAGGAGCACGGTAATCTTATAGGCAACTTCATATGCTCCATATATTTCCCTATTGCTTAAAAAGCACGATGGAAATCCATGATTGCTAATAAAGGAAAATCTCACCTCCTTTCTCCATGTTATTTCCACAAAATCATATGATGCTAATATTCGCAACGAATAGCTATATAATCATCTACCAAAGGAATCTTTAATCATCATTTTGAAGAGACACAAAATGACAAAAATCAGGAGAAACAGATTTATATAAACTTCAAAGCAACATAAAACACAGAATTTCCTTACCTTGGGTACCCACGGGCATAAATAACGGGGTCTGGCTGACAAAGTGAGGAAGTGTAAGTTGAGCTGCTCGACGATTGAACCTCCCAAGAATCTAGTACCCAAAATATGAAAAACAAAATTTAACGTAGCAGGTATCTCAAAATTGGAGGTCATACAACAAGATTGTTATGGAATATTTAGAATTTTGAATATATTTAAAAGGATAGCAGATCTTGTAAATAAAGAATCTAACTTAATGATTGAATCTTGGGGCACATTGCTAATGGTGATAAGCTGATAAATTCTCATTCATGAAAGTCATAGACATTTTAACATCGTCCATAATCCAGTGCTATTGGTAATGAGAACAGCAATTCAAGGATTAAATTCTACAATAAAAAATTTAAAACATTCAATTTTAGGTATTTATGTGAGCATGCATAATGAACCAAACGTAGTAGTTGTACCTCAAAACGAAGAGCCATCGATTTCCTTCTTGACCTGTGAGTACAAAAACAAATAAAGTGGTAAATGCATGTTCAAAGCCTTTTTGACAAAAAGTCGTCTAAATGTAGAAAGGCGAGTACAGAGTATCAGAGAAGTTAGCAAGGAAAATAGACACAATCAGCTTTAAATCTGTCAAGTTTGTATTCTATACTCAACTGTACGACTCATTCAAACTCTCATTCAGTACTACCTCAAGCTCCTACAACCAATCAAATGAAAACAAAATCTGATTCAATCTGAAGTGCAAACTCATAGAGCAAAAGCATTACCCAAACCATAATCGTTTTCCAGAACTCGAATGTCGAATCTGAGCTAATGCTAACATTCTCAACGATTTCATTCCAACCAAAATTCACAAAATAACAATAATCCTCAACGTCAAACCGAATTCATACTAAACAATGAAACCGAATCCAAAGAAGTGTACGGATGCATGCTCGTATTCTAAATAAAAGCATATCACGTACCCGACGAAGCGGCGGAGAATTTTGTGGGCGTATGGCGGAGGTGGCGGCTGCAAGCTCGGAGGCGCTCCTTTCGGGTAGGGTTTTACAGAGTCAACTGTCAATGGAGCTTTATTAGGAATAATGGTTGACCACGTCATCAACATTGCTGACATGGCATCACAATTCGATTCTACGCGGGCCCTTTTACATGGATACTTGTTTGCCGTTGGAACCTTCATGCGAATGCGATTGTGTTTTTGCCAAAAGAAAAGATAATTTAAAGATAGGGCTATAGGAGTGCAGCGGCTCTAATTTATTACAGCTGTAAATATATTATTATCTTTCTTGCCCTAATTTATTTTGATTTTTTTTTTTGGGGGGGGGGGGAAGGGGGGGGGGGGGGGGTTGTGCTGCATTCCATTAATTTAATAATTTAATTATCGCCGATTAACTGTATTATGTTTATTAATTTATTAATTTTTTCTTTTTTTTGTTTTTCTGTTTTTTTTGTTAATTTTTTAAATTTAATTTTAAGAGTATAATTATAATTTTATAATTGTAGTTTAGGATATGTTTTACCCTAATAGTTTAGGACATATTTTACCCCTAAAATTTATTATTTATTCTTGGAGTTTAGGGTTAATTTTTAGGGTATAATTATAATTTTATCCTTATGGTTTAGAGCATATTTAACTTCTAGATTTTTTACAAATAATAATAATAATAATTTAACAAAAACAGAAAATAAATAATTAAAAATAAAATATAATTATTTTAATAAATAATTAATAAATATAAAAAGGTAAGGTGGGGTGGGGTGGGGTGGGGGGAGGGGTGGAGTGTTGGTTATTTTAGTGATTTAAAATAGTAATTAATATATATAATTATCATGTTTTTTAAAGAACAGTTTTGGTCAATAGCATTAATAATGTATTTAAAAAAATGATATGGCTGATTGATTGTCCTAAGTTTTTTTCCTTCATAACCCCAAATATTAACTATGGTAATAACCCCCTACATTAAATTGTATTTATTTAGTTCCAATGTTTATGATGGTGGTCCAACATATATATTACAAAAATAGCTTCATGTGATATACACATATATTTTTACGCAACTTGTACACAGATTTCCTACATACTGCACTTCATATACATATCTTTCTAGCTATCAAAAATATTCCTATATACTATATTATATTTCCTTGAGCATTGAGTATTTTGTGGTTCGGGGTTCTCATCGCTGCACACGAGAGGACTATCGGGTTGTCGAATCTTGGGAGAAGAACGTGAAAATCAATAATATTATACCAGTGCAGTGGGGGGCGTTTCTTCTCTAAAGATAACACTTGTGCGTGCTTCGACCCAGGCTACCCCTAATCTTTATTTATTTTTAATTGAATGTTTATTGTTGAACTTGTTTAATTCTAAATTAATATCCCCACTATGTGTTAATTTGTTTGTATTTATTTAATATTTTCCAACATGGAGGACCGTGAGTTTGGGTTAAGAGGTAGGTAGGGGGGTGTTTGGGGAGGGGGTTAAGGATGAATGTTGGGTTGGACCATCAGTTATTTGGTTGGGGCGGCCTAACCCACAAGGCCACAACCCGTAATAACCCGTGTTTTAGTGGGTTTAGATGAGATGAGTTGTTTTGGGTCGGATTACTTTAGGTCGAGTTATTTTTAGGGCAGATTATTAATGGATTTTTATCAGATTTTTTATGATGATCATGAAAAAATAATTAAGTATTCAATATTAACAATTTTAATTATCAAATGCTATATTGATCAATCCTCCTTAATTATCACATATTTTTCATTCAATTATAAAGCACATAACTAATCTCTATCATACATCATTTAATGATTATGACATGAATATATAATTGAAAATCATAAGTAGAAAATAATCATATAAAACTCATAAAATTAACAATGGAATAAACATTAATTCTTCAGTAATATGAAAACCGATGTAAAGGTCTATCAGTCAAATATGATCAAAACAACTTCAAATATCTAAAACTATCCTAAGAATACAAACAACAATCATGATGATTTAACGAAACTTACTCATAAATCTATAATCTAAAAGTAAGAATTGAATAGAAGAATATATAACACTTGTTTTAAAGGAATTCGTTGTCTTCTCTTTTATCTTGATATATAGATATTCCTTAGACAAATACAATAATTTTCAAAGTGTGGGATGGTTGGCAGATGATGGGTAGAAAGTAAAAGGCGGAAGGTATGGTGTGTGTAGCTTGTGAACTATAGAATGATATGGTATGTGTAGCTTGTGAATTGTGATGACAATGATTTTCTTTTAAAGATGTAGGAGGATTTAACAAAAAAAAAACCTCAAATTAGATATTCCTTTCTTAAAAAATATGGCAGTACATGAACAGTGAATGAGTCCCGTAAATTGGGCCTTTTTCCACACATCAAATCGAGTTTGAGCAACCCCATTCAAATACGTTGAGCGGCGTGGCTCGAGGTCGAGCAAGAATGGCTTGGAGTCGAGTGAATTTTATAAGAAAACGGATGTTCTGGTCAAAAGGTCGAGCGACACAGCTTGACCATGTTGAGTGGGAGTGCGTGACCACAACGTTTTTAGTATAAATACCATATTTAGACTCCATTTAAGTGATTATTGCGCCCAAATGATCATCTCTTCTTTGTGCATCTCCCAACATAGATAAATTCTGGATAAAGCTCTTTTCATCTTTTATTTTTATAATAAAACCTCAAATGTACATTTTTCACAAATATATGAAAAGTATGATTTTTGTACTATTTATGATAATAAATCCTCAAAAAAAGGTGTTAAAAATGTTGTTCACTCTTGAACAACGACAAAAATAAATAAGAACGTACGAAGGAAATAAATTTGTGAGGAAAATTTAATGGAAAAACAAGGAATATATATGAGTTCAATGTCTCCAAAAATATATTCATTCTTAACTTGTTCACCTACTTTAATATCAAAAGCAATAATTCATTCAAAATATGCAAGTTATGATAATTACTTGACCAATCCAAATGTTCAATCCACCTATATTCGATATGATAATGTTTGACTCTCACGCTCAAAATAAATAAGAGTAAAATATGTATACATGTTAGCTCTCGTATTAAATTTAAGTTTATGCATAGCTTGATAATTGTTTTCATATAAATTAATAATCTCTTACGCATATTAATAGTAACGGTAAGATATAAAGTTAAATCCATCTTATCAAAATTAATAATAAACATAAATAGCCGTATATATAAAACTCAAACAAATATATCTTATGGTATAAACACAAAGTACAAAATTAAAATGATAATAATAAACTTAAATGCACAAAATATATTCGCGAACAAAAATCCATAGTATATCCTTTCCCTTTATATTATTATTTCAAGATTATTTTTGCAATTACCTATTATAAAATAAAATTAAAAACAAAAACAAAAACCTACATGCATCTTTTGCAGTCTACGTGGTTTTTGTTGGAGACCTTAATTATGTTTCCTACTCGATCCATTCAATAACACCATCTTCTAGAAGCAGGAACGGTAAACTGATTTCTATAATATTTGTTTCCTTTTAAATTATTTATAAAAATAAAAAATTATATATAATCTAAATAAGAAAAAAAAATCAATTTAGATTTCCGGTAGATTTAACCTTGGCGGAGAGATTCCAGCCACCCATGTGACCGTTGTAAATTATAAATTATTTTAGAATGAACATGTTGGGATAAATACCGATTTGATTCCATAACTTTCTTCATGGTCCTTTTTAGTCTAAAAAAAGATAAGTTTGCCAAACTAGTCACATCGGTGAAAAAATAGGGTCATATATGTCCTATTTTCGCCAAAATACGGTGACATCGCCAGAAAATGGCACGTGATTGTCACGTGATAGCCGGAATTTTCTGGCGATGTCACCGTTTTCCGGCGAAGATAGGACGTATTTGGCCATATTTCTTCACTGGTGGGATTAATTCGGCGAACTTATCTTTTTTTGGACTAAAAAGGACCATGAGGAAAGTTATGAGATCAATTCGGTATTTATCCCTTAACATGTTAGGTTAAGTATCCTTTAATCGGGTATTTATTTATGAGACGAGGTGAGTATATTTAAAAAAAAATTTATGTACTTTTTAAAAATCATGAAATTAATAAAAATTGAACAAAATATTTTTAAAACTTTTTGATGTGAAATGCAGTGTATTAGAGTATTTTATATTTTAACATTTGTTCTTAGAATTACTTGTTAATTATTTTCCACAAAGTGTAATTTACTAAAAAAAAAAAAACTAGTAATGCTAGCAAATACTGTACTTGTTTCCGTGTTGTGGCAATATTCAATGGCGTGTTAAAGATGACAATATCTTTGTTTTCCAAATAAGAAAAAATGTAAATTAGGGAAATTAAAGTAGATGTAACATCAACCGTTCAAAATGTGACGATGAATCGACAATGGTCATATGTAGTATGTATATAATTATGTACAAGATATTCTTGTATTATATATTTATACTCGTAATTGTCACTTTCAATAAACCAACAGTCACCAAGTGACAAATATTGGAATTTTCTTTTGTAGTTTGCATTAAAGATACTGTATAAAAATATCATAACATTAAATTGATCAAGAAAACCGACTACTTATCATTAAAGCAAGTATCGTGTGGAATTATCTTAATTCTATTTAGAATTAAATATTTTTTTAATTAAAATATTGTCACCTCTAAGTAGACATGTAATTAATTATTAGGGACAAGCTCTGTGGATATTTATTTACTTTTTCAATGACAATAAAGTGAGCTTAATTAAGTTGCACTCACTTACGTACCATGCATATAATTAATTATCTACCCATATATGCATATTACTGTTATTAATTATATACTTGAATTAATATAAGGAGTAAATGTATGTGTATGTGAAATTATCCCGGATCCTCGGAACTCACACCTCTACTAATATAATTACTCACTACACATTAAATAACAATACTTTTTAATCTCCGTGCCCAAAAATAAATGACACCCTTAAATCCACATAGAAGGAATATTAATTAATGGCCTCCATAGGGAGAATGGGCCCATTTACCCTAAAAACCATTGTCAATCATTAATTAATTTATATAACATTCATACCCAATTATTCATTTTTTAACCAAAAAACTCTCATCCTATTGGAATGTTAAGTCGGGATTCCGACACCAAATCCGACATTCGATGAAATACCCCACCCTATCGGAATACTATGTCGGGGTTCCGACACCGAATCCGACATCTGATAATGTCAGAATCAGTGTTGAAACCCCGACATAACATTCCAACAGGATGGTCCGACATCCAATGATGTCAGAATCGGTGTCGGAATCCGGACATAGCATTCCGACAGGGTGGGGTTATTTTAATCCAAAAATGGACAATTAGGTATGAAAGTTATACAATTTATTATATGGATGAAAATAATTTTCGTTTTTGAATATTTTTAGCAATGGCATATACTATATATATATATATATATATATATATATATATATATATATATATATATATATATATATATATATATATATATATATATATATATATATATAAATAAGTAAATATGGGTTACATATATAAACCATTGGTTTAAGTTTTTTTTTTCTTATCCTAGTATATTTTCAGTGAATGTTATAAATGCTGAATTTTATCAATATAACCAATAATTTGTCATTAATAAAAATAAATAACCCGATTGTATATATTTATGAATATTATATACTAAGTTTTTATAATTTGCTAGTAAATATTCATAAATTGATTGGATCTTTAAAAAAGTCAGTTTTAAGGATAGTAAAGCATTTAAACATATTTAACTAAATATGGGTCATAAATTTTCTTTTGGAATAGTCAGTTGGGGTTGGGCAAGGTGAGTAATAAAAGTACGTGAAAATAACTTTCGAAATAAAAAATATAATAACAATTAATTAAAGTAGTTACAACAACGACTCAACGAGTTGGATAATGTGACCATCATATTAATTCGACTTTTCTAGCACACTATATTAGCAAGCCCAATAGTATGCTTTTATATTAAATTCGCAGTGCATGCGTAAGTACCACAACTTTCTTTCATATCAATTAATAATTTTTTACACATATAGACACTAATCACTTATATATTTATTTTATATATAAAGTTAAAATTTATCTTATCAAAATTAATAAAAACATAAATAGCCCATACAAAAACTCAAACAAATATAACTTAAAACCTAAATAGTCAATACAAATTAAACCACAAATATAACTTAAAGTGTAAACATAAAGTATAAAATTAAAATGGTAATAATAAACTTAAATGCAAAAAATATATTCGAGAAGAAAAATTCATAGAATATCTTTACCTTTATATTATTAGTTCAAGATTATTTTTGCAATCCCATATTAAAAGATTTAAACAAAAAAAACATGCATCTTGTGCAGTCTACGAGGTTAATTTTTGTTGGAGACCTTAATTATGTTTCCTAATCGATCCATTCAATAACACCATCTTATAGATGCAGGAACGTTAAACTGCTTTCTATAATATTTTTTTCCTTCAACTTATTAAAAAAAATAAAAATTATATAATCTAAATAAGAAAAAAAAAAAACATTTTAAATTTTCGGTAGTTTTGACCTTGGCGGAGAGATTCCAGCCACCCATGTGACCGTTGAGTATTAGTAATTTGCAATGAACATGTTATAGTAAGTATCTTATGGGACGAGCTGAGTATATTTTAAAAATTATACTTACAAAAATTATGAAATTAATAAAAATTAAACACAATATTTTTTAAACTTTATGTGAAATGCGGTATATTAGAGTGTTTTAAATTTTAACATTTGTTCTTAGAATTAATTATTTATTTTCCACAAAGACTAATTTATAAAATAAAATAAAAAATTTCAAACAAGTAATGCTAGCTAATATTGTGTTTCCTTGTTGTGGCAATATTCAATGGCGTGTTAAAGAAGACATCTTTGTTTTTCCAAATAAGAAAAAAAGTGAATTAGGGTAATTATAGTCAGATGTAACATCTAACTGTTCCAAATGTGATGATGAATCGACAATTGTCATATTTAGTATGTATATATAATTATATACTCCATATATTCTTACTTACATTTAGTACTCGTAATTATCACTTTCAATAATAAAACCAATAAGAGTGTATATTGTGCACCGGGTGCAAGGGTGCACCCACATGTGTATAATTTTTTATTCTATTTTATAAACATGTTATACTATTTTGTATACGTGTTTCGTAATAATTATATATTTTTAAGTTTTTATTAAAAAAACTAGCATCATATGTGTATAACTTTTTATTCTAGTGCATACATGTTTTTTAATAATTGTATATTTTTTTACACTCAAATTTTCATTAAAAAATCTAACAATTAAATTGTATACATTTTGCTTTTAATTATATAGATGTTTATGTTTATATTTATATATGAGTGCATCCTATCTTAGGGTGCATCCCGGTACACACTATACTTAGCCAACCAACAATCACCAAGCGACAAATATTGAAATTTTCTTATTGTAGTTTGCATTAAAGATACTATACAAAAATATCATAAAATTAAATTGATCAGGAAAATCGACTACTCCTACTTATTAAAGCTTGTATTGTGTGGAATTATTTTAATTCTATATAGAATTAGATATATATTTTTTTAATTAAAAATATTATAACCTCTAACTATACATTTTGAAATATTTTCACTGTCATCACTTAGTAGACATGTAATTAATTATAAGGGACAAGCTCTGTGTGTGTTACAGTGGATATTTACTTCTTCAATGAAAAGAAAGTGGTCATAAGTTGCCAATTAAGTTGCACTCTCTTACCATGCATATAATTAATTATCTACCCATATGCATATTAGTGTTATTAATTAAACTACTTGAATTAATAAATTAAGGAGTATATGTATGTGCATTATATATGTTTATGGGAAATTTTCTCACATCCTCATGTGCAGTGATCCACCTCCCCCACAATTTGCCTGTCAAATAGTAATAGGATACATTTTTTTTCCTATCCTATTTTTGGTGGGATGTTATTATAAAATGCTCAATTTTACCAATATAATCTTGATTTGGTTTGCAAATTCTATAAAAATAAATGACTCTATTATATATATATATATATATATATATATATATATATATATATATATATATATATATATTTATTTATTTATAATTTGATTGTACATTTTTTTATTACTCGTACATATTTATGGATTGATTAAATCTTTAAAATTGAGTCACAAATTGAATGGGGTATTTTTATCATTTAGAGTATTTAAATATTTTCAACTAAATATGGATCTTTTTTTTTTGTAATACTCGGTTGGCCGGGGTGAGTAATAAAAGTATGTGAAAGTAACTGTCAAAATTTTTTAAAAAAGTATATATTATCCCAATTAATTAAAGTAGTTACAAGTACAGGTTTATATATATATATATATATATATATATATATATATATATATATATATATATATATATATATAATTATGAAATAATAATTAGAAGGCAAGAAATATATTTCTGCAAAGCATTTCTTAGGACCACGTATCGAAAGTAAAAGTGGCGATATGTGTCGTTGCAAGGGGAGTTTGGAATTATTATTTTTCAAGCAAAATATTAATATATTAAAGAAATTAAATGGTATATTGGTTTTCTTTTTACCTTTATTGTTAATTGTTGACCAAAATCATCACAAAGGGTGCAAAATGTTTGGTTAATTGTCTCCACATGCCAAATCTAATAATTCAGATCACATGCACTTCTACAAAAGAGAAAAGAATTACAAAAAATATATAATAAAAGGATTTTTATTGAAAACGACTTTAAATTGTGGTGGAAGAGTGGGATTAAATTAAGTACAGTTCTGAAATTTTGGCATTTAATAAATTCCAAACGTATATAAATATATAATAATTAAAGTCAACTTTTTTAATAATTATGATTTTGTACACATAATTATTAGCATTGCATTTTCATTTTTTTAGTTTTAATTTTAATTTTGCTTTATTCTCTTTGTAGAATGAAAAAAAATGCAAATAATTGAGCTAATTAAATTGGCAAAATACTATCAAGTCTCGAGAAGAGTTATAAAAAGGTAAAGTGCTAATAATGAAGAAGCAGTAAATTATTTCACTATTTAGAAAAATGTAAAAAATATCGATTGTGAAACGATATAACGAAATATTTTCCCGTTAAATTGATGATTTTGATTAGTCAAAAAAAATTAGGACATACGGTTAAGAGTTCTTTTTTTTCTTATATATAGTGTTTGTTATCTTGTCGGTGCGAACATATATATTCTTATAGCTTTATGGAGTATTATTTATTTAAATTAAATAATAGCATAATTGTATTTTATTTTATTTTATTTTATTTTTGTTGAGTATACGCGTACATTTCCCAGTTGTAGCCCGTAGGGACTATTAATTTATAATATAATCAAACAAAATTTCAAACTTTGCTACTCAAGTTATAATGATATTTAATTAAACAAAGAAAAAACATCAATTGACAATATATCCAATAATTTTATTTAAGTCACATGCACGAATAATATGACATCATAATTTCATTATAATTCTACTTCCTTAATTTGTCTCAATTACAATGATTGAAAATTTGTCTTATTTGTCCATTCTATAGTTATTATAATTACATTCTAAACCTATACAAAAAGTCATGTTAACTAATTTAGAAAGTGTAAAATAGCGTGAGATGTTTTTAAGCAAAAACAAATAAATAATAATTTTATGGAATGATTGAGATTTTTCTCTCCACATGTATGTCACTTATTTAAGGCGTGTAATATGAGATGTAATGCGAAAATGTAACATAACATCCGACATTAACAAAGGAGTATCTTGGTTGTCATGTTTATTGAATTGTGATGAATTTAATTGTTTAAAAAAATAAAATTCTGATGAATTAAACTGTAAATCGACCTCACATTGTCACTACTCACTAACTTTAAAACGACATCGCTTCCACGGAACAAAAGTAAAAAGGGGCAAAAATGACTGCTCATGTGAAGGATCGTGGTGGTGACATGTACAATTACAAAATGCAAAGAAGTGGAAATAATTAATTAATGGATCGATTTACAACGTGTACTCCATTTATTTATTTTAATTAAGTATTATTTTTAATCACAACAATAGGATGGAAGTTTGTGAGTAATTAGAAGTTGAAAACGCAAAAATCAAAGTTGTCTAATCAGATCTTGGGTATAATTAAATTCTAATATACTACTCCAGCTGTAATAAATATTTTAATTATAATCAAATAAAATTGAATCTTGATTTCTTCCGAAGGACAGCTCTTTCTTAAGACTATTTCAATTACCCCTCCCTATATGTACTTTCCTCATTATTCCAATTTCAATCATCAACTACTTCAACTTACACACATCATCTACTCTACACACATTGCCGGACCCTGGTGGTTTCCGGCGACGGAATGAGGATTCACGGCGGCGGCATGGGCCGTGCCCTTCCACAACTTTTAGTGGCTATGGCCATCTTGGCTATTTCCACTATGGTATCTGCTGATCCATATGTTTACTCGTCTCCACCACCTCCACCGTACGTGTACAAATCACCACCGCCACCTTCCCCGTCTCCACCACCTCCTTACGTGTACAAATCACCACCTCCTCCTTCCCCGTCTCCCCCACCACCTTACGTGTACAAATCACCACCTCCACCCGATCCGTCACCTCCACCACCTTATGTTTACAAATCTCCACCTCCTCCGTCACCTTCTCCACCTCCACCTTACGTCTACAAGTCTCCACCACCACCTTCGCCCTCACCTCCACCACCATACTACTATAAATCGCCTCCACATCCGGATCCTTCACCACCACCACCATACTACTATAAGTCACCACCACCACCCTCACCGTCACCACCACCACCATACTACTACAAATCTCCACCACCTCCGGATCCTTCACCACCACCACCTTACTACTACAAATCACCACCACCATCTTCACCATCACCCCCACCTCCATACTACTACAAGTCTCCGCCTCCACCGTCTCCTTCTCCGCCACCACCTTACTACTACAAATCACCACCACCACCTTCACCATCTCCCCCACCACCTTACTACTACAAATCTCCACCACCTCCGGATCCATCACCACCACCACCTTACTACTACAAATCGCCGCCGCCACCATCACCCTCCCCACCACCTCCATACTACTACAAATCTCCACCACCACCGGTGAAGTTTCCACCTCCCCCATACTACTACGTGTCTCCGCCACCTCCGGTGAAGTCTCCACCTCCACCATACCACTACACATCTCCTCCACCACCGGCGAAGTCAGCTCCACCACCAGTGACACACTACCCACCATACCACCCCCCACACCACCCCACGGTGGTTAAGGTCACCGGAAAAGTATACTGCTTCAAATGCTACGATTGGACTTACCCTCAGAAATCCCATAACAAGAAACATCTCCAAGGTACACTTAATTAATTTTTGGATTTATTTTATTTTTAGTATTTTGAATTATTAATAATATTGAATTAATCTGGTCGGTCTAAAACATATGTAGTTATTATGGTTTTAAATGCGTATCAAGTTTTTATACAACATGCATGCAATAATCTTCAATTTTAAATATAAAATAAACACGCACATTCACACTTAACTAGGTGTAGTGTCAGAATCATTAAGTAGTAGATCAATGGGTTCTATTTAAAGATATAATAAGATCATTAATTAATTACATGATGTTAAAAAAGAATATTTATGGGGAGTTTAATTCGAACAAAAAGAGAAGCATCAAGCATGGAAAAAGGTCGACAACTACTTTTTTTTACCTGTTAATAAACTGTAACTCCATTTTTTGAATATATACATTTATTAATGACAGCAATCATCACTTAATTAGTAATTTGGTAATATTTAGAATTAATTATTTGGCTAAGATGTTGACATCAACAATTATTTAATAGACTTGACCAATTGTGTCTATGCTACTTTATCTGCCCATGCACTACATATGTGTTCTTTTCAAAAAGAAAATTGTGGTCCAACTGAAGAATTAATATATACAAGTTTGAATATTATTCAAGTAAACTAGTCTTAGAGTTGTACTATTGTGTAGTTGGCAACAAATTAATGTAATTTAATGTTAATTTGACATATGGATCAGGTGCTGTTGTGGAGGTTACTTGCAAGTGTGCTGATAAAGAAATTGTAGCATATGGCAAGACTAAAATCAATGGAAAATTCAGCATTGCTGTTGAAGGATTTGAATATGGCAAATTTGGAGTTGAGGCATGTAAGGCTAAGCTACATGCCCCCCCTGAGGGTTCAAAGTGCAACATCCCAACTAATTATCATATGGGAAAAGTTGGAGCTAAGCTTAAAGTGAAGTCCAAGGATGAACATGAAGTGGTGCTTTATGCTAAGCCATTTGCTTATGCTCCCATGACCCCTTATGAGGAGTGTAAGAAGCCTAAGCCAAGTCCTAAGCCGTACTACTACAAGTCTCCACCACCTCCTTCGCCCGTATATGTTTACAAGTCTCCCCCTCCTCCATCACCAACTTATGTTTATAAGTCACCACCACCACCATATGTTTATAAGTCACCACCTCCTCCACCCAAGACTTATGTTTACAAGTCTCCACCACCACCACCATATGTTTACAAGTCACCACCACCTCCACCCAAGACATATGTTTACAAATCCCCACCACCACCATCGTATGTATACAAGTCTCCACCTCCTCCACCCAAAACCTATGTCTACAAGTCCCCACCACCACCGCCATATGTTTACAAGTCTCCACCTCCTCCACCCAAAACATATGTCTACAAATCCCCACCGCCACCACCCTATGTTTACAAGTCTCCACCCACTCCACCCAAGACATATGTCTACAAGTCCCCACCACCACCGCCATATGTTTACAAGTCTCCACCCCCTCCACCGAAGACTTATGTATATAAGTCCCCACCACCCCCACCATATATCTATAAGTCTCCGCCCCCTCCACCGAAGACTTATGTATATAAGTCCCCACCACCCCCACCATATGTCTACAAGTCTCCACCCCCTCCACCACACACTTACATCTACAAATCACCACCACCCCCTCCTTACGTATACAAGTCCCCACCTCCACCATCTCCATCACTTCCACCACCATATTACTACAAATCACCACCTCCACCATCACCATCCCCACCTCCTCCATACTACTACAAATCCCCACCACCACCGGATCCATCCCCTCCTCCACCATACTACTACAAATCCCCTCCACCACCATCGCCATCTCCTCCGCCTCCATACTACTACAAATCCCCACCACCACCCGACCCATCACCACCACCTCCTTACTACTACAAATCCCCACCACCACCTTCACCATCCCCTCCACCTCCATACCACTACGTATCACCTCCCCCACCGGTGAAGTCACCACCACCACCAGCATACATTTACGCCTCTCCACCTCCCCCCACCCATTACTAAGCTCCAAAAAGTTCGTAGTATCCCAAAGGCATCACTGTAAGTAACAACATAGCCTAAACGAATTATTTATCGCCAAATATCCGTATTTTTTTGAACTGAACATCTAATTTTCTTGTCCTATTTTGCAGCATCCAGTTTGCAATACAAAATAAAAGAAGACATCCTAAGGAGAATATGTAGAAATCAAATTTTAAGATTGTTCAATAAGGTTCGACAAGCATTGGAGAGCTTCAAAGATTGCATGTTGGACCAAGTTTTTTTGCTCGTTTTCTTACATATTATCCTTATTACATCGCAATTGACTGACAAGATCTAATCATCAATTCAGTTCAAAATTCCATTTATATATATAGGATTGTTTTCTTTCATTTTTTATTTGTATAGTGGATGGCCAAATTGTTTGCACCATTCAATTTAATCATTGTATTTTTATTTTTTCCTAATTTGTTCTCTATGAGTTCAAATTTCTTTAATAAAAAGTCGTGCTTTTCTAACTATCGGTGTAAAAATTGTGATTTCCCCTTACAATTTTATATATCCTATGTGTTGTAAATTAAATTGTAAATTAAGAGGACCACATATATAATTTACTATAACTTATGATATAAACCCGATTTACAATATATTAACTCTTCTATTATAGAGTGGAATCCATCTATAAATTATTCTCAGATTCTGTTTTTTCACTACTCCATGTATATAAGTTTTCTCTCTTTTTTTTTTAAGCAATACTTAATTATAAACCTAATTAAAATGTCCAATAAGGCCCAGCACACGCGTAGATTTGTATTCTTTTCAGGGTTTATAACATAAATGGTTCAGCATTAGAAAATGTCTAAAAATAATTAAGATAATCATCTTCATCAATCATCCCAAACTTTTCAATTTGACTTTGATTTCTAACCAAAATAATTTTTTTATTAATTTCGTCACATAATTTTGTAGAAGCATAGATTCAGTCGCATCCCATGAAATTAGAAAAATTGAACATTTTTAAATTAAAAAAAGACCATTTTGATGATACTTTAAAAGTTATTAGACTATTTTAGAAAAATTAAATTTTTTAGACTATTTTTTATAAGTAAATTTATAAGAGACAATTTTAATTTTTTTATTATTTAATTGTGTGTGAGAAATTAGTAATAAATAATGAATAAAAAAATTCTTTATCATACATATATGTAGACCTTTTCACTTTTCATATAAAAATTTTGCCTATAAAAAATAATACTCCGCAAATAAGTTGGAGACCGGCCACGGTTGTCGTAAGGTTGGAATTTTCTGAGAGTGAGACTTCTGTGCACACGGCGCACAGAACACATTTCATGTACCTTTGCAATTTTCGTGCCTCTTTGCAATTTAAACCCTAACAATATATAGGTTTAAATAAAATATAGAGGGGGAGGATTGTGTTCACATGGAGACATGGAGTATTCATCCGTGTCCCCGGGGGCGCATGAGCTTTTGCCATTTTCTGAGCAATTTTTGTGTGATATTTTTTTTATGTTATATTGTTGAATAAATAAAATGTACGAACGAGAAAAGAAAACTATTCTTTTAAAAAATATATAAAATTTACAATCAATAGTTCCTACTTCATCTGTTCCGTTTCAAACTTTACGTTTGCTTTTTGCACGTAGATTAAGAATTGTAGTATTTTAATATGTTGTGAAGTGAGATAAATATTATTTTAATGTAAAGTGAGTAGGTGTATTAATATAGTGTGTGGGTCCATGAATTAATAAATAATTAATTTGTGTTGGTCTATTTACTTAAAAAATGAAATGTAAAGATTGAAATAGGAGCCCAAATTAAAAATATGTAAAGATTGAAACGAGATGGGGGAGTGTTATTTTCTCCTCTTTTCAAATGGAGTACTAATCATATAACCAATGGTCAATGTTTCATATAATTTTCTCCTTTTTTCAAATGGAGTATTAATCATATAACTAATTATATAGGAAATGTGATGTTAAAATAACACAGAAAACTTAATTAGTTCTATCGTAAAACTAGTAGTACATAGCAAAATTTGGGATTTGTGTAAGTTTGTTTCACGTTTCGTGAAATTTAAGCTTTTATAATTAATTATCGCATTATATTAAAAATATTATAATTTTTCTTTTAGAATGTGATCACTATTTATTTATATTATAATTTGTTTATAAAATATTTCACAAAGCTATATATTATCATTTTTCATCAATTAAGTACCACTTTTTTATTTTAATAGTTACCACTTTTTATCCATCTCTTTGTCATACAAATTTTTGCCATAAAATTTATAATTTAATTGGGAAGATTAAATAAGTTTGTGATTGACTAAAAAAATTAAATAATTGAAAAAAATTAACTGTAATAGAAAATTTAAATAAACTTAAAGACGGCCATGCATGATGCTCATCGCAAATTGCGGTCGCATATTTGTACTCTTTCATATTTTGTTACAAATGACTGAATTCGACCTTTTAATATTTTAAATTTTGTTTATTTAATTTGATTTCTTTTTTCAATTTTAATGATATTTTTTTATGAGTGAGGCTTGTGTGCGCACGTGAACACATTCCGTGTGCCTTTAGAAATTTAGTACTCCCTCCGTCCCACGTATTTTTACTCACTTTCTATTTTGGGGTGTCCTACGTATTTTTACTCATTCCATTTTTGCCAAAAATACATAATATTTTATTACCTACTTTTTACAATTCCAACAACTTTAATTACTTTTTTACACTTTATTCATCATTCCCAATAACTTTATTCACTTTTTTTTTAAATTAATAATTTATCTCTACTTTATCTTACATTATATATTAAAAAAATAAAACGTCTTAATCTCCGTGTCTGTACAAACGGGTAAAAATACCCGGGACGGAGGGAGTATTATGGGTAAGGGTACATTGCTTTGGTCTAAAGGGTATACACTTTAATTAATAAAAGGTACACAATTTTGTTCTAAAGGGTATACACTTTTCATTAATATTTTTTTCTTTAGAAAATAAAGGGTACACATTTTTATACTAAAGGGTATATAATTTAACACAAAAATTCTAAAGGCGCACGGAGTGTTGTCCATGCGCCCAGATACACACAATAATTTTCTTTAGAAAATAAAGGGTACACATCTGTATACTAAATGGTATACAATTTAAAACAAAATTCTAAAGGCGCACGGAATATGGTCCGTGAGTCCGTGTGAACAGGAATTTTTGCCTTTTTTATAATAATTTAAAACGGAACTCTTATAAGACAAATATATGTGAGATGGGTCGACTTATTATTTTATACCGTATAAGTTTATTATTTTATATAAGTAAAACATTCTTATTGGTACGTAGAATATATTTATAACTAATATTTTAAAATTATATTTTAATACATCATTTATTATGTTTTAGAAAACATTCTTTAATCATCAATAAACATATTTTATTAATATAATAGTCATACTTTAACCCACCACAAAAACGTTTCACTTATACTTGTCCAGCATGAGACTTTTTCATTAAAAAAAAAAACCCATCCAATTTTACAACCATCAACTACAACTTCCATCTTCTCTACTTCAGCCGGAGCTGGTGGTTTCCGACGACTCAATGACGATTCACGGCCGCGGCATGGCCCGTGGGCAGCCACGACTATTGGTGGCTTTGACCATTCTGGCAGTTGCTACTATAGTTTCTGCCAATCCATATGTTTACTCTTCTCCACCACCTCCACCTTACGAGTACAAATCACCACCCCCACCTCCACCACCGCCTTATGTCTACAAATCTCCGCCTCCTCCATCACCTTCTCCACCCCTACCTTATGTCTACAAGTCTCCACAACCACCTTCTCCCTCGCCTCCACCAACGTACTACTATAAGTCACCTCCACCACCATACTACTACAAATCTTCACCACCTCCAGATCCTTCACCACCACCACCCTCACCATCACCTCCACCTCCATATTACTACAAGTCTCCGCCTCCACTGTCTCCTTCTCCGCCACCACCTTACTACTACAAGTCACCACCACCTCCGGACCCATCACCACCACCACCTTACTACTATAAATCGCCGCCGTCACCATCACCCTTCCCACCACCTCCATACTACTATGTCTCTCCACCACCCCCATACTATTACGTGTCTCCACCACCCCCATACTACTACGTGTCTCCACCACCTCCGGTGAAATCTCCACCTCCACCATACCACTACACATCTCCTCCACCACCAGTGAAGTCAGCTCCGGCACCCTATTACTACATTTCTCCTCCACCACCAGTGACATACCACCCCCCACACCACCCCATGGTGGTTAAGGTCACCGGAAAAGTATACTGCTACAAGTGCTACGATTGGACTTACCCTCAGAAATCCCATAACAAGAAACATCTCCAAGGTACATCTTTTTATTTTTAAATTTTTTATAATAATTTTTATCTTTTACTATATTGAATTAATCTGGTTAGAAAAGTGTAGTCGTGGTTATAATTTTTAGACATGCAAACGACAATTCTCTATCTTACATATACATTAAGGATAGCTACGTAAGAAAATACTAGTTTATGATTATTAATTGCATTAATGTATGGTAGTTTAAATCAAACATTAATTAGGATGCAAGGAAAACTCATGTTCAAAACAATTCTTTAATTTCTTTTTTTTCCTAAATACAAATTTTACTTGGTAATAAACTTTAACTGATTAGCTCATGAAATTTGTAAGTATTTATAAATGACAGCAACCATCACTTAATTGTTATGTAACATTTAGAATTATTTGACCATTGACATCAACAATTAATTAATAAAGTTGACCAAGTTAAGTCTATGCAGTGCTGATATATATATATATATATATATATATATATGTCAATGCATTATTACAGATTGCCAAATTAATTAGTCTTTAAATAATCATGTAATTGATGTTAATTTGACATATTTATCAGGTGCTGTTGTGGAGGTAACATGCAAGTGTGGTGACAAAGAAATTGTAGCATATGGCAAGATTAAAATCAATGGGAAATTCAGCATTGCTGTTGAAGGATTTGAGTATGGCAAATTTGGAGCTGAGGCATGCAAGGCTAAGCTACATGCAGCCCCAAAGGGTTCAAAGTGTAACATCCCATCCAATTATCATATGGGAAAGGTTGGAGCTAAGCTTAAAGTGAAGTCCAAAGATGAACATGAAGTGGTGCTTTATGCTAAGCCATTTGCTTATGCTCCCATGACCCCTTATGAGGAGTGCAACAAGCCTAAGCCCACCCCAACTCCCTACTACTACAAGTCTCCACCGCCTCCATCGCCAGCATATATTTACAAATCTCCTCTTCCTCCATCACCGACTTATGTTTATAAGTCACCACCACCACCAACTTATGTATACAACTCTCCACCGCCCCCAACACCAACATACATCTATAAGTCCCCTCCACCACCGCCATTGTTTATAAGTCACCATCTCCTCCACCCACGACTTATGTTTACAAGTCTCCACCGCCTCCACTATATGTTTACAAATCGACACCTCCTCCCCTCTCGACTTACATCTACAAGTCCCCACCTCCACCACCATATGTCTACAAGTCTCCACCTCCTCCACCAAAGACCTATGTCTACAAGTCTCCACCTCCACCACCATACGTCTACAAGTCTCCACCTCCTCCACCAACTACCTACGTCTATAAGTCCCCGCCTCCTCCACCATACGTTTACAAGTCTCCACCCCCTCCACACATGACCTACATCTACAAGTCCCCACCACCACCACCATACATCTACAAATCCCCACCTCCTCCACCCACAACCTACGTCTACAAGTCCCCACCACCACCACCATACGTCTACAAGTCCCCACCTCCTCCACCCACGACCTACGTCTACAAGTCCCCACCACCACCACCACCACCATATGTTTACAAGTCTCCACCTCCTCCACCTCCAACTTATGTCTATAAGTCCCCACCACCACCAACTTACGTGTACAAATCCCCACCACCCCCATCATATGTTTACAAGTCTCCACCCCCTCCACCACCAACTTACATATACAAATCACCACCACCCCCTACTTACGTGTATAAGTCCCCACCTCCACCACCATATTACTACAAATCTCCGCCACCTCCCTCTCCATCTCCATCACCACCACCTCCCTACTACTACAAATCACCTCCACCACCATCGCCATCTCCTCCAACTCCATACTACTACAAATCCCCACCACCTCCCGACCCATCACCACCACCTCCTTACTACTACAAATCTCCACCACCACCATCACCATCACCTCCACCTCCCTATCACTACATCTCTCCCCCACCACCCTCACCTTCTCCACCTCCACCCTACCACTACACCTCGCCTCCACCACCTTCACCATCCCCACCACCTCCATACTACTACGTATCACCTCCCCCACCAGTGAAGTCACCACCACCACCGGCATACATCTACACCTCTCCACCTCCCCCAACCCATTATTAAGCCCCAAAAAGTTCGTAATATCCCAAAGTTATCATTGTAAGTAACTATATATCTAATCACCAAATATCTTCATTCTTGATACTCATCTAATTTTCTTGTTCTACTTTGCAGCATCCAGTTCACACAACAAAATAAAAGAATGCATCTTTAGAAGAAAAAGTAGTAATCAACTTTTGAGAGCAACTGGTTCATTCAACAATAAGGTCTGGCAAACATTGGGAAGCTTCAAAGAATGCATGTTGGACCAAATTGCATTTGCATCTTTGGTCGTTTTCTTACATATTATCCTTATAAAATTTCCAAGTGGAGGTGGCTTAAAGGCAAACTCTTGAATGACAAGATCTAATGATCAATGCAGTTAAAAGTTCCATTTACGGCCAAGTTTCATATGTAGGATTGATCTATATCTTTAATTGTGTTACTATTATTTTTTTGTATAGTGGATGGCCTTGTTATTTGTATTCAATTTATTAATCATTGTTTTCTTGTGCTCAAATTTCTCTAATAAAAGATCTTAGTATTTTACTTGAAGGATTTCATATAAGAATTATTTTCACATATTTTGTAGGGTCACTTACTAGGAGGTACATAAAATAATGTATAATTACTATAAACTACATGACTCAAAGCACTATTACTCATGACTACACAATTATGATTGTGATACCATAAATACCCCTATGTATTTGCACAATTGTTCTGCACAATTTGATTCTGCATAATTTAGTTCTGCACAATTTTGTTTTTGCACATTTTAAATTCCGGCAGCAGGCGACGGCGGTCAGCGACTGTCCGGCCGCCGGTCAACGACCGGTCAACGGAATGTCAACGGCCGGTAAACCCCGGCCAATGCCGGTCAACGGCCGGTCAATGCCCGTGGGTGAGTGAGGGGGTAAGGTTGTTGGTTTAAAAGTGTATGGAGTATAAAATTATATTTGATATTTTAATTTAATATTTTGTATGTGAGAGTAGTTATTTAAATTTCATGTATCTAATAGTAAATATGCTTAAAGGTGTGTATCTGAGAGTAATAAACCCTATTTTGTATGAGTTAATGATTCTCTGTATCTCCACTTTTTTATCGATTTACAAAAAAAAAATAATTTTTCATGCATTACATAGTAAAGAAATAATGTGCCTTGAAATATAATTGAAACCTCCACTGTATCTTCAATTGCAGTTTCCGATGTTGAATTTCGGCTGGCCTTCCTACCGGAAAACCCCTGCGGCGGTCGAAATGCGGCAACATGTAAGTGGTGTTGGTGTGGTGTCTCAATGATGAGAAAACACAGAGATTTCCTCTGATTATAAAGGAGCAGCTTCTTGATTTTGAATTCCTACAAATTGGAAAATTGGGGTTCTTCGGATGAATTTTTTTTAGTTATACTGTGTAATAATAAAAATATGGTGTGGAAATTAATTTCATTCCATTTTCTTTTTTATTTTTGTATTTTAATGGCGTACGAGGATATTAAATTTTTTGTTTTATTTTAATTATAAGTGTGACTTTGGTAATTTGATTGATTGAATGATGGTTGACTTCAAATGCCATAGTGTTATTTCGTCTGAAGTGTACTGTATTAATTTTAGGCAAAATAATAATAATAATAATAATAATAATAATAATAATAAATAATAAATAAAATTGAAATTCTAGTCAAAATGGTTTTATATAGATCAAATCGAAGAGTTATGAGATAAATTTTAAAAAAATTAGTATATTGAAACGAAAATCTCCCAGAGAAAAAGAATTTAGCTCACACATCAAAATATGTTGCAGTACACCCACTAAAAATAATTCAATTAGTTGATAATTTGGACTGCCAACAATTTATTTTTAAAGCAAACGATTATTTCCTAAGGCAACGTCGAAAACTTCAAAGAGATCTCCAGTTCTTCAGTCAACAGCAAATCTTCAACTTTTGAAAATAATGTGGGATCTCAAAAAATCTCAATTGATAAGAACATCGTGTTGATAATGTGTTGAAAAATCATGAAAGAAAGAAGCGAGAAATGAAAGCAGAAATATAAATAGAGAGAAAAATAGAACAGCCAAAAGAGAGAGTCAGAGAGCTTTTTATTATCATCATAAACCGTTCTTATATTACATTCAAAAGAATTGCCCCACTCCATACAGAAGATGAGTGTTGTTATCTACTCATAATGGCCACATCATAATAATGTTACAAAAGAATTCAATTAGTTAATAATTTGGACTGCCAACAATTTATTTTTAAAGCAAACTAAATGTTAACTGATTAATTATGTTTTTATGAATAATATAACATTGTTATTTATTAACGGAATCATTAAATAATTACCGATATACCCTACAGTATGCAATTATTAAATAAATACCAATATACTTTACAATATGTAATTATTAATAACGGATTACAAACAGAAATAGTATTTACAAATGGAATTGAATTTTCATTGTTAAAAATTAAGCAATCATCACTTTTACCAAATAAAATTACCAACGACTTCTATTGTTAATCTGTTAGTAAACCAATTTAACAACCACTTTTACCAAAGGAAAATTACTAACAGATTCCATTGTTAATCTGTTAGTATACCAATTTAATAATGAAATTAAGATTTTTACAATGGAATATTTATTGGTAAAAAATAGTTTTTTTTAATGATTTTTTTACATGTGTGTACATGATAAGAATTATTTTTAATTCTTTATTATTACTAAATTGTCACATGCAATTAAAAATGAAAAGAGTACAAATCAAATCATATGCTGGGCTTGTTGGATATTTTAACTAAATTTATATACATGCATGTATTGCTTTTATACTTAGAACGAATATTTTTTTTAAAATAATTTATAAAGAATTAATTCGAGCAGCAAAGCAAGACCTTTTATTAGAGAAATTTGAATTCATAGTGTACAAGGAAAAAAAATACAATGATTGATTAATAAATTGAATGTTGAAAACAATTAATTTGGCCACCCAATATACAAATAAAAAATAAAAGAAAACAATCCTATGTATAAATCTTGGCTGTAAAGGGATCTTAGAACTGCATTGATGATTAGATCTTTAAGCCACGTCCAATTGGAGATGTAAGAATTAGGATAATATGTAAAAAAACGACCAAAGATGTAGATGAAACATGGTCCAACGAGCAATCTCTGAAGACCTTATTGAATAAACTAGTCTCTCTTTGAAGTTGTTTACTACGTATTCTCCTAATTAGGATGCCTTCTTTTATTTTGTTTTGCAGACTGGATGCTGCAAAAAAGAACAAGAAAATTAGATGAGTATTGAGAATGCAGATATTTGGTAATAAAGAATTTGATTAGGTTATATGGTTACTTACAGTGATGCCTTTGGGATACTACGAACTTTTCGGGGCTTAATAATGGGTGGGGGGAGGTGGAGAGGCGTAGATGTATGCCGGTGGTGGTGGTGACTTCACAGGTGGGGGAGGTGAGGTGTAGTGGTAGGGTGGCGGTGGAGAAGGTGGAGGCGGTGGGGGAGATTTGTAGTAGTAAGGAGGTGGTGGTGATGGGTCCGGAGGTGGTGGGGATTTGTAGTAGTATGGAGGTGGAGGAGATGGCGACGGTGGTGGAGGTGATTTGTAGTAGTAGGGAGGTGGTGGTGATGGAGAAGGAGGTGGTGGGGATTTGTAATAATATGGTGGTGGAGGTGGAGACTTATATATGTAAGTAGGGGGTGGTGGTGATTTATAGATGTAAGTTGGTGGAGGGGGTGGAGACTTGTAAACGTATGGAGGGGGTGGTGGGGATTTGTACACGTAAGTTGTTGGTGGGGGTGGTGGGGACTTATAGACATATGCTGGAAGTGGAGGAGGGGGAGACTTGTAAACATATGGTGGAGGTGGTGGGGACTTGTAGACGTAGGTCATGTGTGGAGGGGGTGGAGACTTGTAAACATATGGTGGAGGAGGGGGAGACTTGTAGACGTAGGTAGTGGGTGGAGGAGGTGGGGACTCGTAGATATATGGTGGTAGTGGAGGGGACTTGTAGACGTAGGTCTTGGGTGGAGGGGGTGGAGACTTGTAAACGTATGGTGGAGGAGGCGGGGACTTGTAGACGTAGGTAGCTGGTGGAGGAGGTGGAGACTTGTAGACATATGGTGGTGGAGGTGGTGACTTGTAGACATAGATCTTTGGTGGAGGAGGTGGAGACTTGTAGACATATGGTGGTGGAGGTGGGGACTTGTAGACGTAAGTTGAGGGTGAAGGAGGTGGTGATTTGTAGACGTAAGTCAAGGGGGGAGGAGGTTGTGATTTGTAAACATATGGTGGTGGCGGTGGAGACTTGTAAACATAAGTCGTGGGTGGAGGAGGTGGTGACTTATAAACATATAGTGGTGGTGGTGGGGACTTATATACGTAGGTTGGTGTTGGAGGTGGAGGAGACTTGTAAGCATACACGGGCGAAGGAGGTGGTGGAGACTTGTAGTAGTATGGAGTGGGGGTTGGCTTAGGCTTCTTGCACTCCTCATAAAGGGTCATGGGAGCATAAGCAAATGGCTTAGCATAGAGCACCACTTCATGTTCATCCTTGGACTTCACTTTAAGCTTAGCTCCAACCTTTCCCATATGATAATTGGTTGGGATGTTGCACTTTGAATCCTTAGGGGGTGCATGTAGCTTAGCCTTGCATGCCTCAGCTCCAAATTTGCCATACTCAAATCCTTCAACAGCAATGCTGAATTTTCCATTGATTTTAGTCTTGCCATATGCTACAATTTCTTTGTCACCACACTTGCATGTGACCTCCACAACAGCACCTGATACATAAGTCAAATTAAAATTATGTACACTATTCAAAGACTCTAATTTGGCAATTTGGAATTACTATTTCACTTTGGTCAACTTTATTAATTAACTGTTGATGTCAATGGCCAGATAATTCTAATTCTAAATTATTACCGAAAAATCAAGTTATTATTGCTGATATAAATAAATATGTATGAATAGATCAGTTAAAGTTTATTAATTCACAAGTAAAAATTGTAATTCAGAAAAATAAAGAAAGAAATATTATAAATTCATAAATTATTGCATGCATGTTATATAAAAAGATTTACTCCCTCCGTCCCAAAGAAGTTGGTATAATTTTTTTTGGGCACGAAGATTGAGGAGTATAATAATTTAATGTAAAGTGGAGTAAAATAAAGTGAGAGAAATAATATTTAATGTGTAGTGGGTAGTTGTATTAGAGATGATATGTGGGGCCCATGAAAATAGATTAATTGTTTTTTGTGTGGGTCCATGTATTAAAAAGAAAATGTGTCAACTTTAGTGGGACAAACCAAAAAGGAAAGTATGTCAACTTCTATGGGAAAGAGGGAGTACTTTACAAGTATAGTGTAAAAACAACAACTACATTTATCAGACTGACCAAATTAATTCAATTTTAAAGATTAAAAAATAGGGAAAATATATTTTTTTGTCCGCTAACTTTGTTCAATTTTGAATTTAGTCCATAAGTTTTTCACTTTTTGAAAATCGTCCATTATATTTGCAGAATTTTGAAAATCGTCCATTATATTAGAAAATTTTGAAAATCGTCCATCATGTTTACCAAGTTCAACAAAATCGTCTGTTTCAACAGGTCATTAGCAGGTTATTCTAAAAAATAAAAATAAAATATATGTAAAATATATATATATATATATATATATATATACTATTTTAAAAAAAATAGCCTCCACTAAGAATTTATATTATACTCTCTCCGTCCGCCCGAAAGAGGGCATTTTGCTTTTGGCACGTGGATTAAGAAGTATTGTTATTTAATGTGTAGTGAGTAGTTGTATTAATGGGAGTGTGGATCCCATATTTTAATTGTATTAGTGGGTGTGTGTGAATATCATGTGTGTAAAAAAGGAAGTGACCCTCTTTGGAACGGACGACCAAAATGAAAAAAAGATCATCTTTCGAGCGGACGGAGGAAGTATCAATATTTAGTCAAATTTGCTCCACTTTAGTAATAAGATTAATATTGTTTGTTTGGTATACAGAAGTGAAAAATGAAAATTGAGATAAAATTAGTTAAATAAAAATATGATATAGATTAATTGAGGTGAAAATATTCAAATGACCTGCCATAGCAGGTCAAATGACCAAAATGTTGAATTTTATTAAGTTAATGTACTAATTTCAAAATTATTATAAAATTAACGGACTAATTTCAAAATTAAAAAAGTTAATGGACTAATTTCAAAATGAACGAAAATTTTTGCGGACGAAAAAATCTATTTTCCCTAAAAAATATTATAAAAAAATAAAAAATATAAAGATGTGTGAAAATTTAGATGTACGTACCTTGGAGATGTTTCTTGTTATGGGATTTCTGAGGGTAAGTCCAATTGTAGCACTTGTAGCAGTATACTTTTCCGGTCACCTTGACCACCGTGAGGTGGTATGGTGGGTAGTGTGTCACTGGTGGTGGAGGAGAAGTGTAGTAATAGGGTGTTGGAGCTGACTTCACCGGTGGTGGAGGAGATGTGTAGTGGTATGGTGGAGGTGGTGATTTCACCGGGGGTGGTGGAGACACGTAGTAGTATGGAGGTGGTGGAGACTTCACCGGAGGTGGTGGAGAAACATAGTAGTATGGAGGTGGTGGGGAGGGTGATGGTGGTGGTGGCGATTTGTAGTAGTAAGGTGGTGGTGGTGACGGATCCGGAGGTGGTGGAGATTTGTAGTAGTACGGTGGTGGGGGTGATGGTGAAGGTGGTGGTGGTGACTTGTAGTAGTAAGGTGGTGGAGGAGAAGGAGACGGTGGAGGCGGAGAATTGTAGTAGTATGGAGGCGGAGTTGATGGTGAAGGTGGTGGTGGTGAAGGATCCGGAGGAGGTGGAGATTTGTAGTAGTATGGTGGTGGAGGTGATGGTGAGGGAGGTGGTGGTGACTTATAGTAGTAAGGTGGTGGTGGTGAAGGATCCGGAGGTGGAGGCGAGTTGTAGTAGTATGGTGGTGGAGGAGACGGAGAAGGTGGTGGTGGAGATTTGTAGACATAAGGTGGGGGTGGAGAAGGTGATGGAGGAGGCGGAGATTTGTAGACATAAGGCGGAGGTGGAGAAGGTGAAGGAGGTGGCGGAGATTTGTAAACATACGGTGGTGGAGAGGGTGATGGAGGTGGTGGAGACTTATACACATACGGAGGAGGTGGGGGTGGTGGGGAAGAGTAAACATATGGATCGGCAGCAACCATAGTAGCAACCGCCAGAATGGCCAAAGCCACCAATAGTTGTGGCAGCCCACGGGCCATGCCGCGGCTGTGAATCGTCATCGAGTCGTCGGAAACCACCAGCTCCGGCTGAAGTAGAGAAGATGGAAGTTGTAGGTAATGGTTGAAGGAGGGGTGATTAGCAAACTATATATAGTGAGGATGAAAAGAATGAGTCTAACAAAGAGCTGTCCATTTGAGAGGAATATTATCAAATTGATGATTATTAAATTATAGAGTAATTAGTTTAGAACATGTTACTACAGTTGGATTCACAATTTGATTATACCCACGATTTGCCTACTTCCTCATTTCCATTTTACATGCAGCTGTGAATTACTAATATAACTCTTATCTGCAGAAGAAAGTAGAAAATATTAGTAAGCCATTATCATTATTTATTAAAATGATATTTAACTTTAAATAAATGAATGAATAAGACATCATCAATAATACTCTTTGCAAGTATTTTTTATTTCTTTACCACAATTTCCACTTCGGCTGTATTAATTAATTATGTATATTTTAGGTTATTTTCACGTACAAATTAACTTTGCATGTAGTAAGATAATTTATTTTACTCACTTTTAGCTCAATATTTTGTGATGGAATTTTACTGAGTATTTGACATTATTTTACTCACTTTTTAGTTTTAAGATTGTACTCTCCGAAATATTTCATTTTACTATATTGAGTGTTCGACTCATTTAAAGGTCCCAATTTTTTCTTTTTAGTAAAAGGGCTCCAAATATGATTCACCATTCACTATTAATTAATGCAACTAACCGGTACACATAAAATAATAGTAATACTCTTTAATCTATATGCTCAAAAGAAATGGAAACCTTTGCTTGGGATGGAGGGATAGTATCAAGGAACAAACAACATGGAGTATAATTATTCTAAATCTTTGGATTACTTTAATTTTAGATTTTATTTAGAATTTTTAAACTTTTTTTATTTAAGAATTATCTTTATAGATTTGAAAAATATTTCAATTACCGTAAAAATAATAATAATAATAATAATAATAATATGACTATTTTCCTATTAGTCAAAAAAAAAATTATATGATGCAACATGCATATATAAAACCGACTCACATACATGGGAAAAATAAAATAATACTCCCTCTGTTTTAAGCTAATTGTTTACGTGTATTGTAATACATTAATTTAAGAAAAAAATGCAATTATAAAAAATGTTATTTATTTTTAGAATATTTTAATATTTTAAGGTAATAAATAAAGTGTAAAGTAATTGTTATAAAGAAATCACAAATTTGAAATTAATTTAATTTTTGAAGTTATGAGAATTTTTTTAAGTATAAAAATTTTTATGAGACAAACAAATGAAAAAAGTGTAAAAAGTTTTATTTTACAAAGTGCTATTGTACAATTGCATACCCGTTCATTCAATTAATGTAACTCGTTAAATTAGGGTTTACTTAATTTATACATCTTTAAATAAATAAAAATAATTAATATTATCAAATATACTATAAAAATTACTCATTAACTTTAAGATACATTAATTAATTATTTCATTTATTTACTAAACATATACCACGTGTAGTATTTCATTTGCTAAACATATGCCTCGTTTTAATGTACTTAAATGTGAAAATGTAATAAAAATTGTAGTATTATTTAACTAGTGAACTAACTGTAATTGTTTGGGCCAAATGACCCAAATTAAATGGGCTTATAAACAAGTACTACTATTCTCATTTTCAACATCTTTATAATTTTTCTTAATGGTTTATTAATTTTTTATTTTAATAAATATTTGGTATCCTCATACATTTATACTCCTCCTGTGACATGAAAATACTTATGTACATTCCAAATTGTTTCTTAAACATAATTTTATTAATGTATATATTTTAATCTAAGAGTTGATTGCTGTTGTGCACTTGGTGCACCAATTCATCTAGACGATCTTAATCGTTAGATTAAATTTTAATAAAATTTCTATTATAAAATAAAATAAAATAATTCAAAATTTAAATAAATAACTACCCATTACCCCTACATTTAACTCATTATCCCTAGGTGCACCCTAAAATCACTCTTAATTTAAAAGTATTATTATAGTATTTTTGACTAATATATAAAATGTAAAATATATTATATGATTTAAAATGGATGACATTTACAAAAATAAACTGTATTGATTAATTCTCTGTTCAGTTACTCTATGAAGTGTAAACACTTTAATTCGTAACACAATAGATTACTTGATTGCAATATAAATATATACTATTAACTAATTTCTAAGACGAAATTGTTTTTTGTTGTAAACTCTGGCTAATATATACAACTCTTTTAGTCTCAAAAACCAAAGAATGATATTTTTTCCGTTTTAGTTTCATAGATACCTATATTGCTCAATTTTGATCCCAAAATTGTCATAAATTTTCAAATTGAGTAATCCCATGCTACTCACGTGTATGATTCAGGCGAAAATTCAATTTTCCAGTTAAAATAAATTTAAAATTAGACATTTTCAATAGTTATAAGATTAAAAATATTTCATAATAAGAAAAAATGAATTTAACTCTAATAAGCAAACACAATAATACGTGGAGTTTAAAATCAAAATAGTCTTTTCCAAATTACTTCAATCAAAATAGTCCCAAAAAATTTAATTTCTCAGAAATAATTTTATAACTTTTAAATTCATATAAAAATTGTCATTTTTACTTAAAAATGTCAAGTTATTCCAATTTGATGGGATAGGACTGAATCGCTACTTTTATAAAGTTAAGGGACAATTTGATAAAAAAATAATAATAATATAATGAGACTAAATCGAAGCAAATTGAAAAGTTGAGAGGAAATTGAATGTCCTAAATAGCTTAAGAGTTTTTCAAATAATTAAATAAATAGGGAATAATTTATATTTAAACTGTCGGTAACATGCACAGAAAGGAATGTTATCTGATTCACAAAGTAAAGAAGCAAAGAAGATTTAAAATTATGAGTAAAAGACTTTGATACGACATTTTGGAAGATTAATTGATTGTTTAAGGCAATTAGGTAAAAAGTTTAATTCTAATTCCTGTATATAGTCAATTAGTGGTGTCTCCAGCTTTGTCTTTACCCAACCCCCACCCACCCCACCCCCTTTCTTTTGACGAGGTTAGTTAATGGCGTGTTTCATAGAATCACTTCATTTTCCATGTAATATATGAATTTACAGGGCAATAATTGGTGGCATCAATAATGTGATCAAAATTCACACATATATATATATATATATATATATATATATATATATATATATATATATATTACGAAAGTTACTCGAGAAGGATAGTATGTGGTATGAAATTGATTCATTATTAAAATATTCTATTACAGATGAGAAGCACAATATAGTGTGACTAATGGAAGCAAATTAAGAAATCCTTCAAGTTAACAGCAACTCAAGACTAATCTATTGCTAACTCCTCACATTCCCAGAAAAGAATGAAACAAAAACACGACGAAATATGTTTATAGGTAGTTAAAATATTTTTGGTTCATTACTATTAGATACAATTTATGTATTATTATTAGTACGTTAACCTAAATTTATTAGTATTCAATATATTTTGGAAGAATAAAATGTATTTTTTATCCTTAATGTGATTATATTTAATAATAAGTAATAATATACTGATATCTTATTTTAAAATAAAAAACAGATTTCCATTTAATTCTCCTAACTAATCGTAGATTTCATTACATTTAATTTTTCTAAAAATTCTTAGATTTCATTAAATTTAATTCTTCTAAAAAATTCATGGGATTTCAAATTATCATAACCAATTTCTTCTAACGCAAGATATACTCCATAATTTTGGTATTTAAAAATTAATTAAAAATTATTCAGATTATTTTGGTATTCAGAAATTAATTAAAAAATTATAGGGATGCATCAAATATTACCACGATAATAATTTTAGTATTCAAAATTTATTAAGAATGGATCAGAATACTTCGGTATTCAGAAATTAATTAAGAAATTCATCCATTCTTAATTAATTGAGAAATACCAGGATGGATCAAATATTTTGGTATTCAGATTTAGAAATACCACGATAAGAAAATTTCACAATGTATTCAAAAATATTTTGATATTCGATTTTCAGGTTTGTATTGTATTCAGAAATAAAATAGTTGACAAATTAATTAAGAGATTACGTGACGAATAAGATTATTTTGGTATTAAAAAATTATTTAAAATATTATTAGGATTGATAAAATATTAACTAGATAAGAAATTTTCACAT
Organism: Pogostemon cablin; assembly: GCA_023678885.1. NCBI lineage: Eukaryota > Viridiplantae > Streptophyta > Magnoliopsida > Lamiales > Lamiaceae > Pogostemon > Pogostemon cablin. Next base: position 4,715,869 of record CM042988.1, on the reverse strand, counting down.
AAAAGTATTTAAATTTTAGATTTGTATTGTATTCAGAAATAAAGATTTTAGATTTGTATTGTATTCAGAAATAAATTAAGGTGAAGAGAATTTATACATCCACGAATATATATTGAAACGTTCATTGATGATGTGAATTTTCATTAAATTTTAAAACGTGAATTTCTCATTTTCAGTTTTAGTCGATACGTGGAAAGAAAATATGAAAATATAATATTTTTATCAGTTATAATTAATGTATATAGGGATAGGAATAAATGTGACTTTTCATTAAACAAATTTGTAGTGGATAATAATAAAATATATGTTTTGTATCCATAAGTAATATTAGTTTATTTTTTGTACTAGGTAGTAATAAATCCAAATATTTTTATAATGAATCAAATTATAACATTAATTGAATTAAAATTATATTTTAATGCATAATTCATTATATTTTAAAAAAGATATACTTTAATTATTAATAAGTATATTTTTAACTATGTAATAATCATATTTTAATTGTTTAACATATCTCATAAATCGTCTACTGTGTTACAAGATACTTTTCATGCTACAAATATCGAACTCCATTTAATGCATTTAAACAAAAGTGGAAAATTTCCAGATTTGTTCTTTTAATTTGGAAGCAGTAATTTTGACAAAGATTAGAGTTTATATTATGAAATTACTGTAACACATAAATGCTGAAGAATGTTTATGTTAATTTTGCTGTGTGTGTTAATTTAAAAAGGTAAATTAGATGAAGCTTTAGAAAATATTAAGTGAGGCTGTCTCGAAAAAAATCATGAAATGGGCCGGATATTAATTTTTGGTAAAAATGTATTAAATTTTATTTTAAAAGTCACTATTAAACTTTTATTAATGAGTTACCAATAAAATTAAATTTGTATTTTAGCAATTATATATGGAATATAGAGGTACGACATTTTTTTATTTTATATATATATTTTTAAACTTGCTTAAATTTGTCTTACACTTTTTATTCAGTGATCATTCTTTATTGAGTTGATATTCGATGCATCTGAGTGCACTATTGCATGCATGTTTTTTAATAATTGTATATTTTTTTCGCTCAGTTTTTCATTAAACAAACTAGCAACTATGTATTTATAATTTTTTATTCAATAGTGTATACATATTTCTTAATAATTGTATACTTTTTTACACTCAAATTTTCATTAAAAAAATTAATAAAACTAATAGAAAATTCGTTAATAAAGTGTATATATTTTTGTTCATAAGTGTATATATATTTTTATTTATAATTATATATATTTATGAAATTAAATGCACTGTACCCTGTAATGCACCCAGTACATAGGAGAATTAGCCTTCTTTATTAAAATTATCATATTTAAAAAAAAAATATTATCACATTATATTTCTTTACTAAAAATTATTTATTGAATAATCTTATGTGTATTATTTTCACTTCTCATTAAAGTATTATTACTTTTTCTTCGTTTCACCATTTTTGAAACGGTCTCATCCATTTTTTTTAAATTATTTTTTTAATGTTAAGTTCTATGTATATAGAGTACATGATAAATCAATATAAGACTTTTTGCATGTGCTGTGTACATAAGCAACATTTTTCTCTCTCTTCTCAATATATATCACACATACAGACATGCTCGCACACGTGTGTGTTTTAGTTTACATGCATGAATACTTTGAGGCAATTTTTGATAAAATTTCATGACTTCAGAAGGTAATTACTTTATCAATTAAACAAGTATAAGTTGATGATATTGTCAGTAAGATTTATCTATCAGTTTAACTTGTTAGATAAGGTGATCATTTAATATGGTATCAGAGCCTTCGTCACTCATTTATAAAAAAAAAATTTCACATGTAAGGCTTAAGGCGAAATTCCCCGCCTGTATGTGAGAGGGCGTGTTAGAGTGACTCGATTAAGTATTAAACGATTTATCTCTCTATCAGTTTAAGTTTTTAAATGAAGTGATCATTTAACATATATGATTATATAAAATAGGCTAATTAATATTTTAAACTTTTACCAATTAATGTCTCATAATGCCCGCTTTATCCATGTGATATGGTGAAACAATTCTAATCATCACTTGTTAGTTGTTATCTCTTTATGAAAATATTTGTATAAATGGGGTTAAAAAGACCACATAATTTACAATCATAAATTTTATGGAAGACTAACTCAAAAAATTTGTGTGCAACCTGTAGTACATAGAAACTTACAAATAAATTTAGTATAAATTATATATATATATATATATATATATATATATATATATATATATATATATATATATATATATATATATATATATATATATATATATATATGCTATTAGTAACTGATGTCTATACATATGCACTAAAATTCAATAACGTGTATAGGCATAATTGGAATAACATAGACAATAATTAATAACCAATATATATAATATTTTAATTTGTTGTTATAAATTTTTCTGGTAATAAAAACATTGGTCATTAAATGTAAGGGCAGCACTATTGTCACCAATACAGGCACCCGATAATCATAATAAGATAAAATGAAAAGACTAGAATAACCTTGATTTAATTATATTTAAAATTAGTACACCAATTTACACAAAATTCAATATCTCCATCCAATTTACAGTAAATTACTTTATCCACGTATCTTCTCATTCACCAATTCACACGCTGAATACACCGTCGTTCACATAGAAAAGAGAAATTCGTTTAATTCTGCAACATTGACATGAAATTGTAATCTCATAGTCTTCACTATTCACACAGAAAAGAGAAACTTGTTTAACTCTTCAAAATTGTAAACATGAAATGATAATCTCTTATTCTTCTTTTCTCCATTCCACATCCTTTTCAATTTTTCTCAATAATTGTTTCTCTTTTTTTTTTCCACTAATTTTATTTCAATTATTTCAAGTGAAAATTAAATTTGAAATGTAATGGTAATAGTTTTGTTTAGTAGAAAATCATGAACCAATAAAAAAAAAACTCCAGGCGATAAAAAAATTCCAGCGAGTTTTATTGTTTTTGCAACAATAGTCGGTAGGTTGCATTTTACGGTGAGAGGTGGCGACGATGGCTAAAGTGAATGGTGAATGGGACTTCTGTCGACAACGGGTTTTCTCTGATGAATCTTGCGGCATCGTGGATGAAGGGGAAGCTTGGATTGCATCTTTCGATATTTCTTTTGGGTAAAAAAAGAGTGACGAACTCCTCTTGATTTATTGGTTTAAATTAAAAGATTTGTAAAATCAAACATATTTTTAATTTCAATTTTTCTCTACAACCTAAACACCATTTCCTTGTTCAAGATAAAGAAGATAAAAGGGTGGGTAAAGTAATTTGATTTTTGGAATGGGTGGATATAATAAATTTTAAATGTAATTATATTAAGGTTATTTTCGTCAATTCCTACCCTTTAATTTGAATTATTGGGTGCTTTCAGTAAATTTATGGGTGGCAATAGTGCCACCCTAAATGTAATGCTTCCATTTTACATATTATATATATATATATATATATATATATATATATATATATATATATATAAAAGTGATTAAATCCTTGTATTTTAGATGGAATTTATTAATCAAATAATTTGAATAATTTATTTGAAGTGCAAAAATGAAAAAATTGAAAAGCTGAAAATATCTTTTGTTTGATAATTAATTGGGTGCAATAATTAATTACGTGCTGACTTAAATTATTGGATGAGTTGCTTTCTTAATTACATTGCAATTAACAGGTGGCCAATGTTGTTAGCAAATCGCTGTTAATTTTCTTCATACAGTTAATACATGAAAACTTCGATAATTAGTGATGAAATTCCATTTTTATAAAGTTTTATCCATAAATATATCACTTAAATAAACAAAAAATTCCATTTTCATCTTTTTTTTTAATCGCATCTTCCATGTCATTTTCGTATATCATTTTTTATGTCAAGCATAACCCGTAAGAAAAAAAAATTCAATCATTGCTTCAAGAGTTTAAAGCTTTTCTTTTTAAGGTGTAGTTTTTCTCTCTGTTCTACCAGTCATTCATCCAACCGTGTGACATATGAAATGATGTACAAAATAGAATAAAAATCTAAACCTTTTTTTCTATCAAATTAATTGAAATATGTATATTACTTGTTTTCAGCATTATTTTTTATTTGACCAAATTGAATTCAAATAGCAAAATTAATTATCAAAAACTTGTCAGAAATGACTATATTGAAAAAAAAAATCCTCCTTATTCACTCCTTTCATTTTGATTTGTTACATAAAAAATTCCACCTTCTAAAAAACTTAAAAAGGTTATAACAACTACTCTCTTATATACTTTATTTATAAAAATAAAATCTAATATTTTTGAAAACTTGTCATAATATCCTAAAAAGTCAAATTTTTCTTAATTTTCATATGTACCCAGTCAAAGGTGAAAACATATAAAACATTGAAAAAGTACTAAAACTGAAAATTAAAATAATAAAATGACTAAAAATTAATTCGAGAATACTTATGTATATCTTGTTATTCAATCCATGAAACTTATGAGAGAATCTCAAGTAAATTTTCATCAGTAAATAAATGTCATGATAATTTCATTGGAGGGAGGGATTAGTGATCATAAGTATATATGAGTATATAGAATCAATAATAATGAAAGAGAAAAGGGTAAAGAATTCATATGTATTTATTTATTTGTTAAAATCTTTTTTATGTTTTCCTATATATTTGTTTGTTAAATATTGGAGTAGTGTTGACCAACACCCAAAGGAAATGCATTTGTATGATTCAGAGACTCAACATGCACCTTCTACTTCTAATAATTCACAAATCACATGCTTTCAACAAAATACAACCACACTTAATTATAAACATAAATAATATTTCCAGAGGGAATAGTAGACTTCCAAATTAATTTTTCCTTTAATAATTTTTATTATTATCTACTTAACTCTCAAATGGTTTAAAATTTAATAAGTTGACAATGAGTTACAATTTTACCTTTTATTTAAATTGACTCCAGTGAGCCAATCACAAAAACTATTTGTTGAGTTACTTTAACTTTGAGATATGGGAAGCAGAGCCTATAATATTTTTATTATTTTCTCATATAAATTAAGTTATATATAATTTGTAGGAATATACGTTTCATGTATAGAAATGGAAATAGAGTATCATCCTCAAGGAACTTCAATGTTTGCAAATTACTGGGTAATCAATCATATTTATTAGGCTATTAAATAGTTTTAGGTTTATATAAGCATATGTAATAAGCATATTTTATGTATGCACAAATAACATATTATTTACTCCAAAGATGGGAGTTTTCTATACTTTACAACATGGTATCTAGAGCCATTTAAATAATTTTCTAGAAATGGACAGTAGTTCTACAAATCCGTGGCCATTATTGACCACTACTACTGGATCGAAAAATGTTGGATCTGGTGATGGTGGAGTGAAGAATGCTGGATCTGGAGATGATGATTCCTACTTCCTACACGGTACAGATCATCCGAGGATGTCTCTCATTCCTTATCAACTTTCAGGAGGTAATTATTTACCTTGGAAACGCTCTATGTCCATAGCCTTTGGTGCTAAGTGTAAATTAGGATTTATCAATGACATTCTTTCTAAACCTGAAAAAACTGATGAAAAGTATGCTCTTTGGGAGAAAATAGATCTTACTGTATTTTCTTGGATTATAAATTCACTTTCTAAGGAGTTAAATAAAACATTTGTTTATTCTAACACATCTAAGGAATTATGGGATGCAATTGAGCAAAGATATGGTGAATATAATGGACCAATGAAATACAAGCTTAAGAGAGAGATAAGTACTTTGGTTCAAGGAAGTTACACTGTGATTGAGTACTATAATAAACTGTGTCGATTATGGGATGAATTACAGTGTATAACACCTATTGCTGTGTGTAAGTGCAAAGAAGGGAATATATTGTTGCAGAACTCGATGGAGGACAGACTCATTCAGTTTTTTATGGGACTAAATGAGTCTTATGATCACCTGAAGAATCAAATCATGCTTATGGAGCCCTTGCCATCTGTGGATAAAGCTTATTCAATGGTTTTATCTGCAGAAAGACAAAAATTAGTTCAAATGAATTTTTCTGAAGCTGATTCTTCAGCCATGGCAGTGAGATTAGGTGGCTTTGGAAACAAGTCAGTAAATTCATCCACTAGTTGGGGTGGTAAAAAAAGGAGAAATTGTGGGAAGCTATCAAAGGAAGAGAAGGCTCGGTTGATTTGCAAGAACTGTGGGAAACCTGGCCATGAAATAACAACATGCTTTAAGAAGCATGGAGTACCAGATTGGTACAAACAAATCAAAGAGAAGAAGACCAAGTCCTATGCAAATTCTGTCGGTTACGAGAATCAATCTTCTCAAAGAGACTTAGATAATTCTCAAAAAGGAAGGGATGTACCAGATATTGAGACAATGTGACATCAATTACAGCAGATTACTCAATACATGAAAGGAAAGAACAAGGAAGACAATATTACTGATCATGCTCAGTTGTTTGATTTTGCAGGTAAAACTTACACGTTATCTTTTCAGACAGCATTTTCATCATTTTCTGATTCTTATAAGTCTGGTTGGGTTATAGATACTGGTGCAAGTAGACATATGTGTTATAATTTTGATATATTGAGTAATGTGCATATGGTGAAGGAAAAGTCACAGTCTGCTTACCAGATGGAAGCACTAAAAAGGTAGAGTATGAAGGAGAGATTCAGATTACTGCTGATATAATACTTAAACATGTGTTGTACATTCCTAATTTTAAGTACAACCTTCTGTCTGTGCATCAACTTTGTTCTGATTTTGGGTTGAAATGTGTCTTTCTTAATGATTCTTGCTACATTCAGGACCCTCGGAGTAGCAAGAAACTTGTAGAAGGAAAATTGGTTGGTAATCTATATATTCTGAATAAGGAAGAGAGAGCTAATGTTGCTGCTTTGGATACTTGGCATAAACGGTTGGGTCATGCCTCCATCAATACTTTGAGACATTTATATTTCTTGCATAATGATTGTAAAAAGGAAGCAGTTGAGTCAATAAAGAGTTGTGATGTTTGTTTTAAGGCTAAACAACATAGATTACCATTTCTCTCTAGCTCAATACAAAGAAGTGCCAATTTTGAATTGATCCATGTGGATATATGGGGTCCATGTAAAGAAGATTGTCTTACAGGCTCCTCATATTTTTTAACAATTGTTGATGACTTTAGTAGAGGTACATGGGTTTATCTGATGAAGCATAAGTCAGAGGTGTTTTCTTTGTTAAAACATTTTCTAATCATGATTGAGAGACAGTTTTCACAGGTGGTTAAAAGGATTAGAACAGATAATGGTTCAGAATTTTTGAGTATTAATATCCAGCAATTTTTTAAGGCACAAGGGATTGTTCATGAGAAGACTTGTGTCTACATACCACAACAAAATGGTGTTATGGAGAGAAAGCACAAACATTTGTTGGAAGTGGCTAGAGCATTTCTTTTTCAAGCAAGTTTACCTAATATTTTTTGGTCTTATGCAATGTTGATGGTAGCATATGTGATAAATATAGGGGTGGGTAATATCGGTATATTGAAAATATCGATACCGTACCGAAAATTTCGGTATGAAAAAATTCATACCGATATCGATACCGAAATATCGGTATACCAAAAAATAGGTATACCAAAATTTTGATTAATTAAATCGAATACCGATACCGATACCGTACCAAAATTTACATCACACCGATTTTTTCGGTAAATACCAATTAATACTGAAATGTTGACATACCGTTTCATACCGAAAATTCAACATATTGAAAAATACCGATTTACCGAAACCATACCAAAAAATAATATTTAATTTTAATCAAAATAATAAAATTAATATAAAATATTTCAAAATAATTAAATTTTCTAATCTCAAACATTCTACTTTAATGATACTTATGTTGCTTTTAATTTATTCATGATTAAATAACAAATTTTTTATTATTAAATTTTTATACTCCTATATTTTTATTTAGATGTGTATTATATTTTTATTTATTTTAATTAGAGCTTATTTTAAATTTTAAAAAATATATATGAATAAATGTAATACATAATAAAATAAAAATAATTTAAATATATTAATAATATAAAATATACTTAAATATTGTATTATGTATAATTAAATTTTAAAAAAATTATATAAAATTTTCGGTATATCGGTATCGGTATACCGATACCGAAATACCAAAAATAATTTCATTATACCGAAATACCAAAAATATTAATATTCTATACCGATACCGTACCAAAATTATCGGTACGGCAACCATACCATACCGAAAATTTTGGTATGTTGAATTTTTGATATTTTTGGCATTTTTCGATACGGCGATCGCGGTATACCGAGTTTTCGGTATTTTTTCCCACCCTTAGATAAATAGGTTGCCTACCAGGATATTGAATTGGGGTACACCTTTTGAAAGATTACATGGAAAGCAACCAAACTATACAAAACTGAGGACTTTTGGTTGTTTAACTTTTGCTGCTATTATTTCACCTCACAGGAGTAAGTTTTGTCCTAGATCTGTCAAGAGTATTTTTTGGGATATGTCCAGGGGCAAAAGGGCTACAAATTACTGGATTTGGAAACTTCTCAAGTTTTTATTAGCAGAGATGTGACATTTTTTATCATATTTTTCCTTACACAAGTCAAAATCCAAGATCAGTTTTGGACACACAGGTCACTACATATGACGGAATTAGAGCTACGGATTTTGATTCTACTCCATCTCAGTCTCAGCATGAGAATCTTCAAGAAGATACTTTATTGCAACATGATCCTCCTGTCCGAAAAAGCACCCGAGCAAGGCAGCCTCCTGTTTGGCAAAAGGATTTTGTATGTGATGCTCCATCAATTTTACAGGCATTTTCTAATCAAATTTCCATTGAGCATGAACCAACACATTACAAGGATGCAATGTCTAAAGCAGTTTGGATCGAGGCTATGAATAAGGAATTGGAAGCTTTAGAAGCCAATAATACTTGGGAACTTACTTCTTTACCACCTGGGAAGAAGGCTATATGAAGTAAATGGGTCTTCAAGATCAAAAGAAGAGCAGATAGATCGATTGAACGATATAAGGCTAGATTGGTAGCTAAGGGTTATAATCAACAGCATGGGATTGATTATTCTTAAGTTTTCTCACCTGTTGCAAAGTTAGTGACGGTAAGAATTTTTTTCCTGTGGCAGCAATGAAGGGATGACCTTTACATCAACATGATATAAATAATGCCTTTTTGCACGGACACTTATCGGAAGAAGTGTACATGCTACCTCCTCAAGGTTATTCAAAAGCAAAGAAATGAGAAGTTTGCAGGCTTGTTAAAAGTATTTACGGTTTAAAACAAGCTTCTAGGGAGTGGAATCATGAGCTATGTCATAAGTTATTAGCTTTTAGGTTAGTCCAATCCAAGCATGATCATTGCTTGTTTACTTTGCATAAGGATAACCAATTTCTTGCCATGTTGGTTTATGTAGATGATATTTTGATTACGAGTTCTCACTTGGATCTGATTGATCAATTGAAGCTTTTTCTAGATTCTGCGTATACCATCAAAAATCTTGGCCTTGCTAAATATTTTCTTGGAGTTGAGATAGCAAGAGATGAAAACGGGATTGTACTTCATCAGAGGAAGTATATAAATGATATCCTGTCAGATACTGGTTTGCTAAATTGTAAATCAGCTTCGGTACCTTTACCAGCTGGTTTACACCTATCTTTCATGGATGAAGACTTACTTGTCGCACCTGATCGATATCGAAGACTTGTTGGAAGACTATTGTATCTCACTCTCACTAGACCAGACATCACATTTTGTGTTCAGCAACTAAGTCAGTTCATCAACTCACCAACTACTGCTCACTGTAATGCAGCCTTGCAAGTTCTCAGGTATCTTCATGACACTCCATCTCTTGGCTTATTTTTTCCAGCTAATAAGTCCTTCACTTTGGAAGCTTTTTGTGATGCGGATTGGGCCACTTGTAAAGACACAAGGCGGTTGATCACGGGGTACTCTATTTTCTTGGGGGTTCTCTTATTTCATACAAAAGCAAGAAGCAAGCAACTGTATCTCGTTCTTCGGCAGAGGCCGAATATAGATCACTTGGTTCCACTGTGTGTGAGTTGAAGTGGATTCAATACATTCTACAGGATTTCAACATGTCACCTACTCTTCCCATACCTTTACATTGTGATAACAAGGCTGCTCTACACATCATTGCCAATCCGGTGTTTCATGAGCGTACTAAGCATTTGGATATAGATTGTCATTTGACAAGGGATCATTATAAAGCTGGATTCATTTTTCTTACATATATTTCTTCAAAGTTTCAGGTTGCTGATGGGTTTACTAAAGTGTTTGGTGGAGATTCATTTAGCAAATTTATCTCCAAGTTGGGCATGCGTCTTGCTCCACATGCTCCAACTTGAGGGGGGTTGTAGGAATACACATTTCATGTATAGAATTGGAAATAGCATATCATCCTCAAGGAACTTCAATGTTTGCTAATTATTGGATAATCATATTTATTAGGCTATTAAATTGTTTTAGGTTTATATAAGCAGATGTAATAAGCATATTTTCTGTATGCACAAATAATATATTCTTTACCCCCAAAGATGAGAGTTTTTTATATTTTACAACATAATTTGATCTTGATGTTTAAATTCGCCCCTTTTATATATATATATATATATATATATATATATATATATATATATATATATATATATATATATATATATATATATATATATGAGAAATTAATTATGTGATTGAATTAGAGTTTCTATTTTTATTTTATTTTGTTTCAATAATTTAAGTCAATGAAATTATGCAAGATGAGGATTCAATTGATCTGATTATAAAGTGACCCTTCTGCCCAATAATATATAATTACTCTTTTGCATAACAAATTATCGTAAATATAAAAGTTGATTAATTTTTATTTTATTGTGAGTTTTCGAAACGTAATACAAGTAAATTTAATTCGTTATTGGTTCCCGATTAGATTCTATGTTTCTTGAAATCTAAAGCTTTAAAACTATACCCTGCTAAATTATATTGTATAATATGAGCTTGAACCATTTATAATGTGACAAATTATAATATATGCAATCAAATTAGAGTTTACGGTATATCTCGTCAAATCATCTTTTATGTATCGATATCTAATTTATAGATCGATTAATTTAGGAGAAGTTAGAATTCATCCTCTAGGGACTCTCATTTCAAGCCAGAATTTTGTACTTTATATAAACTTACACAACAATTATTGACCATACCAATAAATTTCAAAATTGAGACTAGAGAATTTTATGATCATAAGGCAGTGCAACCATTCACTTTAATCCAATTCTTAGGATTCTCATCACACGTAATCTTGATTTCGTAAATTGAAGTAAAACATATTTTTAGCTAATTTTAATTTCAAAACTTGAATTTGTGGATTAGATTAAACTCGAAGTCGACTAGATTTTTTGCATTTTATAATTATTTGACTACCTCAAATTAAGCCTTGAAATAAGCCCCAAGGTCTTGATTCTGTTTTGATGAATTCGGTGCCCAATCATATATGACACCTATGTATGCATATGCATATATATGGCAAAAACTTGTATACACTCAGCGGGCACACTCCGTGCGTCTTTAAAATTTTGTGTTAAATTGTATACCTTTTAGTATAAAGATGTGTACCTTTTATTTTCTGAAGAAAAATAAAAAATATTAATAAAAAGTATATACCCTTTAGAACAAAATAGTGTACCCTTGCTAATTAAAGTGTATACCCTTTAAAACAAAATAATGTACCATTACCCATAATACTAAATTCTAGAGGCGCACGATGTGTCCCCGGATGCACGCAAGCCTCACTATATATATATATATATACCTCTCTCCATCCCCAATAATTTACTTTTTTTTCTCAATGTAGTCGAAGCATTAGATAAAATTTTATATGAAATCATCTCAATAAACTCATTCAAGAAATAATAATAATAACAATTTAATAAATATTTAATGTATGAAATATGATAATCGTCCAAATAAAATATTATATGAAAAATATTTAGCACAATATTTATTGAAAAGAGATCACCATTCAAGAAAAATTAAATGGTTTGGACTTTGGAGTTGTTTTAATTTTATTACCCAAAAAGAGTAATTTAAACTAATGACAGTGTCTGGTGCACCTTGACATTAAGAGTTAGTGTATTTTAAATCGAGTTTATATATAAATTCTTTTAAGCCCTGCGGTTTCCTTATAAATTTAAAAATTCTATTAAGACATAGGGTATATAGAATTTGAATGAGGAGTACATGATTTACATAAGTATTTGTTAAAATTTAAAGGCTTAAATATACCATGTGAAATTAGTTAGATTTGAGTGATAAAACTAGGTGAAAGAAACCCGTAGCAACGTGTATTATTGGAGTGTATGAAACCTAAAACTGTGATTGGACTGAATAAATTGATGAGTGTACGGCCCTTCTTAATTTTGAAATCTAAAGCCTTGCCACTTGCCAGTTGGGTTTATTTTTCAAACATTGCATAGTGTATCATATCCTAAAATTTAATATGTTGTCAATCATTTAAATAAAGTAGTCATTTTTAATCCACAAATGTTGCATCCACCAACAAATCTTAAATCGCCGCTATTCTGTTTTAACTTTCTATCTTCACTCATTGAAGATTTTTTAAAAATCATAATAAAACCATGCATCACTAAAAAAAAAATATATATATTTTTTAACAATCGAATTTACGAACGGAATACAATCCGTTGGTAATTATCAATTGATTAGCAACAAAAATGACATTTTTATTTTAGCAACGGAATGTCAACGAATTTATTCTCTATTTTAGCAACAGAATTCAATCTGTTGCTAATTACCAATGGATTACCAAGGGAATCATTATATAAATTACCAACGGAATTATTAGCAACGAATTGCCAACGGAATTATTTACCAACGGAATTGATTTTTCGTTGCTAAAAATTTAGCAACCACCACTTTACCAACGGAATTTTACCAACGGATTATGTTGCTAATCCGTTGGTAAACCAATTTAACAATGAAATTAAGGTTTTTACCAACGGAATATTCCGTTGGTAAAAAACAGTTTTTGTACTGCATATTACACACACATAAAATAATAAATAAAAATAAAAAATCTCTAACACGATTTACATTTAGTTTAAATCATTTTAAAATGACAAAAATAATCTTAATTATTTTCATGATGATTATGTAGTTCAATGGCGTCAATGCATTTAGCTAGAGTTTATTGATTATTTCTAGAATTTAACTATTTTTAGTTGTTTCTATATTTTTATTTAATATATCAATAAGACTCTAAATTTTAGTTTTAATATACATGGTCCAAAGTTAATTATTGGTGGATCCATGTCTAAGTGTGCCTCACTAAGACTTTAAAATTTAATACTATCTTTTTGTAACTTTATAATGGAATTTTTTTTCTAAGCCATTAGATATTTTATTTAATTAATCAATTAGGTGATTATTTATGAATATTAATACTTTTTTTCTTAATAAATCAAATTCATATAAAGTCTAATAAAGACATTAATGATATCACAACTTCTTGACAATAATAATAACAAGATATTATTGTTATGTTGTATAAGTGAGAGAAGTCTATTCATTATTAAATATAAATTTATATAGGTAAAATATATTTATTAATAATTAAAGTATATTTTATTAAATTTTACTACAACATACTACAAATATATTTTAATTTATTATTCATTATATTTTAAAAATATATTTTTTAATTATTGATAAACATATTTAATAATAATACTTTAATAATAAATTAAATTCATGTCAGATAGTGTCCCACAATTAACTGTCATTTTATTATCATTTCTTATGTATTTTCTTTTATTACATCTCAAATAATTGAAGGATAAAACGAATAAATATCCAAGAGACATGAGTATATGCTGTCTTATTTCAGAGAAGACATTCACGTTTTTTTTTTTTTTTTGACAGATAGAAGACATTCACGTTGATATATATATGAGTACGTAGTAGAAACAATAAAGAAATTAAAAGATTCCATCTACTAATTAGTAAATTAGCCACCGTTTAATTTAATTTATAGCTGGTTAGTTAATAATATGTGGTCGAATTGTGGTTATTTAATTAATTTATTTATCGTTACTATTGAGTCCAGTTGTTATGGCTTGATTAGTTTAATTTTTTGTAAATTATTACAAAATTCAAACTGACAGCTCTATTCTAAAGACTGCTTCTAACATGTATTTTTCCCACTCTACATATATACTTTACTTATCATCCCACTAACTCAATCTTCCCTTCTCATAATAATCCATCTTCTAGAAGAAGTGTTTCTCCACACACTTCACCGGAGCTGGTGGCGTTTTCTGGCAACAGAATGACTAATCACCGCCGCGGCCCGGCCGGAAACGGCCGAGCGCCGCCGCATTTACTAGTGGCATTGACCTTCTTGGTCACTTCTACCATTGTTTCCGCTGATCCTTATGTTTACTCGTCTCCACCTCCTCCTTACGAGTACAAATCGCCACCCCCGCCTTCTCCGTCCCCACCACCACCATATGTTTACAAGTCTCCACCACCACCATCGCCATTCCCACCACCGCCATATGTTTATAAATCACCACCTCCACCAGAACCTTCGCCTCCACCACCATATGTTTACAAGTCTCCACCACCACCAGAACCTTCGCCTCCACCACCATATGTTTACAAGTCTCCACCACCACCAGAACATTCACCTCCACCACCACCGTATGTTTACAAGTCTCCACCACCACCGTCTCCTTCACCGCCACCACCTTACTATTACAAATCACCACCACCACCTTCACCATCTCCACCACCACCATACTACTACAAGTCTCCACCACCTCCGGAGCCATCGCCACCGCCGCCTTACTACTATAAGTCACCACCACCACCCTCACCATCACCCCCACCACCGTACTACTACAAGTCCCCACCACCTCCGGAGCCATCACCACCACCACCATACTACTACAAATCACCTCCACCGCCATCACCCTTTCCGCCACCACCTTACTACTACCATTCCCCACCTCCACCGGTGAAGTCTCCACCACCTCCGTACTACTATGTCTCTCCACCACCACCAAAGAAGTCTCCTCCTCCACCATACTACTACGTGTCTCCACCACCACCGAAGAAGTCTCTTCCTCCACCGTACTACTACGTTTCTCCGCCGCCTCCGGTGAAACATCCCCCAACACCATACTACTACACTTCTCCGCCGCCGCCGCCGGTTCCTCACTACCCCCCATACCACCCCCCACACCACCCTCACCACCCATTGATAGTTAAGGTTGTCGGAAAAGTGTACTGTTACAGATGCTACGATTGGAAATACCCAGAGAAGTCCCATGACAAGAAACATCTCAAAGGTACTTTTAGTTTTATTTTTTCAATTTATTATTTTATTATTTTAATTAATATTATAGTCTAAAGATTAATTAGGTGACAAAATTGAGTTTCACAGCATATACCAACTTTATTATATAGTAACATGCAGGGAATAATTATTTTGATGTTGCTAATTGAAAGTAGCTTTTAAAATGCTAAAATTTTTCCTCACATATAGATGTCACGATATATTCTAATGCGTTTATTAAAAGATGTAAATTAGATAGTAGAAGTTTGATACAATATTGGATATTTTTTATGTTATATGATTAATAGAGAGAAAGGAATTCAATCATTACTCCTAAAGTTTATATTTTCTTTTTTAGGATATAGTTTCTCTCTTTGTTTTACATGTCATTTATCTAACAATATAACACAGAAGATGATATACTAAAATAAAATAAAAAAATTCAAATTAAACATTCAGTGCCATAATATACACATTAACATGTGCAAATTAAGTTGATAATTATTACAAAATTTTAAATGTGATCAGTTGAATTTTTGTCATTTCCTCTTGGACACTCAAACATACAACTTAAGTACTAAGAGTGGTTGTTGAAAAGATTGTATGAAAAGATTAGTGTAAGAATTATGATTAATTTAGTAGGTGAAAAATATTATTTATAGTCAACAATATTGAATTCTCTTATTTTCTTTAGTTGGAAAATTAACATTAGCATTATCCTTGTCTTTGCATGAATGAATTAAATTACTTAAGTCCAGAAATATATATTAGAGATTTATTAGCCCGTTATTGATTATGACGTCACAACCAATTCAGGGACTTGATTAAATTTGCATTTCTTTTTATTATGTCTTATTTTATTGGTTGTATTCAATCATGTTTTTGTTGGAATAAATTTCTGGTCCCATACATGGTGAAAAAATCAACTTGCAGATGAAAGAAATTATTAAAAAAATTTATTGTACTTTATGGTGGAGCAACTCTAATATCAATAAAATAAAATATATAATAGACAAGATAATTGTTAGTTGAAAAAGTTTTTTAAATGATTGTTCTCACATGAAAGATTCTATACATGTATCATGGCTGGCAAGCACTTTTTATTTAATGTAATTAATTTTAATTTGACATATTTATCAGGTGCTGTTGTGGAGGTAACATGCAAGTGTGGGGACAAAGAAATTGTAGCATATGGCAAGACTAAAATCAATGGAAAATTCAGAATTGCTGTTGAAGGATTTGAGTATGGCAAATATGGAGCTGAGGCATGCAAGGCTAAGCTACATGCACCCCCTAAGGATTCAAAGTGCAACATCCCAACCAATTATCATATGGGAAAGGTTGGAGCTAAGCTTAAAGTGAAGTCTAAGGATGAACATGAAGTGGTGCTGTATGCTAAGCCATTTGCTTATGCTCCCAAGACCCCTTATGAGGAGTGCCACAAGCCTAAGCCAAGCCCTACGCCGTACTACTACACGTCTCCACCACCTCCGTCGCCTGTGTATGTTTACAAGTCTCCACCGCCGCCAGCACCGACTTATGTGTACAAGTCACCTCCACCTCCGACTCCCACATATGTTTATAAATCTCCACCACCTCCATTACCAACTTACGTGTATAAGTCACCACCACCCCCGACGCCAACATATGTCTATAAATCACCTCCACCTCCGACCCCCACATATGTTTATAAGTCTCCACCACCTCCAACACCTACCTATGTTTATAAGTCACCTCCACCTACGACCCCCACATATGTCTATAAATCTCCACCACCTCCATCACCAACTTATGTGTACAAGTCACCTCCTCCTCCGGTGTACCCTTATGTATATAAATCACCTCCACCTCCATCCCATGTATATATTTACAAATCTCCACCACCTCCATCGCCAACTTATGTGTACAAGTCACCACCTCCTCCGGTACACCCTTATGTTTATAAATCACCTCCACCTCCATCACCTGTATATATTTACAAATCTCCTCCACCTCCATCCCCAACTTATGTCTATAAATCTCCTACACCGCCGTCTTACATCTATAAGTCTCCACCTCCTCCTCCACCCATATATGTCTATAAATCACCACCCCCACCAGTCTATCTTTATAAGTCCCCGCCACCTCCCCTTTACGTTTACAAATCTCCACCCCCTCCACCACCAACATATATCTATAAGTCACCACCTCCACCAATCTATCTTTACAAGTCTCCACCACCTCCTCCTTATATTTACAAATCTCCACCCCCTCCACCATACGAGTATAAGTCTCCACCACCACCATCCCCTGCTCCCATATACCATTACAAGTCTCCACCACCTCCACCAGTCTATCTTTACAAGTCCCCTCCACCTCCCCCGTACGTCTATAAATCTCCACCACCTCCACCATACGTGTATAAGTCTCCACCACCACTATCATCATCCCCTGCTCCCATATACCATTACAAGTCTCCACCACCTCCACCAGTCTATCTTTACAAGTCCCCTCCACCTCCCCCGTACGTTTATAAATCTCCACCACCTCCACCATACATGTATAAGTCTCCACCACCACCATCATCATCCCCTGCTCCCATATACCATTACAAGTCTCCACCACCTCCACCAGTCTATCTTTACAAGTCCCCTCCACCTCCCCCGTACGTTTATAAATCTCCACCACCTCCACCATACGTGTATAAGTCTCCACCACCACC
This sequence comes from Pogostemon cablin, assembly GCA_023678885.1. Classification (NCBI taxonomy): domain Eukaryota; kingdom Viridiplantae; phylum Streptophyta; class Magnoliopsida; order Lamiales; family Lamiaceae; genus Pogostemon; species Pogostemon cablin. The sequence continues at coordinate 4,697,665 of CM042988.1, read as the reverse complement.
ATCACCATCCCCTGCTCCCATATACCATTACAAGTCTCCACCACCTCCACCAGTCTATCTTTACAAGTCCCCTCCACCTCCCCCGTACGTTTATAAATCTCCACCACCTCCACCATACGTGTATAAGTCTCCACCACCACCATCACCATCCCCTGCTCCCATATACCATTACAAGTCTCCACCACCTCCACCAGTCTATCTTTACAAGTCCCCTCCACCTCCCCCGTACGTTTATAAATCTCCACCACCTCCACCATACGTGTATAAGTCTCCACCACCACCATCACCATCCCCTGCTCCCATATACCATTACAAGTCTCCACCACCTCCACCAGTCTATCTTTACAAGTCCCCTCCACCTCCCCCGTACGTTTATAAATCTCCACCACCTCCACCATACGTGTATAAGTCTCCACCACCACCATCACCATCCCCTGCTCCCATATACCATTACAAGTCTCCACCACCTCCACCAGTCTATCTTTACAAGTCCCCTCCACCTCCCCCGTACGTTTATAAATCTCCACCACCTCCACCATACGTGTATAAGTCTCCACCATCACCATCCCCTGCACCCATATACCATTATAAGTCTCCACCACCTCCACCAGTCTATCTTTACAAGTCCCCTCCACCTTCCCCGTACGTCTACAAATCTCCACCACCTCCACCATACGTGTATAAGTCTCCACCACCGCCATTATCATCCCCTGCTCCTATATACCATTACAAGTCTCCACCACCCCCATCACCATCACCTCCACCTCCATACTACTACAAATCTCCACCACCACCATCTCCATCTCCTCCACCGCCATATTACTACCACTCTCCCCCACCACCATCACCATCTCCACCACCTCCATACTACTACCACTCTCCCCCACCACCATCACCATCTCCACCACCTCCATACTACTACCACTCTCCCCCACCACCATCTCCATCTCCTCCACCTCCTTACCACTACAGCTCTCCACCCCCACCATCACCATCTCCTCCACCACCATACTACTACCACTCTCCCCCACCACCATCGTCATATCCTCCACCTCTCTATCACTACAGCTCTCCACCCCCGCCATCCCCATCACCTCCTCCACCCTACCACTACACTTCTCCACCACCACCTTCACCCTCACCCCCACCGCCTTATATATACAAGTCTCCCCCTCCTCCTCCACCTTCTCCTTCACATCCGTACTACTACACATCACCTCCCCCACCCGTAAAGTCAGCTCCACCACCAGTATACATCTACGCCTCCCCGCCTCCTCCAACACATTATTAAACTCTGAAGAACCATCAACATTCCTCAGGCTTCCTTGTAAGTAACTATTCCATCTAAAACATCATCGGTTAAGAAACCACCTTTTAAGACTCATAACTAATTTTTTTTGTTTATTTTGCAGCATCTACTCTACAACATAGAATAAAGGAGGGATTCCTAATGAGAGTTTTCAAGTGTCAAGTTCGAATCGCAACTAGTTTATTCAATAAGGTCTTTCAAGCATTCGGAAGCATCACATATTCTTGCATGTTGGACCAATTTGCTTCTATTTCTTTAGTTGTCATCTTGCACATTGTCCTTGGCTCGAAGATGAAACATTTGCCAGCAAGAAGAAGATATTCATGTCAATGAAATTTAAGTTGCATTCATGGGCCAGAGTAATTTCATAAGTTTGCTTCTTATATCTTGTGAGTGTATAGTGGATGGCTTTGTTTGATTGAATTTAAATTCATTACACATTGTTCTTTGTAATTTTCTTGCGCTCTATGTGCACAAAACTTAGCAATAAAAGATGTCTTTCTTCACAACAAAAACTTTGCCAAATTTATGCTGCAATCTTGTCCATGCTCTTTTTTTATCACTATATAATATGCCATATATATACTTTAATATTTGGGAATTGCTTTGTTAATAAGTATGAATACTTCTATAAATTTATTTTTTTTAAAAAAAGTGTGGGAGTATTTTGGTAAAAAAAAATGGTTATCTGACTAAAAATGATAGAAAGTTAAGACGTTGTTGACAATCCTAATGGGTTATTTTTACAATTGACACATAATATATTATACAAAATTAGAGTATAAATGTACATATAATAATTATAAACAAAATAAAATAACATGAATAAAAACCTCAAGATAACCCAATTATCATACAGAATATGCTAGCCAGCTGCTAACTAGCTAGTAACAGATAACTATAAATTATAAATTTGTGGGAAAAAAGTTCATCGGAGTACTTTCATATAAAAATTATATTTTATCCATCCCACAAAATATTGCACCCTCAATTCGGCACGGAAATTAAGAAAGTAATAACTTTTAGGGGTATAAAGGTATTTTTTTGTAATAAATAATTGATAAAGTATGTTAGGTAAAGATGATTTTTTTGTAAATAAAGTGTATGAGGAAGGGTGGTTGTTTTTTACTTTTTGCTTTTTTGGAAATGTGCAAACTTTTGTGGGACAACCCAAAATGAAAAGTGTGTCATGTGAAATTGGACGGAGGGAGTAGTTTTTAAAAATTAAATGATGAAATTCTTTAAATAAAATAAAATTGAGTTTAAATATTTACTGAAATAAACAATTCATTCTAAATAAACAATTAAGAATTCTCTAAAAAAACTCAATTGAGCAACATACATTCACTCAATTTTAAATTAATAATTATTATTATTTGATATACATGCAAATTTGGGATATGTTAAATCCAATTTCAATTCTCAGGTTTGGTAATTTCTTAAAAGTGGTTATTCAGTGTCCGAATTTAGTCATTTTTATTTACTTTTGGTCATTTTTGTTCATTTTTTATCAGTTTTTTCGGTATTATTTTAAGGATTAAAAGTGGACAAAAAAATAAAAAGTGGACGAAAATGATTAAAATCGGATACCTGAGAACTACTTTTAAGAAATTACTAAACCTGAATACTGAAATTAGATTTAAGAACTAAAATTGATATTTTCCCTATATATATAGTGTAATGTATTTCTCATATTTATGTATTTAAATTTAAGAATTTAATAAATATAGATATATACAATGGCTATATTAATATTAGAATATCTTCAAAGAGGAGTATAAAACATAGTCAACGAGTGTGATAAACTGGTGCAAGAACACATATACAAGTAAGAGTGAGGCTTGCGTGTGTCGGGCGCACGGGAACACATTCCGTGCATCTTTAGAAATTTAGTATTTTTGGTAAGGGTACATTGCTTTGGTTTAAAAGGTATATACACTTTAATTAATAAAAGGTACACTATTTTGTTCTAAAGGGTATACATTTTTCATTAATATTTTTTTTCTTTAGAAAATAAAGGGTACACATTTTTATACTAAAGGGTATACAATATAACACAAAATTCTAAATGCGCACCGAGTGTTGTTCATGCGCCCAGATACACACAATAATTTTCTTTAGAAAATAAAGGGTACACATCTGTATACTAAAAGGTATACAATTTAATACAAAATTCTAAAGGCGCACGGAATGTGGTCCGTGCGCCGGGTGCAGGAGTTTTTACAAGTAAATAACATTAAATTTCAAATTTTGCTACAGAAATTCATGTGGCAGTGGGGTACGTTATTAACATCATAATACATAATTAAATATACTAAATGTATTATTTTAAAATTTTTATAAAGTTTATTTTCTGGGTTGTTAGCAACTACTGAACCCCAATTACCCAAAAAATTAATATAATTAATTAATGAGACTTGGATTTTTTAAGGATTTCAATTTTCATGTACAACCAAAAATGACTACGAGGGGAGCGTGCATGGAAATCCTATTTTTGGCATAAGATAACGTATTTATTTACTTTTTGTATGTATAAATATTTTTTGCATGTAGATTAAAAAGTGAATTATTATTTTATAAAGTAAGCAATTTTATTAATTATGAGTATTGATATGTGTGAGGTTATTTTACTAAAAGGGAATAAATACCTTTAAAACTGGCTATGAAAATGAAGAAAGTATTATTAATAATAATTAATTACAGGCGAAAAATTAATCATTTGTAGTAACTTACTAAGGATATATGTTGCGATATACTTCTTTTACCTCACGTTAAGGATTTCTAATGATGGGTATGCTCTATTTTTTTTTTTTTTTTATTAGCTTAGGATGCTCTTTCAATATGATAATTTATAGTTACACCGTCCTAAAACAAACAAATTAATAAATTATAAATTGATTAAATTGACTACGATGGGAATATTTTTTTTTTAAGAACTGTTAATTAATTTTTTAATTGTATGTAACACTGAGACTACTAGAAGACAAATAGAAAACAGAAATATGATGATTTGTATGATTGTATGAATTGTTGCTCACGATTCTTAATTATTTTTTATTAATATATTATACAGTAATAGTTATTAAATTAGCATTAAGATTTAAAAAAAAAATGAATTTGTTGTATATATCGACGTCGGCCGACAATATATTTTATTCAGAATAATTAGTGCTACTAATTGCATGCTATAATATTCATTTCATTTTACTGCAGCTGGAAGTGTCCAAGTTGAAAATGAAACATTAATAAATCAGGGTAACGAATTTGATTTTTTTTTTTTTGTTACAGAAATATGAACGACATTTTTGTAAGATGAAACATTAATAAAAGATTTTTTTTTCATTTAAAAAAGTGTGAAAGTTCATTTCTTTAAAAAATAATTTTTCATGTGAATAATCAATAAATCAAAGTTTATGTGTGAATCGTTTATTAAAATTAAAAAGAGTTGATATTCAGTGTACCCGGTGGAAGGGTGCACATATATGTGTATAACTTTTTATTTTATTTTGTATACATGTTATTCTATTTTGTATACATGTTTCTTAATAATTATATACTTTTTTCACACTCAGTTTTTCTTTAAAAAAAACTAGCATCCATATGTGTATAACTTTTTATTTAATAGTGTATTCATATTTTTTAATAGTTGTATATTTTACACTCAATTTTTCATTAAAAAAACTAGCAAACAAATTGTAATACATTTTTGTTCATAATTGTATATGTTTTTATTCATAATTGTATACGTTTATGAAAGTGAGTGCACCGTATCTTGGGGTGCACCCAGGTGCATAATATTATTAGCCAATTAAAAATATTGGAGTATTACTTATAAGTTGATTAATATACATTTTCATTTAATTTAAGATCATTATTTAAAGCAAGTTCTATCTCCTCCCCAAGCTTATAGAATTTTTTCTATAAAATAAAATAAATAAAGCAAGTTAACTAGTTAGAGAAAGTATGGATTTAATCAAATTAAGCCGTTTGTTAACTATATGAATGTCAGTTCAATAAAATATTTGTTCAAATTCATTTGATAAATTAGACGATAAAGGTCGAACTCAAATATCAAGCTCCAAAAATTATTAAGTAGAACTCGAGTTTACCAGAATTTGATTCGAAAGGTCTGGAAGTTGTTTGTTAATTAGCGAGTTCGTGAACTTATTCACAAACAAGTTCATTAAGTGGTTTGTAAGATTTAGAACTATATTTTAACGAGTTCGAGCTTGAACTCAAGCTATTATTAGGATCGAACTCGAATTATTTACGAACTTATTATTTTTCAAATGAATCGAGCTTGAGCCAAAATATTATTATTTAGATAGCGCTTTAAAAAGTTTTAATAAACTAAGCTTAAGCCTGCTTATAATAGACTTGACTCGACTAAGAACTCAATTAGGAGAAAAGAATAACTGAAATCTATACCGCTCCATTGATACATATTCACAGGATGAGTTAAAAACGTCATTTTCTTTTAATTTCAATTTCTTATATAAATAACGTTAATCATTAAAAATAAATAAATAATGATCCCCTTGACTAATTAATGCCCATGTGTCTGTTGGGCCCTCTTCTCTTTCACAAATCCAAACAAAAGAACAAGAGAAAATTTGCACATCATATTTTTAAATTTAATGTTGTCCAAAATATAGGTGAGAGTTGGCTTAAATGTCAATATATCTTACATACAAAAATACCCCACATGCACGCCAATTTTTTTCCTAATTTATTTTACATTTTGTATAAAATAATGTGAGATGTAAACCTTAACGCAACTTGTTAAGTGTTGTTGGAAGTGTTTCTAGTGTTTCAGCTGGTGCATGAGTACGTTGCATAGAAGAAACGGGTGCAACAAGTTCATCACTAGTTGAAGGATAGCAAATAAGTTCACATGTGTATAAGTGTAACAGTGCCTGTTCGTGAGGATTTTTGGATGGCTAAACGGATGAGTTAGGAGCGGTTGAGTACGTGGCTGGAAAGCTTGACACATCAGCTGTTAGTTAGGATCGGTTTTAGTTAGTTTGGTAACCGTTTGATACACCAACTGTAGGCTCTAAGTCAGTTCAGCAAGTTGGTCCCGTAACTTTCTGTTTCAACTAAGTTGTATATATAAGCTCGTCTATCTTGCTTATTGAGATGTAATCACCTCACCTATCATGTAGCAATAAAGAAGCTCTCTCCCGTGAACGTAGGAGTTTCATCTCCGAACCACGTAAATCGTGTCACGTCTCAATTTCTTTCTTCTATTCGTAATGTGTATTTTTGTGCATATGTAGAGTGTGTAGTCTTTCTTGTGTGAGTTTTCTATCAATTTCACGACAATTGGAGCCGTTTGTGGGAAGAAGACAGAAACGGGAAGATCAAGAGGATATCTACACTGGTTTGATGTCAAGAACAGAGGATATTCGGGTATGATGAAAGGAAGAAGCCTTCGGCGACGGTTCGAGTTGGGAGAATCAGCGGGCTCTGATGGTGCAGCGAGGCATTGATCTCCGATTATAGTGGAGGAGGATCAGAAGTTTATGAGGGGGTGATTGCCAACACCGCGATGATCTCTTAGAGGTGAAAAGATCGCGAAGCGGTGAAGACCAAGAAACGATCGAGTGGAGGAAGATCCAAGAAGATGTTCTCGACAGAATGCGATAGAATTCAGGTGTGCTCGGCGTCGGGAATCTGGTATATGGCGAATATACGGGGACCCGGCGATGGCGGATGCAAACTAGGGACATGGTGGTACTCCGGTGGTGAGAATTAAGTTTCCAGTGGGATTCTTAATTCCGCAAACGTTGTCCGGCGTGATCAGTAGCAGATTCGGAGCGGTTGAAATGGGATCGACAGCGAGACAGGAAGTGGACGGGATCGACGACGGGGAATAACTTCTCGAGGGAAACCAGTGTGACCATCTATTTCGGTGAGAAGGTTGTCGTGATTTTCCGACGAGATTCTTGGTTCGCAGCGACTTCAGTCTCTGATTAGTTTGTGAATTTAAGTGACGACTGGAGGCACCAAGATGTTCAATAGAACTCGCGGCGCTGAGGAAGGAATCAGCGATCGGCGAGGAAAGTGGATCAACCCAATCGTGATTCAGTTTTTTTTCAGCGATGATTCAGAACTGCAGCCAGGTATGGGTAGCGATTTTTCTTCCGTCGGGAAGATTAAATTTCCGACGGTTATTCGCGATTCCAGCAGGATCGTTTCTGGCAACGGTTTGCAGCTTTGGAATTATGACTGTTCACGTTTTTTGAAAGACACTATCTAGGTTTATGGTTGTAACTGGAAGGCTGCATATGAGAATGCATTCGGGGTGGTTGCGAATTTCGATGGCAGCGGGTAGAGTTCGAAGTGGCTGGAAATAGTAAGAAATAGGATTGGTGCAGGTTTGAAGAACCAAATCAGTATCATGGTACAAGGTGGTGGTATCAACCAATATCATGGGACTCCCCTGAAGGTGGAGTTAGGACATGGCTTTCCATGGATGTGAGATGAAGTCATGCTTACAGCAGCTTGATTTTTTACACAAGGATAAGGTCAGCTCAACACAAGTTTGCAAGGAAAAGATTTTTCGGTAGCGAATGGTGTTCGGGAGGAAGTAGTGATTCAACGGGAAGCTAGGAGATGTGGCCACTTGGTCTCGGCGGCGTCTTCTCGGTAAAGAGTGGCGTGGTAACAACGGGTAAGTGGGAGAAAGCATCGGTATCCTAGAGGGTTTGAATAGGCTTCAAGAGACGACACATTTATTAGGAAATTAGTTCAAACTTGTTGTGGCTCGGTTGCTACTCAAGGTGGAGTAGTGTAATGGAGTTTTGCTATACTCGTTAAAGAATAGTGTTGAGTTCTGCTACTCTCTTCAAAGTAGTGTGAAGTTTGATGCACTTGTTACAAAGCAGTGGAATGGAGGTTTGTGAGTGTAAATCTCTATGCACATGGTTGATTGTGTTTGGAATGTTTACAAATAAGTTTCTAGCTGATGCTTGATGACATGGAAGTCAGTTGTAACTGAATGGAACTGATCTGGAAGTTTGTTGATGGATTCTAAAACCCACCGGTGTGGTTTAAGAGGAATAAAAATACACAGCAGAATAATAATCATCTTCATCAGTTAGATTACAGTTCTTGGTTATGTGTGTTGTATTAAGTTTAAGATGGAGATTGTGAGATGTAAACCTTAACGCAACTTGTTAAGTGTTGTTGGAAGTGTTTCAGCTGGTGCATGAGTACGTTGCATAGAAGAAACGGGTGCAACAAGTTCATCACTAGTTGAAGGATAGCAAATAAGTTCACAGGTGCATAAGTGTAACAGGGCCTGTTCGTGAGGGTTTTTGGATGGCTAAACGGATGAGTTAGGAGCGGTTGAGCACGTGGCAAGAAAGCTTGACACATCAGCTGTTAGTTGGGATCAGTTTTAGTTAGTTTGGTAACCGTATGATACACCAACTATAGGCTCTAAATCGATTCAGCAAGTTGGTCCCGTAACTTTCTGTTTCAACTAAGTTGTATATATAAGCTCGTCTATCTTGCTTATTAAGATGTAATCACCTCACCTATCATGTAGCAATAAAGAAGCTCTCTCCCGTGGACGTAGGAGTTTCATCTCCGAACCACGTAAATCGTGTCTCTTCTAGATTTTTTTCTTCTATTCGTAATGTGTGTTCTTGTGCATATGTAGAGTGTGTAGTCTTTCTTGTGTGAGTTTTCTGTCAATTTCACGACAAATAAATTTGAAGGCGTTTGGGTGTATTAATTGCGTACCGTTCGAGTAATCTAAACCGTTAAGCTAAGATGTTATTAATATATACTTTTTTATTCTAAAAATAATAAAATTTAACTGGGTACCGCTAAGGCGTTTGGGTGTATTAATTGGGTACCACTCACGTAATTCTTTCTTCCTTGGCTTTTTATGCATATAAAGAATTGACAAAACTTCCAACATTTGAAGGTGTAACAAGTCTTGCAAAATAGCACAATTGAGTAGGAACAGCTTGTGCGACATCACCATTTTAATCATAATTTTCTCGTTTAGACTTCAATTGAGGTGTTTCTTATACCAAAACGATCCTGTTTTCTGTAGTTTTCCAACCATATATCACACTTCTAGTTTTGAGATCCACAAGAGTACAGAAAAATTACACAAGTTGGACGTGCTTTTTTCAGCATTTTGCTTAATTTGACTCATTCTCCCTCGTTTCAACTCCGAATTGAGCTCCGTTTTCTCCTACATCTTCTTTATCGAGTCTAGAATCCATTTTTACCTAAAAATCATATGTTTAAGCTCATTCACACACATTTCTATAAAAATACAAAATACAACCAAAATACACATAAATACGGATAAAATAATATAAAAAGACATATAAAAAGACACTAAAATCTAGGTGAAAATATCACTCATCACACACTAATGTATATTCTTAGGGTTCTTCAATTTAATCGCGTATTTTCTATTTCTCTCTCAAGAAATTGCGTATTTTCTGTTTCTCTCTCAAGAATGCAGGATATTTTATGTTTCTCTCTAAAAAATACACACTAATTTACATTAGTAGGGATGTTCAATATAATCGCGTATTTTCTGTTTCTATCTCAAGAATGCATACTAATGCACATTCGTATAAATATTATATTTAATCGTGTATTTTTATTCTATCTTAACAATATATACTAATGTACGGATGAATTGAGTATTATGGGTAAAACAATGTACACTATTGTATTTATCAGTAATTTTTTGAAGTGAATGTATTGTTTAGTAATACTTAAATACGTTCTTTACCTACTAATTACTGACCCAAAAAAATTAAAAGTGTGAAAAGAATGTATTCATTGTTGAAGTATAATTATTACTCTGTATATATAGGTAAAATATTCGTATTAATTAAAGAATATTTATAATAAATCATATTATAACATCCTAAAATCATATTTTACTATATATAGACTTTTAAAAAAACCTACTTTAAGTTTTCTTATTTTTATCACACTATATCTCATATTTTCTTTTTCTCATTTTTTATTTTACAATTATTCCGTCCCACAAAATTTTTTATATTTACCTTATTTGTTTGTCCCACAAAATTCTATACACTTCAATATATATATATATATATATATATATATATATATATATATATATATATATATATATATATATATATATATATATATATATATATATACTCCCTCCGTCCCACGACAAGGGTAGTTTTTGCTTTTTGGCACGTAGATTAAGGAGTATTATTATTTAATGTGTAGTGGGTAGTTGTATTAGTGGGAGTATGGGCCCCATATTTTAATTGTATTAGAGGGGATGAGTGGGTCTCATGTGTGTAAAAAAGGAAAGATGACCATTTGGGTGGGACGACTAAAATGGAAAAAATAGACACTTGCTGTGGGACGGAGGGAGTATATATTTTGTATTTAATAACTTCAAAAGTTGCTTTAATTTTAAATTTGTTATTTCTTTCTCAAACTCATACGGCTTTATTTATTCTAAAAATACTAAAATACTTCATATTAATAAAATTTGTTAAAATTTATTTTTTTCAAACCATGTGGAATATTATTACTTTTTTACTTTTTAATGAAGAACCACCCCATTAATTTATTAGATTCTCATTATACAGCATTTATTATGCAACTACTTTTCTAAATGATTACCACATGATCCCATTCAAAACAAGCATATAATATACTTTTTTTAAGTAATTATTGTTATATTTTTCATGTCTTTTTCTTTATTACTATTTTTAAATGAAGTGAAGCTTAAAAAGCCAAACATTAATTACAATTTCAATTTGATACACTTGATTCTGTAGCTAGCATTAGTCTATTACATAATTATTTACTTCTATAAGTAATCCGGGATCAATTAGTATTAAAGAATTAATTAATTAACTATCATACAAAATCAACTTCAAATTTAAATTTAAAAATAAGTTAAATAAACAGGAATTAATTTATAATTTACGAGAATATTGCTAATTAATTTAACTTAATATATTAGATAATATTGGCCGCCGTAATAAATAAATAAATATTTTTTTTAGGAGAAGGAAAATTCATTTTATTTCTTAAATCCAAAAGAGGACTTAATTGCGAATTTAATTTTCTCTAAAATTATAATAAAACTTAACAATGAATCACTTTTTTTTTAATTCTTTGATAGAAATTACAATGAATCTGTATATTTCCGTTATGAAAATACTTAATTTTCTTCATCAATTTATTTTTTTAAATAATAAATAGTACTCATCTCCATAATACTAGACAAATTTATCAAAAAAAAAATATATAATATGAATATAATATTTTCAAAGAGTAATATTTTGTTCAAATCTTTGCTTTAGGGCAATACCGTTTAATGGTGAGTGTACCTTACACTTTCGTAATTATAAGTTATATTTTTTTATTAAAAAATTATTATTTTTCTTTAAAATGATAATACTTTTCATTCATTTATCATAAATGGTTTATAAAATGATTTGCAATCATTTTTCATTAATTTAGTATATTTTTTATTTTTTTTCTCAGAATAGTCGTACTCATCGTAATAAACACAAGTCTTTGCCTTGCTTTAAATAGTGAACTTCACATTTGAACATAACTAATCTGTACTCCCTAATTAAGGAATTTAATACATAGCTAAGCTTACTCATCCAATTAAAATCAAAATTAATTATAATATTGTGGTGCACGTCACAATTCACTCTCTCACATCATTAGACTAATTTGTCTTCTTTTTCCACGTCCAAGAACCTTTATATCATCCTTTTCAATTATTGTCACATCCATAATAATACATGATTAAATTACACCAAAATTCACCAACTCCCTTTGAATAGTATATATACATCATGTAATGACATCGATTACATGAAACATAAAGATCCAAATTATCTTGTAAAATCAAGTATTTAGAATCCAAATTATCTTGTAAAATCAAGTATTTAATCTTCTAAATTTTAATTTAATTGACTCAAAAAGGCACAAATATTGATCTCATGAATCCCCCAAAGTTTGGCCATATTTACATGATTCAACATGGCATCTTGATATAGGCACAAAACTCCAAAATTTTTAATCCTAAGATATCAATCCCAATAAATCTAATAATGATATCATCCCAAGTAGAATTGACATAGTGTTAAGAACTTTGGATGCTTTAAGGTAACTTCTTAAAATCAAATTTAAAACATATGAGGTGTATTAATAGTTCATATATGATTCAAAGTTCTAGTTTAAAATTAGCATCAAAGGATATAGATATCAAGTTCTAGTCACTCTCATATTAATTGATCCATAGATTATGTAACACCATAAAATTAATTAATAATGACAAAGTAGGGAGGGGGGTTGGAATTTATTACATATATAAATGAAGTATTGTTTTTACATAACACATTGTGTAACACAATATTATACTACTATGAGACTTGCTCATGTATACGTGCATATCTCAACATGATTTGGTTTAGAATCTCATTTGCCTTTTTATTTATGAAACCATTACTTCAATTTCACGTTTTTCATAGTATATATGTATGATTTTCAATTCACACCGATTTTTACATCATTTCAATCATGAAATAAATATCTTAAGAAATTTACTTATATATAATCTAAATAAAAATGCAAATGACACCAAAAGGACTGTTAATTCATATGGGCCCAACCGCCTGTATACTTAAATATATTTAATTAAATCTAGAGCGCGGCCCAACTATTTATTAAGGCCCAATATTTACAGCTCAATAAAAGGAAATTAGTAGTATTTCGTTTCGTAGCCCATGAAGGATAGATCAAGTTGTCCTAATATATTGGGCCTTCCATTCATCAAACTGGCCCAGAAACAGTGGTCTGATTGGACTAGCCTTGCGTATATGGATACTGCTAAGAAATCAAAGAATTGGAAAATCACCTCCCAAACACTGTTAATCGAATTCAGGACAAGATACAAAGTTTGGGCCAGGCCCAATTACTTGACTAGGCTCAGATGTATTGGAGTTTGTACACGATTACGATGATCATTCGTTATCAATGATATATGGGCTCCCTAGTCAGGAATGATACTGGGTTGGGTATTAAGCACGATATAAAAAATATGGACAATGTGTTGTGACACTAGAGTCATCTATTATATACTCCCTTCGTCCCATAAATATTTGCACCCTTCTCGGCACGCATATTAAAATGGTGGTTGTGTTTGACTTTTTACTTTTTTAGAGAGATGTAAACTTTTGTGGAATATTTCAAAATAAAAAGTGTGTCATCTGAAATAGAATGGATGGAGTATCTAATATATACTCCCTCCGTCCTGTTTCAATGTTTATATTTCCATTTTGCGCGTCTCATTTCAATATTTAAGTTTTCCTTTTTGGAATATGGGACCCACCTAAAACAATTAATATATCATCTAATACTAATACACCTATCCATTTTGCATTAAATATTATATTTTTTATCTACTATTTATTAAAATATTATACTACTTAATCAACGTGCAAAAAGTAAACGTAAACATTGAAACCGGACGGAGGGAATATATATGTAGTAAAAGAGTGGGGAGCATAATTTAACATGCCAAATCGCATTTAATTTAATTTGATAAGTAGACTTACTAATTGATTGTCAAAATTAATTTTAAAAGTCATATATTCATATATTGTACTTCCTCTTCCGTTTTTAAAAGTTTTTTTTTTTACTTTGGATATCTGCTTGGGCTGGCTATTCGCACCCCAGAATTATTGAACGTACCTCAAAAATATTTAAATTGACATAATTACCCCTATAAAACTTATATATATTCGGTTGCAACAACCGAACAGTCATTTGTCTTATCTGTTCGATTGCAGCAACAGAACATACCAAAGAATTCACTTATCTTATCTGTTCGGTTGCACCAACCGAACAGAACAAGATTTTTTTTATACCTTTAAACAAAGACGGTGATTTCTCTCTCGGTAAAGTAAGCAACTTTATTTAAAGATCAATGTCCATGAAACTTTTCTATTATCTTATTTTGGTAATGTAGATATGAACTAAAAAAATCACAAATGAAAGTGTATCAAAGTATCCTCGTCAAATTTAAGGGTAAAATAAAAATAATAATAATAATTTTTTTTTAAAAAAAAAGAGATACTCGAATCCAAACAAATTCTTGGAGGTAGTAACTCCACCATCAACGACGAGATTATGACCACTAATATACTTGTCGGATTCATCACTCACAAGAAACAATGCCGCCTCTTTGTCTTCTGTTGTTTCAACCAAACAGATAAGATAATTGAATTATTTGTTATGTTCGGTTGCTGCAACCGAACAGATAAGATAGATTAATTCTTTGTTCTATTCACTTATTGCAACCGAACGATAAGTTAGATGATTGTTCAATTGCAACAACTGAACATATATAAATTTTATAAGGATAATTATGTCAATGTAAATATTTTTGGGGTACGTCCAGTAATTACGGGTGCAAATAGTCGGTCCCTATCTGCTTGAAAGAGTTGTATTTCTTTTCTTTAGGATATAGAATCATCGCACGCCACTAATATAATTATCCATTGCATATTAAATAATAATATTTCTCAATTCACATTTAGAAAACAAACAATACTCTTAGTAATCCTTAAGCCAAATTGATATGTTAGACTGAGATATTTTGGGAGTCTCTCCCCATTTCCTGTAACAATATGGTTGATTGTAGTTATATACTTCCACGTCCTCTCATAAAGATGTTTATTTTATTATTTTGATAGTTTATTCAAATTATTCTAAAGAAATTTATTTTCTTTTTAACAAAAACAAATTCTCTTATGAAACATTACTTTTGTGAGACGGTTTGTAAGACGTGTTAAAGTATGTCTATTATTAAGAAAAAGTATGTATAATGATTGTGACAGTATGTTTTCTAAAGTATGCTTAATTATGCATTAAAATATGATTTTAGCGATTTATTATTGATATACTTTAAATACAAATAAACATATTTTTTCTATACAATATAAGCATACCTTAGTGATTGATTGACCCGTCTCACAAGATAGTGTCTCTTTAACAAAAGGACCAATACATCACAAATGACACTTCACTCACAACTAATAAAAATATATGTTATATATAAGATAATAATATTTTTATTTACGTGAAAAAGGAAATGAAAAAAAAATAGTCTTTCAAATTTTGAAATAAAACGAGAAATACATAAATTATTAGCCTATTTTGGGTTAAAATATGTGGAATGTTTTGTTTTTTTAAGCAATATATGTGGAAATTAAATACTAATAATAAAAACTATACGGAGTATATTAATATAGGGTGCATGCGTGGAACTTTCTAGAGGGTCGAAACATTCTTGGACGTGTAAACGCTGTCTAGAATCTCTGCATTTGGTTGCACGTCATATGGATGCAATTTATGTGTATATTACTATAATACTCCATTATTTAATTACTCTATTTTGTTATTAATAATATATACTCCATATTCTTGCATGTTATACACATTCTAACATTCATTCTGCATAACATAGTTGATACTATAAAAAGGAAAAATAAAAATAAAAGAATACATAAATAAGAAAAATTGAAAGAATGATCCAAAATGATCATTGAACCAAACAAGTGGCTTAGAAAAGAGGACTAAACAGGTGGCCCCTCTAAAGATCAATAGAAGGTTTAGAAGGCCTACAGCAGAAATAAAAACATTTGCAGTCATGAAGACTATTCTGGAGTAAGAAAGGGGATGGATAACAGTCAACAATAGACCGCTGAAATCGAGTGCTTCTTACAACCTTCTCAGCCAAAATTCAGAGATGTAGTCCATAGTATACCACTTCATCCGTGGAATACATTACTATAAGACACAAGAAATAATAAGATATCATGTTCAAGTAATAGACTAGCTCTGAACATGTATATTCAACTAAAAATTGGGCACAGCCCTTAACCAAGAGCAGGATAAGACCAGATCAAAAATAAACACTTAAAAATGTTTAAACAAGTGACTGCAAGAAGTGCTTGTACGTCGAATTGCCATCAGCAAGAGAGTGCAGCAAGGGCTCATAAGAGAGCCACTTTCAAAAAATCGAACAGGGGTACCCAGCGTGACCCTGCCGATATGGGGTCTAGAATTCTCAAACAAGGTGTGATGTTAACAGCGTTCACCGAGGGAAAAGAGGCAGATTGGTGTTGATTTTGGAAAGTACCAGACAGCAGCAACGAAGGGCCATCTGCCCTAATCTGCGGGAGGGGAAATATGTGGAGATCGCGTCTGACAGTACAGCAAACGGCGGTGGTGGAGAGAAACGACGGCTGGAGGCTCGTCGGAAACCAGAGCAAACGCATCTGACTTATTGGATCAGCAGCAGCGGCGTGAAAAACAGAATCTCACGACCAGAGCAGGGATGCCACGAAACACCGGGGAAGGCCGGTAAATCGCACAAAGCGATGGCAAGTGTCGGGCACAGGCGGCCACGAGACTGAGAGAGACCGATGTGGAGTCTCCGACGGCTGATTTCACATCGGTAGCCGCCAAATCGGAACAGGGAAACCGGCCTAGACAGCGGGAAAGGGTCCTTGGCCGGCGGCCATCGATTGGGGAAAAAAACCCCAGGCTGTGTAGCGATGGAAGACGAGGGCTCTTTTTAGGGCAATAAAGCCGAACGAGTGGTGATGTAATAGGCAGGCATGAGATATGTATGTTCAATATGTCGTGAAGGGAATTCACATTCTGCATAATAATAAGGCATCACTATAAAATACGTTACTAAAAACCCTTTTCATTTTAAATTTATAAAATAAAAAAATTATATACTTATATTTTAAATATTGAGTATATGGTAGATATAGGTTGCAATAGTTCATTATTTGAACTCAGTTTCATACTCTTTTTTTTTTTCTTTTAATAAACGGATAATTTTAATTCAGTATTGTATGTGTTTCTTAAATTCATTGTATTATTGATTTGTTTTTTATTTTTTAAAAATTCAACAAACTGTATAACATTTTTGTTTTTACTTTCTAGATTATTAATAATAACTTTTCGTTTGGTAGACAAGAGTGAATAAGAATGTATTAAGGGGATCGATATTATGAAGGGTGGAATAAGTAAGCAATATTAATATGATATACTTGTTTGGTAGAATGTAAAAATATTTGCTATTAATATAGTTGCGTGTTTGGTAAGAGTTACAAAATGTTATAAATAAGAGTACATCTACAAAATTGTCCTCAATGTATAAATGTTATTAATACTATATCTCAATTACATCGTCTTGTAGATGAGGTAAAATCTCAATCTTCACTGAAATTTGCAGTTTGTAGTAGTCATTTTGAAAATGCTTCAATTGGCAAAGATCTAACTTAATAATGTACCTAGGTCTGTGCACCAGTAAATACTTAACCAAAAACATGGGCCACATAATCAAATCAGAAACTCCCAATTAAGTGACCTAAATCAAATCGAGCCTTCCATTCAAATTCAAGTCAAATTCCTCGGTATCACCATCTCTATCAACCAAATTGTTACCCTCGTTTCCTAAATCGCTATCATCTTTACCTTCACTAACAATGCACGACGCCTCTTCGGCTTGCACCCCAACTTCCCAGCTGAAGATTCCAAGATAGCTGAGGTAGAGGATTAGTGAAGACCAAATGCGAAGCAACTTCCTTCAGCTGTAATTCCTCGGAATCTCCATCGTCATAGACAATCTTGAAAAAACCAGTTGCCGGTTCTTAAGCTCGGACCAAACCGAAGAACATCCCATGCCCTTTGAACTCCTTTTTCACCCTTCTGCACACATACTTCATTCCCCAATTTCATAAAGAAACTTGAAAAAAAATCGAGAATCGAATTTGAATTGAAGAAATGAAGGAATTTCACGATTGAAAAACCCCTAGTACAGTTGATCTGTGAAAAGCCCTCTGGAGAAGAAACAAAAATGGTTTGGAGGAGCCGAGAGGCGAGAGACGAAAAGGAAGGAAAACGGAAGGGGATGAAGCAATCGTGTTCTTCCAGACCTATTTTGGGAATTTTCATCTCCATTATGGATTTACCATGCCCTGTGTAATATTAATACCATGTTGAGTGTGATATTAACAATGAGTAAAGGCAACAGTGTTAATCCACCGAACATGATATTTATAGCGAGTCCTTTCACATATTATTATGTCACACCAAGCAACGTATTAGAACATATTAATTTATGAAGAACCCATATTACACCATAACAAACGAAAATTAAGTGCATGTGAATTGAATGCTGATGGTATACAAAATATTAAATTTAGTTGGATTAATTGCAAAAAAAATCACGAACTTTATTTCTATTGCAAATTAATTCTCACTTTTGAGAAATTGCAAAAAAAAAAAAACACTACATTTACGTATTATTGAAAAAAACCCCAAAACCCCTACTTTTAGTTACAAATTGGGTTTTTTTTGCAACAATATTTAAAGATGGTGTTTTTTTTTTTTTTGCAATTCTCAAAAGTAAAGATTAATTTGCAATAGAAGTAAAGTTCGTGATTTTTTTTTTTGAGTGTATATTGGGTGCACCTTCATGCGTATAACTTTTTATTCTATTTTGTACACATATTATTTTATTTTGTATACGTGTTTCGTAATAATTATATATTTTTTTCACATTAAGTTTTTCATTAAAAAAAACTAGCAATATATGTTTGCAACTTTTTATTCAATAGTGTATACATGTTTTTTAATAATTGTATATTTGTTATACTCAATTTTTTCATTAAAAAATCTAACAATTAAATTGTATACATTTTTTCTCTTAATTGTATATGTTTATGTTTATATTTGTATATAGATGCATCCTATCTTAGGTGTACCTAGTGCACACTATAATTAATTTTTTTTTTCAATTAACCCAGTTTAGTTCCATAAAATTAGCAGGCACAAGTTTTACCCTTGTCGCCTTTGTACGTACACAACCAACTGGAAGATAAAAGTCAAGTCCACAGAAATTGAATTGAAAAAATTAAATATATTGTTTTTTAAAAACCTTTTTTTTAAAAGGCAAAATTTTAAAAAAGTGGTGAATCATTTAGAAGAATAATTCCGGTTACCTAGTTAACAAAATTTAGGAGGATTTTTCATGGTAATTTGAATTGTAAAAAAAAAGTAAAATTGAAAACTACTGAAAAAATGGTGAAGGTTAGTGAAATTTGAATGTTACTATTGTCACATTTATGTCAATTAATTTAATATAAAAGAATTTTTTTTATATTTTTTAAAAGTTTGATTGTTATGCATTATTGTCCTTTTTTTAGTTTTATATAAAATAAAATAAAATATGACAAGATATCTTCTTAAAAGATGTCTATACGATACCAGACAACCTATTATTAAAATATAATTGTAGTATTATATAAGTAAAATATGTTATTTAACAGTTAAAATATAATTTATTAAAATATAATGAATGAGATGAATGATTTATTAAAATATTATTATAGCATTATTCATTTTTAACTGTATGATGCATTTTGAATAGTATGATTCAGTACTATTAACTATAACACATATAAATCATATTATAATACATTATTTTTTATAATATATTTTACATATATAATAATCATACTCTAATAATAAATAAATCAATCTATCTTTTATATGCCTGTCATTTGAGAGAATTTACCGATAAATTTAATCAAAAGGTGCACATATAATGGGTGTAACCGTGCAAGGATTTAGCTATTTTTCTATCATTTTTAAATTGATTATTATTAAATGATATGTACTCGTATTTTTTATTATTTTGCATTATAAGTTTAAAATATTTAGTACTATACAAAATAATTACACTGAGGATAATGGACCACCCTAAAATTTAGAATCCTTGAATTTATAGTGAACAATCAAAGATACAGCCTACTTATTTTTCTCCAACCTTTACTTTATTTAAATTTTATTTTCATTGAGATTTTTTATATATGGTAAAAATTTCAAATTTAATTCCATAATTTTGATAGAATCTAATTTTGCCTTTTATAATTGTTTACTTTTTCATTTTGATTCTTTAATAATCAATTTTACTCTTAAATTTTTTAACTTATTTAATATTTTCCCCCTAAAATTGTAGGACTTTTTTTTCGGTAAAAAAAATTTATTCACAAAATTAGGTATAAGAAATACCTAAAAAATACCATTACAATTACAACATCAAACACCTAAACACTTTCTAGGATTGACAAGACATTCCTTAAATGAGAAATCAGAACAATTTTGTTTACGAACTACAAACTAACTCCACAACCTTGATTTGAGTTCGCTAAGAAGTTTAGGAACAGACAACTCCTCACTTTTAAAAATCACTGCATTCCTCCATTTCCAAATCATCCACAATGTTCCAAGTCAAATACAAACCGCATCGTTTTTGCTTTTCTTCACATTGAAAATGTTGCTAAGATTGACAAGTTAGTAAATGTACCTGAGTGCAGAGCAGTCTGGGTACCAAGTCATGAGAGACAGTTCATCCAAATGTGATGAGATATAGAGCATTCAAAAGATATGTGTTTCTCAGTCTCTTCACAAGTACCACAAAAAACACACCTTATATCATAATTTGGCCCAAGAATACCACTTTTTGCAAGTTTGATTTGGTTGGTAGACATTATAAGGACTTGTAAGACATTGTAAGTGTTATAAGTTTGAAAAATGATTTTTTTTTTTTGTTAAGGATCACCACTATATAAGAGTAAAGAGACATTACCAAAAACCCCTCGAAGTTTGTCTAAACTGCCAAATAAATCATGTGATTTGAAAAATTACCAATTACCCCCTATAACTTGTTTTTTATTTGAACATTAATAAAAATACATTTTTTCTTAAAATAAAGAAGGATGGAAATGACATCAAGACCCATATATTTAACATTTTATTAAATTTCATTATTTTTTTTAAAAAATATTTTTTAAAGGGGGTAATTGATATTTTTTCAAACCACGAGATTTATTTGATAATTTGGACAAACCTCGAGGGGGTTTTGGTAATTTACCCCAAATAAAAATAAAAACTTGTACATTTTCTTAATGGAATTATAAAGTAGAATTTTCTTTTAACTTTTTTTTAATGAAATTGAATATAAAGATTTAAACATTTATTAAAACATACAAATACATTATTAAAACAAACTAATATAGATTTAGATGCGCGTTCCCATCATGTCAACTCTAAAAAAATTAAAATTAAAAAAGTTACTATTATAGAACAAAAATTTAATTCTATCAAAAAAAATAATAATAATGGGACAAAAATTTATTAGTATCCGTTTATTTACTGCTATAATTAAGATAGGAATAATAACTATATATAATTAATATTCGAAATAGATATTAACTATAATTAGTCTTGGTGTTTCCAACTAAAGACAGCTCTTTTCCATTCAACTCGACGAATTTTCTTTGCGGAGCATCTCCATTCATTTCGCTTTTCCGCACCTCATTCCTCCACCCCTCTCTCCACCGATCTCGACAGCCATCAAACTCATTTCTTCAGATCTGATCTACCGCCTGCAGGAGCCTGTTCATTCTCAGGTATCATCTTCTTCTTTTTCCGGATCGTTTTCTTATGCTTTTTTTGTTATTGTAACGACCGATTTTCAATTTTGATTATACGTTTCTGGATCTAATTTGTTCGAGCTGTATGCTTGCAATTCATCTTGTTTTTACGATTTTTCAGATCTGTATTTTAATTTGATACTACTTCTTTTTTGCTGGAAAGACTTTTCTCGCATTGCAACTCTATATGATTCTATCGTGCGGAATACATGAGTGTTAATTCGGTTATTTGGTTAGGTTGAGGTTTTTTTGTTGGATGATTTCTTGCGTGATTCGTTTGGTGTGATGATTCAATCTGATGAGATTAATTTTGAAATTTGTGTTCGTCATATTGTGAGCTCTAGTTGTGATTTGATGAAGAGGAAATCTGAAGAAACATGAGCGGCTGTTGTGCCTTGTGGAAGTGATAACTGTTTGCTTTGGATTGTGCAGGCAATAACTTGAAAAGAGGTAGCTATTTAGCTTCCCTCGACCCAAGGGTGAAATGAAGAAGGCTTTTGATCAAACTGTCCGCGACCTGTAAGTACCATTTCCCGACTATGCTCTTGGCTCTTTCTATATTAAATCTGCATTTTATGTAATGGACCATTTTTCCTTCAGCCATGGTATCTTCGCATAAGACACTGCAAAAAATTGAAAATTTGTTTATCTGGCTGATATTAGTTTTATTAATATCTGCCTGATTGATCTCTGTAATATGCGAATTAATAATATCCTCATTTATCTGTCCTAAGCTTTTCTTCACACTTTTTATGTGTCATGTTGCAGTAAGAGAGGGGTAAACAAGAAAGTTCTTAAAGTCCCATCAATTGAACAGAAGGTAAATATTCTTTACCTACTGATCAATTTCTTCTGTCTGGAACCACTCTTATCTAATTGAGATTTGAGATGCACATCATTTGTGTGTGTGTGTGTGTGTGTGTGTGTATAATCAGAGAGAAGTGGTGGAATAAGCAGTTTTGTGTGTAATCAAGTGTTGCTTGACATCTGTTCAGGTACTTGATGCAACTAGCAATGAGCCTTGGGGTCCCCACGGATCTGTTCTGGCTGATATTGCCCAGGCAACAAGAAACTAGTAAGTTATAACTGTTTCAAAGATGAATTACATTTTATAGGTTGCTTTTCACTTACAATTATAAGTACTGATACTTGCTTTTTAACAGTCATGAGTATCAGATGATCATGTCAGTGATCTGGAAACGTATCAATGATACTGGAAAAAATTGGCGGCATGTATATAAGGTTGTTTTCCTTAGTTCAGATATTCAAACTTGTTTATGCATATGTTCCTGTCTGATGCCTATAGTACTTTATGTTTGTTTTGTTCGTTCAACACTGCTGCTGCTCATATTTTTGAACTGTCTAAGTCTTTCTTCTGCTGTTTTTCTAGTCTCTGACTGTCTTGGAGTACATGGTGGCTCATGGGTCAGAACGTGTCATTGATGACATCAGAGAACATGCATATCAAATATCAGTTGGTTTCTTTAATCTGAGTTTTCTTTTTCTCTCTTGGAGCTTAAAATAGTTTGGTTTGTCGTTGACCTGTGGTGTCCATATTTTCTCCTTTGTGACAGACTTTGTCGGATTTTCAATACATTGACTCCAGTGGAAAAGACCAGGGAAATAATGTTAGAAAGAAATCTCAGAGTCTTGTTGTTCTAGTAAATGATAAGGAAAGAATACAAGAAGCTCGTCAAAAGGCTGCTGCCAACCGGGAAAAGTAAGTAAGCAGCACATAATTTTTTTTTTTTTTTTTGAAAGCCAGTAAACATCATGTTTGAGATCAGTTTGTCCTGTGAGAAATATCTGTGTGATTCTTTTCTGTAATGAGCTATATTTCTTACACAATTGAATGCTTTTTGAAAGTTCTCTCTGCATACTTTTTTTGTCACTGTGATTATTACTTGTGCACTTTTTGAATGATGTTTGGCCTTGTGTTCATCTACATTAATATTTGGTGATACTTTATATTTGTACCTTTAAACCTACATCAGTTTGCAAGTTTATTATGGTATAAATATCATTTTAGTAAAATATCTGTCTACTTAAATATCCTTTTGTATTAGGTGTTAAATTGATTCATATATTGAGTTTAAATTATTTTGTGGGCCATTTTCTGTTACAGTTCACATAAAAGTTTGAAATTCATGCAATCTTCTTTTGCTATTTTAGGGCTGGATTTTTAATTAAAGCAAATGAAAATGCAAGATCTATATTTTTAGATGATCTACTTTGCATCAATTTTTTGTTCTACTAGGAAATAGAAATTAAAAATCTCTAGCAAAAAAAGTCAAGTAAAATCAAAGGTAAAGATACACTTTCATACTGCAGCTGAAAGTTCTTTTGATATCTTGAAGGCACCTTGGGTTGCTAAACTGAAGCCTTAAATAATGACTTGCACAGATTGGCAATATGGTTCCTTTTCTTTCTCTACATTGTATCAATGTGCATTAACCTAACATGCTTGTCTTTTATAGTGTCAGCTGGAACTTGGTGCTTTCTGAACTATGCTATATAATTGTCTTTCATTTTTCATGATGCCATTAAATTGATTGTTCTTCTATTTGGGATCCATGTGGTTTTTCTTTTATTAATTCCCTTACACTCCTGTGGCCCTGTATTAAATTGGTAGAAATTCTTAGACAATTATATGGATCAGCAACATATTTTCTCTGCAAGATATAATGTCAACGACCAAAGCAAATGAGCTGCTAACTCACTTAGCTTATGCAAAACATTCCTCTTGCATTTAAAATAGTTTCTTATACATTGGCTCCCAGGTTCCAATGGTAAGGTTTATTCTCTGTAATGCTAAGTGCTTGCCATACATAGATAAGTGGAATATGTTTGTTTCTTTTTATTGAGTCTCTAGTTCTGGTATTCTAATATAATCTATGTTTTATTTAATCTATTTATGCAGGTACCGCAGTACCCCCGTGGGTGGTATGTATCGTCCTGGTTCTGGAAGCTATGGAGACAGATTTGATGATGATCGATCTGAAGGCCGATCTGGATATGGATACCGAGATGATGAGAGGGATGTATATGGGAGAGAAAGAGATGATGATAGGTATGGTCGATATGGGGAATCATATGGCCGTGATGGAGACAGGTATGGTCGAGATAATGAGGAGCGGTATGGTCGAGACCGGTACAGGGAGGATGACTATAATTATAATTCAAGAAGTAGAAGTGCTGATCGCTATAGGAATTCTGGAAATGATGATGATGGCCAATATTCATCCAGGTTTGTTGTATTCTATGAACCCACATAAACTTATCAATATAATTTCCTTATTGATTATATTAAATGTTTGCTGATTGTGTGAGAAGAATTATGTGTTACTACACCATCTCATCAAAGTAACAGGAGTTTGGTATTTCTTATTCGTTTTTACTCCGTTAAGCTATTATGGTACATTTCGATAAAAACACGTAATTCTTTATTCATGTGTTTTTCAATGTTTATTTTTCTCCATTTGCAGAGGAAGTGGTGCTAAAGCTGATGATCAGTATCAAGATGGGAGGTACTTTTATTTGATTTTTTTTTTGTGATGCATTTTTCTTATGCTTGGCCACTAGACAATTATCAACTGAAGGTAGCTTGATTTTCACATCAGTTCTGCTGGAAAGAGGCTCGACCGTAAAAATTCTGAGCAAAATTTTGATGCACCTCCTAGTTATGAGGATAGTGTCAGTGCTACCCGCAGCCCTCACTATAGTGAACGGTAGATAAATTAATTTTTAATTCAGGAACTTTTAGCTGTTTTACGTGTTTTTCTTAATCATGAACATTAATAGGGATGGAGAATCTTCGGCAGCATATGCCCCTAAAGCATCACCCCCCTCTGGTGCTAGTCCAAGCCATATAACAACTACAGCTGCTCCAGCTTCTGCTTCTCCCCCTGCACCAGCTTCTGCTTCTCCCCCTGCTTCGGCATCCCCTCCAGCTCCGGCTCCAGCTCAGTCCCCAGCCCAACATGGAAACAATGAATTTGATGGGTTTGACGAATTTGATCCAAGAGGTTCTTTTTCAGGTATAGAAATATCAATAACTATATGGAATTGTTTAAGTTTATATTTTTCCATGTCTGGTTGTGCGACAGTTTTGTTTCTCTGATCGTAGATGGCTCACAGGGATGTCTACTATTATTTAAAAATTCCAATAGAGGACACTCGTCATCTTTTAAATGCTTTTAAACCATTTTCCTATTAATATTCCTATTGTTGTCATAGGTTAGCATCAAAATTTATTTGCCCATAAATCTAATTGTTTTAGTTAATAGATTTCTTAACATACTGTAACTGTGTTGTTCAACCTCACTTTGCATCATATGTTTTCTTGGTATTGCTCAGTCTGAATTTTGGACCAAGGATTTTTTGTTTATTGGCTTATCATTTGTAAGCTTCCAGATGTTAAACTAATTTTGGACTGCTATGAAAAACACTATCTGATTTCAAACACTTTTAAGGGGAAAAAGAAGAAAAATCGTTCTTTCCATATATATATATATATATATATATATATATATATATATATTTTCGTCATTTTAACTCATCTATGAAATGTGAATTTTTACGACTTATTCCAAATCCTTGAATAGCTGCTCCATCGGTGTCAAATGGTACTCCTCCTGCTGCATCTGCTGTGGAGATGGATCTTCTGGGCTCCTTGTCGGAGTCATTTTCTTCAAATTCATTGGCTCTCGTGCCTACTGGTCAACCTGACATGGAAAGTGAAGCTGACACGTCATCAAGCTTTAAGCCTGGGCCCACGACTGTTGATGCACCACCACCATTGGCAAATGATAATCAGGTATTTGTAATATTTTTATGCAGCATTAACTTATTTTATTGTCCAAATCATAACAGATGTTTTATTCACTTTTGGAATTAGGAATTTGAGACCACACCTCTGAACAAAGAAAATATGAACACAAGTCTAAGCTAGAAGATAAAAATCCAAAACGCCTGCCTTGTGTTTTAACAATTGGAAAAAAAAAAATCCTCATTTTATTAAACAAACCACTCATTTGGCTTTGGTGATAAGATGACAATGAGACCTTTATTTCCTGTGCTGGGTTTTAATACCCTGCAGCTACTCCTTAATCCTTTTGTCTACTGGGCCAAGATTTGGTTAAAGAATTGTTGGCACTTCCCCTTGAGGTTTGCAGCTATGAATGCTCCCTTATGCATATTTTTTTTGGGGGGGGGGGGGGGGTGAATATCCCAGTATTTATATAACTTGTGGAGAATAATAGTTGCTTTTGTGACCTGAATTCCCTCGAGTCTATCCATCTTAGTCTCATTTAAGCAAAAGGCAGTGTGATGATTATAGATGGACCTATATGGTCAATTTCTCACCTCTTATTGCAGTCAATACCCAATCTGTTATTCTTGAACACACATTCGAAGGCATACTTTTTCCTATATGTCTATTTGGAATGAACATGGAGACCCTTTTTGGCTGAGTTACCCATGGACAGTTTATGCTGTATTTGTAGACTTAGGGCCTAAGGGTTCTTCGATAACTGAAACTGAATTGAACTGACATACGCACTAAACTGAAGCTTAAATGTCAATAAGGAATGTATATTCTTTTTCCAATCATTCTATTTATATCAACATTATTTTTTGGTGTCTCTATATATTAATTGTTTGATTTGTAAAATAGTTGTAAAATAGTGCGCTACTCTGCTGCATATAATATTGTTGATATGAGAAGTCTTGATTGTTTATTTACTTGCTAAAATGCCTTCTTCCTGCAGCCTTTTGGTGATCCATTTGGAGATGGCCCATTCAAAGCTATTCCTTCTGACAATGTACCAGTTCAACAACAGTTCAATTCATCTGCTAATTCCTTCACTGCAAACTCAAGCCAGACCCTTGAGGCTCAAGGAAATCAAGGGACACCAAATGAGTTTGGTGGTCCTTTTGGTGATGCAACTCACATTCCTTCTGGTCCTTCTGGTGGGCAACCTACTGCGAGCGTGCAGTTTCCACATCAGGATTTATCAACCCCAAACAATGATATTGATATATTAGCTGATATTCTTCCACCGTCTACACCTTCCCCTTTTCCCAATACTTTAGGTGGTTATCATGTTGCACCCAACCAACCCGTGTCTCATGGTGGCTTTCCCCCTCAAGCCAATCAACACCAGTTACAGTTAGGTTTGTCACCTTACAGTGGCCAGAATGCACCTGCTAATAATTTCAAACAACAAACTTTTCCCACTCAGCTTGGCCAGCCTCCAGTGCATGCTAGTTATCCCCTTCAATCAACTGGAACTGTTTCACAAACAGGTTTTTCGGGTCAAACCATGGCCTCAACCTTCCCTGTTCAAGCTGGTCAAGCACAACAGATGGGCTTCGATCCTCAAATTGTTCCAAACCCGTCAAATCCCAACTTCTATGGAGGTTATCATCAACAACCATCGTCTACAGGTGGAGCTGCACCCTACATGGTTCCTCCTAGCTCTACTGGACCCAATATGCAGCACAATTTTCTCTCAAGTTCAGGCTCTGCAGTGCCTACGGCTTCACATATGGGTCATCAAGCTCCACCAGTACAATCGAGCCCTTTTATGGCTCCAGTGTCAGTTACTCCAGCTTCTACATCTTCTGCTATAGTTCCTGTATCATCGTCGGACAAGTTTGAGACGAAGTCCACTGTTTGGGCAGACACTCTGAGCCGTGGATTGGTCAATTTGAATATCTCAGGATGTAAGTTTTCATGTGTTCATATTCTGGGAGGTTGATTATATAAACGTATATACCAATGCTCAAGTGAAATTACATTTTGTGCAGCTAAAACAAATCCATTGGCCAATATCGGAGTTGATTTCGATGCGATAAACCGCAAAGAGAAAAGGATGGAAAAACCAACTACGACACCGGCAACATCAAACATTGTCATGGGTAAAGCCATGGGATCTGGGTCTGGTATGGGGCGTGCTGGTGCTACTGCTCTAAGACCCACGCCAAACCCAATGACGAATACTAATATGAATTTCGGCTTGGCCGGTGGACCTGGCAGTGGTATGGGCATGGGCATGGGAAATTACGGAGGCCAGCCCATGGGGAGAGGAATGGGGATGGGCATGAATATGCCCGGAAGCATGGGCATGGGAATGAATATGGGCATGGGTCAAGGTCCGAATATGCAACAGCCGATGGGTTGACCGCCCGGTTCTACTATGCCTGGAGGTTATAACCCTATGGGAGCTGGAAATTATGGTCAACAGCCGTATGGCGGCTATCGATGAGCGTCTTGAAAACGGAGGTGATATTTACAGTCGTTATAATAGAAAAATGAGAGGCCACGGTGAGTGTGGTTTCAGATTTAGAGATTTGAGAAATGGTTGGAAGCCACAAGTTTGATTTTACTTGTAATTTTGATGTTGGCTGTGTGTAATGTGTGTATTCATATTCTTTTAATTTGTTGGAGTTTTGTTGCAGTGTAGTCATAGTGGTTGCTACTCCATTTTTGTATATTATCAACATCTAGACTAGGGTTACCTTTCTCAGGTCGCCACCTTTTTGTTATGTTTATACTCTTTTTTACAAACCATCATCCACTATTCACAAGTGGCATGCTTTACTTTTCAATAAATTCATCCATTCTTTTACTTTTCTTGATTTTATTAATTTCTTTAGTCTAATAGAGACTACCTTCAGTGTTTAAATTCTCATTTTACTTTTGAGATTCTATCCCCTATTATTGTGAAATCCTGCATTCGTATTTGGTGTCGAATTCATAAATTTATTTATGAATAAAGGGGTTCCATTTGAAAGAAAAGAACCAAGAAGCATGAAAATAGAAATGAATTGCTAGAAGGAAATCGAAAGCTGAAATGGTGTAAAGCCCTTACCAATTGATTTAGAAAGATGATACATGAATGGTGTAAAATAGAAAGCTAGAAAGCACCCATTTTACAGCTGTCAACATGTATAACAAAATTGTACTAGGATGATCTCAACTTTACACTCGGTAAAATCTCCTTAATTGGAATCTTGATGAGCTATATGGTGTTAAAATAAAAGATCCGTCAAAAATCAAAACCTACCTCAATAATTTGTATCTCAATTTAATAGAGATGAGTTATCACCTCCATGGCAGGAGAGGTAACAATGTCAGAGGAGTTAGACATGACTTCAAAGAAAATAACAAGCTCTGATACCATGAAAGAAAAGAACCAAGAAGCATGAAAATAGAAATGAATGGCCATTGCCCCCAGGGCATAGCTCAAGTGGTAGAGGGGAGGGTGGAAAGACCTTCCAGCTGAGCTTGGTTGCTGCAGGGTGGGGGTTCGAATCCTGCCTTTGGCATGGATTTGGCCCCTTGCAAGCACAAGTTTAACAGTGAGCCCTCTCTATAAGCCACTTGAGGCACATCCTGCGATTTACCTCCTCCACCAATCCCCAGGGCAGGGACGGTGGGGGCCCCTAATGGTGGGGTACACCATTTTTAGAAATGAATGGCCATAAAGAAATCAAAAGCTGAAATGGTGTAAAAGTCTTTACCAATTGATTAAGAAAGATGATACAGGAATGATGTAAATATAGAAGGCACATAGCTGATATTTTACGACTGTCAACATGTATAACAAATTTGTCCTAGGATAATCTCAACTTTATACTTGGCAAATCTCCTTAATTTTGGAATTTTGATGAGTAAAACCATTAAAATAAAAGATCCATAAAAAATCCAAACTTACCTCAACGAGTATATGATGCTTTCGAAATCGAACTTGAATGATCATGAATTGAATCGGCCAATTAATTATGTGTTATTTTCTTATTTTAAGAATGTGAATATGAGACAAAATAGTAGTGTGTGAGAAATAAATATAGTACTATTATAAACTTATTAACGAAAACATACTACACAATAATAAATTAAAACTTATAAATTTTTAGGGATTTTTCTATTTGGTTGTTAATGAACAATTGAATAATAATAATAAAAAAATTTATTAACTCTGGTGCATTGTATATTAATTTTGTATTTTTCTTTTCGTTTTCCTTTGGACGAATTTACAGCAATTCTTTTATTTTTTATTTTTCGTGAAATTTCTGTGCAGTAGTATTTTGTTTTTCTAAGAAAAATTACCGAGCATGCTTTCGAAGTTTCGATTAAAAAAAAAAAATTTAAAAGGAAAGAAAAGAAAATTCTCAACATAATAATGGCGACGGCATATATTGGGGGAGAGTGCACTGAAAATCGAAAAGAGGGGGAGGGAGGGAGGGAGGGGAGTAGAATGAACTGTAGGGTGCTCAAATCTGCTGTATTTTCTCCCCCACCATTCCTACACTCATTCCAATCCTTCCACAGATTCTTCGCCACCCAAACCAACACTCTTCAAGGATTAGCAGCCGTCAAGAAACTCATCACCGCCGCTGACGCACCTCAATCCTCTCCTTCCCCACAGTTTTCGCCGCAGGACTTAGCATTTTTCAGGGAGTCTTTTTCCGATACCAAAGTTGATTCCGGTAAGATCTCTTCTGACGCTTCTTTAATAGTAAATGCCATCAATGATGAGTTGGGAGAGGAATCCCAGAAGTTCCTCAGGAAGTTTGGGGAGAAACTTGATGAGAATTTGGTGATTGATGTGTTGAGAAATGTGCAAATCCCTGAATTGGGTGTTAAGTTCTTCATGTGGGCTGGGAGGCAAATAGGGTATTCTCATAGTGTGGCTGTTTATGATGCTTTGTTAGAGTTATTAGGCGGGGGTAAGAATGTCAAAGTGAATGATCATTTCCTGATTTCGATTAAGAAAGATGATAGTGAAGTGCTGGGAAGATTGCTTAATGTATTGATAAGAAAGTGTTGTCATAATGGGATGTGGAATTTGGCATTGGAGGAGTTAGGGAGGCTTAAGGATTTAGGGTATAGGCCTTCGACGGTGACATATAATGCGCTTATTCGGGTTTTCTTGGAGGCGTATAAGTTGGATACTGCTCTTCTGCTTCATAGAGAGATGTTAAATTTGGGTTTTAAGATGGACATGCATATTTTAGGCTGTTTTGTGCATTTTCTATGCAAAGTGGGTAAATGTAGAGATGCACTGAATATGATTGAGACTGAAGGAGTTAAACCTGACACTTTGATGTATACCAAAGTGATAATGGGCTTGTGTGAGGCCTCTCTGTTTGATGAGGCTATGGAATTCTTGAATAGGATGCGAGTGGATTCATGTCTCCCTAATGTTGTGACGTACAAGATTTTACTATGTGGGTGCCTAAATAAGGGTAAGCTGGGTAGGTGCAAACGAATTCTGAGCATGATGATTGCTGAAGGTTGTTATCCAAGTCATAAGATATTCTGCTCTCTTATCCATGCCTACTGTAAATCCGGGGACCATTCTTATGCATATAAGTTGCTCAAGAAAATGGTGGATTGTGATTGTAATGGTTATGTTGCCTATAATATACTAATTGGTAGTATTTGTGGTAATGAGGAGTTTCCTAGCCTGGATATGTTAGAATTAGCTGAAAAGGCTTATGATGAGATGCTTGATGCTGGAATAGCATTGAATAGAGTTAATGTCAGCAATTTTGCTGGTTGTCTATGTGGGGCTGGGAAGTATGAGAAAGCATATAACATAATTCGAGAAATGATGGGCAATGGATTCATTCCAGAAGCTGGTACATACAACAAAATTATTGGTTCTTTCTGTGATGCATCAAAAATAGACAAGGCTCTTCTACTGTTTCATGAAATGAAAAAGAATGGCATTGTTCCAAACGTGTACACTTATTCAATTATGATTGATAGGTTCTGTAAAGTGGGCCTGATTCAGCAGGCTCGTCGCTGGTTTGACGAAATGATGAGGGATGGGTGTATGCCAAATGTGGTCACCTATACTGCAATTATACATGCTTACCTTAAAGCAAGGAAAATATCTGAAGCTAATGAGCTATTTGAAATTATGCTGACACAAGGATGCCCCCCAAATGTTGTCATGTTTACTGCATTGATTGATGGCCACTGCAAAGCCGGAGATGTAGAGAAGGCTTGCATGATTTATGAAAAAATGAGAGGAAATGTAAATGTCCATGATGTAGATATGTACTTTAGAATTTCTGATGATGGTAGCAAAGAGCCGAATGTTGTTACATATGGCGCTTTGGTTGACGGATTATGCAAAGTGCACAGAGTGAAAGAGGCTCGAAATCTTTTAGATGCAATGGCATCTGAAGGCTGTGAACCAAATCATATTGTGTATGATACCCTTATCGACGGATTTTGCAAGGTTGGAAAGCTCGATGAAGCACAATAAGTATTCGCTAAAATGTCTGAGCGTGGATACACCCCAAATGTTTATACTTACAGCTCTTTAATTGACAGATTATTTAAAGATAAACGCCTGGATCTTGCTTTAAAAGTCTTGTCTAAAATGCTAGAAAATTCTTGCCTGCCCAATTTTATTATATACACAGAGATGGTTGACGGCCTTTGTAAAGTTGGGAAAACCGATGAAGCATACAAGTTGATGTTGATGATGGAGGAAAAGGGTTGTAATCCTAATGTTGTTACGTATACAGCCATGATAGATGGTTATGGGAAAGCTGGAAAAGTGGATAAAAGCCTTGAGCTCTTCCGGAACATGATCGCAAAGGGATGTGCCCCTAACTATATCACATATAGAGTCTTGATAAATCACTGTTGCATTGTTGGGCGCTTGGATGAGGCTTATCAACTTCTTGAGGAGATGAAGCAAACATATTGGCCAAGTCATTTAACGAACTATCATAAGGTTGTAGAAGGCTTCAGCAAGGAATTTTTATTGAGTCTACAATTAGTGGATGAAATGGGTAAAAATGATTCTGTTCCCCTTGTACCAGTTTACAAAGTTTTGATTGATAGCTTTCAGAAGGCTGGGAGATTGGAGATGGCTTTGCAGCTGCATAAAGAGTTCTCTTCATTGTCACCGTCTTCGTCCAATGTCAACGAAGTTTATTCCTCTTTAATTGAGAGCCTGTGTTCTTCAAACAGAGTTGACAAGGCATTTGAGTTATATGAAGATGTCATAGCAAAAGGTGAAATTCCTGGGTTTGGTGCCATTGTTGGTCTCGTGAAAGGGCTTATAAAGGATAACAGATGGGAGGATGCACTTGCACTGTCCGAAAGCTTATGCCACATGGTATGCAGATTACTCTAAAGCTATTGCATGGTTAATCATTATTTACATTTTTTATATTTCTGGGAATGCCATTATGTTGTCATGGAAAAACACTAAGAGAGTGTTTGGTTCATTAAAATTATTAGGTGGGTTAATGAGGCTAGGAAATGTTTAAGACAAGGAATGAGCATGAGAATTGCCTTAATTCTGTAGGTGGGTTAATAAGGCTAGGAAATGTTTAAGACAAGGAATGAGAATGAGAATTGCCTTGATTCTATTAGTTTCATAGGATATTATAACCCACCTCCCCTTAGGTTGTGATCCAATTGGCCCCTTGCTTTTAACGTACGGGCTTAGAAGGAAATTAAGTCCGCTTAAGTGCAATTAGTGTGTAAACTCCCTTATTTTTAGTATTTTAAGGCCTATGGAGTATTATTAACTCAATGTGAAAAAAGGGGGGGGGGGGGGGTGAGCTGTCAAAAATCACTCAAATTGAAATTTTAGCTATATTATATTCATGCATGAACTAAATATATTAGTTCTATAGAATATTTATACTCTTATCCATCTAAAAATTTTTACTTTTCTAATTCATGAGTTGGGTTCTTTTTATGGGAACTTGATTTCTTGCAACTGAAGCATAGCCTCATGGCATGGTATAGTTGGGCCTCTAGAGACATTTATTATAATGTTGTATGTGCTTATCTGCTCTGCTTGGCACATTGTCATTTACTGTCTTTATTCTTTAACCTATTGCCTATGGAATGCTCTATTTCAAAGGTATGATTGGGAATCAATGTTTTTTAATGATGCAATAGTGGAAGGTAGAATATTAAAAATATACAAAAATTAAATCGTATTGGTGATTTGAATAATTTAATAATTCTAAGGAACAGCAGTTATGATTACTTATGAACGCTTTTTCTAGACTAATTAGAGATAAACCAACACTGGATTTGCGACCGCGTGGAGAAGTAAGACACACAAACATTTTGGAGTGCTTGTTTGTGAACTGATTCATAAAACACTGAAATTAACTAATGTATTCCAAGAAGTTATACGAGTCACCTACAATATAGTGTTATGCATTTTTATTGGACTGTGGAATAAGTGATCCATCTAGTCTACCTTTCTTTAAAGAACTTGGCTCAGAAATGAATATGATTGTCGCTTCGATAACAACTTCAGTTGCTGCATTTTCACTATGCTTATTTAATTAGAGTTTCAGGTCGTAAACCTCAGTTCCCTAGTATGATTTCATTTAATGTTATAATACTCTTGACATTTGTCGTATGCTTATTCATTCACAGGATATCCAGTGGTCAGCAAATGAAAACATAAAGAAAGAAAGCTATACTGGTGTCATTTTTTTTTTGTCAACCTCACATTATACTTTGGATCTCAAGGCATTATAGAGCTCGTCTCATCTGATCAACCTGATCGCACAAGCGTTTGGATGCACAAGGATTTAGAGGTGTGACCATTCTGTTTTAAATTTGGGCTTCTCTCCAAAAAATTATTCTGGATGTCAAGCTGCTATTCTGCTGCAATCAGTAATTGGTCATATCCGGGTAAGAATTTCTGCTGATGCGACGCAAGGTGCCCTCAACTTTATCTTTTCAATGCTTTATAATGCAATTAATTAAGTTTATTGTGTTGATTTTGTTCTTCAGCACCCAAGTTGTTTTTTTATACCTCTCATTTTCTGTGCTCTATGCTATTCAATTTTTTTGTCACTCATTTTTATTGTAATTGAAAATTTAGAACAATAATATTCATCTATCAATAAGTCCTATAAGCCTATTTAATATACCTGTGTTTTCTTTCATGCTGTGTGTGTGATTTTTTCGGGTTAAATACACGGACAGTATATTAGTTAATTTGGAAACGAATATGATAGTTGTAACTTTTAAGTGAACCATGCATTGATAGTTGGTTCTAAGATGAATTTTGGAAGTGGAACAATTTTTTTTTCTGATGAAAGAAGTTTCAAATTGTAAAAATTGAAGGACTCCTGTAGTAGAAGAATGTAATATAGAGCTAAGTGCCAATAAATTTAGTAAATTAAAATTTGTTAAATAATATATGCTATTATCATTGATTCTAATTCAATGCTTTCTAATATTTAAATCCCTTTTGCTTTGCAGATTACATGGTTGCAGCTCGCGGGAAGGTTCAAAATCACATGGATATTGTTATAGTCGAAGTTAAACGAGCATACACAGCGTAAGTTCTGAATCTGTTGATCGAAAATTTGATAGGCATTGGAAATGGTTTGCATGTTGATGGAAATTGGAGGATTACAGTAAACATGATTGTAAGTTTGCAGCATTCAGTTTAAAGACGAGGACTGCTCATGATTTGAGCCCTAGAACTTCGAGTAAAAACAATGGTGGAAGGAAGATAAAGAGAGATTATGATGGCTACAGCAAGTGATGGCTGAAGATGAAGCTACGAATCAGGATAAGCTAAATGTTGTTTGGCACACCTGTGTTATATATAGTGTGGTAAATTTCGATGGAGTCTGAAGATTATCGAGCTGAGCCGCGGTGGCTGGAAGTTTAACTGGTTTCTCGGATTGCCATCTCCATAACTAAATCAAGAAGCAAATATGGATGTTGAGTTAACATTATTGCTTGAAAGAATTACTGTATATATGATAGGAATTCACAGTATTGATCCCTCTGTCATAAAGATACAGGGATGTTTACCAACACTAAGTTGGTGTTGAGTTTGTCTGAATAATTTTTTTTTTATTATTTTTTTTAATTTTTAAAGATCATATAAAGTTGTTTTGAAATGTTATATCAAAACTCAAAAGATTCAAAATGTATAAATTCGTTAAGCAGTAATCCTTTTGTCTCGTAAATGTTTTTTATTTTATTATTTTATTAAATAAAGTAAGAAAGTTGTAGTGCTTTGTTATTTTTTTTAAAAAATAAATAAAAGATAAATTGTGTTGTGTTTGGTGAAGTGCTAATTTTGTAAATATAGTGTATGGAAGATTTATTTATTTATTTTACTTTTGTTATTATTTTAGGAAAGTAAAAATTTTGTTGGTGAAAGAAAATAAAAAAGGTTAAAAAAATGTGAGAGAAATGAAGTATCCTAGTATTGAACACTTTATAGTGACTCAATTATGAAGTCCTGTGTGAGAGTTTAATTTTTCTTGATTAAGCATTACTCCCCCATCTCATCTAAATGGTTAGGTATTTTTATTTTGGGCATTTCATAGAAAATATTTATACTCTTGTTCTATAATACTTTTCACGTTTATTATTCCATGTTGTTTAAGAAAAATTGTACTCCATCCGTCCAACGACAAGTGTAATTTTTGTCTTTTGGCACGTGGATTAAGGAATATTATTATTTAATATGTAGTGGATAATTGTATTAGTGGGAGTATGAGCCCCATGTTTTTATTGTATTAGAGGGGATGAGTGGGTCTCATGTGTGTAAAAAAATGAAAGAGAACCCTTTGGGTGGGACGACCAAAATGGAAAAACGAGACCCTTTTTGTGGGACGGAGGGAGTACCCAACTTTATTGACTTTAGAGGGTATTGTAGTATTTATAGGTAATAAAAAACATAAAGTAATGATGTGTGTGTGAAAAAGGAGTAACAAATTTGAAATTTGTGGTATAAATTCTGAGAATGAGTCTTTCACCTGTTCATATATTGGGCCAGCCAGCCCAATTCTCCATTAGGAGCCCGCCTGACTAAGCTAAATAGACCACTTGGTCCAATTGCCTCAGATACAATGCATTTAATACTCGCACTGTACACGATAATCTGTCAACTTGCCCAGATACGGGTGACGTTAAATTATCCAGTATAAACATAGGAAACCCCCATAGCAATACGATCATCCCTTCACCCCCTGGAAAAAGGCACAAGCACGTCTAGGAGGCAAATTTCTCTTTTTATGTTAGCTTTGCTCAGACTAATGTCTCTTCTCCCTATAACAACGACATTAATCCATCATTAGGAAGAGATTAAAATCTGACGAGCGACAAAATTAAAGTAACTTTTGAGGTTATTAGATAAAGTGATATTTCATTTTTTGAGGTGTGAAAGGTTTTATGAGATAAATAAATAAGGGAAGTGTGAAAAGTATTATGAGATGGAGGGAGTATTTTTCTTTATAGTAAATAAGACCCACACACAAAAATTTAAATATCTCCATAGCACTAATATAGTTACACACTACATATTAACACATTAAAATATTAATATTTCTCTCACCTCAATACACATTAAAATATTATATTCCTTAATCCTGTACAAAAAGAAAGCGTAAACCTTTATAGGGAGTGTTTTTTTAGGTGAAAGACTTGAGATAGTCTCATTCTATCTTAAACAAGTTTGAAAAAAATTTGGATGGAGGTAGAGCGCATAAGAAGTGATAACATATACTCAATCAATGATAACGTATATTCTATCAATGAAAAATGATAATGATTGTGAATAATTTATTTATAGTATAAATAAAAAATAATATTAATATTTTTAGAAAAATAATATTAATATTTATAAAAAAAAATATTAAATTAAAAATTAAAAAAATATACAAATGGAACAAGCTTTTTGTGTATATAGACGTACTCCATATATACCGTTTAGAAATACATGGAGTAGCTGTATCTTTTTCAATGTTCAGATAACAAAAAGCTCTACATGTTAACAATCTTCTCCGTTTTATATGTAATCTGTATATATGATTGTGTGTGCGCATATATACACACACATTATACGTGTACCTAACCGAGTTTTCAGGGCTACGCGATTCAGTTCAGAGAAATAGTGATATAATTGAAAGATGGCGAAGGATTTCTGGACGAAATCTACACTGCTGGGCCTTGGATTGGGTCAGTTTCTCTCTCTTATGATCACTTCCACTGGATTTGCCTCCTCTCAACTCGCCAACAAAGGTTTTCTTCTTTCTTTCCTTTCACTGTTTAATTAATTTTTTCATACGATCACAATTGCTATCGTCATTCTGGGATTTGGGGTTTTCGCATAATTCAAAGTTGTGAGGTGAAAACAATTTCATATGGTGCTTACATTTTCTATCCTGATTCTCAGTTAATTTGCCTTTCAATTGTAGGAATCAATGTACCAACTTCTCAGTCTTTTTTGAATTATGTTCTCTTGGCATTGTTCTATGGTGGCCTTATGCTCTGTAGAAGGCAGCCTCTCAAGGTGAGCTCATTGTTCTTTCATCAGAATTCTCAAATTTGGTCATAATTTGCCTTTTGGATACATGATCTTTCAGTTGCAAGTTTTTGCGCTTGCATTTCTGTGATGATAGTGATCTTTTTTATTTATTTTTTTTCCTTTTTAAGTTTTACGAGTATTCTTGGTATGATTCTCAAAGGTTCTACGGATTATTATGTCATGTGTGATGCTTCTTTTACATCAAAATTTTTAAATTTGGACTTATCAACTTCTTCACTAAATTCACTAGGATTATAGATCTTCACAACTGAGTTGGGTACATTCAACTGAATTTAGATATGTATTGTAAGAAGTTTATTGACTCTCCTCTACAGTCATTGAAATAATTTTTAGCATCAAATGAATATGTGCATGAACAGACATAGAATCAGAGGTATAATGATTCAAAGACTAAAGCATGCGACCTTCGACCAAAAAAACCAATTGGTCTCTGATGATTTTTAAAGTTCCTAGAAGGCAAGGCACTTTAAACTGATCATACTGGTTTTAAATTTTGAATCTTCTCAGTAAAACCATAACCATGTTTCAGTTATCTCCTTTCTCAAAATTGAGGAGCATATGCATCAATCTTGCAAACATGTTTGTTTATCATTCATATTTGTTCATCTACTTCTGTCTTGTCCTACTTTTGATTCATGTTTTAGCAGTTTTGATTACAAACTTATTATATCGTCTGAATTTTCATATTTTACAATTTTCTCCATTCCTCTGAGCAGTCCAAATGGTATTACTATGCCTTGCTGGGATTTGTTGATGTGGAAGCCAATTTTCTTGGTAAGTTGAATATCTATGATCTTCTGAAGTGTGAAGTTGATCGATTGATCTCAAAAAACTGACGTAAAGCATTCCAGAAAACATATTGCTGTGCAGAATATTATCTTAAAATTTCATATCTAATGCATCCTTGTAAGTTGTAAAATTTCTAACTGTAATGTGTATAAAAAGTTCTGAAGTTACTTTTTCAATTTTTTCTTGAAGGAGAACTGACAGTTTTTTAAGTTCTGCTATTGAGCTTTCCATAGACTAACATAACTCCTTTTCTACATGGCAGTGGTTAAGGCGTACCAGTACACTTCAATAACAAGTGTTATGCTTCTTGATTGTTGGGCAATACCATGTGTCCTGATATTCACCTGGTTCTTTTTGAAGACAAAATATAGACTTCAAAAGTTGGTTGGTGTAGCAATGTGTATTGCTGGTCTTGTGATCGTAGTTTTCTCCGACGTACATTCTGCTGATAGAATGAGTAAGCAGTCTCCTTATCTGGTTTAAAATTCATTTAACCAAGGCATACTTATTCTTAAGTATTTTTTTCGAGTTGGATTACATTTCTCACCCCCTTGTGCTTCTCCTTCCTTTATTTTCGAATAAGGTTGTTCAGTTCCCTTAGATGAATTAATTTCTCCTCTCTCTACCCTTCCATCCAAGCAAACATAACCTTAATGCATCAACTTTTCTTTCAAATTTTGTTTCTATTATGTATCTAGTTTTCTCTCTTGCTTTTTATTATCATTTCATTTTCTGATTATTGTTGTTGTTATTCTAGGTGGTTCCGACCCTCTTAAAGGTGATTTGATTATTATTGCTGGGGCCACACTTTATGGTGTTAGCAATGTTAGCGAGGTAAGTTCTTATGAATCTTGATACATTGAAATAAGTTTACCCTTCAAAATGTTCACGTAAAATATGATTTCCTTCTATGCTCAGTTAAACCAATGTTCCAAGTTTTTTCCTCTCATATCTGAGGTTGGAAGGTTAACCTCAACATTCTGGTTCTATGCAGGAGTTTTTTGTTAAGAATGCTGATCGTGTGGAACTGATGGCGTTCTTGGGCATTTTTGGTGCCATTGTCAGTGCTTGCCAAATGTATCCTTTCTCTTGCTTACAAATCCCATGCATGATTTCTTCGCGCTGATTAATGCCTTATCATATCATGCTGTAATTGAATATACGCTTGTTACTTGTGATGAATGTTAACTCTTTAACGATGCATCCAGAGCAATATTTGAACGAAATGAACTCAAATCCATTCAGTGGTCAGATGGGGCGGTTAGTCTATATTTTCTCTCTGAGTCACCCCACCCCTTGTACACAATTTCATAGACAGCCTGCCATATATATAACTTACAGGTTACCAAAATAAGACTTAATTAGATATTTGCTCTTCTTTTACCTTTTCAGATTCTTCCATTTGTTGGATTTTCTGTGGCCATGTTTCTGTTTTACTCAGGAGTTCCTGTTTTACTGAAGGTACCTCTTTTTTTTTTTTTAGCTCAAACCCTGTAGTGGTGTAAATAAATGAGTCGTATTTTTTTCTCTATCGCATGTTTAAATGAACGATGTCCAATCGTATTTGATGGACCAACTTCTTATATTACCTTCCCATGCAGATCAGTGGATCAGCAATGCTAAATCTGTCATTGCTCACCTCCGACATGTGGGCTGTTTTGATTCGCATCTTTGCATATCATGAAAAGGTCTGAAAAAAACTCAGAATTCATTACAAAATAATTTTAAAAATCAAGATGATCAAGATCTACCATTTTATATAAAGATTTTCTGT
The DNA here is from genome assembly GCA_023678885.1 of Pogostemon cablin. Classification (NCBI taxonomy): domain Eukaryota; kingdom Viridiplantae; phylum Streptophyta; class Magnoliopsida; order Lamiales; family Lamiaceae; genus Pogostemon; species Pogostemon cablin. The sequence goes on along the minus strand of CM042988.1, from coordinate 4,655,848 downwards.
TGTTTTTGAATCCGAGCATCTAATTTGAAGCAACGATTTTCTCCAGGTTGATTGGTTGTACTACGTGGCCTTCGCAGCTGTTGCACTTGGACTCATTGTTTATTCGGGGTATGCTGAAAATATCACTATCACCTCTTCCTTTGTCATTTACTTGTTTCACTCTTGGTTATCATGGAGTTACAGATACAATGAATAGAGCAGGTTTTCAAAACTAAAAAGTAATCCCAGATATGCTTGATCATGTATAATCCATCATAAAAATCATAACTGATCCATTTGATGATATAAGATGTATAAACGACACGATAAGACAGTGCACAGAAGTACCAAACTCGTACATTCGTGTTGGTAATGTAAGAACTAACGAAAATCATTCTTCTACATCTTTCAATTTTTTCAAATTTTGTGTCTATTAGTTCATCTTTTTCAATTATGTAATAACCAGAACGGTTAATCTGAATCATGATCTCCCAAGGTTTAAAGTTTATGTTGATACAAAGTTATATTTAAGCATCTGGTGAATATTTTTGAGATGAACATTGGATTTTTATTGTCAATTAAATGATGAAACAAACTGCAGGGGAGACAAAATGGATCCAGACAAAGGTGAGGCTGCTGATGAGGAGATCGGTTTAGGGCAACCGGATAAGAAAGACAACGCCCCGAGCTCAAATTCTTGAGATTTTGAAAATCGCTTCTACGACTAGAATCATTGGAAAAGATGGCAATCGTAATCAAGAAACGAGACGGAGGGGAAAGGATCTCGGTTGAGTAATTTTTGTAGGACTCGAAGCCACTTGTTGGATGCTTTTGACTATGAGTATGATCATGCATTACCATTGAAGACTTGAAGTTGCTTGCATGGCGATTAGATGATGGAAAAAGATGCAGTATATAATTTAGAAGTCTTGCCTTATTTATTTTATTTAAAATTGTGAAGAAATTTTGATTTAATAGTCAAGATTATTGTTCTGCATGCATTAATTTGCATAAGAGTGGAGGGTGGTGCATTAAAATCAAGTTTTTTGTTCTGTTGAATCATTAAATCGTCGTAGTTATTTTTAATGGTTGAATAGAGTTGTATATTTTGACTTTTTCTTTGAGCAAATTTAATTTATTAATAATTAATAGTCTCTTGTGAGACAGATAATGCAACGTGTCGTGTGAGACGGGAAGTGAGACGTGTTAAAAGTATGATAGCTATATAACAAAAATATGTTGTGTGAAATGGAAAGTGAGACGTGTTAAAGTATATAGCTATATAACAAAAATATGATAACTATTGAAGTATATAATAAAGATAGTTTTACGAATTACTTTCGTATCACGAATAAAAAGTGATAACTTTTATAAAAAGTAATGTTTATAATAAAAAGTGATATTCATGAAAAGTAATAACGATCACAAAAGTAAAATATTTTTACCATTAAACCGTTTCACACAATTTTAGATCCATAATTTTAATAGCATCAAATTTTAAGTCAATAATTTTTTCAATTTTATTTATTTATATTAATTTAATTATGTAACTTATAATTTTTTTAAAATTTTTCTTAAACTTATGTAAAGCAACCGCAATGCCCCTATAATATTATTTTATTAGGAAGCACCAACTTTATCTTCATTATTATTTCTTAAAAACTTACAGGACTGAACTCCTATAAATTATTTATTTCTTGCAAACCTGTAAGGCTGTAAAGTTGTGCAAAAATTATTGTGAAATAACCAAAATTGAAATAGTGAAATAATAGAGGGTTGAAACTGAATTTGCCAAAAGGTAAGGGCTAAATTGATATTTTCTCGACACTCCTACTCTGATAAATGTAAGATTTTTTTACGGTAAAAGGAAAAGGAGAAACTCATCATTCTAAAATCAACTGCACTGATTGAACGCTCCACTGCTTCGTCTTCTGAATCCCTCTGTAGTAGCAAGGGTAAGAATTGTCAACGCAGCATACGTGAATTCCGATGTTGTTTGTTATTGATGTTGACGAAGATTTTGTGTATGGGATTTATTCAAATTCAGTGATTTTTTCGACTACTGGTGATCGGATAATTCGTTGAAGATTATGTTTTTTATTTTGTTTTGGCTTCTAATTTAAAGTTGTAGTATTAAATTTGGGTTGCTGGTGTTCGCATATATGATTTCACTTGTACTTATTTTAGTGCTGATCTTCTTCTTTTCATTTCTCGTTTTTTATGTTTATTGATGAGTGGCAATTAGTGGAGTTATTTGAATTAATGTGACAATAACTAGAAACACACCTCTAAAGAGGAAGGAAAAATTGGCGAAGCTTTATAGGAAATAGGATAGTATATGAAGAAATCGGAAACAAAAAATATTTTTGTTATAGAGTTGTTCAAAATCCTATGATATAAGTCGTCTAATTAATGAATATTTTTGAAACACGTAAATAGTTTGATCTATGAGCATGAGGGGAATGAGAGAGAGAGACAGATACCCTTTTAGTTTGAATTAGAATTCAGGTGTTGGATGAAAGAGAAAATGTATAAGTTCAACTCCTTTACCTTGATCATCCATTCCGTGTATAATTTTAGTTTGAATCGGAATTCAGGTGTTGGATGAAATAGAAAATGTATGAGTTCCGCTTCTTCACACTGACTCATCCATTCCTTTGTGTCTGTTTGTATGCATGACTCTGTGTGGATTTTATACTTGCTTCGGTTTTATGTTGTATTTTTTATCTACGAAGTTGCATAAATTTATGAGTGATAGTCCAGTTATGTTAAGGGGGATATGTGGAGATTATTCCTTGCATTCCCTTCTTTCAATTTTAGTAAAGCTATATGAAGATTAAAAAATTTGAATTCCAGGACTTCAATTTTTATTGAAGTTCAAATTCTATTCCTGCTATATATTTCTGGTAGAATATCTAAGCATAGGCTTTTTTTATTGCTCATATTTAATGGCCATGCTTCCCTTAAGCATGCACTTTACAATGAATGGAAATCTGTTGGAAGTATTATGACTGGTTATCTGTTTATGTATTTTGCATAGATGATGCAGCCACTCTCCTCTCTTGCATTCAAAGGTTCAGTTCCGGAGGCAATTGCTGAAGCAAAACAACAGAAGAAACTTTTTGTCGTCTATACTGCAGGTAAGAGCTAGTTAAATTTGAGAGGTGTGATAGTTCAGTGTTTTGCTTGTCCTTTTTACTATTTCATGCTAGTTTGTCTGGTGCTGATTGTTGTACATTATATACATGGCTTATTTGGTTATTATGGTGATGAAACTTTTGTTACTTCCTAGTTTACTAGACAAGTTTCAATTGTTATATTGTTTAGTCATCAATAAAGATGCATTTCCTTTTCTTTTGACAAAGTTAATTTGTGTAATAGGTGACAATGCAGAGTCAAAACTTCTAGAAGAATCTGCATGGATCGATCCAAAAGTATGTTGTCTTTCCTTATTATGCACAACAGCGATTTGATGTCATTAAGAAGTCTAATAGTGGCTTTATATTCCTATGACTCATATTGCGTCCAGGTCTCTGAGATACTGTCAAAGTACTGCATTTTGTTACACATCCTGGAAGGCAGCTCTGAAGCATTGAATTTTTCTGCAATATGTAACCTTTCCTGAAGCTTATTCATCAACTTACTTTAATTTACTTGTGAACAATGTGGCATTGTCAAATTTGGATAGGCATTGGAAAATTGAAAACCTTTACCTACTTGTGTTGACTATTTGTTAAATAAAAGCAGAGTGAAGCTATATAGTTATTTGAACTTCAGAAATCAGTGGGTATTTTAAGTGAAAACTCCAGCATATAGAGGCTATGGGTAGAATGTTATTCTTTGCATAAAAAATCTTACCACACTGGGGATCAAAAGTGTTGTTTACAGGTACACGGTCAGTACTCTTTTCAGCATACCCTGTACACATTACTTTATAACCTCAGGCATATCAAGACATAAGCTTTACGGTTTTTAGTATTTAAAAGCATCTTCTGTGATATAATATTTGGATTTGGTTTTGATAAAACATTGTACTTTGAAGAAATATCTTGGATGGGCTTTAACATGAACTTAGATGTAATTGTTGCTTCTTGGATTATGGATTCTTTCTCTACTCTGGCCATGTTCCTTGATGATTGCATCTGTTAAATTTTTTGTGTTAGTTCTGATTCTTATCACTTGTTAAACTAAATAAACTTCGAAGCATGTATTAGTAGAAATAGATAAAAGTTTGTCTCCTTGCATCAAATTCCGCAGATCCACAGCAATCTGTTCCTTGTATAACTGCTGTTGGATTTAATGGTGTAAAACTCTGGCAAAAAGGTAACTTTTTGAATTCTTTTTAATAAGAAAAATAAATTTGTTTAGTGAAGCAGTTTTTGGTTATTTTGTATTAGTGTATTTATGTATCTTTTGCTCTCTAACTGACTAATTCTCAGAGGGCTTTGTCGATGCTGATGTTCTGGCTTCCAGTCTTGAGAAGGCCTGGTTGAGTCTTCATTTTCAGGTGGGATATGCAGGTGTTTACAAAACTTTTTGGAATATTATCAATTCTTTTTTTGTTTCTGAGAGTTCCCTCTTTCCCCTATTCAGTTTATCATTATCTTATCTGTCCTGTCTTGAACCAATGTTGTTTTGTTGAATGATATGTATTTGTTGATGAATGTGCGTATGTTTTTTTTTTTGAAAAGTGTGAATGTGCGTATGTTAGTTGATGTTCAATAGTGAATTTTGCATGGTTGATTTTTTTTAGAACCTAACACCAAATTTGTTCAGGTTGTTTTCTTTTGGGAGAGCCAATGCTAACTGTTTTTAAGAGCCCCTAAAAGACAAAAATGTATTCTGTTCTGGTGTGGATTGGTTTTTCAGCTTGCCTTTGATTTGACTTTGTTCATATCTTGTATATATCCGTTACATCCCATCCCTTCCCTTCTACCTTCCTTGATCCACTTACGCCCGCTTCATCACTTCCAACATTAGCATTGCTTTCCAACACTTCCTACTAACATGGGCATCATTTTCTTCCAGTTTATCTTCATCTTTACCATGTTTATTTCAGCCTTTTTTCTTTTTTTGTGCGTGTCTGTGGTGTTATTTTGGTTCTCCATCGGTATGCACTGTGGTCAAATATGAACTTTTGAGTATGCACTGAATCTTTTTGGTTCAGGAAACAACTGCAGCTTTCTTAACTGCTGCTCTTACTTCTGGGAAACAAAATTTCTCTGGAACTTCTGAGAATACTTCCCCTCAGCAAGTTGCACAAGAGACAAATGTATCAGCTTCAGTGAGGCATGTTGATACCCTGACTCCGGATGCTGAGCAACCAGTATCTGAGGCAATAAAAGATACGAAACCTACTGAAGATGCTTCCAAGGTCACTCTACCTTTTTAATCATCTTCTTTCCTTTTGTGTGTGTGTGCATTAGATGTACTTTATGTGGTACCTCTAAATTTTATGATTTTTTATATGAACAGGCTACAGATTATGAGTGTGATGATGTTTCTCTTCCTGAACCAGCTATTGCTAATGTGTTGAACAATGGTGAATGTGATGATTCTATTTCAAAAACTGAAACAGAAAATGCATCAGCGGACCCTGTTAAGATGGGTCAAAATAATGCTAAATTTACAACACCTATTCCACAAAAGAATTTAGATTTCTCTGATAATCATTTGAGCACTAGCAGAGAGATTATCAATGAAGTTAGTGAAGTGGCACTGATTAATTCAGATGATAATATCAAAGTTGACGAGGCTGAAACTTCAGAGCCCTCTATTGTTAGATCAAATGATGTTTTCCTAAATATCAGACTCCCTGATGGTTCAAGCTTACAAGTGAAGTTTGTTGTGATGGATACTTTGAAAATGGTCAAAGATTACATAAATGAAAACCAAACGAGCAGCTTGGGCACTTTTAGTTTAGCAGTTCCTTACCCTCGCAAGGTTTTCACTGACCAAGGTATGCTAGTTGTTAATCCTATGTGTTACTTCTTTATCTGTTTTTTATTTTGTCTAGAGCTTACCTGTGTTCATGTGGGATGATAGTTTCATTCTTAATCTTGATCATGTAGACCTTTCTCTATGCATTCTGATAAATTGGGCAAAACTGTATTGTTAATTTCCACAAAGACAAAAATGTTCAATTGTTCGTCCCACAAAGCCCTTCACCCCCAAAAAAGAAAATGATGTCTCAACCCAGTGATGGTAACATACGGTATAATGTCTAAATTGTCATTCCCACCCAATACACATAGCATACTTTATACTTTTATTTTTTAACAAAAAAAACTACATTGCCCTAGAAAGTAAATAAAGTGAGTTTTTTTAATATCTGTGGTACTAGTGAACGTGAAGCATTTTCCAGGACTGATGAAGTATCAAATTAAGTGAGCCGCCTTGATGAGTACTTACACACAAGCTATACCTCTCATGACTGCGAGATGTTAATCTTTAACTGGTTTGAATTGATCTTTGAAGTGTCTCTTTATAGTTCTTTAGGGGTTGACTTTCTAGTATTAACTGTTAAGTGTTAAGTTGGCATAGTTTGTAATTCACAGTTAGGGGTATGTTGCAAAAAGATTCCAATCTAATTGTTATGGCCTATGGGACAGAATCTAACTATTCTTTTATTAAGTAGATAGAGGAAATAATACACTTAATATGTATTAAATGAGCAAACCTGTATTGACAAAAATATGGCCAACTAGGAACGCAGGGACTAAATGGGTTATCAAAAGAAGAAAGTTATGAAGATATAATTACTCTCCTTGAAATTTCCATCCTTTGATACATCAAAAGTTGTAAATCTGATATTATTTACGTCTGAATGCCATGCTAGGTTATTATTCTCTCCAGATTTGCTGTATGTGAAATAAAATATTTTTAAGTTGATTTTATATTTTTTGGCATGTATATTATGTAACTCTAAAAGGTTTGTGCTCTTGTTTTCATTGTCTTGTGGCTTCTTTTGTACAAAGATTTGGACAGCACATTATCAGAGTTGGGTCTTCTAAATAGGCAGGCATTGGTTGTGGTTCCACACAAGCAAAGTTATCTACATCATAGAGGAGGAACATCACAGTATCAATCTTATCCCTCGAATGATGCTGGCTCTTCAAATGAAAGTGAAGGATATTGGGCATCCGTGAAAAAAATTTTATCTTACGCAAACATATTTTCTTATATTAGCAGAAATGACAGTTCCCAGGATTCTGCTCGGGAATCCCAAAGTGGCTTATGGCAATATAGTAAGTTCTACTGATCGTTCCCTATTACAATGATGACATGCAGTGAATCACTGTTAATGTTTTTCACTAATTAATTTAATTCTTATTTATATCCATGGCAAGTGACTGTAACCTGGTATGCTTCTGAGTCCTCTACATAACTTTAGAATGTCTGTTGTGATTTGAGGCTTTATCTATTAACCTTGGCGTCAATCTTGAAAGTTGAAAGATTCAGTTTTTTTTTTTTTGGACGGAGAATCATTCAGTTTTTTGTCAGTGTTAGAGAAACCTTGTCAGCTGTAAGCCTAGTGCATGATCCTCAAGCTTGTTCTGTTTGAGGGAATATAGAAAATCATATTTTTCTGACAATATTTGCAAAAACCAGTAGTAATTGTTTGTCACACTAATGCTCGTCACATTGCCAGAAATTATTAATCTTGTTCATAAAGTATTTGTATTATTTGAATGGTATTTCGTTGCATGTTCTCCCATTTATGTATTGTTATGACTTTTGCAACCTATCTGCATTTCAAAATGAATTGGATAATTGTGACAACTGCATAGTAATGATATTTGCTGACTTCATTATTTGTTGAACCTGGTAAACACAGGAAATGTACGTTAAATTATTTCTCATAAATTCCGTCAATTTGCTTTATCATACATCCTCTCCTCGTTCGGATGTCTCCTTAATTCATTCGAGTTTGGTTAAGGTTTTGCTGACATATCAATTCTCTCTCATGAATGGTTTAAATGAAGTAATTCTTCGTACACTTAATTTGATTGCTTCTCTTGTTGCAGGCCCAAATCCTTCACTCCAAGGTGCCCTTAGGAGCGGGGGTGGACGTTCTCCACCACGCTCAGCCGATCAAAGTACGCCCTCATCTGCAAGTGCTACAAATAGCAACAACAAGAGTAGACGGTTAACTTCTCGCTTTGGGGGCAACATCCACACCTTAAAACACGATGATGATGAGAGTCAATTCAATGACAGAAATGCATTTTGGAACGGGAATTCTACACAATACGGTGGTAACGATGATGGGAAGTAGATTCTGAATTCTACTGTGGCTGCTGTACAGGAAAGACCCGATTCTTGAGGTACCATGATATTACTTAGTTGTCGTCATAGTTCATACTGACCGTTCTTGATCGTTACGAACCACACCTTTAAATACTTACAAGTGATAAACACGTATTAAGGTTTTATTATAATCTGGGTTACATATAAGAAAAACTCTTTACTCTGTTATTCATGAATATCCTACATTTTCGTTCTTATAGAGGCGTTTGATGGTTCCATGTTATGAATTTGACTCTGCTGGAAATAAAATAATATATATAATGATGCAACAAATTTTCGTTCTTTTTATCTATTTATTTATGGCTGTATCTGTTCACTTGTCGTAATGAACTATGATCTTTGCATTTTTATGTATTAATTTAAAGGTAATTCTGGGTGCACCGGTTCACCCAAGGGTTTAATGGTATAATGTAGGGTATAATAGTAATTACATCATTTTAAAAAGGTAGTTATTCATTAGATTTAAGGGTGGAGATTGATTATTATATAATTTAACGGTTTAGATCTTATAGATGCACCACGTGCACTCAAGTAAGACTCTTAATTTAATTACATTATGTATTTTGAATGTGATTATTGGTGCTTATTCTATTGTTCCTGTTCTTTATTCTATTCTATTATCATGTGTAAATTCGTTTTTTTTCCTAGAACTATCAAAACGGTCTGATTTCAATGATAAAAACGTGTACAGGCGGAAGTATTTGGTTTATGTGAAGGCAAAATAACCTATTAGATGGTCATTCTTTTGGACATCCGCAATATATGTATACATTTGGTTTAACAATTAAATTTCTAAATAGACAATAACCTCCTCATATAGTATATACTTACAAACCTTATTATCTCTTATCTCAATCTTTTAGGTGTGACAATACAATAATACACTATTTCACTCTTTACACATTAATTCGTGCAAATACACTCTTCATCACCTAAAAATAGTAAAAATTCAAAAATAAATAACCTCTCAATATATCATAATTTTAAATGTCATCTTACATAATTTACTTTATTATTTACTCCATTTATTAATTAAAAATATCATATTACCCCCAAATTAATAAAGTTGTTAAAAAAAATAATTTTTCTTAAATTTCATATCTGGAGTAACGTTAAAGAGTAAATCGGGATGGATGAAGTAATATTTAAGTATGTTAATATAAAATTCTGTATTTAATTATGAATAAAGAGAAAGCTGCGGAGTCAATTCTTCAATAGCAATATGAAAGCTATCCGTAGATGTCTGTAAATCCGAAAGCTTTTCAGGTCTTCTGATATCTTGCTGTAGTGGGGGCTCCTCTGGATTGGGGTGAATCCTTACTTGGATCCCTATTTACGCGAACACAATAGATACAATTGACGTTATAATTTCATGTCGCGCGGACTGATACTTTGTGTTGTAGCCGATGATGGGTTAGACGAATCGCAACACTAGGTCGAACACTTTCGAAATGCAGTTTTGACTAGTCTGAATATAGAGCAAATCATGGGTGTGGTTTTCGTAATCTGTCCTCTCTATTCGTTTTCTTTATTCTTAATAAAACCCTCCACGTGAACCATTTTTGAGACCCCCAAGCCCTCTCGAATGAGTTTACTATAGAAACTTTCAACATAGACCCAGGGATAAATTAAAAAATATTATATTAATCGAACTTGTTCACGAATATCCTAAACGAATTGTACACAAATTTTTAACAAAAAAGCTATTCAATGCTTAAACTTTATTTGTTTATAAAACAAACTTAGTCTCGTCAATAGTCCGTACTCATTTCTCTAATCAAACACACACATATAAACAAGCTTAAGATTTCGAATAATTCGTTAAGTTTGCTTACACCCCTAGCATAACTTACGTTTTACAAGTCAAATGTTATTACTATTATTATTATTTTTTTTATATGAGGGTCAAAATTAACATTATTTAATTCCTAAAATATTGTGCCTTACTCAAATCTCCAGGTGAACACTTGCCTCCCTCTCGCACTAACATTCCCAACTGTCGCCGTCGCCGGGCTACTATCGTCCGCCGGAGTTTTGCTTCTAGCAGTTGCGACATTGATTTGCAAATTGAATGGATAGCAATCTACAATCAACCTAAAGAAGAAGGACCTCCGTTGAATTTCTTCTTTCAACCGATTAGTGACCTTCTATCCCGACAGCCGCCGCAATTCTCCTGTGTTGCACACCAGGTACTTTACGTTCTTTTTCCGGCGAATCATTCCTCTTAATCTCGATTGCATAGCGTTCACACCGCCGCCGCCGTTTCTATGGCGTTACCCCTTCTCTGCCAGATCTATTCCTCTAGTAAAAGACGAGGATATTGATTAGAAAAATATATACATATATTGTTTAGGCGGCGCCCACGCTTAGGTCTTCTGTGTTCCTCTCGCCTATTTGACACCTATGCTTTGAAGGATAATTGGTGAATGAAGATTGGAATCGCCCACCCTGGACACCCCACACCCTGACACTACAGAGTGGTGGAGGGATGGGTAAATCATGCATGGTACCCATGCTTTGAAGGATAATTGTTGGGAGGCTTTTAGTAGTACCTAATACCCTCCGTCCCCATCAGGGCACTATTTGTTTTTTTTTTTCACTGGATTGCAGTAGATAGTTGTGGATCTTTGATTCTTTTCTGAATAAGGAGAAGCATTTGATTGAGTTATTCTAAAGTTTCTATTGGGATTCTAAATTCAGTATAACAATGTGAATATTTGTCTTAGTTGTTTATAATAATACTCTTTTTTTTTATTCTTCTATTTTTTTTTTCTTAAATCCCTGTTTTCACTCTACTTAGATCAAGTAAAGTGTTACTTTTGGGGTAACTAGTATTTTTAATGAGTAAATAAATAAAGAATAACGTACGTTATTTGTGTTAGTTGGTATTTTTTTTAATTAAAGTTTATTAAGGAGTTCGTTCTGAGTTTATTACTGTTTTCCTACTTATGATTTGGATATTCCAGTGCCATTGCCAACTAATCGTGTACGTGTACTTGTTTTTGTTTCCATTCATGTCAAAATTAAATATGAAAGGAAATACAACTCTGATTGCTTTCATTTTCTTTTTCTTAGGAAAGGCTTTCTTCATGGCAAATAAAGATCCATTGATAATCACTGGCAAAGATGAGATGAGACAGTGGTCAAGATCCATTAGAGCACAAGGCAAGACCATTGGCTTTGTCCCCACCATGGGATATCTCCATGAAGGCCATTTGTCTCTAGTCCAAGAATCAAAGAAGCACGCAGAGGTCATTGTTGTATCCATCTATGTAAATCCAGGCCAGTTCTCACCTAATGAGGACCTCTCCACTTACCCTTCAGATTTTCTTGGTGATGTTCACAAACTGAAAACTATTGCTGGTGGTGTTGATGTTGTTTTCCATCCGCAAAATTTGTACGATTATGAGCAAGGTGATGGTAAGGATGCAGAAAGTAAGGTGAAGAATGATGATCGACTGGAGGGAAATGTGGTGTCTTGTGTGGAAAATAATGGAATGTGTCATGAGACATGGGTCAGAGTTGAAAGATTGGAGAAGGGGTTGTGTGGGAAGAGTAGGCCGGTCTTCTTTAGAGGGGTTGCAACTATTGTTACCAAGTTGTTTAACATTGTTGAGCCTGATGTTGCCGTGTTTGGGAAGAAGGATTATCAGCAATGGAGAATTATACAGAGGATGGTAAGTTTTGTCACTTTTTTCTTTGCTTCAGGAATTCCACTTACTAGAATGTGGTTACTTTGCTTTGAATGGCCATAGAGATGGGATGTTTATTTGTTAAAGTTGTAATTGACTTGATTAGATGACAAAGATCTGGAGATAATTTACTGTTGAAAATGTCCTGCAATTAATGCCATAGAATGAATTCTAACCCCCTCTGTTGAATTTTCTGTTTGTATTTTTCTTCACCTTGTCTAAATTCATGATGTAGGTGCGGGATCTTGATTTTGGCATTAGAGTTATCGGTGCTGATTTAGTGCGTGATGATGATGGTCTTGCAAAAAGTTCACGTAATGTACACCTATCGCCACAGGAAAGGGAGAAGGTATAGATATTTTGTTGAGTAATTAATCTCTTTTTTGAAATATTGGCATAATTAGACACTTTATCTTGTGATAATTTGATGCTGAAGAATGAATATCAACAAAAATGATACCTTCAAATCTTATAGATTCAAAGTTTACTAGAGAAGCAGAATTTGCTCATAATTTGTTCTTATTTTTCATTGTGGTTGGAACTTTTTCTAGATATATGAGACGCATAACCCATTTACTCAAATACTCCCTTGTATCTCAAGATCTCATAATAGTTGCCATATACTCAGGCATAACTTTATGCATGCATAAAAAATTATGAGCTGCTAGCCTTATGCTTCACAACCAGGTGGGTTAGCTCACCTGGCCACTGGGCTCCTCACTAAGGTGAGTGACCCATGTTCGATTCCCTTTGGGTACGAATTGGGGTAGGGAGTTAATTCCTTCCAACCTTTATTTTCCTCCTCAGGCGTTGTCAATAAGCAAGTCACTATTCAACGCCAAAATTGGAGCTGAAAAGGGTCAAATAGTTTGCAGAGAGTTGAAAGATTCAGTTATACAGGCCATACACGTAGCTGGTGGAAAAGTTGATTATGCTGAGGTAAGGCACATAGGAGTAACATTTTCTTTTGAATGATAACTACATACCGTAGAGAAAAGAATATATCCACTATTTTATTCTCATATAATTGGTTCGTTGTTGCATGACTGACCTATCGAATCAGATATGTTCCTGTCATTCAAGCCATCTTAACTATCCTTCCGTACCTTTCTGAGATTCGAGAGTTTCTTGAGCTTCTTTATTGCTGTAAACAGATTGTAGACCAAGAGACTTTGGAAACAATGGAGGAGATTAAGAGGCCTGCTGTGTTTTGCATTGCTGCATGGTTTGGTAACGTGAGGCTCCTCGACAACATAGAGATCAGCGTGTAGTGGAACGCCTTCACGCAAAGTTGAAACATGTTCGTTTTGGAGGCGAAGGGTTGGCGGGTAAGACTGCTCGAAGATGTTCCGACTATGCATCCATATTGTTTTTTTTTTTTTTTTTTCCCTTTTGCTTCCATAATACTTCACTCATGAAACCTAGATGTTGGGCTGAACTTGCAGATATCCTTGAAATTTTGATATGAAACAAATAGCTCAGAGATGTTTTACTAGCTATGAGTTGATATCCTGTACACCTGAGTACACAGAGAATAATTTGCCTTGCGAAATTATCTTGTGCACTCGGTGCTCCGTGCACCCACTTTAAAATATGTATAAACTTTTGAATAATATTCCTTCCCGTTCATCCTTCACCGCCTATGACTTCTGACGATTTATTCCCGCGTCATGTTTTCCCTTCATCGTCTTTTCTTCATGATGATGCCATCTTATTTCCCGAAACTTGCATGGCGAGTATGCTTGGTCCTCCACCGACAGCTTTTGACTCTTCCTCCCACTTGCGAAGCCTGCTCAATATCCCGACGAAGGCGGAGCCCATGACGCCAGGTCTTACCAACCACTCGGATGCTGCAACTTTCTCATAACGCTTGCTACTTGCTAGAAGAGTCTTTATCTACAATAATAGAAATGGTTGATAGATGTACTTTTTTATCTCGGTCTTCGCTCTCAACGCAAACGGTAGTCAGGGATAAATACCCTAATCTAATAGGGGGTCCTTCGTAGAGCAACTATGGTCTCATAAAACCTTTCATACTTTCCTCATCCAAGAAAGATCAGCAATCCTAAGAGTAGGGGGCCTAGAAGTGCCTACTACTACACCAAACTACACTTGGCTCTGCACATTTACAAAGCTAACCCCTGTCCAGTGTCTGGCAGAGCTAAGGGGGCTTCAATCCTACTCTTAATCCCCATCTTCGCTCAGGCTAACGGGGCCTTACTTATTCAGGGAGGAGATGTTCACCTCGAAAAGCACTGTTGAGAGGAAGATCCTTGACCCCTCTTCATTCTCTACAGGGTTACAAACCCAACATAGGTCTAACTCCAAGATGTTGTTGATCCCTTTGTAGTTGATGAGAAGAGGCCATTCTGCTTTCAGTGGCACGTGTGGAAGACAAAACTCTGTTTTGCCGGCAAGCATAGGAGGTACAACAATTACAGGGGATTTCAAAGGTGGCTTCAAAGCACTTTCAGTAGTGGACTCCTTTCCTTAGAGAAGTGACCAAGGTTGTTTGTCCCACAAAACTTTTCACACCCAAAAAGGGAAACATCACTTTATCTAACAATCTCAAAAGTTATTTTAATTTCAAATTTGACACTCCATTTTCACACAAATCTCATTACTTTATACTTTTTTATTATCTAAAAATACTACAATACCCTTCCAAAGTCAATAAAGTTGGTCAAAAAGTGCACATTTTCTTAAACAACGTGGAATAGTAAACGTGAAAAGTATTATGGGACGGAGGGAGTAACATATACACTAATTAATAAAAAAATATATATACTTTGTTAGCTTATTTTCTATTAGTTTTTTTAATTAAAAACTAAATGTAAAAAAAAACTATACATATATTAAAAAATATATATTATAAACTATTAAAAAATATTTATACACATATGGATCTACGTGTGTACTCGAATGCACGTGATATCAACTCTTGTATCTCTTAGTACTTAAAATATTATATTTCTCACGAAGAGTATATTCTATAAGAGTTGGTCTCCTGCTCGAATGCACGTGATATCAACTCTTGTATCTCTTAGTACTTAAAATATTATATTTCTTACGAAGAGTATATTCTATAAGAGTTGGTCTCCTGTGTCCCCGGGGACACACCGTGCCCCCATGGGAACACAAAAATTTGTGGATAGGTCTTGTGTGAGACCGTCTCACGTGAAATCATTTTTCAATTTTTAAAATAGTTATAACTTTCGCTATAAAATGTTATCACTTTTTATTTATACTATAAATTGTTCATGAAATAGCATTATCATTTTTCATTAATTTATTACCATTTTCCTTTATAAAAGTTATCACTTTCTGACCGTCTCACGTAAGTCCTTACGTGAGACGGTTTCACACAAGTCTTTGCCAAAATTTATTACTATAAATCTTTGTGTTCCCATGGGGCACGATGCGTCCCAGAAGTATACAAGTTTTGGCCATTCTATAATCTAAGTTACAAAAGCAAATAGATATCTTTAAGGGAAAATTGAATAATTATACAAAATTCAACATTCAATAGCATTACCAATATTTTTTTTTCTTTTAAATCTTTTCTAACCAAATGCACTTTTTTTTTACATTTTTGCCCACACTATTCAAATCCTAAAATCTAATGTATTCTATGTCGGTTTCGATGTCAGTCGTCGCCGCTCCCCTGATCGCCGATGTCAATATAAATGTCAGTTTTAATGTACATACAAATATCGGTACGAATCCTGTATCTGTTACCATATTAAGGCGGCGGCGGTGGAGCGAAGGCGGGCAACAGGTGGATGTGTATTCATAATTATTATAATTTTGGACATAAGAGTAAAATGGTCTTTTAGGGTATTATTTGGTTAGAAAAGAAAGTACTCCCTCCGATTCATAAAAGTTGACACGTTTTCTTTTTAGAACATGAGATCCATTAAAAAATAATTAATTTATACTCATGGGACTCACATACACCTCTAATATTATTACCAACTACACATTAAATATTATTTATCTCACTTTACTATACATTAAATTATTATACTCCTTAATTTCCTTGCCAAAAAAAAAAAAGTGACGGCTTCTCCGGGATGAGGGAGTAAGTTTTTTTTGGCTTTTAGTTATTTTTTTTCCTGTTGACACTATCTTTAATTATACACAAATACTTTTATAAATCGGGTTTACATACAACTTTTACTATATGAAAAATTACTTATTAGATACATAAATTTTTACTCTTCTGCATAAAAATTATTACTTTTCAAAAAATAATTTTTTATATACTAAAGAGTAATAATTTTAAAAAATAAAGTTTAAGTTTACATAAGACACACTCTTTATTATAAGGGATGAAGTGAGTAAAATTTTCCTAAATAAAAAATTACTTGAGGAAATTGCCAAAATAACCAAAATGAGAAGAAAAAATATTATTGTTAACCATGAAGTTATTTTTTTAACTTCCATACTCAATTGTTCATTTTTGGACCAAAATATTCTCACCCTGTCGGAATGCTATGTTGGGATTCCGACATCGATTCTGACATCATTGGATGTCAGATCCAATGTCGGAACTCCGACATAACATTCCAACAGGGTGTGGATATTTTATCGGATGTCGGATTCGGTATCGAAATTCCGACATAATGAGGGTATTTTAGTCCAAAAATGGACAAATGAATATGGATATTATAAATTATATTCTATGGGTGACAATAATTTTCAATTTAAAAAAAAGGTTAATTGAGCTTTTCTCCAAAAATACTTTACAAGGCAAATACTAGTATGCACCAATTTTTTAGGTGCAATAAGTAACACATATCCATTTGTGATTTGACCCATCATATATAATTAAATTTGACTCATACTTTATTCCTTTCTTTTTTTCATTCACTTTCTTTTCTTTTCTGCTCCCTCCCTCTATCCTCGCTAGGGATGTAAACGAACCAAGCCGCTCGCAAGCTATTCGAGACTCGATTGGAAAAAAATTCGTTCGAGTTCGTTCGTAGAAAAAAAACGAGCCGAGCCGAGCTCGATTTTTGAGCTCAATTATTTTTTCGAGCCGAACTCGAGCCTGGAGGTGTTTGGCTCGAAAGCTCGCGAACGTGTTCGTTTACAGGCTCGCGAACATGTTCGCAAACATGTTCGTTAAAAAGCTTGCGAACATGTTCATTTACAAGCTCGCGAACGTGTTCGTTAAAAGACTCGCGAACATGTTCGTTTACAAAGCTCGCGAACGTGTTCGATTATAGACTCGTGAACGTGTTCGATAATAAGCTCGAATAGTGCTCGTCAATAGGCTCGAATAGTGGTCAATATGCTCATTTTCAATATTATTACTTAATTATTATTATTATTACTGTTATTATTTATTATAACATATTAATATGGTAATTTTAGAGTTTAAAAATTTTTACATAAACAAATAAACTTTATATATATATATATATATATATATATATATATATATATATATATATATATATATATACTTGTATCAATATAATTTATAAGGGATATAAATTTATAATTTTATAAATATAGTATATACTTTAAATTAAAGAAAAATTTTAAAGTATGACAATGATATAATGAAATTATTAAAACGTAATTAATAAAATAAAAAGAAAAAGAGAACGAATGTTATTAATTCTAAATAATGAATTGAAAGTCATATTTATAATGGGTTTAAATATGTAATTTTTTTATTTTCTATAGAGCTCTATATAAGTAATAAGATTTAATTTTGATTTATTTATATTTAAATTTTAAATAAATATATGTATTTATATACATTAAATTTTAACTAATAGTAATTAATAAAATTGTAAGTATTTTAAAGTCAACACCTCATCAATATATATATATATATATATATATATATATATATAAATTATATGTAAAAATAAATTAATTTAATATAATTATTTATTTATATTTGACAAAGTCTCTTGTGAGACGCTACTTATTTGAGACTGTTTATGAAACGTGTTAAAGTATACATATTATATATATAAAGTATGTTTAATTGTTGTTAAATTATGTTTTGTAAAGTATGATAGATGATGAATTAAAGTATGATTTTAGAATGTTATAATATGATACATTATTGACATATTATAACTACAAATAAGTATACTTTACCTATATGATAAACATACTTTAATAACGGGTCAACCCGTCTCACAAAAACCCGTCTCACGAGAGAGTCTCTCTTTATATTTTAATAGTATAATTTTATAGAGGAGAAAATTTTGAATTTATATACACCCATATTTGCCTTTTATTATTATTATTATTATTATTATTATTATTATTATAATAGTTAATGGGATAACATAAAGATAATTCAAAATTTAGGCAAATACTTGTATGACAACGTCTTACGTAAGCTCTTACTTGAGACGAATAAAAAGTTCATAAAATATTACTCCCTTCGTCCGCCCGAAAGAGGGCATTTTGCTTTTGTGCACGTTGATTAAGGAGTATTATTATTTAATGTGTAGTGGGTAGGTGAAGTATTTGTTTTACAATTTTACCCCTCATATTAATTAGTGTTAATCTGCTAATTAAGTAGTAAAAGCAGTAAAGATAAAAATAAATAAAAAAAGTACATCCAAGCTAACATTGACGTCAACTTTATAAAAAATTTACTGAGTTTAAGAAATCTTACACAAAATACCTGATGCATATCCATTATAAATTCAATTCCCTCCAAAAATTTAACAAATTCCCTCCACATATTCCAAATCAGTCATGAAATTGTTGATTTAACCTAAAATCCCTCCAAAACACCCTACTAATATCTCCCTAATTTACACTATAAGTACATTCACTCCACCAACAACTTCCAAACAAAAAAATAGAAAAAAAAATGAGAACTAAAAATCTTAGCAATAAGGAATTAAATGCCATTGTTCAATTCTTGTTAGTGGGCTCTTCAAATGGCAAGGTTGCACATGGTAGATTCAAGGAAGCTGCTGCCAAATTCTGCGTCAACTTGAAATCAATTAGAAGGACATGGGCAAGAGCAAAGCAACAAATGGAAGAAGGTAATCCTATTTCATTAGTCAACTCAAAAAAGCAGTGCGCACCTACCAAATCTACTAAATTTGATCCAGAGAAGCTGCAACTTATTCCATTCAGCAAGAGGAGAACAATTAGGAGTCTTGCAATTGGGATGAAAGTAGGCAAAAGCACAGTTGGAGAATGGGTACAAAGGGGATTGATCAAGTTTCATACCAATGCAATCAAACCAGCTCTCACATATCATCACAAGATAAGTAGAATGAAGTTTAGCCTATTAGCTTTAGAAGTGAAGGCAGATGATAGTTTAATCAAATTCAAGAGCATGCAGCAGATTATTCACATAGATGAAAAGTGGTTCAATCTTACAAGAACCACTGAAAGATACTACTTGGTGCCTACTGAAATAGAACCACATAGAGAATGCCAAAGTAAAAGGTTTATAACTAATGTCATGTTTATATGTGCAGTGGCAAGACCTTTTTATGGTTCAAGTGAGGAATGCTTATTTGATGGGAAAATTGGTATCTTTCCATTTACTGAACAAGTACCAGCAAAGAAAAGTTCAAAAAACAGAGAAGCTGGAACAATCGAGACCAAAACAATGCAATCAATCACAAAGGATATGACTAAAGATCTCTTGATCAATAAGGTAAACTCTCATTATTGTCTACATGAATTCAGATTATATGCATCATTGAGTTATGAAACCTCAAACTTGTCCTAGATTAGAATTCATGCAAAATGTGTTATTCTTGACATTTACTTTAGGTAATACCAGCCATCAAAGCTAAATGGCCAAGTGGAGCAAGTAAACACATTTATATTCAACAAGATAATGTCAAGCCACACATAAATGATAATGATCCAGAGTGGAGAGAAGCTGCATGTTCAGATGGATTTAATATGCAATTGGTATTTCAACCTCCTAATAGTCCAGATCTAAATGTGAATGATTTAAGATGGTTTAGGGCTTTGGATTCATTGCAAGCAAAAATTGCTGCTACAACAGTTGATGAACTGTTGCAAGCAGTTAACAATTCATTTGAAGAATTGTGTCACATTAAACTCAATGCAGTATTTCTAAGCCTACAAGCATGTATGAGGCAAGTGTTGGTTTGCAAGGGATCAAATAGATACAAGATCCCTCACTTGAGAAATAATGCATTATTAAGGGAAGAGACTCTTCCTACAGATTTGAAAGTGGAACTAGATCTAGTTCAATCAAGTATTGATCATCTAATTGGGGAGAATGCAGTGGATGGCTTAGAAGAACTCATTGAGAGTGTGGAAGGATTGGTTTGAGACATCGTGCACTGTTTTGAAAAGGTAGAAAGCATGGAATATATTTTGAAGGCTGGAAATAGATAATATACAACCTTAGGAAAGAAACATATGCTTTTTTTTTGCAAGTGGGGAGGGTTTTTAGCTTATTTTAGATATATAAATATGAAAATGGGTAGAATCTTAATTATGGGTAGGTTGTGGATGCAAAAGTGACTGTTTACTACTATTAAACAAACTGATTCAGTAGTTTGTTTAAGCAATAAACAGTATGCCCCCACTATGTAAGCATGTTTGAACTATGTTATTGTACTCTCAGATTATAAAATCATCATTGAGTGGTCATGAAGTCATCATGCAGCATGTGTATGTGTTGTGCCTATAAAAAAAGCCTATGTACCACATAAAGCAACATACAATATACTCTCAAATTATAAAATCATCATAGAGTGTTTGTGTGACACCTAAATGATCATGTGATGACAAATTAATGATGCATTTGTCTTCTAACATAGCCATTTGTTAACACTTGTAAACTGATCAGTGCATATAAATTAATCATGAGCACCCAAGCTTATCATTGCATATAAAATGATCATAATAACATAGGCTTCACATCACAAATAAGCTCACAAGCTTCACATCACAAATAAGCTCACAGGTTCAATTTCATAAGCTCACAGGCTTCATATCATAAATAAGCTCACAGGCTTCACTAAGCTCACAAACAACAAATCACCATACCAACAGCAAATATGTACCAACAGATCATAAGCTCACAGGCTTCAATTCACCAAATTAACAACAAATAACCAATATTTGCAGCATTCACCCTCAAAACAATATCATCATTGGGTGTGTGTCTCCTAAATGCACAACCGGTGACATGAAAAATAAATTTTAACCTCCACAAATCATGTATGGTGACACTTTACATTTCTACACCTTCCCCTCTAATTATAATCATCATTTTATACCCTAATATGCACAATGAATGAGCAACTATTATACCTCATCAGCATATTAGTGACACTTTGCCAATGCAGGGCAAAGTATCTTTAGAAAACTGATCGCAAATGGATCAGGATCAGGATAGTATTCATAAGTTGAGGTCGCAGCTGTTTCAGGGGTCGAGGGATATGAGTCCGGCACCACCAGCCCTTCGTACATATTATAGGAGTCCGGCACCACCAGCCCCTCGTACACGTCCACCGATTCGGGAACCACATATTCAAAGGAATCTGATTCTGAATCCGGCGAATCATTAACAGTATCAAATAGCTTCAAAAAAAATAATGGGAGCATGATCTAAGATGGAGATATAATTAAATTAAGCTGCAAATCCATAGAGAAAATTATTTCCTACATTCCTTACTTGGATTTTTATTTCAAGTAACAAAATATCAATAAATAGTTAAATGAAGCTGCAAATCCATACAGAAAATGATTTCTTACATTCCTTACTTGTATTTTTATTTCAAGTAACAAATCATCAATAAAATAAATAATGAAATGAAGCTGCAAATCCATACGAAAATGATTTCTTACATTCCTGGATTTTTATTTCAAGTAACAAAACATCAAATGAAGCTGCGAATCCATACAGAAAATGATTTCCTACATTCCTTACTTGAATTTTTATTTCAAGTAACAAAACATTAATAATCTTTCCATTCTTAGCTCTTCTTTTCTTAAATGAAAAATTACTCCAGCAAAAGTAGAATTATTTCAGAAATTAATCACTTCTAGACTGATAAGGATACGAGAAGAAAAGCAAAACAAAAAATCAAGAAGAAATCTTACTGGATAGTTCATGTTCATCTCTCCAAATTTGCGAACCTGAAGAATCGCGACGGCGTAAAAGGACGGTGGTTTCAGACCAAGAGCCGTACACGTTCGAAGAGCCACCGACGATCTCGTTATAAGGATCGTGGCAACGTCAGTGGTATTTTAGAGTTTCGGACGAATGGATGTAGATAGCCAAAGAACCAGCGACGATCTAATTTGAATAATCGCGGCGGCGTAAGGGGAACGGAGGATCAGACGAAGATCGGGACAACTCCGAAGTGCCACCAGCGATTTGTTTTAAAAATTGCGGCGGCGTCAGGGGGGTTTAGAGTTTCCGATGAAGGGCGGCAGACATCCGAAGAGCCGCCAACGATCTGATGTGAAGAATCGCAGTAGCGTCGAGTGGATTTAGGGTTTCAGACGAAGAGGGTACGAAGGATTTAGGGTTTCAGATGAGAGAGAGAGGGGATGTAGATCTGATAATCACGATGGGTAGGTTAGATGTGAATATAATGGGATGAGTTTAATTATCACATTTAATTTAGTGTAATGGCATGTGTTAATGTATTAATTGTAAGTTAATGGGATTTTTAATGTAATTGGTGTATTAATAAGAAGAGTGGCATATGTGTAATTTGTTAAATTAAGTTTGGGTTATTTGTTAGTATAAGTGGGACCTTTATAGGCCATTTATGGAAAGAGGACCCTTTGTAACGGACGACGAAAATGGCAAAAAATCCTCTTTCGGGCGGACGGAGGGAGTATAACTTTTGCTATATTCCATATAAAATGTTATCAGTTTTGTTTATATTATAAATTGTTCATAAAACAGTTCACTACATCATTATTACTTTTTATCGATTGAATATAACTTTTAATTAATATTGTTATCACTTTTATTCGTCTCATGTAAAGATTTACGTGAGACGGTTTCACACAAGACCTACCCCAAAATTTAAAGAAAATATATACTCCATATACTTATAAATGTTAATTAAAAAACTCTTTTGTTATATTATTAAAATATATTTTAATTAATAATTAATACTACTAATAATTAATAAAAATTGATAATAGCTCTAGATACCGCTTTTTATTAAAAATTTATTAATAAAATTTTATTATTCATGGGACGGTCTCATTCAAACCTTTACTCATTAAAAAGAAAAAAACTAAAAAATGATAATTTTCAGCTTAACGAGCCCGAGCTCGAACTAATGACTAGTTTTTATTGAGCCAAATTCGCGCTCGAGCTCGAGTTTGATTTTTTTTATTCAGTAAAAAATATTTCGAGCCGAGCTCGTGAACTGTTCGCTAGCTATATATTTTACACACGAGCCGAGATCGAGCCTAAAAAAATTCAAATCGAGTTCGAGCTCCTTAAAAAAAATTTGAGCCGAGCTCGAGCCCGTAGATGTTCGGCTCGGCTCGATTACATCCCTAATTCTCGCTCTCTCCTTACTTCTTCATGTTCTCTCTCCTAATTTTTTTCAATCTCTATCTTTCTTACTTCTTCATGTTCTTTCTCCTATTTTTTTTTTCAATCTCTATCTTTTAAATTTTAATATTTTTGGAATTAATTCAAATTTTTTATTCAATTCAAATTGATATTAATCAACTTTTAGAATGACAGTATTAATGTATATATGATTGTATTTATAATTGTATTACTTTTTTGAAGTAGTGTATAAAACTAAAAATATTAAAAAAATAAAAAAAACATAATACACTTATTAAGTAAAACTTATACACTATTGAATTACAAAAAATACAATATCTGATAACGAAAATTTGGAGCAATGGAGGAATAACAGATCTGAAGTATAATAAACAAATTCACCAGAAATAATTTTTCAATTTTAATTTTACAGCAAATGTTTTCCTTTGATTATTCTTTCCCTCATATCCACCACTTTAACACATACTATACATTAATTTATAATAAGTAATACATTATTATGAAAAAAGTAATACAGTTTAAATTACATTATCCGCCACGAGCTCGTCTGAAACAACCACTACACCACGTCGGATTTACCACCTCTTCGTTGTCTTGCCCACCACAAGCTGTCGTTTGCCGCTGTCGCACCACGTCGTCAACGCCACAATGGAGGATGAATGTATGCCATCGGCGCTCGTCAGATCTGTTCGAAGTTGAACGTTCACCACCGGATCTTGCTTTCCCCACCAGATCTAATTTGACATTAAGAGAGAGTCGTCGATACCACGTTGGATGATGAATGGATGTCATTGTCGCTCGTTAAATCTAATTGAAGTCGAACCACCATCGAATCTTCTTTTCTCACCATATCTAAGTCGACATCAGCCGACGTAAATCATTTAGAGAGAGAGAAGATGGGAAGAAGACAAAGGGACGCATGGGAGAAGAGAGATGAACGGAAATCATTTAGAGAGAGCAGATAGGGGGAGAAGAGAGAGGGGACGCCGAGGAGAAGAGAGAGAGGAGTTGAGAATAAATGATGTTAATTGGATTTTTTTGCCATTTATGTCCGATTCATTTTCAAATACAAGTTATTATGATTTTAAAATGCAATTGTTGCAAACCTACTCATAATTAAAATATTAATTAATTCGATTTAGTCGATTTGATAGGTTAGGGAATTGAGTACTGTCACACAGGACGTGTCACTTGTACCACTACAGAGATACATCAACCATACTAAATTATAGTTCGTCCATAGCATGAATCCGCTGCATTTAATTTTTCCACAAAAAATAAAAGAATTAAGTTAATATTTTTTAAGTTAATGTTTTGAGTAAATCTAATTTCAAATAAAAGTATCTCGAGTTAATAATTAGAATAAGCAGAATTTTCAAGTAATTCAAGTTAAGATAAGACAAATAATGTCGACTTAATGATTCAAGTAATATAATTTTAAATAAATCTTTGAGTTCACAATTCAAAATTCAAGCAAATTTTTACTAATAATACGAGTAAAAGATTTTCGTGTTAACATTATTCTTGAATTAATCTCTTTTATCTTTGAGTTAATCTTTCGAATTGATTTAAGTAAAATGTATTTTTGTCCATTTAGGATAATAAAAAAGATAAGTATGTCGTAAAAATTAGGATAAAAAAATATTTTCCTTTTAATTTTAGGTACTGCATTTCTTTTTTCTCTTATTATTTTTAAAAATATCTTTACCTAATATTTACACTTTATTACAAATTGATAACACTGCAGTCTACACTCACTTCTATACTGGCGATCTCTTTGATTTTTGGCTCCGCCTTTTTTATCTGTTATACTATTAATTAATTAATTAATTTTAAAAAAAAATAAAAAAGAAAAGAAAAAGAAGAATGAAATATGGGCGGTTTCTTCTTCTTCTGAATCCAACGCAATCCGATTTCCGCCGTCGTTATTCCACCGCTGCATCTGCCGGCGCCGTCTTTCTTTTTTCTTTTTGTGAATCATTCCTCTGAATCTCGATTGACGACGTTCTCCGACCTCAGACTTTCTCCACCGGCGATTCCGCCTCTGCTCGCTCTGTACGTTTTCCTTCTTTTTAATGCGAATGTTATCTCTCCCTCTGCTCTTTGAAAACTTCTCAGATAATTATCTTGAATATTGTTTTGAAAATTAAAATGTTCAAGAGCGGCCTCTTACCTGAGATTTTCTTAGTACGTACCTAACATTTGCTTGGATTTCTAAGTGTTCTATAGCGATGTAATTTCTGTACAATAGTGTTAAGACTGATTTTGCCGTTGTCATGTTTTCAACACAAGTGTTGTTCCTCTAGCCCATTGGGAAGCAGTGGAATTATCTGGAGTTAAAGTGGCAGCCAGCCACATATGTCATTCTATCTATTATCTTGAATTGATTGAGTTCGTGCTGGATATATTTGGGTTTGGATATAATATGTTAGACTATAAAAAAATGTCTAGAATGAAAGCGACGGATGGATTTGAGTGGAGGCGGGATAAAATTGCACCGTTATGGTGCTGTAGCAATATCTCATGATATATAATGACCCTGATAATAGTACCATACATCACAAATTACGGCAACCCAAAATATATTTTGAACTCACTTCAGGGGTAGGACAACTAAGGAATACACTACGAATTGTATATCCAAAACTTGTGTGTTGACAAATGTTTTCTTCTTCAATTTTGGAAGTGTCCTGAAGTTTTGACTTGTGTGTTGAGAAGACTCACTTGTAATGAATTGTGAAAACAGAGGGTTTAATTACAGATTTTAGGGTCTCTGTTCATGAATTGATGCAACTTTGGAGTGATTTTTTAAGTTATATCCAAGCGTCTTTTCAAGAAATGACACTTTTTATTCATTAATCACACTCTTTGGTCGCAACTCTCCACAAAGATACTTTAATCTAATAGACACCATTTTAAGGTGATTTTTTATACACCTTAAATTTCTAACATTCCGCAATCAGACAGGATGAAACTCTCTGAATAGAATAACACTCGCGCATAGAGTAGTATTGGATGGATTTCCATTATTGTTTTCAGTTCTTGATTTTCCAATAAGCAAAGTAGAACTAACTTTAGTATTGGCATAAGGTGTGACTTTAAGCTAGTGTTTTAGCAAACTTCATGTATGATCTGAAGTGCCGATAATATGGCAAGACAGCTTTGTCTTCTTTCTGAACTAGTGATGATTGTTTGATCTGTTATGCTCTTTTGCTTTAATTATTTTGTACCTGCAAAGGAGAGAGACTTGAGAAATTGTTTGTATTATGTGTATTGTATATTACTTCATGTTACTGAAGTAAATTCTCCCATATTTATAGTGGGGGAAAGACCTAGGGCTACTACTAAAATAAGGAAAGAAGTAAAGAACAAGGAATACCAAAATTAAATATATACCTACTAAACATAGATTCATTAAACAAATAATATATTTACTCCATGGAAGCATAATCTTCAACACTCCTCAAGCTGGTGCATAACATAATATGTGCAGCTTGTCATATAGTTTTGGGAATTTGAGTTTCTTGGAACAACAATAGTAGTGCAGTGAGCACTAGGTAGAAGCATCGCTAAAGAGCAGCTAGTTGATATAATCTAACAAATATGCAATATTGGTAAAGGAGAAGTTGTTCAAGCATGCAGTGACAGTAGAAGAGGTCATGCAATAAAGTGCTACTACAATAAATAAAACATTATCTTCCACAGGTTTTGAAGGAGCTAGAGTAAGTAGTGCTCAAGGATTCAAAATTGGGTTGTCTGCACACGGGGATGCATTATAGAGCCAGCAGTGCACGAGGACACAGAATAAAGATGGATGTGTGCTAGGACAAAGAACATAGCCAATTGCACATGAGGATGCAGTTCCGTGACATAGAGATTCTCATGATGATGCAATATAGTTGCATACTCAGTTAGAGTGCCAATTTGACAGTTTTTTCTAAGATTTGCAGCAGGAAACCAATCATTAAATATGGACGACGGCAAATTGCAGAGGGCAAATTGCAGTTTTTTTCTTTTGGGCCAGCTAGATAGATTATGATTTTCTTTGTGGTGGAGGAGGCAAATATATTTTGGCTGAATAGAGAGGTTAGGTTTGGAGCAGACAATGAGGTTAGCTTGACAGCACATCTAACCTTTTTTTTTTTTTCTTTCGCATCGTGGACGTAATCCATATAAATGTACCTTGACAAGAAAGATGACTTGAATAGTTGTTTGTATTGTGTGTGTTGAATTTTATATGTTATTGAAGTAAAAGACTCCGATATATATTGCGGGGAAAAGACCTAAGGTTGCAACCAATATAAGGAACAACGTACAGACAAAGTGGTACCAAAAATAAAGATCTATCTACTAAACATAGATTGCCTAAACAAGAAATATATCAACTCAAATGGAAGCATGATGTTCAGCATAATCTTCAACTGTATGATGTTAGTCTAACCTTTTACAATGTTTGCAACTTCAGCAGACTACTTTTCTGTTGATTATATTTCTGATTGTTAATGATATTAAAATTTCAGATCTATTCCAGGTTCAATTTTTTGGCCTATAGTCTGTTATGATGAGCAACTAGGAAACTAAAACTAGAGTTGTGGATACCTTTCGTCGTCCTATGAATGCTATTGGGATCAAAGAAGATAAGGTAACGCCAGTAATGAAGGATTTGTTGAATTTGTTTAATAAAATCTGGGGGCTTATGAAGATGAAACTATAGAGTCCTTATTTATGCTATATATGAGTGATATGAGTTGGAAGTTTTTGTGGGGCTGAATGCAGGGATTTCCTCTCTTTACTAGTTTTTCCTGCTACTTTTACTTCATATCTAGGTTATACCTTTTTAGTGCTTATCTAGGCTTCTGTTTATCTTTATTATTTAGAGCTATGTTAATCAAATTGGATAATTGATTCATAATATTTTATTTTTCAGGTGAAGAAGTTTACGAAAAAGAATGTAAACAATGAAGTATGTGATCTGCTTGCTCTGTTATAATCAATAATGTCATTTTGTGATCACTCAAGTTGGTGGCCTACTGAATATTAATGTTTTTATTACTTGATGGAAATATTATATCTTATCTAATTTGACATTATGTATTGGGCTGATTCCCTAAATAGGCGGAGGACTATTTGGAGGAAGAAGCTCAGGTAACCGAAGAGCTTGAACGGCCTCAGAAAAGGTCGCGTCACTGGCCACATAATGGTCAAACTTCCTCAAATACTTCTAATTCCAGCATGCATGGAACTCTGAAATCATGTGGTAAAGATGAAATATCTAAAGGCCATCTGGGAAATCCTCATGGTCCGAAAGGTCTTGTAGAGTCAACTCAGCACAATGTCAAAAAGAAAAAAACTAAGCCACATGCCGTGACCAGCCAGTCACCTGGTAGCAGTAATGGACATAACCCTATTTCTTCCAAGTCTTTTGTTCACCATGACCATGGGAGTGCTGATCCCAGAGAGAGTACCATCAACAGAAATCAGGATAGTACTCAATTTAGTTGTGATCTCAGTTCACCTTCTCATCCTATGAAGCTCAGAGACAGCGTCAGAAGAGCTGCCTCTCTTCAAACTTCAACCAGGAAGAAGAAGTTGGTTCCCAATATTTTAACCAATGCTGTACCACATGAAGGGTTGAAAGTTGACCGTAGCTTCCTTTTGTCATCTAAAAAGAATAAATCTGCAAATCATGCTTTAGTTAAGCCTAAAGGTGAGTGAATAATTATTTGTACGGGAACTGCTGATATCATCGTTAATGCAGTTGCAGTTGCGGCTTCCCTTGTCTGCCTGAGACATCGTTAGGATGCTAAGACATTCTCTACCCTGATTGATTAAAATGTCATAATTATATCAGCCTTGTTGGCCCTAGGTAGAGTGAGTGACTTAGTGCATTGGCAGGAAATGGAGATCTATAGATCAATATAAATCTTAGTAGTGGATGTTTGATTTTTTCCTTGCTTGGAAGCTCTCTGGCTGGGATGGAGCTCGCTATTTTAATCTTTTCTTGGTGTATGCATAAAAAGTGTGACAAACTCCTTCATTCTGGTCACATGTTTGGTCCAAAGAATGAGAGTCAGCTTCCTTAAGTCCATTGTTCTAACATGAGCTTTAAATATATATTATTAGCTGTTTATTTATGACGTTTTTATCCATGTGTTAACTGGTTTGTCCATCTTAGAGAACACTACATCCCTGAGATATCTTCTCTCAATGATTTGGGGGTAGGAATCAAATGTGAGGTATTATTATATGTTACTTGGACTTCCAACTTTAGTTTTTAATTGTTAATATCAGGCAGGTTAATCATGGGACTTTAGTTCATGCCACGCAGATCTTTCAGTGGGTCTCAATTGAGATGTCCAGTTGTAGGATATTTCTTATCAAGCACAACAATGACAAATTGATGATTCCACTCATAGTTATCTCTTATATCTTTAATTTCTGAAGTATTTTATCTGATATTATTATTCTCACATCCTATTTCATAATTTACAGTTACATCAAATGGGAGAGATTCATTATGTAAATCTCGTGAATCTGCAGCAATACAATCTTTTTGGAAAAAAGGAACTGCTGATGGCACTGCAACATTAAAAGAATCAACGAACAATGGTGGGCTGGATAAAATTATATCAGGTGAATGCTCTTCTAGTCTAGAGATAGCTTCCTCCGCTTCTGGAGAGGTGAAAATCTCTTTGCAATATAACTTGGCTCCTGGAAGATCTGAGATCCATGCTCTTACTCTTGAAAATGTTCTGAAATCTGTTGAGGATGAGCATCTCAAAGCACCCAAAAGTTGGGAGCCAAAAGTTTCATTGATGAGTCTTATGAAAGAAATATGTGAACACTTTTTGAAGCTAGGAACTGATTTGAATGGTCAGTCACTACTAACGGAATCACCTTCAACAATTAATTCAATGAGTAAATACTCTAAAGCAGATTTTGGTTACTTGAGTTCTGGTGCAAAGCTACCAGGGCCCTATTCTATAGTACCTAATCCACCATGCAATGGCATAAATGGTGGGCAGCAGCTGGACAAATTAGATGATTGTAATAAGCCAGAGCTCACCGGGCAGCCTGATGTTTACGATATTTCCAAGGGACATGAAAATGTTGTTATTACACTAGTGAATGAGGTCAATGACGAGCCGCCTCCATCTTTCTGCTACATTCCCCAAAATTCAGTGTTCCAAAATGCGTATATGAATGACTCTTTGGCTCGTACTGGGGATAATAATTGCTGTGAGACTTGTACTGGGGATTGTTTGTCGCTATCCGTACCTTGTGCATGTTCATTTGAAACTGGAGGCGAGTTTGCATACACTGCAGATGGTCTCGTTAAGGAGGAACTTCTGAATGAGTGTATTTCCATGAATCGTTATCCAGATAAACATTGTCAGGTTTTCTGCAATAAATGTCCTTTGGAAAGATCAAAATGTGAGGATATCTATGAACCGTGTAAGGGGCATCTGGTAAGGAAATTTATTAAAGAATGTTGGAGGAAATGTGGCTGCAATAAACAGTGTGGCAATCGTGTGGTACAGAGAGGAATTACTCGCAAATTACAGGTATTTTATAGTTGATATCTGCACTTTTCTATACTCAGTCTCTTGTACTTGTGTTGTAAAGGAATTAACATTTTGTTTCCCCTTGTTATGTGCAATAAGGTGTTTATGACTAAAAGAAAAGGTTGGGGTTTACGCACTCTGGAAGACTTGCCGAAGGGTGCATTTGTGTGTGAGTACGTTGGAGAAGTTTTGACCAATGCAGAGCTGTTTGAACGTGGTTTGAGAATACCTGAAGGGCATAAAGTATCATATCCTGTGCTTCTTGATGCTGATTGGTGTGCAGAAGGAGTGCTAGAAGATGAAGAAGCTCTTTGTTTAGATGCGACATATTATGGAAACGTAGCAAGGTTCATCAATCACAAGTAAGTTAAATTATATGAAAGCTATTCATTAGTGCATTAATTTATTTCTTCTTTTTTTTTTCTTTTTTTTTTTTTCATGAAAATATTTGGGGGCATCACTATTGTTATTTCTTAGGAGAGAATTTTCAGATATCTAGTATCCTGAAATTTGATAAAAAAGGAATCATTCTTCTGCTATTACTAATGCTAACTAAACCAAAACTAGATTACATGATAGATCTGTTCTTTGAGGTTTACATTTTATGGGGGAAAACAAACAAAAAACTTTTCAACACTTCTATATTTTCTCAAAAAATACCTTCCACTTCACAGCATCTGCAATTTGTGAGAATAACAAATCAAAGATGTTATATGCAAGTCCAGAGATCTTTTTCTTATTTGAGTAATTAAAACCATCCCTTAAACCTATTATAATTCAACTGCGCTTTTCCTCTCTGTCTGTTTATACTGGTGCTTATTTGCCTTCTTTGTCGATAAAGTTGTCTTTGCACAATTGTAATTCTATCAACTGAAAAAGTGAAAAATGATACTAGTATTTATTTTCTGCTCCCCTGGCTGATCAAGGAAAAATTCTCTTTCGAAACATCTTACCCTTGTTCTGAGTGCAATTGCAGATATTCTTAACTTTCTTTATCCATCTTCTGCTACCATTCTAGATGTCATGATTCAAACTTAGTGGAGATACCAGTGGAAGTGGAGACTCCCGATCACCACTATTATCATGTATGGATACACTTACGGTTTTGCTACTGATTTCATCACCTTTTATATTCGTTCTTTATGTTGCCACTTGCCAGGATTCAGTTATCTTTCAAAATCTAACTGGATTTGTTTTCTTAGCTTGCCTTCTTCACCACTAGAAAAGTGAAAGCTCTGGAAGAACTCACCTGGGTAAGTCGAATTTTTTTCTGACAAATATAATCAATGTTTCTTGATTGGTGACTTGAAAATGTCATAATTGATGGATATGATATAATGTCAAGTAATAACACATATACTATATTAATTATTCAGTATGATTTGTGAGTGAATAGTTTCCCTGGAAGCTTCTTGAAAATGAAATAGTTGAATTTTTATTGAATGAAATTATAAGAACTAGTACTATATAATAAGTTCTGTTATATTTTTTCCACAACTGTTGCTGCAAATTAATATGAAGCATTGTTCTGTATACTTTCTGCTGAGTTCTGTTGCTAACAGGATTACGGCATTGATTTTGATGACCATGTACACCCGATTAAGGCGTTCCGTTGTCAATGTGGCAGCAAATTCTGCCGCAACATGAAGCGCAGTAAGCAATATCCAACCCCACCTCTTTTACTTGAAGGGATATCACAAAACTATACAACCTGATTTTGTATTTCATTTACCAACATCGGGGGGCTATTGGTTTAATTTGAAAGGTCACAAACTTTGTTGATTTTTTCTTTTAAAATTAAGCTAAATCTAAATGGTAACAAATCATGTGATTATCCTTTAATTTAAAGTATATTTACGCGCATAACCATTAAGTTGTGTGTTGCAGGATCTAGATGTAGAAGATGACCATGTGGATGTTTTGTGCTCCACTGTTGGCCAGGCCTGGCCTCTATTTGCAATAAGCAGATATCCACGATTTCCGAGTTGACTTGGTTAAAATCGTTCGGGTTCTATTAAGTCTGTATGTTGTGCAACCTATCAACCACGGATGACAGAAATTATTTGGAGGATTATGATACCCATCTGATCCCTGGCTGGTGTTCTTGATCTTTTTCAAAAAAGCTTTTTTTTTTTTTTTTCATTCATTTCATTTTCTTTTCTTGAACTGAGGTTTCTACTTCATTTTATGGCCAAATTTTTAATTGGCTTATTGATTGGAATACACTTGACTATTATTTATATTCAACATTTCATTTCTACTTCATGTAAGAGGGCTTGATTTGAGCTTAATGGAATAGTTCATATAATTTGTCACTGTTTTGTAGCATGCAAGTTCTTACTTAACAGAGTGAGTTATGTAAAGACTAATACACTTTTTATAAGGGGTTGGTATTTTTTGTTTTCAGCACAAGGTGTGTAAGAGTATAACATTCTGTTTTAAAGGGTATACACTTTCATTAATTTTTTTAAAAAAAAATAAAAGATACACGTCCTTAAGGTACATCATTTAATATTAAAGGGTATTTGAATGCATGGTGTCCTCGGCACACAAGTTTCAGCCATTTATAAAAAGTTATGCTTGCCTGTAGTAAAATTATTTTCAGTTGGAATAATAAAATTAATTTTTTAAAAAATAAGAAATACTCGATACACTTTTTATGAGGTAAATTCTCCCATTCATATAAGTACATGAATTTAATGAATAAAAATATCTATACATTAAAGTATTAGTGATTTTTTTAAAAATTATTTTAATGAAAAACTGAATATAAAAAATTATACATTTATTAAGAAATACATATGCAATAAAAATTAATATCGATATTAGTCCTAATGCACATGATATCAATTCTTTTTATAACGAGATGTGTATAACATTTATTTAATTTTGTTCAGGTACACAAGATGTGTAAGTGTATAATATTTTGTTCTAAAGGGCATAAATTTATTAATAAAGTTATAATTTTTTTATTGAAAAGATCGATTGAAATATGAGTAGTTTAAATATTTGATTTAAAAAAAATTCTGTGAAATAAAGAGTATACTTTTTTATAGTAAATGGTATACTATTTAATACTAAAACGTATAACTTTAAAAAAAATATATGGTATTTGATTATTTGGGAACACGGTGTACAAGCAACTTTTAGCTTTAAAAATAACGAAAGAGATATAGGAGTACATGTTAGATGACAGTTAATTAATTAATTAATTAAGAAGAGGGAAATTAAAGAAGATCAAGGTTTTATGTTATATAACTTCTATATTAGTTTTTGCCAATAAAAAAAATAATAAATTATGTTGTGAGACGGTAATTGACATTTATTGTTAAATTAAGTATTATAATAGTAAAGTATGTTTATTATTAGTTAAAGTATAATGAATAATGAATTAAAGTATGTTTTAAAATGCATGCTATAATATAATTTAGTATAAATATATTTTAACTATCAATATACATACATACTTTAATACTAATAAATAAATCGATTTATCTTACAATCCGTTTCATGTATATTAAATGTGTGTTGATGAGATGTATGATTAAAATATGTGATTGTTAAACAAATCGTTTTTTTTTATAAATTGACGCATGAATCTAATTTAAAAATAGGTAAATTTTAATTTTTTAATTTTAAAAATAAAATCATTTATCGATAATAACGCTAAAATATATTAGTAATAAAAAAACATGAAAAGTCAGAAGTGATGTGTTAACTCTTCATAATTTCCATATCAGCTGCAAATCCTACCAACGATAGCATGCAGCTGACAACACCATTTGATTACTCATTATTTAATTATGGGTTAATTGCGTAAAAAATCACGAACTTTCCACGGATTGCAAATTAATCTTGACTTTTATAAAATTGCAAAAAAACCACGACCTTTCATATTTGTGCAATTCGCACCCATCGGACAGCTGAAGCTGCTCGACCGCTGACGTGGCGTTGACCTTGTCACGTCAGCTTTTAGTTGATTGCAAAAAAAAACCACAATCTTTACTTAAATTACAATTTAATCTCAACCTTTGAAATTTTGACAAAAAAGACCATAAATTTTTTATTTTATTTTAGATTGCATCATCTAATAAAAAATTATACAGTATTTTATTTTTAAATTTAAACTCTAAAATATTATTAAATAAAATAATAAAATTATTATATGAATAAATGTTTATTACTTAAATTATGTGAATAAAATTAATTATATCTATTAAGTAGTAAAAAAATTATACAATCTCTAAATATTTAAATTCTTTTAATTTTTAAAATATTTTTATACATTATAAAATTATTATAATTTATAAAATCAAAGTATTAGCCATGTCTCAATATCTTTTCGTAATTTCACATTATATATAAAAGAATGACAAATATACCTATGAAATGTTTAAGGAATTTTATAATTTATTAAAAAAATGATTTAAAATTAATTTATACAAACCAATCTCATACTTAAATAATAAAAAGTTTTTGTATTAAATAAAAGACTTATACATTTGAACTTTATGGAGTAGTAAAAAATTAATAAATAAAAAATTTAAAAGTTTTTGTAAAAAAATAAATATTTAATATAACATTTAATATGAAAATACAAAATAAAAATAAATACTTAATATAATCTTTAGTTATGAATTTAAATTTAAAAATAAAATATTGTATAATTTTTTATTAGATGATGCAATTTAAAAAAAATTATGGTCTTTTTTGCTAAAATTTCAAAGGTTGGGATTAAATTGCAATTTAAGTAAAGGTTGAGGTTTTTTTTGCAATCAATTAAAAGCTGACGTGGCAAGGTCAACGTCACGTCAGCGGTCGGGCAGCCTTCAGCTGCCCGATGGGTGCGAATTACACAAATATGAAAGGTCGTGGTTTTTTTTGCAATTTTATAAAAGTCATGATTAATTTGAAATCCGTTGAAAATTCGTAATTTTTACGCAATTAATCCTTTAATTATTAATTTATCATTGTATCCCCTAATTTCTTATCGGTTCTCATTTAAGGTTGTATACCTGCTAGACCACCCCCATGTAACGGTGTCTTATCACCAAAATGTATCACTCATCAAATAATGAATAAATAAAATAATTCTATAAAAGATTGATTTAATCTTTCAATCTTCTTCAATTCTAAGTTGTCTTTTAAGATCGTTAATGTACCTTTTAAAATAGACATGCAAAAAGAACGTTGCAATCTTCCCATGCTCAAGTCAATATTCTGAATAAGAGATGATAGTAGAATTGGTATTTTTAAGTACATGATCTACTTGAATTCTATTAGAACAGATACAAATAGTAATAGGTATTTATAATTCTAAAATATTCAATAGAATTTAGGACGGATATGAGCATATGTCTTTGATTGCCTGTTTATATAGTATATTAGAAGACATTTTATACAGTTATTTAATAGTTATAAATTTTATTTAATCATATTTTTCATAATCATATAAAAATAATCGTATTTATATTATATTTAATAAATAATAATATAATTTTTATTAAAATATTAATTTACACACAAAAAATATAAATATACACTATAAAATAAATAACTATTAAATGAGTACATATAATTTTCAAGTATTGATAAACCAATTTGGAATGAGTACGATAATTTGCAAATATTAATAAACCAATTCGAAATGACGGGTAATATCTTGCTTTAATGAAACAAATACGAATACACATATGTAATATTTAAATGAATACATGTATGGATAGCCCAAACAACCACTAAATTAAAGATTCAAGTTAAACCATTCTCTCATGTTTTTCTTTTCTTTTCTTTTTTCCTCTTTCTTCTGAACTTTAATTTATTTTTTTATAGTTAATTCAATCATTAGAGTTTAGACAACCACTAAAAGAGTTAAATTCAATATTCGTCTCATAACAATAGATATTCTGTTTTCTATCCCAAAAAGTATATATTTTTCAATTCAATCTCATAATTACAGAAAATGTTCGATTTTAGTTTCATTTTAACCAAAAGATCAAATTTTCGTTGGAATCTTGCAAATCCACAACAGTATTTGAACCCTTGGGTGATCGAAACACGGAGAATGTGAGCATCATCCTATCCATATATTCTTTTCTTATTTATGAAATCAAAAGAGTCCTCATTTCAAAGATGAAATTAGGATTTAAAATAAATTTAATGGACTTGCTTTATTTTATTTATTTATTTTTAAAGAAATCTATTCCTAACGGCCACATCAATCTTTCTATTAATTTGATGAGCAGAATTTAGAAATAAAGCAACGAGATCAAAAATACATAAAAATGACAAAAAAAATAAAATGAAACATTTTATATGGAATCAATAGTGAATCTATAAACATATAAATTAATGGCAAGGGCCGGTTCCAAATTTCAAATTGGTGAACCGTCCCACTCCCACTTTATTTAGTCCATTATGCCCCCCAAATTCACGGCTTCTTCTCACCCCCCAAGTAATTTAATTTATGTTTTTTGTTTTTTATCGTCTTTTATTCCTATTTTTTTGTTTTTTTTTTAATTTAAGTTTAGAGATATAATTATAATTTAATTCTTGTGGTTTAGGGATTCACCCTTAGAGTTTAATATTTAGGGTATAATTATAATTTTACCCTTGTGTTTTAGGGTATAATTTATCCGTAGAGTTTAGGGTATAATTGTAATTTTACCCTTGTGGTTTAGGGTTTAGGGTATAATTGTAATTTTACCCTTGTGGTTTAAGGTATAATTTCTCCATAGGGTTTAGGATATAATTGTAATTTTACTCTTATGTTTTAGGGTATAATTTATTCCTAAGGTTAAAGGGTTTAGGATATAATAGTCATTTAAGTATAATAAATTTAAAAATAAAATAAAAAATAATATTAATAAAGGATGATGAATAATTAAAAAGACTGGCCACAAGTTCCACCCATTCATTTGGTGGTGGGAGTGTTCCACCCTAATTGCTGTCTAAATTAATTAATAGAGTTTGAATTAGTAAACTTATATTATATTATCATATATTAATTAGTTATGGACGTTGGCCCATGAGTCAATAACAACAATCAATTCCTTCTGCCATAAATCGTCTCCACTTAAAAGGACAAATCTATAAAATTATTTTTTTTTATTTTTCTTTTTTTGGTAAAACCAAAATATAGTTTTACATTTATCTTAGAGGGGATAGCAGTTGTCTAATTAATGTAGTTGAGCATTCATAATTACACTTTAATTAATATGATGTAATTTTTACTCATAGGGGTCGACATTTAGGATGATACATTATTTTAAAGAAAATGAATAGCATGCTATATTTAAAGAATTCAGGTACAAACTTTATACTAATATGGATGAAATTTAATTGAATGTTCCGGCGTTTAGATAAGATGGTGTAAAAAAGCTATACCGTAAATATTGTGCTCTCTTATATAAAAACTTAGTATATTTTTATTTATTTTTTAAAAAATTCCTCAAACATTAATATTATTCATATTCATATTTCAAACAACTATTTCACTTAAAAATAATACCTACATGAATTATAATAATGTGTCAATAAATAGTAAATACAAAACGTATTTAATAATTACTAAGCGATACATTCGCTTCAGAAAATTAACGATAAATACAAAATTATATTTTTTTCCATAATACCAATACATATCCGTACATTAGTGTGCATTGTTAAGATGGAAAAAAACTACTTTATTTATACAAATGTACATTTTATTGAGAAAGAAACTGAAAAACGCTATTAAATTGAAGAACGTACATTAATGTGCTTTCTTGAGAGGGAAACAGAAAATACGTGATTAAATTGAAAACCCTACGAATGTACATCAGTGTATTGTTAAGTATATTAGTGTGCATTCTTAGAGAGAAACAGATAATACACAATTAAAATGAAGAACCGTACGAATATTAGTGTGCATGCTTAAAAGAGAAACATAAAATACACTATTAATTAAATTGAAAAAAAGAGTTGTTATAATTATCCTTAAATCTCTCACCCATTGTTTTTATCTGATTTAGTGTAAATTAGTATTAAGTGAAAACGTTGAATGTACGTTGTAAATAAGGTAAAGCTAGAAAAAGAAAAAGACGTTATATATTCATTAGTAATTATATTAGATCAATGTATTTATTAGTAATTAGATTATATATATGCGTACCTATCACTAATAATAATATATTAATATTATACCCTTTTAACACCTTGTGCACTTGAATTATAATAATGTTATACTCCACTTTTTAACACATTGTGCACCTGAATATACAAGAGAAAACTCTTATATTATTCTATTTATTATAAACATACATTTAATAAATGTTGTTACGAATAAACAATGCAATATAATATTAATAGGGATACTCTCTTGTAAAACAGTTACATGTGAGACGGGTCGTGGTGGAACATGAAGTGGATTACAATTATAGAATAGTCGGTTCGCATTCTCTATGTTATTTTGGTACATCGTCTCATGTGCCGCATTATCGGATGGATGACACGTATAAGAGAAAGGGAAATTATATCTAAAAATGAAAGCTTAATCCCTAGGGCAATTGTTGAATTTCTTTCCCATCTTACGTATCAATCATATGACATAACACAAAAGATGGTGCACAAAAATGACACAGAAGATTTGGTGTGCAGAATATGGGATCCGAAATGCACATGACATATAATTACTATATATTTTAAAATACGTGAAAATAACATACTCCCTCCATCCAGCGTTAAGGTTTACGTTTTTTATTTTGGTGGATTGTCCCAAGTTAAGGTTTAATTTTTTTTTTCAACTTGGGTGAACCAATTCATTCCACCAAATGAATTGGTAGAACCTGTGGTCCCCACCCTTAATTAATTTCTCCTCTTTCATTAATGTTGTTTATTTTAAATAAAAAATTACTATACTTAAAAGACTATTACTCCGTTCTAAATCCTAAAAGTAAAATATACCCTAAATCTTATGAGTAAAATATATTCTAAATCAGAAAGATGAAATTACAATTATACCCAAAACTTTAAACTTTAGGGTAAAATATACTCTAAACCACAAGGATGAAATTACAATTATATCTTAAACTCTATTTGTGAAATTATAATTATACCTTAAACCCTAAACCATATGTGTGAAATATACCCTGAACTACAAGGGGGAAATTATAATAATAGCCTAAAACCTAAATCCTAGAGTAAAATATAACATAAAGCATAAGGGTAAAATTACAATTATATCGTAAACCCTAATAGTGAATGTAACCTAATCCATAATAGTAAAATTACAATTATACTTTTATAAATAAACATAAACCCTGAAAATAAACAATAAACCCTAGGAATAAAATAGGTTCTAAATCATGAGGGGTGAAATATACTCTATACTACAAGTGTATAATTACAATTATACTCCTAATATCAATTAAATAAATAATAGGAAGGAAAAACAAAAGAACGAAAAAAAAAAATCAGCTAAAATATACGGTCCAAACATTTGATTATGTGGATTGTGGGTAACTCCACCCTAGTTATTACTTTCTTCTTCTTTTCTTTTTTTTTTTTATTTTTTTTTGAGTGGGACACATGCAAAATAATTAATTAATTTACACATAGTTCTATTACAATATTAATACAATTATTCATTATACATTAAATATTATATTCTCTTCGTCCGCCAAAATGATATATATTTTGCTATTTTAGTCATCCGCACCAAATATATATATTTCTCTTTTTAAGCACATAAGACTCACACATGACATCACTAATAAATTTAATATATGGGTCTCACACACCTCATTAATACAACTACGTACCTACTACACATTAAATAATAATATTTCTTAATTTACGTACAAAAAGTAAATGTATACCTATTAGGCGGACGGAGAGAGAATTTCTCAACACACTATCTATTAAAAAATTTTATACGTACAAAAAAACAAACTTAACACGGGACGAAATGAGTATGCGCGTGTAACGGAACGGAAGTAGAACATATATATAGACACAGACCTACTTTTCATCAAAGCCTTGGGTCAAATTTATTTAACTAAATGAATTTTAAAATAAGCATATATTATATTAACCTGATCTATTTTCTTCTTAGATATATAACTGTGGACGGGAAGAGTATAATGTTAACCGTAATCTACATAAAATCATCACTGTTTGCAGCGGTGTGGTTGACTGGTTTCTTGGGACCACTCCTGTACTACTCCTAGTGATGTTTGTTTTGAGTTTAAAAGTTGATTTAATAAACAGTGAATAGTGTTATTCTATATTTGTTAGGTTTGTTTTGGGTTTAAGTATGATAGGTATAAACTTTATGTCAAATCAAATATTAATTGAGGTGAGAGAAGAGGATAGAGAAAGAAAGAAAAAAACATTAATTGAGGAGATAGAATTATTGTAGGGGTTGGGTAAGTGTTAATAGGGTATGTAGGTGTATATAGGGGAGATTTAAAAAGATTTATTAAATCTAAACCTGAAAGATTAAACCCAAAGTGAACATATCCCTAGTGAATACAGGATATTTTGGCGATATTTTTGTATATTATTTTTTGTGTCATTGCACATTGTATTACTGATATGAAAAGAAATCCAATTATTTTCTTTAGAGGTTAAACTTTCCTTCTAAGAATTTTTTTCTATCCCTCCTCACTTAACAATGTAACAAAGTAGACGATGAATAAATATGATATTAAAAATCCGAACGGCTCGTAGTGGAGTACTATATTTTAATAGACAAAGTCTTTTATGAGACGGGTTATTTGTAAGACAAATGTGAGACGGGTTGACCCATCACTAAAGCAAATGAGATCACCTATTACACTCTCATGTTTCATATAATATTTCATATATTAAAATCTTGACACATGTCACAATCAATGGCCAAAATTCAATACTTGCCTCAAGGGTTTAATGGTAAATTGTAGGGTATAGTTTTATTACTTTATGGAATACAAATGGAACATGGAAAATGCAACAGGAGATTCAAGTTGTTACTAAAGTATGTTTATTGTATAGATAAAGTATGTCTAATGGTTGTTAAAGTATGTTTTTTAAAGTATGATGGATTATGCATTAAAGTATGATTTTAATGTGTTATAATAGTCCCTCCGTCCGCTTCTAAGGTGTCAATTTTACTATTTTTGACGTCCGATTCAAAGATATTCATTTCCCCTATTTAGTAAAAAAATACACAATATGACCCACCACTTCCCTCTAATACAACTACCCACTTTACATGGAGTAATACATGTGCAAAAAGCAAACGGACACCTTAGAACCGGATGGAGGGAATATGATTTATTATTAACATACTTTAACTACAGATAAGCATATTTTATGTACTACCTCCGTCCCACGGCAAGGGTCTCTTTTTTCCATTTTGGTCATCTCACCCAAAGGATCCTCTTTCCTTTTTTACACACATGGGACTCACTCATCCCCTCTAATATAATTAAAACATGGGGCCATACTCCTACTAATATAACTGCACACTACACATTAAATAATAATCCTTAATCCCCGTGTCAAAAAGCAAAAACTGTCATTGCCTTAGGACGGAGGGAGTATATAATAAGCATATTTTAATATTGGGTCGACCCGTCTCACAAATAATTCGGCTACAAGACAGTCTCTCATTTTAATAAAGAATAGAGAAGTTGTGAGTGCTAATGTTATATGGGGTGGGATGGGAGAGAAGTGTCTCATTTCACACACCATTTGTAACATGGGGTGCAACATGGATC
The DNA here is from genome assembly GCA_023678885.1 of Pogostemon cablin. Lineage (NCBI taxonomy): Eukaryota > Viridiplantae > Streptophyta > Magnoliopsida > Lamiales > Lamiaceae > Pogostemon > Pogostemon cablin. Next base: position 4,613,025 of record CM042988.1, on the reverse strand, counting down.
CAAGTGGAGTGCACCCCTCCCCTCCCCTCCCCTCCCCTTCCCTTAATTTACGTATTACTATAAAAAGAAAACACAGTTAGCAGTCGACAAAACAAAACGCCATTTGCAGTGAGTTGCGCCGCCGTCACCCACAACAATGGCGTCTTCCTCCTCTTCCCTCTTCATTTCCAGCCAACCAATTAGAGCTCCCCTCTCCAATCAATTTCCCCACCACACCACTACTCTCCTCCGCTTCCCCACCGCCGTCATCCGGTGCTCCCTCACCCGCCCTCACTACATCCCCAATCACATCCCTAACCCTAACTACGTCCGCATATTCGACACCACCCTCCGCGACGGCGAGCAGTGCCCCGGCGCCACCATGACCACCAACGAGAAGCTCCAAATAGCGCGACAGCTCGCGCTGCTCGGCGTCGACGTCATTGAGGCCGGATTCCCGGCCTCGTCCGACGCTGACTTCGCGGCAGTGGAGCTGATCGCGCGTGAGGTGGGGAACGCGGACGGCGATCACGTGCCGGTGATCTGCGGCATGGCTCGGTGCAACAAGAGGGACATCGAGAGGGCGTGGGAGGCGGTGAAGCAGGCGAAGAAGCCGAGGATTCACGCGTTCATCGCGACGAGTGAAATCCACATGAAGTATAAGTTGAAGATGAGGGCGGAGGAGGTGTTGGAGAGGGCTAAGAGTATGGTGGCTTATGCAAGGAGTTTGGGTTGCAATGATGTTGAATTTAGCCCTGAAGATGGCGGAAGGTATACATATATATGCTTCACTTTCTTCCATCTCCTTTATTTATGTATACGTAACGTAACACTTCTCTCTAACTTATGAAAATGAAGGAAGAGCCCCATAATCTATTTTCATCAGTTTGTTACTAATTTAAACGGACTAACTAACCCTAATTTGATTTTGAGCTAATACAGTAAAAATTATAAAAAAGTTATAATTATACTTTATAAAGAGAAGGTGTTACCACTATCATCATGTCAAGGAGAAAAAAGATGGTAGGTATTGCGTGATACTATATTTTTTTCACTTTTTTAAATAGTTATAACTTTCGCTTTCGTTATAAAATGTTATCATTTTTTATTTATACTATAAACTATTCATGAAATAATATTATCACTTTTCATTAATTTATTATCACTGTTCTATATAAAAGTTATCACTTTTTGGTACTTGAGACTGTCAGAAAGTGATAACTTTTATATAGAACAGTGATAATAAATTAATGAAAAGTGATAATATTATTTCATGAACAATTTATAGTATAAATAAAAAATGATAAGAGAAGTGTCATCGTGTCAATGGAAAAGAGAAGGAAATGTTTGGGTGCACATCCTCTCCCGTACGGGAGGAACTGCACCCCTCACTGTTCACTTAAACAGTGATCACGTACACGGTGAGGGGTGTAGTTCCTCTGTAAAGGAGAGAATCCATTTCCGAAATGTTCATCCAACTGCAGGTCAGCTTTATTAGTATCTAATCAATCCAGGCAAAAAAAAAATCTGGTTTTTAACGGGTTGAAAACAACAACTCTAGCCTCATGGGTATTATGATTTTTTTTTAATACTCTCCCGTCCTATAAAAATTAACATACTTTCATTTTTTGCTTGTCTTATAAAAGTAGACACATTTTCTTTTTAGTACATGAGATCCACAAAAAGATAACTACCTACTATATATTAAATATTATTTTTTTCACTTCACTATATATTTATTAAATCATTATATTCCTTAACCCAAAAAATGTATCGACTCTTTCGGGACAGAGGAAGAAACTATTTTTAAGGATACAAGAGACCGACTAATTATTTAATTTAAATAATTGAGCAAGATGTGAGAACGTATTACGGTGAACCATTTTACATTTTCTCTATTAGTTATTAAAAAATGTTGTCGCTTTCTATTAAAAATGTTATCAATTTTTATTTACTCTCTCCGTCCCACCTTAAGGAGGGTCTTTTTTTCATTTTGGACACCCCACAAAAAAAGTCCCCTTTCTTTTTCTAAGCATATGGACCTATACACACCCACTAATACAATTAAAATATGGAGCTCTCACTCTCACTAATACAACTACCCACTACACATTAAATAATAATACTCCTTAATCCACGTGAAAAAAAAAGATCCTCTTCGGATGTAACAGAGGGAGTATACTATAAATTATTCATAAATAAATAAACATCACCTTTAATATATTAGTTACAACTCACACCTATGCTCAGGATTTTGCAATACATCACCTTGACAAAACAAAACCATTTCAATTCACAACACCATTAAGAGTTCTTTGTTCATCTCTACAAACCTAAAAGGCAGAATTTCAAAGAACACCGGTACACCCCAGTGCAAAACTTATATAATTGGGAGTTATTTTTCTAACCACCCAAAAAACCAGTCTAAATCCCCTATTCTGCAATAATGTTCGACTTTCTATTTTATAATTTGTTTTTTTATTGAAATAGTCTCAATTTGTGTTTAAAATTTTGTTTGTCGCAGATCAGATAGGGAGTTTCTTTATGAAATATTGGGAGAAGCAATAAAAGCAGGGGCAACAACCATCAATATACCTGATACAGTTGGCTACAATTTGCCATCTGAATTTGGACAGCTGATTGCAGATATCAAAGCCAACACCCCTGGAATTGAAAACGTCATCCTTTCCACACACTGTCAGAATGATCTTGGATTTGCTATAGCTAACACATTAGCGGTATATTTCCACCTCATCTAAAAGCTTAAGCTTCACTGTAACGACTACGGTCACCAACTTCATGGCTTGTAACTTCAGGGAGCACAAGCTGGTGCAAGGCAAGTAGAGGTGACCATCAATGGAATTGGTGAAAGAGGTGGCAATGCCTCATTGGAGGAGGTATTAATCCATTTCTTTTTCATTACTTCATTTCATTGTATGCAACTTCTCTTGAGAACTGAGAGACCTTCTGCTTCGCTGCAGTTCGTAATGACCTTGAAATGCCGCGGAGAGGAACTATTAGATGGCCTTTGTACGGGGATCAATACTCGGCACCTAATAGCAACAAGCAAGATGGTATGATAACTTATTCTTGATACATGTTCGTTTGTTCGGATTTTTTATGATGAATTTGCAGGTGGAAGAGTACAGTGGACTACGCGTCCAGCCACACAAGGCAATTGTTGGAGCTAATGCCTTCGCCCATGAAAGTGGCATCCATCAGGTTGGTTGGTATTTAAAAAACATGATATATATATCAAAATATGAGATGGTCTAATCTCTTTTTTGTAGGATGGAATGCTGAAACATAAAAATACTTATGAAATTATGTCTCCAGAGGACATTGGACTAGTTCGTTCGAACGAATCTGGTATTGTGCTCGGGAAACACAGGTATGCTGCTTTTATATTGTTTCCTTTCTTTCGTGCATGCAAGTTTTTGTAATTGATTTCTTATATGTATTTGACATTATGTGCACAGCGGACGTCATGCTCTTAAAGCAAAAATGTTGGAGGTAATTTTGATCATATGTTTTCAAAGTAGTGGTGATTGTTTGTATTGACGTGTGAATTTGGGTGCAGCAGCTCGGATACAATATCGATGACAAGGAACTCGATACTCTTTTTCAACGCTTCAAAACTCTTGCAGAAACTAAAAAGGTAGCTCAAATCCCCCATTTATTGTCTTGTAATAATATATTATGTAACAGGGTGAGATATTTGCAGAGTATTTCAGACGACGACCTTCTTGCCTTAGTTTCGGATGAAGTTTCCCAGCCTCAAGTAGTGTGGAAACTTGAAGATGTACAGGTATATATGTGTGGCCTACTTGGTTGAGATGGCGATCGAGTATTGAATGTTGTTGATGATGATGAGCAGATTTCGAGTGGAAACTTCAGCCTTTCAGCTGCACATGTCAAACTCACTGATGCCAATGGAGACGTGCATACTGCTTATTCAGTCGGGACAGGACCAGTTGATGCAGCGTATAAGGGGATTGATCGCATTGTTAAGGTCTGAAACTAAGTTGCTTGATTGCCTTTTTATTTCTCCAATCATGCTTAGTTTTCTTGGTGTGATGATGTAGGTTCCTGTTACATTGGTGGAGTACTCCAGGAATGCAGCTGCTGAAGGTATTGATCCAATAGCAACAACCAGGGTTGTAATTCGTGCAGAGACTGTGAATCGTGCATTCAGGTACAAATTCTCTACCTTCTCTTCAGCTTCAATTTCCAGAAATTGTATATCAAACAAATGTGGATGGCTTTGTGTTCCGCCAGTGGAACGGGAGAAGATGTCGACATTGTCGTGTCCAGCGCTCGTGCTTACGTTGGTGCACTGAACAAGATGCTCGGCTTCCAGAGTCGTCTACTTCTCAACCACAATGACACATTGCTTGCATTGTAATGACACAGAATGCTCTGTCTATACCCTACAACAACATACTAGTCTTGTTTCAACTCTTTTTATTTTCTTACATTTTCTAGTTTCTCCAATGCTGGCCTTGTCTATCTTATCACCAAAATGTTGTGCTTTAAATAACTTGCAATATGTATCATTTCATCAAACAATGAATAAATTAAATCATTCAAAAGTTAATTTAATCTTTCAATCTTATTCATGTTGTAGTATTAAATGTTATATTCTCTCCGTCACACTCACAATAGGTTCTCATTTGTTTTTTTACGTGGATTAAGGAATATTATTATTTTATGTGTAGTAAGTAGTTGTATTAGTAGTGAGTGGTGTCATATGTAGAACTCTTTTATTAAAAGAGAAAAATATAAAAGATTGATTTAATCTTTCAATCTTCTTCAATTCTACGTTGTCTTCTAAGATCGTTAATGTACCTTTTAAAATAGACATGCAAAAAGAACGTTGCAATCTTCCCATGCTCAAGTCAATATTCTGAACAAGAGATGATGGTAGAATTGGTATTTTTAAGTACCTGATCTACTTGAATTCTATTAGAACATATACAAATAGTAACAGGTATTTATAATTCTAAAATATTCAATAGAATTTGGGACGGATATGAGCATATGTCTTTGATTGCCTGTTTGTATAGTATATTAGAAGACATTTTATACAGTTATTTAATAGTTATAAATTTTATTTAACCATATTTTTCATAATCATATAAAAATAATCGTATTTATATTATATTTAATAAATAATAATATATTTTTTATTAAAATATTAATTTACACACAAAAAATATAAATATACACTATAAAATAAATAACTATTAAATGAGTACATATAATTGTAATTTTACCCTTGTGGTTTAGGGTTTACGGTATAATTGTAATTTTACTCTTGTGGTTTAGGGTATAATTTCTCCCTAGGGTTTAGGATATAATTGTAATTTTACTCTTGTATTTTAAGGTATAATTTATCCCTAGAGTTAAAGGGTTTAGGGTATAATAGTCATTTAAGTATAATAAATTTAAAAATAAAATAAAAGATAATATTAATGAAGGATGATGAATAATTAAAAAGAGTGTGGCTACAAGTTCCACCAATTCATTTCGTGAGAGTGTTCCATCCCAATTGCTCTCTAAATTAATTAATAGTTTGAATTAGTAAACTTATATTATATTATCATATATTAATTAGTTATGGACGTTGGCCCATGACTCAATAACAACAATCAATTCCTTCTGCCATAAATCGTCTCCACTTAAAAGGACAAATCTATAAAAAAAAAAAAATTATTTTTCTTTTTTTGGTAAAACCAAAATATAGTTTTACATTTATCTTAGAGGGGATATCAGTTGTCTAATTAATGTAGTTGAGCATTCATAATTACACTTTAATTAATATGATGTAATTTTTACTTATAGGGGTCGACATTTAGGATGATACAATATTTTAATGAAAATGAATAGCATGCTATATTTAAAGAATTCAGGTACAAACATTATACTAATATGGATGAAATTTAATTGAACGTTCCGGCGTTTAGATACGATGGTGTAAAAACTTAGTATATTTTTATTTATTTTTTAAAAAAATTCCTCAAACATTAATATTACTCATATTCATATTTCAAACAACTATTTCACTTAAAAATAATACCTACATGAATTATAATAATGTGTCAATAAATAGTAAATACAAAACGTATTTAATAATTACTAAGCGATACATTTGCTTCAGAAAATTAACGATAAATACAAAATTATATTTTTTCCCATAATACCTATACATATCCGTACATTAGTGTGCATTGTTAAGATGAAAAAAAATTACTTTATTTATACAAATGTACATTAATGTACATTTTATTGAGAAAGAAACTGAAAATACGCTATTAAATTGAAAAACGTACATTAATGTGCTTTCTTGAAAGGGAAACAGAAAATACGTGATTAAATTGAAAAACCTACGAATGTACATCAGTGTATTGTTAAGTATATTAGTGTGCATTCTTAGAGAGAGAAACAGAAAATACGTGATTAAATTGAAAAACCTACAACAACATACTAGTCTTGTTTCAAATCTTTTTATTTTCTTACATTTTCTAGTTTCTCCAATGCTGGGGTGGGGCTGGCCTTGTAGGGCTAATCTCTATCTTATCACCAAAATGTTGTGCTTTAAATAAGTTGCAATATGTATCATTTCATCCAACAATGAATAAATAAAATCATTCAAAAGATTAATTTAATCTTTCAATCTTATTCATGTTGTAGTATTAATTGTTATATTCTCTCCGTCACACTCACGATAGCTTCTCATTTGTTTTTTTACGTGGATTAACGAATATTATTATTTTATGTGTAGTAAGTAGTTGTATTAGTAGTGAGTGGTGTGGCATATGTAGAACTCTTTTATTAAAAGAGAAAAATAAAAACATTTAAATGAGACGTACAATATAGCAAAATTGTGATTTTTTTTGGCATAATTTTTCATGTTGTATACACAACATTATGTGAATATATGCACCAAAATCTATTTTTTATTTTTTATTTTTCCTATCAAATGATATTCAATGAAGTAATATCAAACATAAATAGACTGTAATTAGTTAAGCCTACTCAATCGCATAATAATATGAGAGAGTTTAGGACGCAATCCAATCATCCAAAAATAATGTCAAATGGTTGACTTGAAAATTAAAACTAGCACTTGTCTTTAAATATTAATATTAAGATGTCAATTAAAATAAAATCAAAATTAATTCAAATTGGTTCTAGTAATCCTCTGAAAAGGCTGATTCTAACTTCTTGATCAACGTTTTCCATAAGAAATACAATTGAAAAGTAAAAAAACTTTTGAAAATTAATACTTACTCTCCTTCAAAATTAAATTTCTCAATTTTCATTCGTCCCATATTAAACATGACCACTCAGAAAATGAAATACTCCCTCCGTCCCCTTGAAAGGTACTCGTTTGTTGTTTGCAAGTGGACGGTTCTAAGGTCTCTATTTGTTTTTTGCACGTAAATTATGAAATATTATTATTATAGATATGGTGGAAATTGTATTAGAGGGAAGTGGTGGGTCATATTGTGTATTTTCTTTATTAAATAGAGGAAATTGATGTTTTTGAAGCGGATGCCAAGAATAGTGAAATTGATACCTTTCAAGGGGACGGAGGGAGTATAAGATACTCCCTCCGTCCCCTTGATATGTATCCATTTTGCCATTTTGGTTCGTCCCAATACAATGTATTCATTTTCTTTTTTGGATTGATTTGACACACATGTGGCCCACAATCAACATTAATACAACTACCACTACACATTAAAATATGATTTCTCTCACATCATTATATATTAAAATATTATACTCCTTAATCCACGTGTAAAAAGCAAACCAATACCTATTAGCGGGACGGAGGGAGTCCCTCCGTCCCAAAACAATTGACACATGTTTTTGGGCACGGAGATTAAGGAGTATAATAATTTAATCTAAAGTGAAGTGGGAGAAATAATATTTAATGTGTAATGGGTAATTGTATTAGTGATGAGTGTGATGTGTGTGTGTCCATGTAAATAAATAAATTATTTTTGTGTGGGTCTCATATCCTAAAAAAGGAAATATGTCAATTGTTGTGAGACAACCCAAAAAGGAAAGTGTGTCAATATCTTTGGGACGGATGGAGTAATTATTTCCTCCATCCTTCTAAAGATATGCTTTTTACAATATAATTTTTTCTTTGTAGTTATCACCCCTTATTCGTCTCATGAAGTCATCACACTAAGTCTTTATCTTTATTTTAAAGAGTATTCATTTTAATAAGTAATTGTTTTTTTTTTCATTAAAAATAACCTTAAAATTTTAAAATATTAAGTACTAATGTTTGGCTAAAAAAAATTAAAAATTTTAAATTAAAAAATTTAAGAGTATATCTATTTTTATGATGAATGTATAATAATCTAATCAATCGGATCTGGACACACAAAACCTGATTTTGCATAGGCTCACGCCAACTTTTGCCCTATAGAATTTAGAATAACATTTGTATTAAATCGTGTTATTTTAATCTCATGATGAGATGTTTTACCTTATTTTTAATTAATTATAAATTATTATATAAACATTATTTATACTGAAATCAAGTAGATTATTATATTATTGTCACCTTTTATTAATTAATTAATTGTTTTTTATTATTAAAATATAATATTCTTTTTGTATTATATTTTACATACTAAACTCTTTAGTATTTCATATTTTCAGAAAAATCAAAAGATAACCTAAGAAAAGAAAATAGGCAAAAAGAATAAATCAAAATATATTAGTTTGAAAAAACCCTGGTTGTGAATCAGTCCAACTCGGTGGAAACCCAAAATATCTATCTGTTGGCTATGGGTCAAAAGATTTGTACACACATTACACCTATACATACACCTATACATACACCATTTACACGAAGAAAGAATTTACTTTTCTTCTAATTCAATCCACTCCACCGCCCCTGCTTAACCCCCGTAGAATTCTCTCCTCTCTCCTCTCTCTCTCACACACAAATACGCACACTTTCCCCTTCATTCGTTGGTTTAATTGCTTTGCTTGGCTGTCCGCTCACCTGTCCTCCCACCCCCACTTTTTCTCCGATCCGCTTTATTATTATTTCTTTTGGAGCTAATCCTCGTCGCCATGTTTATATAATCACCGATAATTGGGCGTTTTTTTATTTAATTCTGTGTAGACAGATTCGCGCACTGCGCAGAGAATTAAAGGTGAGGAGGAAAAGGGCAGCAGAAATTTTTTAAATTAATAGAGGCCCATGAATTTCGGTTGGTTTTTCTTCTCTTTAATGGCTATTATTATTTGTAATCTAATTTGATTTTGAATCCTCTTTTTATATATTTAATCGCTTCTGTTTTTTCTGGGATTTTTGGGGTCTCATTTTCGTCGGCAATTTACGAGTTTCTCTTTCTCCAATACCTGTTTTCTCTGTACGCCATTCGTTTCTATACTCGTTTTGAGTTATAATTTGTTATAATGGCGATGGATAACAGTCGTACCAATCGCCGTGGTTTCGTGGTAAGACCCTCGATTGGAATCATCAAATGGAAGATTTATGTTTCTTTGATTGAATTGCCTTGTTTAGAGTTATGTGTTGCCTCGTCTAAGTTATTGCATTAATTTTCTGAGGCATTTGAACGGCATCTTCTTTCTTTGTGTGTTTCTTTCATTTTGTTAATGAATGATCTGAACTTATTTAGTGATTTACTCTGGATGTGATTGAGCAGACCTTATAATGGGATGATCATAGGTTTGTATTAATTGTTAGTTCTCTATGGTCATCAGGGCTTGGTGATAGGCCGTATAGTTGTAATCCTGATCTTAAGGATACAGCTCTCCTGCCAGTTTTAGGGCCGTACAAGAGGAAAGAATTTACTGTTTCTGTATTATTTCAAAAAATGTATAAACTTGGTCAGTGTAGATATGAATGCATATCTGAAATTGGGGAACAAGCATTTGCTTCTCTACATTTCATGGTAAAAAAATGAAAGGCACTTCTGGACCTTGGGATTGCAATTGATGATTATGCATGTCGATGAGATGAATAAGAAGTATTGAGGGTTGGGCACATTTCTCTTGGTTTTTAATAGTAAATGGCTATCTTATGCCGTATAGCATTTTTTGGTTCAGTTCTGTCAGACAAATGGTTTCTTTTGGTTGGCCCTCATGCATCAATTATGAAGCTACATCCTTGAAGCTTTTATCTATTCTAGTGGTTTAATTCTCATGAATTTATTTTCTATGTTAGTTAGTTTGTTTCAGAAAGTGGCAACAGATATGACTTATGTTTGCAGTTAAATATTTTCAGATTTTGGAGGCGTAATAGTTTGATATTTATAATGTAGTTGCTTGCTGCATGTGTACGATAGTATATGGTGAAGTGCTGCCTATTCATCTTGTAATGGTTTTCTTAATTTAATTGATGATAACAGGCCAAGGCACCTCCTCCCAGTTACTTTGTTCGTTTGGAGAACAATAGTGCTGAAGACAATTTTTATTTGAGAAAGAGAACAAGTATGCGTAGGTGGCTGTGCTGTACCTGCCAAGTAGAGGAGTCCTACCAACCCAACGAAAATGAGCACCTCAAGAGCCCTAGGAATAATGCCGATGGTAAGACATTTTTATTTGGTATATCCTTATGTTTAGCTTCTATTTGAATGGAAATTACTATTTATGTTGATACCAAAGTTTTCCCTATTTTTAAAGCCTCATGAGATTTTGGGTATAAAAATGGATGAAATGGATGGTTCAGTTCATGTAGAATGGATGTATATAATTTCCTAGTTTTTTCTAGCTTTCAGTATCTATTTTCACTTTATCCATTTTATTTTTATGTGGCTCTAAATATCTCTACATGCAGTGTTAAAATGCCCTTCACATTTGTATTGGACGTTGGTTGGTCTATTTTGTGGCCCACTTTCTGCCCTCAATGTCTTATTTCTACTGTCTCTCTTTATGCACTAACCCAGGGAACCAAAGAAATAAGGCATCGGCTCCAGTGAAGCCTGATGTTCAGAAGTCCGCACCTCCAATTGAGGTGCCTTCTCTGTCCCTTGAGGAGCTGAAAGAGAAAACCGACAACTTTGGATCCAAGGCCCTAATCGGTGAAGGATCTTATGGGAGGGTGTACTTTGCACAATTGAATGATGGAAAAGAAGTTGCTGTCAAGAAGCTTGACGTGTCATCTGAACCTGATTCAAATGTTGAGTTCTTGACTCAGGTATAGTACATTTATGTTTTTGAAAAATCATATCTTCTCACCCTTCTGGAGTATGTAACCTATTTAAGCTTGATGAATATTTAACAGTCAGAACAATACTATTTTTCTTAGGTTTCCATGGTCTCAAGATTGAAGCATGAAAATCTTGTTGAATTGCTTGGTTATTGTGTAGATGGTAATCTTCGTGTCTTAGCTTATGAATTTGCTACAATGGGATCTCTACACGACATTCTGCATGGTATGTAGAATAAACTTGGTTGTAATTGGTTTTTCGCTTATTAGAGGAACTAATTCATGTATCAATTCAGGACGGAAAGGAGTGCAAGGAGCGCAACCTGGTCCTACACTTGACTGGATGCAGCGAGTAAGAATCGCCGTAGATGCAGCTAGAGGGTTGGAGTATCTGCATGAGAAGGTTCAGCCTTCAATAATTCACAGAGATATCAGATCCAGCAATGTACTCCTTTTTGAAGACTACAAGGCCAAGATTGCTGATTTTAATCTTTCAAATCAAGCTCCTGACATGGCTGCTCGGCTTCATTCTACTCGAGTTTTGGGAACCTTTGGTTATCATGCTCCAGAGTAAGCCCCTTCTCTTCATTAAATATCCTGCATCTGTGACTTTAAGTTAATAGACAGCAGCATGTAGCTCGCAATGTTTGAACTTGCAAAATAAACCTTTATTATGAAATTATAAACTTTGGGCGTATCATCATGGAATAATAATGTGTTAAGTTTTAGGATTTGTTGATGCTGCTGATTCTTATTAATAAGTAATCAAAGCATTGAGCAGATCAACAGCCAACATATTAACCGATGCTACATTAATGCAAATTCGTAATGAAGTTTTTTTCCATGTAAATAAATTATCAATATAGCAATAGCAAAGTATAGATGTGTTTGAAAGCACTGCACAATAGTGAGAATCGCTTCTATTATAAAGCTATGAATGTCAACTTAAAAATAGGAAGTGATCCCTTATTAAATTTGCAAACACACCCTATGTAAATAATGCCATGATCCTGTAAACTTTGAGTGTGTTTTTATCTGTTAGGATAGTAAAATAAAGCTATGTGAGATTTCTGAGGATCTATTCTGTGAATGATGGCAGATTCTAGAAATGAAGGTCTATTTAAATATAAGGATAAAGATATTTTTGAAGTTTAATTTGTGTGTGCGTGATTTAGTTGATTAGGAAATAGTCATCCCAGGAAACATGGAACTCTGTTATATACAATTTACGCGCATTTGCTTGCAGGGTTGAGCCTTTTTGACAGTTTGGAACAAATAGATTGATAGAAGGTGGTTGTAGCCTTGTAGTTTTTGTGGGTTATTCTGTAGAAGTTTTGTGCTCTCCTGACTGGCGGTTACTTTGAACGTGTTGCTTGAGGAACTAAAATGTTAACAGTTATAACATTATTTGACATGGAGCCTTGAAATTGATGCTTCAAGTAATGTAACTTCTACAAATTTTTTTATTTTATCAGGAAGCTTTTTTTTCATTGTTCAGGTCGAAAAGATCATGCTGTTTAGCTTGCTAAAAAATAATCTAGGTTTTGTTGGTTGCCCTTCAATCCATTAAATAGTAAATATTTGTTTGATTATGTTCCTCTGAGAAATTCACTTGTATTTGTGAATATTTGGCAGGTACGCAATGACAGGACAATTAACTCAGAAAAGTGATGTATATAGCTTTGGGGTTGTTCTGCTTGAGCTTTTGACTGGGAGGAAGCCTGTTGATCATACCATGCCTCGTGGGCAGCAGAGTCTTGTTACTTGGGTGAATCTTTTGTTTTGCCTACTCCATCATGTTTTTATTCTTTTCTATAGTTTCAACATTGTTAATAACCCATACCTTCCTCCTTGTAGGCCACCCCAAGATTGAGCGAGGACAAAGTAAAACAATGTGTTGATCCAAAACTGAAGAGTGAATATCCACCGAAAGGGGTTGCCAAGGTTTCTTCTCTCTCTCTCTCTCACAATTGCATGTAAATTATTGAGGTTATCCTGCACACCACCCAGGGCACTTCTTGATGTGGCAGTTAACATTGGCCATTTCATTTGGTGCCTTAATGGTGTAGGGTAATTCTGTTTTCTCTACATATAAATTAATGAAATTATGAATTTGATTTGCTGAAATATTTTGGTTGTCCAGCTGGCAGCTGTAGCAGCATTGTGCGTGCAATATGAAGCCGAATTCCGTCCAAACATGAGCATAGTTGTCAAGGCTCTGCAGCCTCTCTTGAAGACGGCTGTCGTCCCAGCTCAGACTTAAATACCATTAGGTCGAGTTGCTTGTTTCGTGAGGATTGCCTGGTTGGGATCCATTTTCTCATAAATTGCACTGATCCCTTCCCATGAATTACCTATTTGTTCATTTCTCTTTTTTCTCTGGATTTGAGAGATTTGGATTGGTGCCAATGATTGATTCTATTTCTTTTGTTGGTAGTGATATTTTACAAGTCATGACTGTGTGATGATGGGATTGACTATTTTGTGAGGCAAAATAGCTATGCTTTCAGTTCTCAAACATGGCATGGTTGAATGATTTTTATTTTTAATTGTTTGATTTGATTTGCTGGTGGTTGTAAAAATGTTTTGAAAATGCAGTTTAGATTGTTTTGCCTGTATTCTTGGAAGTTGGAACCAAATTCTTTTAGTTTGTGTTTTTTGCACTGCACTGCACTTTACTGCATTAATTTGGCATCATCTTTCCCTTCGTTTTAACTGATTTTCTAATGCATGAATTTCCAGTTTTACCTTAATGCTCCTTCTGTCTGAATGAGCTATTCACCTTTCCTTTGTACGAAGATGGGAATGAATGAAAAAAATGTTAAAGCATCCCATATCGAATCTGGAACTTTGGTTCTTCCCAGAATTTGTATTACTTTCTAAGACACAAAATGAGACCTTGGTTTATTTCAAACAAATTACTTCTTTAAATTTAAATAGAATTGAAAAGAAAAGATTCATTAAAAGGAAAAGGAATTTTTTTTTTATGCTACCAAATAAAAAGCATCGAAATTAAGAAGAAAAAGAACCCAAAAGAGTTTATCGGGACGATACGAAGGAAAGGTGAAGAGTTTATAGGGACGCAAGGAGTATATGATGTTTTATAATTTATAGACTTATTTGTCCATGTATATGTATTAAGAAATTTTTTAAACCATAAATAAATAAGTGAATTTCTTGATATCTCTGTATTTAATATGTGATTTAATGTGTAAAAATTTAATGTTGAAAATTATTCACTTCCTCAAATCATTGCAAAACATCAACATGAAATAGCTTTGAATATATTCTTAGTAATATGAAATATGATTTGAATAATATGTTTCAAGTGTGAAAATTACATCAGAAATCGCAATATTGCATCTCCATATATACACTACCAGCATTTAACAAGTTCACCAAAATTACACAACTCCTTTTATTACAAGGTTCTTCAAGAGATTCAAGATGCAGCAATAAATCGAATGGGCAATCTCGTATGCATGTAATGAATTCAAGATGATGATGCTTTATAGGACACCTCGAAAGGAAGCTGTTCTGCGCAGGATAGCACTTCATGGGGGCCGGCCTTCTCGCGGCCGACTCCCATCAAGTCGAGGTAATGCAGGTAGTGAGATACGATGCTGTTCATCGAATCCACATCACCTTGGCCACATACATTATCACCATACAAAATGTTCATCGTGGTTCCAAATCCGGGGACTCGTTTGGCCAATGTGTCGTTCTTGGTGGGTTTCCACGTCCCGACAAAGGCCTCATGAGCCGAAGGCTGTCCTTTCTTGACAGGGTTCATCCACCTCCACATTGCGGCATGGAAGGCTAGAGTGGCATTTTGTTCAACGTATTCGGGATGGTTCAACAAGTCTTCCTTAATGCCTTCACCAATCTTTCCATAGTTGTAGTTCCTGTAAAATTTCCAGACAGTACACAACATTCTTATCCAGAATCATAAACTTCATCAAGAGCCATGAATGGAGCTGATAACACTCTCAATATCAAATAGGTCATATTCCTCCATCACCAAAAGAAGAAGTGATCATCATATACACACAAACTAGCTATTCAAGAAATCATCATCATGAACAACAAGCTATTTAGAGTAAACTGGAAATGGAATGATGATTAAGGATGTTGGGGGTACCAGTAAATTGGAATAGCACCGCGACCATAGTAGTCAGCTCCGGGGGAGCACGGATAGTCATATTTGTAGTATTCATCACAGTAATCTTTGCTTGGACTCATCTCCTTGTTGTAGCATAGACCCCATGCCTCTGGTCCACCTGTGGCAACCCCATAACCACCTGCATCATAACACCATTGCTTAACAATGCAACATCAACCAAAAATGATGTATAATTAACTCATAACCCATTGGAGCTTTGATTATGACACCATTAAATCTAACTGAAAAAAGAGCATCACTTCAATTTGCCCTAACTAGGTAATTCAACCCAAATAGCATTTCTGATTCTATTTCAATACACATTAAGGAGATGCTTGGTTGGGGTTAATGGGAATGGAGGTATATTGATTCCCATCAACTTGTTTGATCTATTGGGAATCAAAACTCCTCAAATATTCTCATTGATTCAATAACTACTCTCACCCTTCAATCACTTTCTTAATGATACACATTACCATTCCGATAGAAGAATTCGAATCAAACCGCCCACAAGTGAGGCATTTTTCTGGAAAAATTAGTCCACATTATGCATTTCTGGTAGCAAAATTTCTCAGTACCAAATCCAGATATCGACATTTAAGGAACCGAAATTGAATATGAGAAAGATGAAATCCAACATAAAACACAATCAATGAAGAAATCGCCAATCTGAAGAAGAAAAACTAAAATGGCGTGACTCACACGAGGTCTTGGCGCCGACATGGCCAAGGAAAGCGGCGACCTCCTTCATCTGCATGTCAGAACCGCCGGTAGTGCCGAACCCGAGCGGCTGGTGTAGGGCGGCGGCGGTGATGAACGACTTGTAGTCCCAAAATCCGACGGCGTGGGCCACCGGAGTATTCCTTTTCTCGAAGAGCTCCTCAAACTGATAGGTCTGGAAAAAATCCGAAATCGTCTGATTGCAGCAGTATTTGGACAAACCTTTACACTCCCAACCTTGATCACAGACCTTCTGTCCCTTCACCGTTTTGACTACAATGTCTTTCGACGATTGGGCGGCTGCCGCCGCCATTATTGCCATAAAAATTGCGAAATTCATGCTGAGTTTTACCGCCATTGTTATTGAAACTGGGGAAAAGCAGAGTGGTTGGAAGAAGGGTTAGAGATGAGGGTTTTAATACTGGTATAGGAGAGAGAAAGAGAAATGAGAGAAGGTAGAACTGAAATGTAGCTTGTGAATGAATGGGATATTACTTACAGTGGCAGATTTCTTTATGGTTGGAGAATCGATTTCCATGGAAGCAACGTAATGGCTTGATGTACACAGAGGTAGGTAGATCAGCCCACTCACTCTTTTTTTTTAATTTTATTTTTTTCTTTTTCGCTCCATATATTATGTCAATTATTTTTTTCTTTTTCGCTCCATATATTATGTCGTTATAAATTATCCTGTAACTTTCTATTTTTATCTTTTTGCAAAAATTTTGCAAAACTTGTAAGTTTTGTAAGTTTGAAAATTAATTAATATTATAAAAGGACTAAAATTTAAAAACAAAATAAAATAAGAAGTTATAAGACTCAAAAATAGATTTTAATTAAAGTTATAGATCAAAATTGATATTTTCTCTTAAAATATGTAAACAATATCACACATGTTTTTTTTTTTTCAAAGGACATTGCGAAACTATTTCGACAAAAAATAACTAATAATATAGATTTGTTAATGGTAATTGGTACGTAGTTCTCATGCTATATGAGGTGGCAAATCTAAATCGTTACCTACAATGAAAATAACAAGTGACTAAAATGATTTATGGATGTGTGAAGCAAATAATTAGTATAAATATAGGAAATAGAATGGCTTTCTTTTCTTTGATCTTCTGTTGTCAAAGGACATTTATTCTGTAGGATGAAATTAAAAATTCAGTCTTAGTTTTCATTTTTAATATTACTCCGTTTCTTTCTCTTCTAAGAAATTATTACTTCTGGAAAATTACAGCCACAATAACGGACACGAGTACATCATTGCATGTATTTTTTTTTTCAAACTATTATTCGTATACAATAGCATAAAAATTAATAAATATACACTTTATAAATTGTATTGTCTAATTCAATATATACAATATGAGCTTGTCTTTTACTCCCTCTGCCACCCAATAGATATATATTTGCTTTTTAACGTAGATTAAGAAATATTATTATTTAATATATATTAACGAGATATGTGAGACTCATATATTAAATATATAAAAAAAAAGTGCAAACCTGCACATGACAATTAAGATTTTAACCAACCTTATGAACAGCTGGAAAATAAGGGAAACCAAAATTCCAGTGTAGCCTCAAAAATATTTCCCCAAACACACACTCTTATAAGCTCGATTTACACAGCTTAGTATATAAATCCAGGTCTTTTCTCACCCTAAACCCTATGGTCCCCCTTTTCAATCTTATTATACCCTATATATTGCTAGGGGTTTAAATTAAATGGGGACTAAAGGATTTACACCATGAACCTGATTCTCAGAAGACTAACTCTTCTCCAAAGTATTTCTCACGGTATTTTTATACAGCATTTACACGAAGAACTATTCGAACATCAGAGATAGTGGCATTCCAAAATTCTCAAAACACAAATGACCTCGAAGTTATGTAAAGACGCCAAAGAACTATGGTATGCAAGATAAGGAAAGATAGATGAGCAATAAATATTCAAATTTTCGAAAACCAGATTATCACTAGCAATAATATGTAAATCACCTACTAAAATACATTTCTTTTTCATATACTGTCGAATGATTCATGTCACATCTAGCTCAGTATGCCATTGCATATGAAGCCTTGGAAATTCCAGTTTGGTCAGAAAAATTAGAGAAGAAATAATCCACCAAAGGGAGTATAATACATGAGATAAGGTTTTGTTTTCCAACCTCTAGTGTGGCTATCTTATTTTAATTGAGAAGGAGCTTCAGTCTCGATCGACCAGCACAAGAATATTCAAACGCCGTGCATTATATAGTCAGTCGCATGTTATTTTGAGGAGACTAAAGATCAAGAACATACAACAACTAATTCCGCACTTCTTAAATCTTCGAACATAAGCCTTGCTCAAGTAGAATGAAACTTCAGCTGCTCAGCATTCAGGTACCCACTTATTCTTGGCACGTATTCCTCATGACTATCAGATTTGATGTTCTCTGGTTCTGATCATGTATAGAAAATAAATGTCATCGACTAAAAAGATCATGATTTTATCACATTTGGAACAGATGAGGGATATGTCCATTTTCACAACGTACCAAATGAAAATCCAAACCGGTTCACCGTGTCATTCCATTCTTATCTTCCTTACGTTTAACATAGTATAATAAGAACAAATATCATATGCTCAACATTGACTTCATAAAAATTTCAAGATATTCTGCACTTCAATACATGAATAATAATCTTCCAGTTTTTTGCTATTTAACACGCCTGAATCATTTTCTTAGCTCATTGAATATCCCGAGTTCAAACTATTTTCCCTCCACAAGATTTCTGCTAGTGGGGTAATGTTGATCAAAACAACGACATTCTTAATCATCGTACACAAGTGTTGAAATCTTTCCTTATTAGAAAACCATGAAATTTAAATCTCTTTTCTAGAGATATTTGGCACTTTGGGACGAGCGTATACGTTTGCTTTTAGATTTTCAGTTATTAAGAAAAAACAATTCCAAAGCAAGTTAATATGACAAAGAGCTAAAGGAGCTCATGATTACAGCTACAAAGTAAAATTGAACAAAAATGTTATGCTGAAATTAATGAGCAAGGGTGAGAAATATCTTACATTCTGACCAAATACTCCAGTTAGGAAGTGTCTAATCACTAAATTTATACATGCTGGTTACCCTGTTCATCCATGACTCCTACCTGCGTAAGCATACCAACAAGGTTAATATTGATTAATTGTTAGTACTCTAAAACTAAAACTCAATGACCAGAAAATAAGTAAGCAAAAACGAGAAGACAATCCATTGGTAAACTTCTGTTTGCAAATGAAAAGTTCCAAAAATTATCAATACTTTCATTTTCTAAAATGCAACTGAAAAAAGCAATAGAGTTAAGGGAGATTTGAGAGCAAGTCACTGAAGATTATAAAATCCAAAACAAATAATGTGGAAAGCTTTTTCCAGAGGTTTCACTACTAATACAAATGTGAAATCAATCCTATTTTTGCTGGAATTGGTATTATGAGAACCTCTTACTAGTGCAAAATATTGAATGTACTTTAGTGGTATGTATATAAAAATTTTAAATGAAACACTTCACTTCAGCGAAAAATATGAAGATCAAAGTCTAGAACGACATACCAAACCCAGTGCTTCCACCACACTTTGATCAATATCTTTGCCACAAACTCTAATGTATGAGTTCAATATATGTTCTCTTTGATCTACATCTAATGACTTGTCAAGGCCTCGAGCAACCATTTCCATCTCAGCCTGCAACAATATATGATAATATTATATAAATTATAATTCTATAACCTCTTGCCAAATTTAACTCAACAAACTGCAGTTAATGAGTCAGCCATAAGAGGGTTGAGTCTATATGTGAATCTGACATGGAGTAATAGTTTAGGGCAGAGGGATAATAGATCAAATTAGGAGGTACTACACCAAGAGAAGACATGTCACACAAAAAGCAAGAGACAGACACGTACTGAATTCTCCTCCGGAGGGAAGATTCGGTGAATAAGACATACTTTGAACAATTCAACTAGCGCTTCAGAATGTTTGTTCTGAACTTCTAGTGCCTGAAATAAGATGACTAAAACACGATAATCAAACCTCAATAGAAACATAATAAAAATGTAGTTGGAAAATACAAAAAGACTATCATCAAGACTTCTTCCTTCATTAAAATAATGCATTATGGGAACTAGTAAAAATTGTTTAAACATGAAACTGTTGCATCTCCTTGGAGATATTTGAAAAACCAATTAGTTCTTCATTTACATATCCTAAAATGAAGAAACAAAATGACAATGCATGATTTATTTAAAGGTAGAATGCCATTTATGAGGAAATCTCTGAACATGTGTAATTTTGTCACAAACAAGAAACAGAAAAACACACCCAAGCCTGCAAGATCCGTGACCGTGTGCGTGCAGCAACCACAGCAGATACCATTCTCGCAGAATGAGTACTCTCAAGTCCAATATTATCAGCAAGCCCAGAAATAAACTCCCGCACATCCTCACCATTTATCTGGATAGATGTTTGTAGAGTTGGTGTGCTAAAACAGATTAAATCAGGTTAATAATGTGTGAAAGAAAATGAGATTATAAGACGGACATTACTGACAATCAATAAGCATGAGAAGGTTTTGCAAATGGTCTTGTATACCTCTCACAATAGACCATAACAAAGTTAATTGCTACACGATAAAGTGAGTCACGTGCATTTGCTGTGCTAATGAAGGCCCTGACTCCATATGTCTTGCATATATGACGTAACTGTGGCAGACAGTAGACGAAGTAATGAAGTTACTTTATTATACACAATGCCAATTATCACTCAAACCACAAGGGTAAATTACTACATGAACCACGGGGGTTTATAACATATAATTAAGCCCTAAGAATTTACAGTAAGCCCAAAAGATAAAGATTAAACACAACGGGTGAAGTGTAAACCACAAGGTTCCATGAAACTAGGGTTACAATTATGCTCTAAAAATTAGCACTGAACCCGAAGATAAGCACTAAGATTAAAGATTAAGCCCTATGGTAAAATAGCACATGAACCACAAAATTCCATGAAATCACCTATGCCACAGTACCACCAGATCCATTGTCAAAAACTTTTGGAGCCATGTAGGATAAAAGAGGAGTCATATCAGTGCAAATTACTGACCTGAACTATATTGTTTGTCGAAATGTCCTCCCCGCTCATTTTGCGGTCCATGATTGCTGTATTTGATGTTGGAAATTTGGATCAAACAAAAAATAATAATAATAACAAAGTTTACAAAAGGCTAATACTGAAAAAATACAACTACATGACAAAGACTAGAATAAGTTATCCTCTACCATGAGTAGAAAGCCTTGCATTAAAAACCTTTTAAGCAAGTCTAGTCTGTCCTTGTATACAATGCATAACCAAGAGAGGGTAAAAGTTGAAGGCATTATTTTTATGATTTAATCAAGTATGTATAAGGCAAGTTTTTAAGTTTAAAAACCAAAGAACAGCTTCTATGTTGACAATTTTTTTAGGAAACCGAACATAGAAAGTACGTCAAGATGAATAAAAATTGATATTATGGGAGACCTATGACCCCATTCTAGACATAAGTAACATTAGGTTACAATTACCAGGCTTATTAACTTAAGTTAACAAAAAATGTTTTAGCAGCCAAACTGACCACACACAATTTCTAAAGCTAATATCACTCATCATCTTTAATTTATGTTAACTATCTCATTATGCATGCAAATGTATATAGAGACACATAAGAATATAGTTTTTCGAAACCCATGGTTTCTGAACGCTCTCCCAGCATGACTCCAGCCGTAGATAATTTTTGTTACTTCCCGCGGCGCCACTAGAAATGTTATTGTAATTTATAAGTTACTATGTATACTGATTCCTGAACCAAGTATTACCATATTTTCCATCCGTGGGTGGTATTATTGGTACTGTCAATAGCATATTTCTTGGCAATCCTTCTAACTTCATCAACAAAACGCTAGTTTTGATAGGCAAGCACTTGTGTAAACCAGGTTCACATAAACCCTAGCAATACATGGGATATAATAGGATTTGAAGGGTAACCACCTGGTTTACAAAGTTTACAGGAGACTAACTCGTTTTGATATCTATCACAAACCAGACATGATATATTTTAGCACTATCTAATCCCAATATTCCAGCTATATTTCAGTATATAATACAACATATTATTCTATTTCAATATTCAACCTATCTAATCCTGCTACATAATTATTGGTAGGTAACTAGCTATGGCCAATCGCAGAAGAGAATCAAAAGTGAAGATGAACTATAACCAACCTTGAATCAACAGGTTGGCGATCCTCTGATATTCCTCCTTGTTATCAACATCCAGAGGATCCTGATTCACCACCTGCGGCCACCACTGAGGCAACTCTTCCTTCCTCCTACTGCCCACTGTCTTCAATCTACTTCTCTTCTGATAAGAAGAATTGGCATTATCTGAACTCAACGGCGTCCATGTACGGCTCGTCGACCCACTATTCTCCCTCTTCCCAACCACCACTTCCTTGCCACCCAGGCTCCTATCCCTCTTGTAAATCAACACTTCGCCGTCATTTTTTCTAATTCTAAACAAACTCTGAAAAGCAATAACGACTATAAAACTAGCGAAAAACACTGCAGCTAAAAACTCAACGGTGGACCTCTTGCAGGAGATTACAACCCCTCCGTTGTCCCCATCGACGATAACGAGAGTCCTCAAGTCACCTAAAGATTCCCGGCCGAGGTCAAGCAACTGATTGAGCTTTGATTCGAGCTTCTGAAGGGCATTGGCAGGGGATTTTAGGGTTATCTGGAGAGAGTCATCGGAGAGCTTGAAGATGGTGGGCGTGAGGGTGGGTGTCTGTTTGTGATTGGGGGTATATTTGAGAAGACGTCGGCGGTGGTGGCGGCGGATGGCGGAGGTGACGACGGTGTGGCTAAAACGACACCGGTCTGAGAAATTGAGGTACATGAGTGGCGGAAGAGAGAAAGAGAAGCAACTGTACATTACATTAGATGTATTTTGGCGACACCACGACACAGAATTTGGCGAGGCCGAATTTTATTTTGTCATTTCTGCCCAAAATTTCCCACTTATTAGATGAAAATTTTAAATACTACTAAATGTTTTTTTTTAATCGAACAAAGTTAGTTGTTAGTATAGTTAATAGTTAGTTCACCAAGCAAAGGAAATCGAGTCACTCACTTTAGTGAGGAGCTCAGTAGTCAGGCGGGCTATCCAACCTGATTAAATTGTGTTTTTATTTTACGGCAAGATGTGAATTAGTGTAATATGCACTTACATTCAAAAGGTATAAATTAATAAAAACATATGCGAAAATTTTGTGTGAGACTGTCAATTTACGTAAGACGGATAAAAAAGTAATAAATTTTATAATAAAATGTGATATTAAATTAATAAAAAGTAAATAATGCAATTTATGAATAATTTTTAGTATAAATAAAAATATATAACATTTTATAGCGAAAGTGATAACTATTTAAAAATGTGTAAAATTGTCTCACATGAGAGCAAGGCTTACTCGAAATATATACTCCATTAATGAATAAAAAATTGTACACTTTGTTAGAACCGACAAATAGGACTTGCGGGACAGGCCAATCCATAACCCGCCTCATTCACGTTTTGATGGGTTTAAAAGAATAGATTCTTGCGAGTTAAATATGTTGAACACAATCCAATCTATTGTGGATTGTGAGTTATAGCGGGTCAACCCGCCTTTATTATTCTATTTTTTTTAATTATACTTGTGATTCAATTTTATTATTTTAATGGAGATTAAGTTTAAAATAGTAACGAAACAGGTTGAAGAGTGAAATTTACATTGTTCCTTGGTGATGCTATGTGAAGGAAAGAGAGGATAATGGGTGCTATCACTTTATAAGAGAGATAGATGTATGATTTATTTATCTAATTGTCTTCAATATTAAATTTTAAAACTATAAATTAAAATAGTTCATGGACTTTTATTATTTACGTATAAATTATAAATTAAAAAATTTAAATAAAAATAAATCTGTCGAGTTAGTCTACCCCTAGGCCGACAAAGCCCGTGGTCCGTTTGGACTAACCTATAAAGGCCCGCCTTTGAACAGACTTATACAAGCTTAACCCGCAACTTTTAAATGACAGAGGCAGCAGCCCAACATGTCTCACTCATTTTGACGACCCTAAGCTATGTTAGTAAACTTTTTGTTACTTTTTAAATAATGATAAACTATATAAAAAAAAGTTATATATTTATTAAAATAATATAATATACATGATTAAATTAAAATTAATAAACATATGTGTACGCTGATGTATAATATACCCACTCTTATTTCACCTTAGTCTCACTTAATATATTGTTGTTTAAAATAATAATAATAATAAGGGCTGAATTTTCACCAAAATAAGTAGAGGCAGTAGTGGTCTTCTGCCAACATATCACCATACTTCATGAAAACAATAATTAAATAATAATTAATTGTTAATTAATGTAATTTAAATTTAAAAATTAATGGTGTAATTATTTGATATTTAATTTTTTATTTATGCATCTAATTCAAATTTTTTAATGTCTATGGGTCATGTCTCCCCTATAGCTATTCGCACCCCCAAAAATAGTAAACATACCCCATAATATATTTAAATTAAAAGATTTTTAATTAAAATGATTTAAATAACCCTATTCCAATTAAAACACTATTGAAAATATGTAAATTAAAAAACATTCAACTGCATTTACTACCGTCAATCTGCTATGACTTTACCGTGCTTTAATCGGTTACCACCTCTGCATCACTGACGTTTTCTCCGGCTCATTAGTTCACCACCACCACGATTCTGGCTGATCATTGGAGTTCAATCTTATTGACGGCGGCGTAGCCGTGAACAATTCGGTAGTGTAAATTAATATATTATTGTTTCAAATTTAATAATAGAGATTAATAAATTAAGTCGGACGCTGGTGGGAGTTAGAGAATTAACGAAGGAAGCAGTTTTAGACAATTTAAAATGTGTTCCCAATTAAATGGGAAGTTTTTGTGATATCACTTGTCTTGGTTCTGCGAAACAAGAACAAAAATATTCAGCCAGAGGCACCAAATGTGGTAGTATAAATCAATTGATTAATGAAATAGAATAAGATACAGTAGGAAGAAAAACTTCCAAGTCCCAACCAAAAAATTAATGAATATTGAACTCAGCAATAAATTATGGATAAAAGTAAATGTATGCAAATATGAAATTAGGGCAGAAAGGGGAAATTTCCATTCATTAATCAAGTTTTCGCTTTATCTGAATTCATAATGGGAATTGACAACTGATTGACGGATAAAGATATTTTGAAGAGGCACAAGCTTTGAAGATTTAGATACTAAGGTTGCGGACTGCGTCAGACTCCTCCGATAGACAACGGCCACCAGGCATTCAGCCAGATATCGGTTTAGGTGGCGGCATACGGCGTTGCACAACCATCTTGCCCGGATCCGGTGGTGGCAGTCGATTAGAGCATGGTAAAGCTGCTTGTAGTCGTGAACGTTGAAAGTAGGGAGATGCACTTGAATGATTAATTTTGGAAGTTTTCAATAGTATATCCAATAATATATTTTGTATAAGGATAAGGATATTTTAGTCATTTTAATTAAAAATCTTTTAATTTAAATATATTATGGGGTATGTTTAGTATTTTTGGGGATGCGAACAGCCGCCCATTTTTTATAATGACATTGAATTATTAGATTTCTTTGAATGTTTTATTTTTTTCTCAAAATTTTCATATTTACTTAATTTTTGTGTTTAATATTTGCATCATTATTGGATGTCATTAAATAATTAATTAAAGAATTATTTTGCAATTAATCATTATAATTGTACCTTCTTTTTTTTTTATTTGAACCTCCCGGTTACTTTTTTTTTTCCAGCCCTTCAAGACTTTCCCCTCATCCGGCCATTTAACGTTTTGCTCTTATTATTTTTTTTAAATTGTTCAATATTTAAGAGTGTACTGAATCATAATTTGAAATTTTTTTTAATAATAGTTTGTTTCATGAAATTTAATCTATTGTCCTGATATTTCGAATTGTGATAAAGAAATCAAAATTCTATATTCGCTATATAAATCGCTATGTTTTATAATATCCAACATTTATTGGGAATTGAGTAATTTGCGGTTGTATTTGAGAATTCAATTTTTAGTCTATTTATTTATTTTTTATTTTAAATTTCGTGATGTTATATTTGCTCATTATGTAACCATTTGAAATTTCATGAGATTAGATCTACTAATAATTTCACCATTTCGAGGGTGTGCGTTAGACATACACTCCGGTTTGAACCACCAATTTTGGTTTATGAAAATGGGGAATCGGAATAGAACCGAGAGTAGGAAGGTTTCGGTTCCAGTTCCAGTTCCAAACCGCCATTTTCGATTTTTAATTTTTTTTATTATTTTTTAGCTTAAAAACGTAAAGAAAATAAATTAAAATTTTTGAAAAATCGGCAATTCTAATCGGGAACTATCGGTTCCAATTTCACGAAATAAGGAATCGGAATTGAACCGAACTATATTCGGTTTCGGTTCAGTTTTTGCCAGTTTCCGATTTTGAATCGTCGATTCCGATTAAATTGTACATGGTGCGCGCCTTAATACACCATGTATATGCTGATATCTGCTTATATTCTATTCTATTGTTGGTCTAATTTTTTGTCCCTATATTCGACGGTCTATATTTAAGTATGTGAATTGATTTTTTCAATTTATTATTTGATATTTTTTTAAATTTTTTATTATTATTATTTTTTTAACTTAAACTTCATATCGTTACCAAGATTTGTAGTCTTAAGCTCTTTACCAATTTAACTTGAGCTAAAATAAAATATTAGGAGCTTCTATCTAATCTTACTGCATATTCATTGACATCATCAAAGTATATAGTACATGATATTTTTTCCGTGTCTCATATAGTATATTTTTAAATTTATGATTCATTATCAATTGATCTATTTTTTTATGACAAGTTTATTTTAAAGTATATCAAGACATGAAATGAAATCTATTGTTTTTTTATGACAAGTTCATTTTAAAGAGTATATTATGACATGAAAATGATTAGTCAAATTGATATCAAATTTAAATTTTGGAAAAGTAGATAAAAAGTCCATTTAAAGATGTTTATTTATAACTTTTGATTTTATTTAAAAAAAAACTTTGTCCTCTTAATAAACAATCCTAAACATTATACAAATAATATAAAGTAAATGTAAACAAGAAATCATGGAATAAATATAAATATTAAATTAAATAGATATTGTAAAGAGAAAATGGCGATAACACCAAAATATTTCACAAGATTAGTGCTTAAAAATTAGCAATTAGCAAACACTTATAAAAATAAACACGGTTTAAGGTAATTCTTAATAAAAATTAAGGAAATGTAAATAAATAAATGAAATAAAGTGAAAATTACAGAAGTCCTCCCAAGTGTAACCCAATTTTCCTTTTTGGAGAAGTGATGATCGCATCATTATATTAGCCCTAAAGCTCAGTGGGAATCACTGATTCCATCTCCATTTTTCCACCCTCCCCAATTCTCCTTATCTCCCTACTTTCTCTCTCTAGGGTTTCACCTGGAGGGTCCGTTGAATTTCTGCGAATCGGCCACCGCGATGGAGTCTGAGGACGATATGCACGACGCCAATGAGGTTGCGTCGGTGGAGGAGGATGACTACTACAGCGGCGGCGAGGAAGACGACATGGATGATGGGGAAGCTGTGGAAGACTACAACTATGTTTATGCCGATGAAGACGAGGACGATTCTGGCGATTACGTTTTCACCGCCAATTACTCTGACGACGATGACGCTCTCGTCAGTCGTTCGCAGGTTAGCTTTGTGAACTGTTGTATCTGATTGTTTTTTATTTACTTGAAAATGGTGTACTTATTCGATTAGGTTGCAGTTTGGTTTTAAAAAAAATTCACTTTGTGATTTACAGTGCAAATGCTATGTTAGGCTTCAAATGGACTAACGATCTTTATTTCCATTTTAGATATGCACGATGAAGTTATCTTCTTTTGTTTTGTTTAACGAGAGCTGAATTGAGATTACCGATAACTATGGCATTTTAAGAGCCAGCTTTAAAATAATGTTGGCATAAAAATTGGTGTCTGAAAATGATTATCAAGTTGAATTATGAAGTTTTTGCGTTGATGAGGATTGAGATTTTTTTGTATCTTTTCTATTTCTTTGTTGGATATGCAAGGTGCAATTTTCTGGTTTGTTTTGTGTTTCAGAACTGATATTTTCATTGTCTGCCAAAAATAGTTACATACCCTTTTCAGAAAATCTTCTATTACACAACACTTGCTCTATTGAAAACCATGTCCAAACACTTTTAATACTTATTAAATTAAAATATACACTTTCCATTAAACCAGCGCCCAAACTCTGGTTTTTTATTTTTATTTTAATGGACTGAGGTAGTTTTAGATTTTGTACACCTTGTATAATTTAATGTTTGTTGGGTTAAACTATTGCCTGGTGGAATTGATTTTTAAGTTTAACAATGAAAGTTTGGTGCTGATGAGGATTGGGGTTTTTAGAGTTTTACTATATGTTCTCTGTCAGAGTAGATACTGCATTGATGGAGTAAAATTCTGCTTATTGTTTTAGAAATAAGAGTTTACAATTTAGAACTATGAAGTTGGAAAAGTTTCTTTATCCTGCTCTACTTTAGTTTATGCAGCTTTATACTGCTTTTCTGGATTCAGGGGTATCTGTATTTGCAAGAGTCAAGTTTAAGAATTTTTGCCATAATGATTTAAGAATTGAAAGAAAGTCCTATGAAGTTTAGTGGATGTTCAAATTTTTTTTTTGGAAATGCTGTATATTCATCTTTTTAATTAATTAATATACATGATGCAGAAGAACTATACCATCCTGAAGGATCATGATATACTGCAGCGTCAAGCGGAAGACATCACCAAAATTTCTACAGTCCTTTCTATTTCAAGGGAATCAGCGTGCATACTATTACGGCGATATAACTGGTAACCTTTAGCTGTAAAAAATCATGAACTATATGATATTTTGTACTATCATCTGTTTCTTGAAATATGGCAAGACTATTTCATTTAATTTTGTCTTCATTAAATTTGAATGTGTGGTACGTGAAAAATAAGTTGAAGTCCTTGAGTCCTATAACATTTGTCAGTCAAACCTATTTTTACATAAGATTTCAGTTTCTATGAGTCTCTTTTTACATATTTTTTTATGCAGGAGTGTGAATGATGTGCATGAAGAATGGTTTGCTGACGAAGAAGGAGTGCGCAGAGCTGTTGGCATTTTTGAGAGGCCTCTTGTTAAGTCTCCAAATT
The DNA here is from genome assembly GCA_023678885.1 of Pogostemon cablin. NCBI lineage: Eukaryota > Viridiplantae > Streptophyta > Magnoliopsida > Lamiales > Lamiaceae > Pogostemon > Pogostemon cablin. The sequence goes on along the minus strand of CM042988.1, from coordinate 4,583,570 downwards.
TTAAGGAAGTAAGTAATTGATTTGACTTGCTCCCATGTTCCTATTATTTTCAATCACATGCACTTATCTCATCTTCTTGAATGAAAATTTCTTAATATACTGTAGATGGCTTGTGGGATTTGTTTCGAAAGCTACCCTTGTGACGGTCTACGATCTGCGGCGTGTTCTCATCTTTTTTGTGATGCATGCTGGAAAGGTTTGTCTATCCATTAGCACACTTTGAATGACCGAGTTTTAAGATATACGAAGTTTGTAACTGCAATATCTGGAAGTGTAAGAGTTTATGTAACATCTTTTTGTTGAATAGCTCATTCTTATGTGCTGTTCTGAGATTCCCGGTGATTTATAAATCATATACAATCAATTCTTTTCCTTTTTTAGCTTATATAACCACATCAGTCAATGATGGTCCTGGGTGCTTGGTTCTGAGATGTCCCGATCCATCCTGTGGTGCTGCTGTTGGCCAAGATATGATTAGTAAGTTGGGTTCTGATGGGGATAAGGAGAAGTATCAGCGCTATCTTCTTAGATCTTATGTCGAGGACAGCCGTAAGGTTGGCATATGTTTTTCTGAATTCCTGCCATTTCTTAGTGTATAAGAATGTGGATATATTACTATTTTTTTTAATAAATCTGGTGAATTTATTTAGGTCGTTTCCTACTTAGTCTGCTGTTTAAAATTAAGTGCAGCATTTGTATGATATTTTTTAGAACTGTTGATGGAAATTCGTGCTCTCAAATGCTTACGTATTTAAACTACTTCACTGAAGTTCAAAATATGAAGTTTTCTCATGATTATCCAAGTCAAAGTCCATATCTTTGTGCTTATTTGTGCATGTATTTTTGTGTGTCTCAGTTTTACCAACAATTAGATACTATAATCTATTAGAAGGAGAAGGTCTATGTTGTGGGCTCAACTTAATTCTTCTCTCTCCTTCCCACTTCTGCTCCTTATTCCCGATACTCTTTCATGTAAATTAAAATACATTCATCACTTCTAAACATAACTCCAACCTCCTACCATATTTGACAAAATGAACAAACTTTTAACTAAAAAGTTAGCAAGATTCATTCAGTCTGTTGACTTTTTGTGCACTTGATCTTCGAGCCTAACCTTCTCATTTATAGAAGGATATCATTTCTTCCCAGTGTACCATATGCACTTATATGGAAGTTGGATAATCATCACTTAAAGCTGGTTCCCAGATGAGTTTTTCGGAGTAGTATTGGAATATTATTTTTAATTTAAAATCTTTGATTATGTTTTGAGCTCCCATACATTTTAAGAGTAATTTGGTAAAATATCATGAACTTGTTGAGGATTTTCATCTAATAACTAATGAGGCATTATTTCTCTGTAAACCTCAAACTTCGGAGGTCATATTATAGGTTCCTAAAAGACTATGTTTCTTTAATTGTGCTCCTTATTATTATCTCTACTCTGAAATGTGTTTGCTCTTTTATAGATTAAGTGGTGTCCTGCTCCTGGTTGTGATTTTGCTGTGGAATATGATGTTGGTAGTGGAAGCTATGATGTCACCTGCAGTTGTTCGTATAGCTTCTGTTGGAATGTAAGTTGGGGTTGATTACGTATTTAATTGTCTTGATGTGGACCTCCCATTATAAGAATTACGAGTTTGTGGTACAATCAGTGTGCAGAGGAAGCTCATCGGCCTGTAGACTGTGAAACTGTGGCAAAATGGGTTTTAAAAAACAGTGCAGAATCAGAAAACATGAATTGGTACTATTCTTTCTCGGTTAATTAAAATTTTCCCCACATCTTCTTGTCTTGCATTAGCTGCAGACTGGTTGTTTAACAGTTGTTTCTTTTCCTCAGAATTTTATTAATCGGAACAGTTTTTGATGGATTAGGCTGAGCTTGTGTTTTGCAATTATTTGTGAAAATTGATGCTGCTATCATTTTACGGTCTCCTGGAAACCATTTAATGGGGTATATGACAGCAGATGGTGTTTTTTTACTGTCATAAATAGTTGAGGCTTATGGATTCATGTATAAAATATAATAGCAAAAGGTTAAAAAGTGTGCGTATCTTTCCTTAACACAGTCCTTGTTTTCTCATTGACTGGGCAGCGGAAAGATGTCTCAATATAATTTTCTTGAAGACATGAACTTTCTCTGAAACTGTGAAGGAGAAATAATGTTGGATTTTGATGTGCTGTATGTATGAGAATACAGATGTCATTGTTGTATTTTTTGTATTATCTTGCAATAACCTATCTTTCTAGTGATGGGAGAGGAGATTTACTTAGATTATGTGATATGTTTGAACATTGGATTTTCCCATGATAAAAAAAAAAAAAAGGTTTGGGTCTGCTTAAAACATCCTTAAAATGATAACTTATCTACCTTTACATGTACAAACAGAGATTTGCGCCTAAATGACCCTTGGATCCACTTCATCCAATATGAATTTGGGAAACTACATCACTAGTGTGTGTTCATTTATTATCATTATTACTAATTGAGGGAGAAATGAGAATCTTTATGTTTTATAAGTCAATGAATGGTATATTGAGGACTGCATTTATGATTGATCGCGTGTAAAGATAAAACGTAATAATGGAAATGACTGTCCCATAGAGCTGTTAAATGAAACGAGCTACTCGAAAGCTCGGCTCGGCTCGGCTCTGCTCTTGACTACTCGAGCTCAAGTTCGAGTTCGAGCTCTTCTTATGCTCGTTTCCTTAACGAGCCGAGCCGAGCTCGGCTTGACAAGGCTCGATTATTTTAATAATTATAATTAACAATAATAATATAATAAATGTTAAATAAAATAATAAATATAAGATACATTTATTAAAAATCGGCTCGATAAACTTGACTCGATTTGCTTAACGAGCCAAACCGAGCTCGAGCTGGCCCATGTTAAGTTTTTTTTTTGTGTGTGTGTCAGTAGCCTCTGTTATGATAATTGTTTTTAGCCATTTGAAATAAACTGTAGCGTTTGATGTCCTTCTTTAGCCATCTAGGGCACATCTTGGTTTGAAATTTTGGGGAGATGATTCTATATGACACAATTTCAATTCAGAGATGGGTATCATGCTACTGGTTTTGATGGATGCTTGAAGATATGTGTAAGACTCTTGTAGATGTTGATTGTTGTTAGCGTATAATTACTAAAGTGTACTCTTTTCTTTAACATCTGGTTTTAGTCTTCCTTAAGCTGGTGCAAGTTGTTGGGTCCATATTTGTGATGCTAACTTGCTATGTTTGTTAATTCTTTATAATGCGTAATGTATTAGAATGTTCAACTTTTAGTTTCATGATGGTGTGTTTTTCCTACCTTGGCAGATTAATTGTCTTGCGATATCCTAATTCATGGCCTTGCTCATGCTCATTTTTTCATTTTCAGGATTCTGGCCAACTCTAAGCCCTGTCCCAAGTGCAAGCGTCCAATTGAAAAGAACCAAGGCTGCATGCACATGACTTGCACTCCGCCATGCAAGTTCGAGTTTTGCTGGTATGTTTGTATGAAAATGTTTTTAAATTTAGTATTTCCCTTTCCACATCTTTTATTTGCTGATCTGTCTTTCTGTCAGATTTAAATTCCTGATTGCATCTTACACTTTGACATGCAACTGTGTTGCAGGCTGTGCCTTGGTGCATGGTCAGACCATGGTGAAAGAACTGGAGGTTTTTACGCATGCAACCGTTATGAAGCTGCCAAACAAGAGGGGGTGGTATGTAATAAGAGCAATTATGTTGTGTTTTCTGTTGTACGCAATTGTGTGAGGTTCCCATCCGTATAATATATATTTTCCTTTTTATGTTCTTCTCTGACTTGCACAATGTTTCCAGTATGATGAAGCTGAGAGGAGGAGAGAGATGGCCAAGAATTCTTTGGAAAGATACACTCATTATTATGAGCGATGGGCTTCAAACCAATCGGTAATCACAAATTTGGTGATGATTGATTATGTCATAAAAAATGCCTTTTTCCTGAATATGTTTGTTTATTGCAATTATAATACTCTTTTAGGTTCTTCACATGTGTCTAATTTATCCTTTCTCACCATTACAAATCTATTCAGGCAAAAAGTTAATTTAACTAAAGCAAGCATAGGAAAGTTAAGTAATCTTAAATTATTTATGTTAAGATGGGTGATTAAAGATGAAGAACTTCAGAATCATCTGAAGCCATATTTGAAGCCTAAGTAGAACTTTAACGCTACTCTCAAAGTGATCGCAATCCATAAAAAAGCAATTCAACTTGACTTTTATCTGGTGAACAGAACAAATTGTCCGTTTTTCTAATGTCCTTGAGAAATCAAGCAAAATGATTTCACCAATCTTTATCATAACTGTGAAAGCCATTGAAGTAGATTGTTACTGGTGCTTAAGTGTGTACAGAATTACACTTTCCTTGTAACATATTGTGATGCATCTTGCGTACGTCTTGACTGAATATGTGAATATGATCTGTTTTGTGCATATGCTTGGCTGGAGTAAAGCTGTAGTGAAACCTTTGCATCATTTCAAAGAAATTGCTTTCGTAGTAGCTTTGCTGGATTAGCTGTCCTAGATCTTCTAAGATTTATTTATGATTTTACGATGTTGTATCTAAGAGTAACTGTGAGTCCTTAGGTCTATTTTGCCATGCCATCATCATGATGCAGCATATTCTTATCTGTCTACTGCTTTCATTCATTTTTTCTCTGTTTCCACATAACCTGCAACATTTTGCAAATTCAATGCAGTCAAGGCAGAAAGCGTTGGCGGATCTGAATCAAATGCAAAGTGTACATGTAAGGTTTACTGCATCTATGTGCTTTTGATGGTCATTGATTAATCTTATGTTTCTTTATGTATCTCCGAGATGAACATTAGTACTTTTTGTTTGGAGTCACTGATGATCACACTTCTCACTTTTATAAATATTGTAAACTTTATTTTTCTCCTTGAGAGTTTCAACCTTATAAGTTGCTCCTCGTATGGTGAGCAATATTTCTGAAATCTAATTCACATAAATCAAATTGGATTTCTTGAAAACCACTACCAGCAGTATTCTTTTTATTTGTTTTAGTACAGTTAATAGCCTCTCCTAATACTTTTTGATGGTTGGAATATATCACTTTCAAAGTTAATTGGAATAACTTAGTAACCATTTTTGGCACTCCTATACTTTTATTCCTTATCAAACCCACTCTTTCTGGATTTGGATGCTCATAAAGCTCCTTTGACGATTCATCTATGAGTCATGTCTATTTATTTCTCAAGAATTTTTTTTTCTCTCTCTCTCTCTATATATATATATCTGTAATATTCAATTCATTTTCCAGCTTGAGAAGCTTAGTGAAGTACAATCCCAACCTGAGTCACAACTGAAGTTTATAATAGAAGCCTGGCAACAGGTAAGTCCAGCAGCAAGTTCTGTATTTGAACTATTTCTCGTTTTTTAATTTCTGTAATGTTGATCTGATGACCAACTGAATTCAATTAGCAAGTGTTTCTGCTAGTGGAAAAATGCAAATTTTTGGGACGTATAATTACAAAAAAAAGTGTTAAAATTCTCTGGAAAATATCTGTTCAAGAGTTTAAGTTGATGATTATTTATTGGATTTGTGGCAGCTTGATTAAACATATTTTCCTTCTTAACCTTTGAGTAGTTTACAAATGTCAAAAACCATTTATGCTTGTGGGTAAATTTTCTCTATTTGACAAGTAGAAAGGAAAAATATATTTTGCATTAAAATGAACGTGGAATTGAAAACCTCTCAATGGGGTCATAGTTTTTCTGTTCTCATTTTTTCTGCGTGAGGATGCATGTATGAGACAAATTTTATCGTCTCTGTTTCTGTGCTCATCATTTTATCCAGTCCAGATATGTTATGTACTGACAATGTCTGGTTCTTCCTGGGCTTTTATGTGTATCCTTGGTTGATGCTTTCCAAATGGACAAAATGTTCCTTATATTCATATAACCTGGTAAATCTTGTGCCTGAATTTACTTTCACCAAAGACAGTTGTATCTGCATTAATTTTCACTCTTAATCTTGAAGTAATTATGCTTGAAATAATATTTCATGAAACCTTGACCTTTGTGCAGATAGTTGAGTGCAGGAGGGTTTTAAAATGGACCTATGCATATGGTTTCTATCTGCCGGAAACAGAACATGCTAAGAAACAGTTTTTTGAGTATTTGCAAGGTACCATCTTCTCTCCTAGTCTGTTGCATTTTGAATTCTGGGTCATTTCTGTTCATTGTGAATCATTGAATGTCATTATGCTTAGGTGAGGCGGAAGCAGGTCTGGAGAGGCTTCATCAATGTGCAGAGAAAGAGCTAATGAATTACCTGAATTCTGATGGTCCATCAAAAGATTTTAATGACTTCCGCACGAAACTTGCTGGTCTGACAAGGTAAATTATGGTTGCATGGAAAAATTAGATTGCCAATGTAAAGAAACTTGAACACTCGAAAGAGCCCCAACTTCCTATCTTATAAGTACATGTGCTTAAAGTTGTTGAGTTTTGACAACTGCACTATCCACATCTTTCTTTGAAATTTCTTGATCTTTTGTCCTCAGCTTTGATGTTTTGTTTCCCTGGTAATAGATACAAGATCGCACTTGTGTAGTTGTTGATCTTTTGATTCTTTTCCCAATTAGCCATTTTCAATTGATGCATTTCAAACTCAGTTGTGTTTTTTCTCGTGCTGGAGAATGATAATTTTTTCTCATCTCTATTCATTTATCTCTTGCTGAAATGATCTAAAACCAATGTCATTGATGTCTTGGTATCGCTGCGAGTTGATGAAACTGCGCTGTTTTAGAAACTTGAGGTTACGATTGTGGACATATGTATGTTTTGGATCCAAGACCTGCAGGTTGGGTTTTGGTGTCTTCTTGTAGAAGTTATATTCATCCGAAAATTATTTATTTAGTTATTTTTGGAAAAGAATTCATGGTAAAATGTTATGCTGCTTCATCTAGTTTAGGCTCGACCTTAGTTGATTGCAATATTTGGAATGATGCAATTCTTTGTTTCGCACATCTCTGTCTCGCGTGATGACCTGATGACCAAAACTTTTCTTTGTATTGCAACAGTGTGACACGAAATTACTTTGAAAACCTGGTTGGTGCCCTAGAGAATGGGCTTTCAGACGTAGATTCGCAGTCAGCAGTCAACAAGACGAGCACAAAAACTGTAGCGGGGACTAGCAAGAGTAAAGGTGGAAGGGGGAAGGGATCCTCGAAAACTGGCACATCCCTCAGAAACACAGATGATTCAGGTACTTGGGCATGCGATCAGTGTACCTATTTCAATGTTCGGTCTGCAAATACATGCCAAGTGTGTCAATATCGCCGTTGAGTGATGCTCTATACGGGGAGTACCACCCGCACTTTAGATGATTGAGATCATTGTTTGGGTTCGGACTTGTGTGGGGTCTATTTATGGGTGTGGGCTTTGTCAAAATGTTGTATGTAAATAGTTGTGTATTAAGTTAAAAATGAAGTTGCTACTCAAAACCTGTCCATGTGACTTGATTCCAAAGAAATTAAAAAAAAAAAAAAAAAGCAGAGATTTGCCAACCTGAATTTGGTTCTTGTGAAACTTGGTTCTTCATTGCAAGGTTGCCTTGGTTGTGAATTGCTATTACTAAATCCTAAATTTGTTTTCTACGCTAAAATTTAATCTTAATTTATGGTTTTTATGGCGTGACATAAATTTAAGATAGATTATTGGGATTCGAAAGATAGGAGATGGACCTGCAATGCTATTTTGCAATAATTTATAAGTTTCACAAGTTTTTGAGATATGATGTGCTTGATTTATTTTTGAGAATCTAACGAACAATCTTTACGATGCAATTTTCTGAGAGAGCATTTCGGAAGCATGACATTATCTACGGTATTTTGGGTAATTTTTATTTTAAACTCTGATAATTTTAATTTGTTTTACAGGTTAATAAAAGATTCAAGCTCAATTAAAGGCTTTCATGAAGACATTAATTAACATATATTTTGATTTGAATGTATAATCTCGTTAATACGATACTAAAACGAATAAAACAACTCAAACAAAAATTAAATTATAATCTAGAAACGATGTTTAATTACTAATCTTCGATTTATGAAGTCTTTGTGATTTAACAAATAAAAATACACCCGTTATTTCGTTTCATCCTAATGTGTCATTTGCTTTTGGTCAAGGAGATTAAGGAATAATAAAAGAACAATACCTAAAATGCTACAATAAATTCTAAATTGGTTCTTTAGACGTGGAATACTAAACGGAAAACTTATCAGATATGGAGGACTACTTGATAAATAGATGGCATGCAGCAACGAAATAAGACATTCCATTTCCATGCACGCAATAAAAAACAAGACATTAATTGTTTGCGATGGAGTCCAAAAATAGGATATAATGAAGAAAAGTAGAGTTTTAAAGGGGGAAAATATAATCAAAGGCAGGGAGGGAAATCCGGTGGGAGAATGCAAACCAGAAACAAATCACCACAACCATATCTCCCTCTGAATCTCCATCTTATTTTGTTGTTCCCATGGGATTGTAAGAGAGGGCACAAGTTCTCTAACATTCTCAAGAGAACTAATCAAAAACAAAAAAAATCAAGAAAAGCAAAAAAACTCAGAAAAAAAAAAAAAGGAAAGGGGGCAGCAAGAAAGCAAACCCACCCTCCCCAATCCCATGGGGCCATGCATGTCCTTACAAAGAAAAACAGCTCTGTTGAGGAAGAAAGTGACCAAACAAGATCACCATAACAGGCTCGACATCGACAGCCCCCCTCACCACCCCCACCACCACCCCCACCACCCTGAGAATGTCAAATTCAGTGGGAAGTTGTTGAGGCAATCCAGGCCGATCCACGTGCTGAAGGACGCGACAGGGGATGACATATTGAAGAAATACCGGCTGGGGAAGGAGCTGGGGAGGGGGGAGTTTGGGGTGACATACGAGTGCATTGATGAGGCGAGCGGTGAGAGCTTCGCGTGCAAGAAGATATCGAAGAGCAAGCTGAGGACGGATATAGATGTGGAGGATGTGAGGAGGGAGGTGGAGATCATGAGGCATTTGCCAGCTCACCCCAACATTGTGAGGTACAAAGAGGTTTATGAGGACAAAGAGGCAATTTATCTTGTCATGGAGCTTTGTGAAGGTGGTGAGCTCTTTGACAGGATTGTGGCCAGGGGACATTACACTGAGAGGGCTGCTTCACTTGTTACAAAGACTATTCTTGAGGTTGTCAAGGTAAGAATATAATATGAGGTTGCATCTATTGCCATTTGCATCATTCATTCATTGGGTTTAAAATCAAAATAGTCTCTTACAAATTTACTTTATTCAAAATAGTTCCTTGAAATTTATTTTTTTCTGAAGTAGTTCCATAACTTTTAAACTCTCATCAAAATGATCATTTTTACTTTAAAATGAAAAATTTCTAATTCCATGGGATGGGTTTTAATCTCTGATTTTACAAAGTTATGGGAAAAATTGGTAAAAAAAATTGTTTTTGGGTGAATCGAAGCAAAATTGAAAGGTTTGGGACGAAAATGAATGTCCTGACTATTTTGGGACTTTTCTGGATAAAGTAAAAAGATACAGAACGGTTTATGTTTTAAACTCATTGTGCAGGTATGTCATGAACATGGAGTTATACACAGAGATCTTAAGCCAGAGAACTTTTTATTTGCAAACAACAGTGAAAATGCTCCATTGAAGGCCATTGATTTTGGGCTTTCCATATTCTTTGAACCAGGTGTGTGTATGTGTATGTGTACATATTGACATTAGTGAATAAAAATTGATGTAATAATTTATAATGGAAAAATAGGTCAAAGATTTGGTGAAATAGTTGGAAGCCCATATTACATGGCTCCAGAAGTGTTGAGGAGAAATTATGGACCAGAAATAGATGTATGGAGCACTGGTGTTATTCTTTACATTTTACTCTGTGGAGTTCCTCCTTTTTGGGCAGGTAATCTCATCTACTACTTAACTAATTTATGGAAAAAAATGCCATGCATATGAATTAATATGAAGATGAAATGCATGCATGATCTAGTGCAGAAACAGAAGAAGGTATAGCACAAGCCATAGTGTATGGAGAGATAGATTTTGAGAGGGATCCATGGCCAAGAGTCAGTGAAGACGCCAAAGATCTCGTCAAGGGAATGCTCGACCCCAATCCCTACAGTCGTCTGACCCTCGATGAACTCCTAGGTACTAATTACACATATGACTTAACAAAGTTTCTTACAGAGTTTGTTGAGGTGATAAATATTAACATTGTTAATGTTGGATCCTGTCGCGAAGAAAGCCGATGGATACAAAATGCTGACAAGGTTCCAAACATTCCTTTGGGAGAAAGAGTTAGGACAAGAATCAAGCAATTCTCTTTGATGAATAAGTTCAAGAAGAAAGTCCTAAGTGTAAGTTGTTCTGTTTTATGAATGAAACTTCAATAATGTTTTTATATAAAAGATAGATTAATTGTACATGTATGTATGTATTATATAGGTGGTAGCAGATAACTTGTCAGATGATGAAGTAGATGGGATCAAAGAGATGTTCCACATGATGGACACAGACAAAAATGGGAACTTGAATTTCCAAGAATTGAAAGATGGTTTGTACATGATTGGACAGCCAGTTCCTGATCATGATGTCCAATTATTGCTTGATGCTGTGAGTGAAACAAACTTCATCTTTCTGGTTAACTTTTTGATGAAACATTAGTTTAATTAATAGTAATGATGATGAATTTAGGCTGATTGTGATGGAAATGGGATGCTGGATTGTGAAGAGTTTGTGACATTGGCAGTGCACTTAAAGAAGATAAGCAACGATGATCTTCTTCGCGAGGCATTTTTGTACTTTGACAAGGATCAAAGTGGATACATTGAGTTTGAGGAGTTGCAACTTGCTTTGTTAGATGATCATTCTGGTCCTGCCAATGACCAAATTGTGCATGAAATCATTTTTGATGCTGATCTTGACAAGGTCTGTTTTTCATCCATATCTTTAAGATTTCTATGCATCAACTTTGGGGCATTTTAGTCCTTTGCTGCCATTAGAATTTGAACATTTGCTCTTAGAGAATTATTGTCCTTTTGAGTTTAGAATTTAAGGCACTTGAAAGACAAATGCTGAACTAAGTTTAGGTTTATATGCTTCACCAAGTTTTGTATGAGACTGTATAACAAACTGAATTCTGTGTGATTGATCTTATATTACTATTTAACCCTATAGATTAGTGCTTATGGTTACCCTTAGAGGTTATTGCATTTTTGGCAAAAGCTCCTGTTTTCCCGGGACATATCGTGCCTCCATGGAAACACAAGAATAAAGTGTCCCCAACTCTCCCTCTCCATATTCTATTTAACCCTATATATTGCTAGGAGTTTAAATTAGGACATGGGGACACGGTGTTCCAATGGCACAGGAGCCTCACTCTACATTTTTACTTTATTAAGTTTTATGTCCATTCATTCAAAATTAAATTGATTAGTTCAAATGCATGAATATCTGATAATACTATTTTATCATTGTAGTTTATGATTTTTTTTCTCCTTTTAAGTGTTTATTAAACTGTCTCTTTGTAAATTTATTGTCAATTCATTTGAAACTAAATGTAATGGATGAAATTATGATCAGGGTAATAGGTGCACCCAAGCATTATCCATGAAGGAAATATGATTTAACAAAAGTTAATTACTCCATATTGATTTAGCTAGATGGGAGATTGAATATGGATGGTCTTTGGGATTTTTTTTTACTCAAAATTAAAAAAATAATAATAATAAAAAGGTTGTATATATGTGTTTGTAGGATGGGAGAATAAGTTTGGAAGAGTTCAAGGCAATGATGACAACTGGGATGGATTGGAAGATGGGGTCCAGACAATACTCCAGAGCTATGCTTAATGCTCTCAGTGTCAGACTCTTTTACAAAGATAATAACAATCTTTTCAATTAATCTTCTTTTTGATTTTTTTTCTTTCTTTTCACAATATAAGATTTTCATATCTTTTATTTTAATTTTTAAGATTAATGCCAAACTATGTAGAGAGAGTGGGTTATTTTTGTTTTATTTTTGGCTTAATTCAGAGGGTGATTAAATGTTATTTCTATTCCCTAATTATATATTGAGCCGTTAAATCTAATATTTTCCTAGTGTTTACTTCATTTATTTATATTAATTAACAACTATATTATTATATGATATATGATTGCTTCATTGCATAATTACCAATTTAATTCATATTTTGGATGTATTTCTAAGTCACCATGTGAAAAGTCAGCGTTGCTTTTTGTACAGTTTTTCTAAAATTTATCATCATATTCTGCAACAATTTTATTTCATTGTTTATTACAAATTTCAATTAAAAATAAATAGCCATAGATTCGAATATAATGTTCCAATTGAGGTGGAAAATTTTTTTGATAACGTTTCATGGTGGAACAATTTTTTTTAATGTATAATGAATTTCTTTTCGCTTAAATGGATTTTTTTTATTTTTTGGGTCCGTTTAAAAAAAAATAAAATTTATGTATAATTAGTTATTTCTTTTCATTAAGATGTTACTTTCTTCATTTGCTTAAAATATTTATTTTTTCTTGTTTTGAGTGTTCGAAAAAGTCTCATTTTTTTTAAATATATGAGACACTCTAAGTTGACATAATGAATTGATCCTTCTATATGAAAGAGAAATAATATCGCTCTTACATATTACAAACTAGAGCTCCTTTAAAAAAGATAAAATTCAGTCTTTTTAAGAAAAAATAGTTGATGTAAATATATTCTTAAGAACTTTGATAGTACTTATATAAAACTCTATTATTAATAAAATTTTATCTTAAAAAAAACTGAGGGCACCTAAATGCAATGAAAGTATTTTTCTATTATAATTCTCTTAAAATAACGTTTTTCATTTAATAACTAACATTACAATTTTATTATTTATTACTATATTTTAGTGTTATATCTCATATTTAAAATCTGTAAAAATAAATGACAAATAAAAAATAAAGAGTATACCATATACATTGAGAAAAAATGTTCAATTTCTTTTTTCGAAATCATTCACTTAATAGTTAATACATGATGACACGTAACACAATGTTTACATGCAAATAGTGGGGTGTTGGACAATTTTCTTGGATCCAAATAGCCAAAATGCCCCTTTAAAATCTTAATAAAGAAATAAAGAGAAACTCTCTTGTGAGACATGTTAATTCATTACTACGTATGTTTATTATATAGATAAAGTATGCTTATTTATAGTTAAAGTATGTTAATAATGAATCATATTATAACCCTAAAACTATATTTTAATTCACATTTATCATATTTTAAAAAATATATTTTAACAACCATTAAACATACTTTATATCTATAATAGACATACTTTAACACGTCTCACAAACCGTCTCACATATATAATGTCTCACAAGAGAATTTGTCATAAATTAAATCATTCAACTATAAGCAAACACTTATATAAAAATGTTACCTTAATTTTTATCAAAATTAATTTTTAATAAATAAAAAATTAATTTTAAGATTGATAAACTATTAAAATTTTGAATAAAAATATTACTATTCAAATTTTAATATATTATAATTTTTTAAAAAAAATTTATGTTGAGATTAATAATATTTTCATTTTATAAAATATTAGTAATTTTCTTAAAATTTCATATATTAAAAAATAATTTTATAAAATCAAATTGCATGGCCAACGAGTTTAATGAAACAAACTCTATGAAGAATTGACTATAAAAAATTATACTCCCTTAGTTTCTTTAAAGAAATTACATTTACACGAAAATTAAATAATATAATATTTTAATATATAAATTAAGAAATGTATAGATAGTAGCTATATTATGTGTGGCCTAGATATTTCATATTAATTTTTTTTGTATGAATTCTATTTAAGAAAAAAGAAATGTAACTCTTGTTTAATGTATATTCTCTAGGAGGGATGACAAAGATAAATATTAAAAAATAAATTCTAAACCACCAAATTTTTTAATTATTAATTATTATTATTATTATTATTTTTACAGGAATTCTAAACCACCAAATAAAAATAATATTACAACAGCCAAATGATTAAAAATAAAAGGAAAGATAGAATGATAGAGAAGGAAGTATCCAACCTCACCCCAGTACAGCCAATGAGATTGCAGCATTACATTTTCTGTGATGACACACATTCAACTCAACTCCACTGGTCACACATTTCTTATCTCCACTCCACATGCAAAAACCTCCCTTATATCTCTCTCCCCTCCAAAATTACCCTTAACAAAACAACCACCTCTCTCTCTCTCTCTCTCTCTCTCTCTCTCTCCACACTTCTGCACATCATTTGCGTCTCAATTCTGTTTCCAGCCACAAATTCTCAGAGATAATATTACCATAAAGTCCCCCTAACTGATGGCCACCAACGCATTCAATTCGGTGTACCACCACCACTCCCTACGGCGGCGCCACTCAATTGACTGCCCTCCCACCACCACCACCACAACCACAACCACAAACACCTTCTTCCTCCGCCCAACCTCCTCCGCGTCGCCTCCTTCCCTCTCCTTCGCCGCCGCCTCCGCCACATTTTCCACCCCGACGGCCAACCCTTCCACCTCGCAAAAGGACGTTTCCTTCGACCTTCTCCGGCAGCACCTGTCCGCGAAGGACTACCGGAAGGCGGACGAGGAGACGCGGCGCCTCCTGATAGCGCTCGCCGGAGACGCCGCCGTGAAGCGCGGGTACGTGTTCTTCTCGGAGGTGCAGTTCATCGCGGAGGAGGACCTGAAAACCATCGACGAGGTGTGGAAACGGCACAGCGAGGGGAGATTCGGGTACAGCGTGCAGAAGAAGATCTGGAAGAAGGCGAACGGAGATTTCACGAAATTCTTCATCAGAGTTGGGTGGATGAAGAAGCTGGAGATCACGGAGGTGGATCAGTACAATTACAGGTCGTTTCCGACGGAATTCATGTGGGAAATGGAGGAAGGCACGCCGGAGGGACATCTGCCATTGACGAACGCGCTGAGAGGAACGCAGCTTCTGAACTGCATTCTGAATCATCCGGCGTTCGGAGGAGAGGAAGAAGGCGATGAAAGTGATGAAGAAGAGAAGAGCATTAAACCGTTGGGTAAAACAAGCTATACTTTCTGAGATACAGAAATTCCATCTTGTAATTTCTTTCTTTTTGGAACATTAAATTAAATATATAAGGAGTAATTAAAATTGTTTTTAAGCCAAATTATTTTTATGTTTATTTTAAATACATTTTTTATTTATATTATGTTCATTTTAAATAATAACTACTTATTTTTGTTTAATCTACTAATATTAATGAATTAATTAATAAAATAATATATGCTTTACAATTATATTTTCATTAATTTGAGCATTACTTCATTTTTAATAAAATAGTAAATTTTTACAATTTATTTTTTTCGTTGTACAAAAATCTTCCACTTTACCGGTCATATGCAATTGTTTGCCAATATTTATTTATCTTCTATATCAATTCGTTTACAATATACTACTATGAAGTACCTTTTGAAACGATTAGAAATTTTCGTCCACTTGCATTTCTTTTCCTTCAATGTTTGCGTTGGTTCTCTCGTGTCTCTTGAAGCTTTCTTCAACGTTTCCGTTGGTATATTGGGATATAACATTTTATTATGAAATATATAAACTAAATTAATAAGAGTATAATATTTTTTATTGAAAAAATTGACTCAAATATAAATAGTATAAATGTCAGATTAAAAAATTAATTCTTTTAAAAAAAAATCAAAGTGTAACACTTTATTCTAAGAGAACAGCACTAGAGATATCATTTTTAAAAATGTGAAATTTGAGGGCATGATGTACTCGGGGACATGTAAGTTTTAATCTTTAATGTTTTCATTTGTTTCATTGCAATGTTTAAAATAATAAAAAAATATTCTTTCCCAACTGAATATTTTATTAATAAAAATCTTAATTTCATTGCTTAACGAAATTTATTGGTAATTTTCTGTAGGTAGAGTGGTGATGACAATTTTTTAACGACAAAAACTCAATTTCGTTGCTAATAATTTTTGGCAAATTTATATAATGATGTTCATAAGGTAATCCTCCATTCTATAAAATCCTTTATTCTATATGCACAATGCTCTTTAAAAATAAAAATAAAGTCATCCAATAACATTTTGATACAACCTAATATATCATACTTTTCTTATTTTAATTAAAGGTAAAAATTTATGTGAAATTATTTTAAGGCGTCATTTTGTGAAATGAATAAATAATTAAAAATTAATATTCAATTAATAAAAAATAATTAATAGTAAAATGAATTATTTCATGAATAATTTATAATTTAAATTAAAAGTGATAATATTTTAAAAAAAAGATAATAATTTTAATAAAAATTAATAATTAATTACAAAAGCTGGAGTGATCTCAATTTGATCCTGCTATTGCTATCCTAAAATATCAAAGTTACCCCTAAAATACCAATGAAGGATTTGGCAGAA
Organism: Pogostemon cablin; assembly: GCA_023678885.1. Classification (NCBI taxonomy): domain Eukaryota; kingdom Viridiplantae; phylum Streptophyta; class Magnoliopsida; order Lamiales; family Lamiaceae; genus Pogostemon; species Pogostemon cablin. The sequence goes on along the minus strand of CM042988.1, from coordinate 4,567,045 downwards.
ATATGTAAAATGGTCCTTTAAAAAAAATTAATTTTTTTAAACAGCCTGCAACAAAAATGTTACGGTGGTTAAATCTTCATAACCAAAAATAAAAAAAATAAATGGCAGCTTGGAATTGTTGTTAAGTGATCTACTGTAATTAGGTAGACATTTCTTACAAATTAACTAGCTGTACATCTGTAATTCTAAATGTGTAAAGATATCATTAATGTTTGGTTATTTCTAATGTAATCATATGTGTAGTCTATTTAGTGTTGTCTATGTTTACAGGATTAAGTTGCCAATGTAGTCCAGAGATTGGCCATACATAAGCTGGTGGGAGTACCAATCGTACGTGACCATCTCCATTTTTTGTCACCCATACTACTCAATTCCGCCAACTGCAATTATTTAATATTAATATATTTATATAATATGTTTCAATTAAACTTCGAGCTCTCTCCACCACTTATCTCACGCGCACGTGCATACGTTGCTGTGTGAAAATACGTGGTGGAAAGTGGCCGAGTGCACCTGTGCATCCGGTGTCGAAAAACGAGCAACTTACTCGGCCATCTTGCAATTCAAATATGACTGAATCTTCATTGAATGGAATTGGCCTTGTATGTGATACCTGCCAATAAAATGTACATTAAATTGAAAACCATTTCTGAAAAAAATATTTTAAGGTTATAAATTAGGCTTTAACCTTAGGGTTACAATATTTGTCCAACTTGTAGTCATAACTGTCTGAAAAATCTTTGTCCCCACATTCGCTATTTCGTGTTTCATCTTGTATTCCATTATTATCGAGGGGGAATCCACAGTTGCTCCATTTCCACTCCCCTTGATCCAAATGCCTTAGATACACACTTCCATCTGATCCAATTAGAAATAGATGGCTTCCTCCAAAGCAAGGTCCGGGTGCTCCAACAAGGGTCACATTAGTACGAGGCGAACCGTGTTCTATCCAGTTCCAGCCCTCGACCGAGCTCCATTGGTATTCAACGAGCCCACCGTCCTCTGAGAGCATGAAAAGAGACCCCTTCAATGATGACATTGAAGTTCTTGTGGCAGTTCCAAGTGAAGTTGACAAAACCAAGTGTTGAGATTGTGAGTGTTGGTGCCACACTTGTGTGACTTTGTTGTATTGGTATAGCCGTCCGTTCCTCCCAACGACGAACACTACGTTCTCCCGGAACCCTTCTTGATCAACTATGCTTGCTACTTTGATCCCCGGAGGGCTTTTGCAGTCTTTCCATTTGAACTTTCTTAATGCCACCTGCACGAAATCTCTACCAGCTTAACATTTTAGACGAGGTGTTATTTGATATGATATCAGAGTCATGTTAAAATGTTACAGCCACCTAACAAATGAACCCGCCTGCATGTGAGGAAGTGTGTTAGAGTAAACGATACACTTAAGGAGACTTACACTGAACTGTAACAGTCTTCCCGTTCTGCTGACAAAGAAAATTGCATCCTCTGGCTTGGCTCGTAGGGGCAGTCCTGGTATCCCGTCCCACGGAGGGCCACCCACGACTGCCCTACCCTTTCTCATAGCAGTACAGTTGATCCATGCTAGATCACTACTGCTCCTCTCTCTAACAAGAACACTACCAAACTCATCAATTACAAACAAGCTTCCATTATAGTTCCCCACAGCACCTTGAATCCCTGTTGTGTGCTGATGCCTTAGCCAAAACCAAGCATTTTCAGTGTTCAAGTATTCAAACATCAGATCATCGTCCGTTATGAGGAAAAACGACTTTGATCCCTGCATCAGACAAAGGCGAAAGAAGCTCCTATTCAATCTATCTGAGGCACCATGATCAGCTTCTAAAGTAGATAAGGTAACACCATCTGGTGACAAGTAATTCAGCTGTGTTCTGCTGTCCTTCCTCCATCTGGAGACGGAAGACGCTTCATTCGTTCCCTCTTTCGTCCCTAGGATGCAATTCGAAGGTCCACGTTCTTCAGTGCAATACTCAGCGTTCCAACCTTCTGTCTCTGGTGCATCCAATGAAGACCACACATATTTGAGCATAGATTTTCGCCTCGTGCTCACCGGAGCATTCGGACCTAGGCCGTCCCCACCGAGGCCCGATAAATGGAGCTCCGAAAGGCGACCATCATCCAATGGAAAGATGGTTCTCCCCACTTGCAATGGAAGCCCTGCAATCCCTCTAGCAGCTTTGGCATGAGGAGGATGCTTATGATTCACCCATATCTCCTCAACATCTTGAAATTGAGAACTTCCACCTTTAAAGAGAGATTTTAGTTCAATAAAATCAATCACAACTCACAAGTTTACTTCTTTTCATTAACTCATCTTTACCTATATATTTTTGAATCCTGTACTCAAACACGAATCCAGCTCGAGTAGTAAAAAGCAACGAGTTTGAATTCTCATTATGCTCGTCTTGAAAAACACACGTGATGGACGACAGTTGATGTCCGTCCGGTTTCCCACGAACCACCCATTTCCACTTCCTACGGTGCAGCCTCCTCTCAACCAACTCTCCACCCTTAATTCACATCATCATTTTTTTCTTTTCTCAAAATCACCAAATCTACACACTTGTGCACAAACTTCTGCTTATGTACAAATCTTGCTTAAAGTTTACCTTAGTCAAGAGGAAGAGCGAGATGGAATGAGGTCCGACAAGTCCATGCATCATGCAAGCCTCGACCGGTGCCAATGAAGCATGTTTTTTCGCTCCTTGTTCATGTATATGCTTCTTCCACGGAGGCTTCGACGTCTGATCATACTCATAAAGATCTCCTGCAGAACTGTGACGCAAAGTGAACTCTAATTCCATAACAAGAGTATCATTTCATATTAGTACTATCAATAGCTCATCAATGCATGATACATACAACAAAAGAAGTAAATAAAGTACTTATTCATTACCTAACAATTAGGAGAAGCCCTTGTCTAATTGTAGTTGCATCAGTTATTGCTGCTACATTTGCTCCAGGGGGGCATCCATGATTCTCCCACCTAATCACATAAGTTGTGGGGTTTGTTTGATGGCCATAAGATTTCTTGTTAACATAACAGTTAAGTTGAAGCATTATATATCACCTTGGAGGATCAACCCCAAGAAGTTCCAAAAGCAGTCCATTCTTTGAGCAGAAATACAGCCTCCTAAGTTTCACACATCAGCATCAGTTACTATAGTAAGTTTTTTTTTTTTTTTTCAGGGGAAAATTAAAATACTAGTGCTGTAAAAAAAGTGATTCAAATCTTCTATTACATTTTGATGTTACAATTTTGGTGTTATGTTTTCTGTTGCAAACCGTTTGATGAATGACAAGTGGGTGAAACACAAAATCTATACCCTAAAAGAAAAATATCAATTCTAAGGGCTACCGCACATGTGTCAATCATATACAGCGTGTAACAGGAATTATAACACCAAAATGTTACCGAGAAAAAGAAGTTAAAAAAAAAAAGGTAATTACTTCACTCACTCCCTCTCATTTGACAAAACTCCAAAAGAAAGATGAATGGAAGAATTCTGAACTGCTTCTTTACCAAATTCTGGCTTGAATTCAACCCATATTGGCTGAGATTCTTCATTCAGATGCATCTATATTCATCATCATCATACAATCAAATCCATCATGATTGACTTTTGAAGAATCCCAACTCAGCTATAAAAGGAAAGTTACCTGATACAGCAAGCCATCTTCAGACAGCGCAAGAATGGTCTGATTGAAGATGAACACAGAAACAGCATACCCAGCAGACAGGGGTAAATCATGGGGTGCAATCACCCACTGCAACCCATTCCAAAACCTCTCATATATGGACCCACTTTGTCCAGTCACCCAAATGGATGTTTCAGACATCTTAGTTAAGGAAACTCTGTTTCTGACAGGCAGAACAGGATACCAACTTCTCTCCTCTTTCTCTTCATCATCATCTCTCTTCTCCTTCTTCTCCCTCTCTTCAGAATCAGAAACACCCTCTTTCTTCCTGAGCTGTTGAATAGAATTGACAACTGTGCAGTTGCCATCAAGGCAGGAGAGGAGATCATAAGGCAGTTCAACCTCAACCCAAGTGTCTGATTGGTGGTTGAACTCCCAGAATCTGTTGTTCCTCTGCTCAAATCTTTGATCAGCATGTGGGATGATGGGATTGCAATCGGAGAGTATGGTGTTGTAATTAGAAGATAGGATTGTGTATAGGAGGATTATTGAGGAGATGATGGGCATGTTTCATGGGGGGTTGATGAACAAGTGGTGATTTTGTTCAAATGGCATATGGGGCAGAGCAGACAAGACTACACTAGAAAAGAAATAGCAAGGACAAGCCAAGTACATAACTTGGCAAAATTTCTTACTAACCCCTCCAATTGGAGGGAGAAGGGAGGGCGTGTAACATACGTGCGTGTGAAAATATTGTAAGAAAATATATGGGGTGTAGTTTAGGGAGGGTAGAAATATTGTAAGAAAACGCCCTAATCCTTATTTGATTTTGTAATTCCCCTTCCTATTTCATAATTTATTTTCTATTAATGATCATTAAATCTTGGGGCATATAATGAAAATTTAAACTTTTATTACGACACATGTCAAGAACCTATTACATGGAATAGGAGATGAAACATAAAATAAAATATGAAAAAATATATGGGGTGTACTTGTAGACTTGTAGTGTGTGAAAAACTTGTAAAAAAATGTGAATATGTTTCATACCCCTTTCAAATGGGAAAGCACTATTTTACCCACTGAAAAGTAAAAATATTTTTCTATCCACTTTTAATATATATTCCAAGATAACCTTTTTATGTTGTTGGTGATCCTAATTTAATTTATTAGACTCAACTTTTTTGTTTATTCAATGAAATTATGTATCTCTATTGGATGACCAAGAGTACATTTTATTTCAAAAGAATATTAGTTTACTTAAGTATTATATTTTTATTGAAATGATGGTTGAAATATAAAAAAATATTAATGCTAGAGTTAGAAAATTATTATTGTTTTGGCAAATCCTCCTGAGGCATAGGTTGTGCTATCTCCAATCCTATTAATACTCTATATTTAGTAAAGATGTTTAAATTAAGGGACCATAGAATTACATTATAAATTCAATTTATAAGAGACTAATTCTATTTTATTATTATTATTTTGAAAAAATCAAAGATATTACTTTTTTATGTTAAAATGTATATTACGTTCAATTTTAAAAATTTTCATAACATTTAAAATACTACTTTTAGCGTTGGTTGGGGCTGATCACCTAATTTTACATTTTCATTAATTATATATATATATATATATATATATATATATATATATATATATATATATATATATATATATATATATATATATATATTGAAGTAAAATGGTTTGGCGGGGCTAAAGTCCTACTAATATATAAAGAGGCCACGTCATTCTTATTATAAATACTCCGTTATCAACTATAAAATCCAACAATATTTAGTTAATAAGTGCAAAATATGATCTCATGTGCCGTAAAATATATAAAGTGTTTCTATGACATTAAATTAGACATTGTTTTCTCAACGGAGAAATATCTATATACGAGCTGTATAATTAATGATTATTATAATATATATGTATACTTAAAATATAATAAATAACTAATGAAAATAGAATTGTTAAAAGTTCGAAACCCGTAAGATTTGCCCGATTAACCCTAAAAATAATGTTAGAATTTCAATTTTACACTCTCTCTATATATATATATATATAATCCGGTTTTTTTTGCCCGAATTGATTAGTCACGGGTTAATCAGGTTAGCACATTTCATTATAAGACAAACTTCCTTCATCCTTTTCTTTTTCATTCATTTTCTTACTCTAAACCACTCTTTTATTTTTTAAATAAAATAATACTTAAATAAATATATTAAAATAAATTTAATTATCACAAATTTTATTAAATAATGTGAAAGAGTAAACATACAAATTTTATTAAATAATGTGAAAAAATAAACGTAACTGTCTCAGATGAAGGAAGTATCAATTTAGATCCCAATACATAAATAAATATATATATATATATTATATTATTTATAAAAAACAATTAGCAAGTGTCTTGGCTGAAGTGGTCCATGCACACGTGTATGGCATTTATTGGACGATAAATGCATGTTTTTAGGCTATAATTTTGTCAACTATATACTATTCACCAGTGTAATTAACTATAAAGTAATAATAATCAAGGGAAACATGTTGTAGGGTTTGCTAATAACTCTAGTCAAAAGTAACATCATTAGTTATTGAATCTTGATGTATGGTTTGTATTATTTTTACAATAACAGTAACTTAATTTCAAATCCAACTTACAAATATTAATTTTCAAATCTTTTTTTGTCATCTAATTACAATGATGACTATGGTAGCCACCACTAATTTTGTGCTAAATATATTGGTTTACATTAATGAGAAGGGCAAATTTGGGAGAGGGGTTTTCTTTAGTTTGGGTAAAGTGATGTCTGATAGAAACTGGAAAAAGATCATATCTGAAAGAATTGAGATTCACTATTATTTAATTGTTTTATTTTTTTACCAAAAATATAAAAGATAAAAATTAAAAGAATTGGATTCAGTTTATTATGACCCCACTTGAGATGACCCACCTTTAATTAAAGTGGGGGATCAATCTGAGTGTGATTCCATTAATTGTAATTTTCTTTATAGAAATACTTGGTATAAGTGTTATCATTTCAAAAGTATTAGGAGTACTTTTTAAAATATTAAGTAAAGTATTATTTTTAATAAAAATTGAAGTAGTAACTTATTACTTATTATAAATTTATAATATAAAAGGGAGTAATACCTTTTCTTACTAAAATTTTACTTTCTAAAATGATGAGTATTATTTTTCAAAATATTTGCTCCTCTTCTGAAAAATTACTCCACTTATCAATATAATAATAATAATACCAATAATATATACTATATATATATATAAAATATTTTTTTTAAGTAACACTACATCGTACTCCATATAAGATTATAAAGGTGCGTAGAGGTATTTGCTATATCCATATTGATTAAAAATTTTAACCTAAAAAGTTAAATTATCGTGCATATGATGATAATTTATATGGTATCGCGAATTTTATTTTTACATAGTTAAAATTTAAACAACAAAAAACCCATTTACTTAGTACACTAACATGTACTCACCCCAAACGTTCCCATTTAATTAATCATTTTGAATTTCCATTTAAAAAATATTCATTTTTTCATTGCTCATCACTCATTATTAATTAATACAACTAACAACTACACATAAAATAATAATATTTTTTAAATTACGTAAAAAAAAGACTATCTTTGGAGTAAACGGAGAACGTACTATATATATATATATATATATATATATGAAGGTGTCAAAATTTGCGGGTGGACGATCTACCCTAATTCACTATTTTGCGGGTTGAGGGTGGACGATCTACCCTAATTCACTATTTTGCGAGTTGAAGTGCGACCAGTGACGAGATTATGTGGATTAGATTAATTGTGGGATGAGACGGGTTGACCCAAATGGACAAAATTTTATTTATATATCTTTATATGATTTAAAATTTAAATTAAAGTGAACATATAAAAATAAAAAATCGCAATGAACTGAGCATTAACAAAAATATTACTCCATAAAAATCAATTATTTTTTGAATTAAACTTGGTGATCAGTTATTGGCGGGCGGACTTCGTCAAGACAAGTCATATACAATGTGGGCTATTTGGGGTTGATTAGTCGGATGTACATTTTCACACCCCTATCGTATACTCTCTTTTTAATTGATAAAGTACTGTTTTTTTTGTATTACTCTCCTCGTTATTAGATAATATACTCATTTGTTTTTTTATGTGAATTAAACAGTATTATTATTTGGTAAAAGTTCCTGTGTTTCCGGAAACACCATGTCTCCAACTCTCCCCCTCCATATCCTATTTAACTCTATGTATTGCTAGGAAATTAAATTGAGTTTAAGGATATGATGTATATGGGAACACAAAAGCTAAATTGAGATTGGGGACACGGTGTCCCGGGAACACAAGAACTTCACTCTTATTATTTTATATAAAGTGGATAATTGTATTAATAGTGAGTGATTTGTATATGTCGGATCCTTTTGTTAAATTGGGAAAATGAACATCTTTAAAATAAACGACAAAAATGATAAAATGATTCGGTTGTAGAAATATATAAATTCAGTTAACCATCCAAATCGAGCAATTATATATCAATTCATTAGTGGTTTGAATTATAATGCTCTTCAAGTCGATATTGAATATCTGGAAAAAAATAAAAATCAAAATTTTCGATGAAAATTTTCATTGTTAAAATAAATTAATGGTGAAATAAACTACTTTAACAACAAAATATTTTGCAGTTATTTAAATTATCGTTTTCTTGTGGTGTATATCTAAATTTGAATATTTAAACAACCTCTCACACTTGCTAACTCCGAATTTAAAAGAGGGGTGTTTTTTTGTCAATTGTTCTTAAATATTGCAAGGAAGTTGTAATAATCAGCTTAGGTAAGAAACCACAAATTTCTCCATGAGAGTGTCATTTATTGATTGAAATAAAAACAAGAACCCAGGTGTGGGATTCCTTCACAAATCACATCACTATCTCTATCACAAATAAAAATTAATTACTGTAATTAATTTATTAATTAATAATCTTAAATTAAAAGTTTTTTTTGTGGACATAGTTTGTTTCACTATAATTATTTTTATACCGTCATTTTGATGCTCACGCTGCTGCTCACTCTTGCCTAGAAACTTAAATTTCTTTTATTCTTGTTTTAAATTTCTCGTTTGAGATTCCTCAGTTCACTTTTCAAAAGCTCTGTTGCTAGTTTAAGGGTGTGTTTGGTTAAACACTTTTACACAAGGAAATGGTAATAGTGATGTCGTAACACACGAATTAATATATTTGGAGATCCATGATCCGTTGTTCAAACCGAAATTGTTGCCTTAATCATTTCTACTCACATTATGTGTATGAGTTCCTAGAATACTATTTATAGGTGATGAAGACATTGTTGGCGGCAGCTTGTTTTTGAGAGATTCAAATAATATCGATTACGCCTAGTATACGTAGTATCAAGGCAATCATTTTCTTGTTCACGCTTCCGCTACGTCAGTTGGTATCAAAGCCTGGGCACTACGCCTCCCCGTCGTCAGCCTCCTGCTGCTGGTCAGCGTGATGACGAAGTGGGCGCTTTGGGTCGCCAAGTTGCAGCTTTGACAGCCGGGATGGAGGATCTCTGCCACCTTATTACCACTGCACTTGATTGGTCGTTATTAGTTGGGATGACCAATTAAAGAATTTATCGAACCACTAGGAGGAAGACACTAGAGCTTAAGCGATCTCAAGTTTATCGTGATTTTATAAGGACGACAGAATAGGAGGATAGATGCAAATAAATGCAATTAAACTAATGCAAGAAATAAAGATAAAATGAATGCAAAGATAAATGAGTTCCAAGTGATGCAAGGATGAGATTAGCAATAATCATGACATAGATAACAAAGTAATCATGCAATTAATTATATTCTATCATGGACAAGGCATATGAGTGATCACTAATTCCACCTAAACTCTCTACCAAGATGTACATGATGTTGACCCTCAATAAGGCTCTCAAACGCACATAGGATTAGGACCAAAGTGAACACTTCCCACTAGGTACTAATTACTCTACGAGTTCCTTAACAAGGTACTAAATCATATACAATATTCCTTTTTAAGGTACTATGAATTCACTAATAGCTTGGGTCTCCTCATCTAATCAACTAATCTCACTATTAAGCTAATCAAATGTTCTATCAAAGAGTTCCAAATTTATAAGGATATATCTATCTCATTCTAAATTAATGCACATGAAGTGTATGCTGAAATGATTCAATGAACTATTCAAAATATGAAATTGATCTACCAATCTAATCATATGCCTATGACAATTAATCACACAAATCAATCATATACATCAAGCAATTAACAATCAATAATAGAAATAGCACAAAGCTCATTCAAGATTAAAATAAATTTGCATAAAAACTAAATTATCCAACATCAATCATGGAGCTAATCTCACAAAGGAGATTAGTCTCTCATAGTCACAAGAAATTCAAAATAGATATTAAAGTCCTTACAAACCATGATCAACTATAAAGAAAGTCACAAAATTAGAATTAAATTCCCCCTTTGAAGGTCTTCAATGGAGATCTTCTTCTTCTTTTTGTGATCTCACTCTCCCTTACTTCCTTGATCACTTGGATGGTGGATTTGATGGAGGGGATCAAATGTAGATGGATGAATGGATGAAATTGATGGTGTGAAGTGGAGGAAAATGGTGTGTGATCCCTTTTTCCAATCTAAACTTCGAGACAAAGCAGCCAAAAAGGAAATTAAAACCGATTTTGTGCAGAGGTGGCGATTTTCACTAAAATTCGACCGAATTTTCACGAGCATGGTCGGATTTTTCTGTCAGTGTGCTCAGCTTCCTTTGCTCTGTGTCGCCCCTGTTTTTCCTAAAAATTCACAAAAATTCGACCGAATTTTTGTGCAAGGGTGGAATTTTTGTGACAGCTTCGCGCTGCTTCACTATTTCGTGCATAACTTCCACATCCGATCTCCGATTTGAGTAATTTTTGTGCTCACGCGATCATCTCTTTCTTGGCTTTATATCCACATAAAGAACTTACAAAAATTCTAACATTTGAAGGTGTTACAAGTCATGCAAAGTGGCACACCATTCTAATCATAACTTTCTCATTTGGACTCCGAATTGAGCTCTGTTTTTTCCTACATCTTCCTCTTCACTTCTAGAATCCATTTATGCCTGAAAATTATATAAAATAACCCAAAGTACCAATTCTCTAAATATTTACCAATGTCGCGCAATTTAAGGCACTTAATCATGAAAATCACACATTTATCATTTCAAAGTATAAATCTCCATATGAACATAAATCACCACCAAAAGACATACAAGAATAATAAAAATAAAAGAAAATACATAATAAAAAGACACTAAAATCTAGGTAAAAATGACACCAATCAACCCCCCAAACTAAAAGTGTTGCTCGTCCTCGAGCAACAAAATAAGAAAACAAGAGGAGAAAATTTCACCTAGAGAAAAACCTAATGAACATAAGTAATAACACATCGATAGCAATAAGAACCACAACTTATGCTAAGTCATCCTACAATATTAAACTCGTAACATGCAAAAAAATATTAACAAGTTCAATCACAAGAGAATAAAGTATAATATAGTCCCTTTTTGGTCCAAGCCTCACATCGGATAACAATTTCACTCAACACTCTATAATTTAGGTAAAACAATACTCATCAACCGATTGACTTGACTCACTATAAGCTTTCTCGTTGTCTATATTCACAATCCTTCAAAGTTTCAATCAATGATCAAAAAGTCTTTAATTAGGGATGTAATGATAGACTCTTTGGTAGGGTAGGAAGAATATGGTTAATAGTGACTAATCACGTGTAAGTAATCAAAGAGGTAGTTACTTTCTTCAACTTCTTCACTTTTCCTTCTTCCTTTCTTATCTTTGAAAATCTCAAGCACTATTCATCATCTTTATTCTTTGTATTAAGCTCTTTATGATGCATGCTTCCTTCTTTTGACTTTTGTTTGCCTTGAGCATCTTGATGTTGCTTTGCTCATTCTCGAGTTTTAAGGTTGCATGTACATTCTTATTTTTACTCTTTTCATCATTTTTCTTGCTTGTTTATCACTTTCTTTTCTTCTTTTGTCATTCAATCAATCATTTCTAGCTACCATCTCCCCAATTACTCACCCAACGGGTATATATAAGGCTCATGTGGGTAATCAAGGCTTGTAATGTGCTAAATTCACAAGAAATAAGCTTATAGGCTCAAAGTGGTTGACTAGGGATGATGTTTAAGGTAAGGAAATATATGACAATGACTATAAATAACAAGGATGACCTTAGATCATATCATTCTGTGATTCATGACGGTCGATTGAATACATATGCTTTTATTTTTGAGGGGACAAAAATTGTGTTGCATGCGGCCCCTCCAAAAACTCCTACTCCTAATTCAGTTATGTTATTGTCTCACTCTGAATTTTTGTGTGAGTCGTCCGCTGTTCCCTTGTTACTTTTGTTGGTGGGGATTGAGAGTGTTGCTACATAATCTGTTGTTTCCCCAATACTCCAGGATTGTTGGATGAATTTGTTGATGTTTTTTCTGATGAGTTGCCCTTGGGTTTACCCCCGTTACGAGATATACAGCACCAAATTGACCTGGTGCCAGGTGTTTCTTTGCCGAACCGTCCTCATTATCATATGAGCCCAGTTGAACATGAGGAGTTATGAACACAGGTCAAAGAGTTATTATCTCGTGGCTCCGTACGATAGAGCCTTAGCCCATGTGCTGTGTCGGCATTTCTTATTCCAAAGAAAGATTCTTCTTGGAGGATGTGTGTAGACAGTCGTGCGATTAACAAAATTACTGTTTGGTACAGATTTCTCATTCCTCGTTTGGATGATCTTCTAGATCAGCTGAGTGGCGCTACTGTGTTTAGTAAGCTGGATTTGCGTAGTGGATACCATCAGATCCGTATACGCCCTGGGGATGAGTGGAAGACAACTTTCAAGACACATGAGGGTTTGTTTGAATGGCTTGTATTGCCCTTTTGTCTCTCTAATGCACCAAGCACTTTCATGCGAGTCATGAATCAGACATTGCGATTATTGATTGGTAAGTGTGTGGTTGTATACTTTGATGACATTCTGGTGTATAGTTGTTCTTTGGAGGACCATATTCTTCACCTTCGAGCTGTGCTTTCTATTGTATGTGAGGAGAAATTCTACGCCTCTCATAAGAAATGTGTTTTTGGAATGGACTTGTTATTATTTTTGGGGTATATGATCACATCTGAAGGCATTCGTATTGATAACTCAAAGGTACAAGCTATTCGTGATTGGCCTTCTCCATCTTCAATGACAGAAGCTCGAAGCTTTCATGGTCTAGCTTCTTTCTATTTCTGTTTTATTGCCCATTTTAGTGCCATTATGGCTCCAGTGACATATTGTATTGGGATGAAACCATTTGTGTGGACAAGAGCTGCTGAGTCCGCCTTTCTACAGATTAAAGAGCGCTTGATGACAGCACCGATTTTAGTTCTACCTGATTTTTCTCAACCTTTTAAGTTGTCATGTGACGCGTCCAAAGGCGGTATTGGGGATGTTCTCACCCAAGGGGGACATTCTGTGGCTTTCTTCAGTGAGAAAATATCAAGTCCTCGATCTCGTTACAGCACATACGATATGGAGTTCTATGCTGTTGTTCGGGCAGTTCGCCATTGGAGACATTATTTGTTCCATCGTGAGTTTGTTCTCTATACTGACCACGAGGCCCTTCGTCATGTAGCTACCCAGGATAACCTATCGACAAGACATGCGTCGTGGGCTGCCTTTCTATAGAAGTTCATATTTGTGTTGAAGCATCGATCTGGTGCGTCAAATAGGGTCTCTGATGCACTAAGTTGTCGTGCTTTGGTGTTATCAGATCTTCGGGTCTCAGTGCCAGGCCTTGAGTTATTGGCTGAGGCGTATGAAGAAGATAAATTCTTTGGGCTCGTTTTGGCGCTTTTGGCAGCTGGTGATGATTCTAATTTTGTATTGTGGATAGATTATTGTTTAAAGGGACTCGCCTTTGTGTTCCAGATACTAGTCTTCGTTTGCAGCTTATTAGGGAGCTCCATGGTACAGGTCATATAGGGAGAGATCGTACTATTGAACTTGTGAAGCAGTCATATTTTTTGCCTACGTTGATTCGGGATGTTACTCGGTATGTCTCCCGTTGTAGGATTTGCCAAGTATCGAAGGGGACTGCGACTAATGCTGGCTTATACCGGCCTTTACCTATTCTATCTTCTCTATGGATAGCTATTAGCATGGATTTTGTGTTGGGTTTACCTCGCACTCAACGCGGGAATGATTCGATTTTTGTGGTTGTTGATCGATTCTCTAAGATGGTGCATTTCATTCTGTGTAAGAAGACGATGGATGCTGTTCGGGTTGCACAACTATTCTTTATAGAGGTCTATCATCTTCATGTCCTACTTTCCTCCATCGTCTCTGACCGCGACACTCGGTTTCTCAGCTTCTTCTGGCGGAGTTTATGGCGTATGACCAATACCCGTCTTGAATACAGTAGTGCGTATCATCCCTAGACAGATGGACAGACTGAAGTGGTAAACCGTTCCTTGGGCAACTTATTACGATGTTTGGTGGGGGAGCATCTGCGTTCATGGGATATGCGGTTGAGTCAGGCAGAGTTTGTTCACAATTCTGCTGTTAACCGTAGCACGGGGTTGGCTCATTTTCAGGTGGTGTATGCAGTGATTCCTAGAGGTCCAGCTGATTTGTTTTTGTTACCTTCTCCTATACGGGTTGATGCTACGGCTGCGGACATGATGGAGGAACTTCGTAGTACGCATCGAACGACTCGAGACCATCTTATTGCATCGACTGAGGCTTACAAGGTGGTTGCTGATAAGGGATGTCGTGCCCTGGAGTTTGAGCCTAGGGATTTTGTTTGGCAGTATTGACTCGTGATCGTTACCCCGCATATAAATACAACAAACTTGCTGCTCGGAAGATTGGTCCTTTGTCCCAATGCATATCGGTTGCGCCTCCCTTCTCATTTTCGTACTTCAGATGTTTTCAACGTGAAGCATTTAATTCCATACACGGGAGATAATGATGATGACGTGGAAGAGATTTTGGGTTCGAGGGCGAACCTTTTCTTGACGGGGGAGAATGATGTCGTAACACACGAATTAACATATTTGGAGGCCCATGATCCGTTGTTCAAACCGAAATTGTTGCCTTAATTATTCTACTTTAATTGTTGTATTAGATAAATCCCATTATGTGTATGAGTTCCTAGAATACTATTTATAGGTGTTGAAGATATTGTTGGCAGCAACTTGTTTTTGAGAGATTTAAATAATATCGATTATGCCTAATATACGTAGTATCAAGGCAATCGTTTTCTTATTCACGCTTCTGCTACGTCAAATAGGAATAAAATTTTAAGTTTAGTGAGCAACTATGATTCCTAATTTGATATCCCAAAGTTAGGAATCACCATTCCCCAAGTTTTTGAGTTCACCATCATTCCATTCCATTTGCACCCTTCGTTCTTTTTTTATTTTTTTTCTTAAAATTATTTTTAATTTTCTAATTTAAAATTTATTTTAAACAAAAAATAAATTTTTATTCAATAAATCTTTTAAAAAAAAAACATGATTTTGATTTCATCCAAAAAATGAACCAAACAAAATAAATGATTATAATAGTGATTCTAAATATTAACCAAACACTATACTTAGAGAGTATACGTTTGGAGGGAATAAAAGTAGCACAGTGAATTTGATTCCCCAAAATCTAGAAATGGCCCATTCCTCCCAATTTGGACATCTATCACTTTCATACCACACCCATGAACATGTTAATCAAAATTTAATGATATAAAATTTTTATTATAAATTATAAATAATAAAATAATAATTTTCTTTTATAAATAATAAAATTCCATTAAAATAAAAAATTAATTTGTAAAAATTATGAATCGGTTCCTATAGAATTTGATACCAAACAGAATCAATAGTAATAAAAGTCATTCCCTACTATCAACCAAACAACATAATTATAAATAACAAACTCATTACCATTCCATACTACTATCACTATTATACTCATTCCGATTCCTTCCAATAAATCAAACGCTCCCTTATAATGCCCATACCTATTCTCTTTCTTCAATACTTTCATTCTCATTCTTATCCTCATTCCTCAAAACATACCAAACACATGCTAAGTAGTTAGTATAACTTCACTCTATTTACCTAAGTGCCTGATAATGTACCTATATCCTATGTCTAATTATGCCGTGTGCCGTTTCAACTAATTTTTCTGGTGGTTTCATGCATAGTTGTTTTAATTGATTGTTTTTTGGTGGTTTCAGACATTGTTGTTTAAACTTATTTGATCGACGAAATTTGAGCCAAAGCAATGTGAATTGATCGAGGAGTTTGCTAAATAACATTATGAAATATAATTTTAGGGTATGTATTTAATTAAAGAAGGATATTTTAGACTTTTAAAAAATATATTTTTTAATTGTATAATTATAAGGTGTGTATTTAATAAAATAGGTGCAATATATAAACCAACCATATTTTCAATAATGGGATGACTAAAGAATTATACCTAATTCCCTGTTGTCCTACAGTATTGGGACGAGTTTGCTTGCCGGTTCAAATCGGGTCTGATACCCGACTCGGATTTCTCACCGGGTGGCGGTCCGAGTTTGAATTCGTTAATTTTACTTTTAAATCTAAAACCCTAAAATCGAACCATTCTCTTCATCCTCGTCTACATTCCATAGCAATTTATGATGGAGCAGAGGATGGCCAATGCGTGGTGGGTGACTGTGAATGATAAGAAGTTCATCGAGTCTTCCCTGCATTCAGACATTAGAATCGATGGACGAGGCCCTTTTGATTACCGAAATGTCACAATCCAGTTTGGTAGGTAAGAAATTCTCTACATCATTGTCCGGATTATCTATTTTTCGAGTTCTCCTTGTTGATGAGAGATTTTACTGGTTGTCAGTTTAAAGTCGTTGCTTATTTTGTTAATACGAGCATACTCTTTGCTGTAGACTTGTGATTTTCATTCGATAACTTTGAACATTGGCTTTAATGCTTTTTGTATCTCTTGAAAATTTCTCATTACCTCTTGTCCGGGGTATTTCAAGAGTCATTCAACGTATAATTCAGCTTTACTATTGACAAAATTCTTATGCTCAGAATTGTTTTAAGATTTAAGTATTTGTAATGTTAGTTCTCTTGTAGTGAGATATACTTAAAAAGAAGATACAGATGTATTGACGTTTTTTAGCCTTTGGGCTGCATGAACAATGTATTCTCTAGACCTCTTTCGCAGCTTTTATCTTGTTCTCCTCTTCGTTTACAACAACTCTGACTGGTGTTTGTTGGTTAATCAGATTGTTGGTTTCCATGGAATTGGAGCAAACTGAGATATGACGAAAGGAGTTAAATATTGCTGGATTTTTTAATATTTTTGTATTATGGCATTTAATGCCAATCATTATGGTAATATTGGTAGATAGAGTATAAGGGGATATCCTTATAACATGTTGCCAAACTTCATGTTTTTTTTGGGGTCATTTGCTTTGTCATCTTTCGATACCCTAGGATTAGAGTTGTGTTTGATATCATTTTCCAGCTTTGAAAATCTAGATGTTTCTTTTCATCTTCTTTGATACTTTCATGGGTTTATTAACAGTGAAGATGGCTCATCAGAGGTTCAGCTGGGTCAGACTCGTGTATTGGGGTTTGTAACTTGTCAGCTAGTGCAACCTTATAAAGATCGCCCCAACGAGGGAACTCTTGCAATTTTTACTGAATTTTCTCCCATGGCTGATCCTTCATTTGAGGTAGGTCGTCCTGGGGAATTTGCTGTGGAGCTGGGAAGAATAGTTGACCGTGGATTAAGGTAATGTATGATGCAGTCCTGTTTGTTCATGTGAAATTGCCTGTTTTTCCAACGAGTTCATGGAATTATTATTGGAATTATGGTATGAACATTTTCTGCTTTGTTGAAATTGAGTAAAATGTGATAAAGACTCATTTTATTCAACCTTATAATTCATTATTTTTTTCCATATGATAGCAAATGGGATTAACTGAGATGCTCACAGCCTCACACTCACATGTTCTATGTTGAATAATTAGAAGTGTTTTACAGGGAAAGCCGAGCTGTGGACACAGAATCACTTTGTGTTGTTGCTGGGAAATGGGTGTGGTCAGTTCGTATAGATCTCCACATTGTAGACAGTGGCGGGTATGACTGTAAAATCCAAATTCATGATTTATATGCTTCTGCTGGTGTTATACATAATCTTACTAACATCCTTTTTTTTTTTTTTTTTTGCTTGAGGACAGAAATCTGGTTGATGCTGCCAATATAGCGGCATTGGCTGCTCTCTTGACGTTCAGAAGGCCAGAGTGCTCATTGGGAGGAGAAGATGGTCAGGATGTCATAATACATCCACCTGAAGTTCGTTCTTTTTCCTTCTATAGAAATGCATATATATAAATTATGATGTAATTAGTTTCAGTTTTCGCATATATACATTATGGATTGATAGAAAAGAGATTCCTACTCTGTAAAACATAAATTTGCTTCTTCTGTTTGCTGGGAAACTTAGCCTTTGACGACAACAGTATGCTCTTAATGCATAGATTTTTCTTGTTCATTAATGTTGCCTTAGCTCTCTTATTGAATATTGATGTTGGGTTTTGGTGATTGCTTAAAGTGTATATGTTGAGCTTCTATTTTTTTATTTTTTTGGGTGCTATGACAGGTAAAGGAACCACTACCATTGATTGTACACCATTTCCCAATAGCAGTTACCTTCGCATTCATCGGTGGTGAAAGCACAGCGGTAAACACGGACAAGAGCTTTTTCCTTTTATATTACATGTATGCTATCTCATCTTTTAGTTGTCACATCTGTATTACTTATGCTTGTAACATCTACCGCTAGGTAATTGACCCATCACATTATGAAGAAGCTGTCATGGGAGGAAAACTGACTGCTACTTTGAACACAAATGGGGATATCTGTGCAATTCAGAAAGCTGGAGGAGAAGGTGTTATGCAAAGTGTTATCATGCAATGCTTGCGGATTGCATCTGTAAAGGCTGCCGATATTACTGGAAAAATTAAGAAAGCGGTCAGTACTGTTTTGATAAATTATCGCTTCCTGTGAGATATATTAATGCTTCTTATTCTTATGAATGGTTTCGTATAAAACATAATTTTACATTTGTTTACACCAGGTTGCAGATTATGACATAAATAGACATTTGAAAAAGATCAAAAGACGCCCTGATTCCATTGATTTCAATAATAGATTGAAGGACGTGCAGGAATCTAAGTTGAAAGATGAAAGCAACACGAGAGATAACAAACGTAAAGCTTTAGTTGATGGGCCAATTAGTTGGTAATTCTTTGTTCTACTATTTTCAGACATTTTTTTTTATGATGTGTCCATTTCTTGAATTCCTTTTTTGCTATTTGATTTGAAATTTCCTTCACCACTAAATGACCATACATGCAAGCCAATTATGTGTATATTTGTCTTTTATGTTTTACATGTATCTTGTTTTTCTGCATTGCAGTACTTATTTCTCGACAACTAATGTTGTCACGGAGCTGTGATTTATGTTACAGATAGAGCTGTAATTTATGTTACAGATAGAGCTGTGATTTATGTTACAGATAGGCTCTAATCCTTGGGGAACTCAAATTTGCAATGTTGCATGATGTATGCTGTTCAATTTGTGTAATATGGGTTGTAGCATCAGTTGACTAATCGTATTTTGTGCTGTCAATTTATTTAGGCTGTACTAAGCTAAGCTATTGGTCAATGCTTTTTTAGTAAGGAATATATTGTGCTATCACAAAAATAGTACATCATTAATCATTAACAATAAGCGTATAATTGATCTTTAAAAAAAAATTCTTGTTCAATCCATATAATATGAGGATATCAATGATGATGAATTGAAGGCATCTCTTGCGTCAGAGGTATTACATTGATATTTCTGTGTTGCATTCACAGGTTTATTTTTTGGAATCCTTGAACTGTTTCTTGGGATTTTTAGTTTTGAATTTAATTTGCAGTCCTTTAATATCCTTCCCACATCAAATTAGTTATTGTTTCTAACAGTACACCCTTTTTGACAGAATGTGTACGAAGATCATCGGTTGCAGTAATGGACAAAAGTTGGTGTGGAATGCTCTTTGGGAGTGAACTAGGAGAAAGTGTAAATTGTGGAAGGAGGGCAACAAGTTATCCCACCTAGGCTGGTAACATTTCTCAGGAGAAAACTCGGGGTTCTTCACTGCTTCGTGCAGGGCTTCGTCCCCCATTTTAGCATTCCGCGGTGGTTTAGTTGTGATTCAGTATCCATCTTAAAGTAAGACTTGGTTCTCTGGTTGGTTTCAAATTTCTGCCACAGAAGTGACAGTTATTCTTGGGTTTAGATTAGCAATGATGTAGCAGGTACACTGGTAGCATATATCCTATCTGGGGGTTTAAATTAAATTGTGTAAATTGATTGATAAAAATGCTCCAATTAGTTGATTTACCTCCATACTTAGATAAATCATAATTTTTGATTATATAGATATAACAAATTAACAATTATGACCATACACAAGTTCCAAATCATGGGCGTGTTCGTTTCCTGTGTATTGTAATTAAACTAATTGCAATGTGAAATTCAGACCAATTAAGACACTTTCATTTATAAGATGAGAACACACCAACTGATTAAAAAGTATAATTTTTTAGTCCATAAAAATCACTTGTAATTCCCTGGATCCATTTCTCGAATGATATTTGATCTAGTTATCATTGTTTTAAAGATGCATCACAAATCAAATCCGGATAGTCATTCGATATAAGGAGTGCATGGTGGTTCTTTTGAAATAGAAATAAAAAATGAGCCAGTAAATACAGATATAAATCTCACGTGTCCGTCATTAGAAGGAGCGAAGCAGCATGAACACGACAAATGTATCCCAAAATCCAAATCAAGCATAAACACAGTGAAGCAGCATATGCGGACACCAGTAATTGTTAGTGAATAACCATGCACTCACCCTTTATATATGATTTATCAGTTAGGCAGCATACAAGTTTCTTTTTCTGTCAGTCGAAGAATTCTTAAAATTGCAAATCTATGAATAGACTTGACTCAAGCAAATAAGTGAAATACTAGCATCGTTTCTAGGATGTGTAAATTAACTGGAATAAAACAAAGCTTAGTGACAGAAATAGAATCCTAGCAAAACTCAGTAGTCAACGCAGAAGCTTATGCACATTAAGATTGCAACAAGGATTGCAGGTCATTCGACAACATATGATAATGGCACTCACCCTATATGCCTTGCTTATTGTGAGCTGACAGATCCTGCACTCTTGCTTCGATTTCCTTTATATTATTGCGAATGATCTGAACTTTTGATGTTAAATGGTCATTGTGATTCTCAACATCTTTCATTAGAATAAGTAGTTGCTCTCTATATGCAGCACTTAGACGTTTCTTTACTCGCAGTTCAGCTGTTAGTTCTTGAATTCTTTTGTCTTTCTCGTCCTACAAGAATTGCACAATTCAAAACATGTCAGATGCTTGAATAGAGAAACATTCAAAGAGGGCACTTTGTTTGAGAATTCTAAAATTTAATACACATCATGATTAACTGAGACTTTTTTTGATTAAACTAAACCAAATCACAACAGGTTAACAAGGGATCAAATTTGCAGATATAATGCAAAGAATGTCCTAAAGTAATCAGAATTCGACTTAACGAGGGTTTTTTTTTTCTTTTTAATAAATACTTCAGAGATCAACTTTCTTCAAATCCACTTCGTATAGCATCAAGATGAGTTCTTACACACCAAGTTTAGGTTTGGCAGGGAGTCCATATAACAGAGTATGACAATCAGAGCAAGCAAGTGAGCAACTGATGATTTTTCCATGGATACTTTTAGAAGGAAATACAGAAATATAGAAGCCCAACAGAAATCAAAACAGCCATGCACTAAGATAAAGGATTTGCTAATAAATCATTTGGACATGAATCCACTGTCTGTACATCGAGCACTCATTTATTATGCAAATTTTCAGTTTAATTTCACCCCCTAATAGTAAAACTAAATAATGCTAAGAAAGGAGTGTCACAGATCTTAAATTTGAAATCTGCTAAAAACTGTATGCATACAGCATACCAAAAACTATAAATAGTATATTCAATGAATATTTATCAATTTATTATCATCTGTGCAAATCATATTAGCTAATTCCCTATTTATCTTCCTGGAAAACAGACTGAGCTGTTGTTCAACTTTTTCAGGTTGTACCATCTCTGAACAACCCAGAGTTCTGTTATCATGAAGAGAAGGCAAAGAAATTACTATTTGGTTACATTTAACTCTATAATTGGTAAAAACTTTCAATTTTTTAATTTGAACCATACAAGAACATTGTCGTACAATCACAAGAGTTGAGCAAACTAGCAAATTGCAACAATTTTCTAAGCCTTGCGAAAACCATATGAAGTCTACCAAAGAAAGAATGCCAATAAACATTGACCTCTAAAGATCTGTTGAAGCTAGATGAAGCAATAAGCAACCCACATATAATCCAAGTTCTTAAACTCATTAAAGAAAATATAACTTACTAAAGAGTCTTTCATCACAAAACGCATTCATTACAATCTTCCATGCTTCGATACCATTTTCTCTATTATAATAAATTGGCTAATAGATTTACATAAAAAATGCAACAAGAAGAATTTTACTGAGTGTAAACATGGTACTGGGGGGGGCGACAGAGTCTGAGGAAACAAGAAATCAAAGAATGGTCAAAAACTTAAAAAAGTTGCTGGCAGCAAAAGAGTAATGAATATACAACTAAATTACTTACAAAAGTAGGGCATTTCTTCGGCAACGAAACTACCAAAGGATGATTGTGATCTCGCACAAATTTTTGAACGACCCACCTCCCTTCATTTTCTCTCTTTACTAAGAACATAGCTGTACAACCATCCCTCCGTTTTTCTCCCCCTTCATTCAATGCATTACCTGACTTTTGGTTGTTAAGAACATTTCTGCAACCCAGTCCACGTGATATAACTGAGCCATCACATTCTGACTTACGAGATGATAAAATGCGAGTTGAGAAACCTGCCCGACCAGCATATTCATTGTAGTATGCTCTAGCAGCAGCTTCTGATTCAAATACCAGACCAACATAAGGTTCTAAATTCCTGTCAGCTTCACTAGATATATAGTTTCCAGAAACCGACGCTTCTGCCATTCCATTACCACCATTCACTGAATCTTCAACATCCACTAAAGAAAATGTTAAACTACATCAGTCCAGCCATAAAATTTATTGTAACAAGTGCAGATATTATACCTCATACCCACCACACATCAAACATCCACAATGAACTATTATGACATGACATCCCACATTGATTCCATAAGAAAGTGTGGAAGGGCATATAAGTGGGGATCAACCCTTTATCACAATTTTGGGTTAAGTAAGGGCTCCCTAGCTAATATGCCTAACATGAACTCTCAGATAAAATGATTACAGTATGACCCTTAGGAAGCATCAACTAACATCAAACAGTTGGAAGAGAAAGAACAATAGTAATCCAAGATAGAACTATTGCAATGCGTGAATTCATTGCAGATAAAAGAAGAGTAATGGACTGAAGAAACATAATCCCTCCTGTTCTTTGAACAACTATCATATGTTTTGGTTCCCAACTGATCCCCAAATTTTAAAATAATAACAAAAAAATAAAATAAAAGAAATCAACATACCAATTGTATAAGAAACAACACTCCTCTGAACATTTATAAGCCAAAAAATAGAATGAACACAAACAGAACTGTCAAATGCTTTTACTTATCATATTAAGAACATGTGTGGAATACCCGAAGATATCAAACAATTGACAGATTTCTGAGAAGAACAAGAAGCAGCTTCTATAAACCATACGAACTACCAAATTATGAACCAAATTTCACTTAGAAAACCCAGAAGACTGCGTTTTTCAGTTTCAAGAGCTTAAATTAATGACTGGCGAGAATAACGAGATTCCACATCAATCAATTCCGATGCATACACAAATAAAGACAAGAAAATTAAACGGAAAATTGAAAAAAAGCAGAGAGAAGGGTTTGTACTAGTGATCGTGTTGAGGCCACTGCAATTTCTTTTCCCCAGTGAATTTCCAGTTCTCGGAATTCCAGCGCCAGATTTCGAATTTCTATCTTCTCTGCCCTGATCAATTTAGGCATTTGAATTGAAGCAATTTTCCCTTCAAATATTACTCGAAAAATGCGTATTTAAATTTGGATTGGATAATCAACCACCTTTGATTGTTTTTAGGCATCTTGTGTTAAGAATTTGTACTCCCGTTTAGGTTAAAAAACTGATTACACGTAACTATAGTAGTGTCTTTAAATAATAAATATTCCATCCTTCGTAAAAAAACAAATTCATTCTTATTATTTTCAACCATCTCATAAATAAATTCATATTTCATAAATAAATAAATAAGAAAATACACACAAATCACCCAACACATTTTAATTTCAAAATTAAAATCTTTTCACAATTTACATAATTTACTTTATAATTTATTTATTATTTAAAAATATTAAACTATCTATAAAATAAAGAATAAAACAACCTTTTCCATAAACTCTTACCTCATGAAGCACGTCAAAAGACAAACTTTTCTTAAAATCTATGCACAAAAACAACCTAAATACATCGAGGGATGGAGAGAGTACATTTTAAATGTATAATGATAGAATTTAGTATATTCAATATTGTCTCATAATTTAAGTAATTTAATAAAAAAAATGTGTAAAATTATTTGAGAGTATAAAAAATATACTAAAAGAAGTGTGTAAAGTGGGTATTATTTTGGGATGTATGTAAGAAGTTGATATTATTGAAGTATATCTTTTACCACTTTTACTAAAAAAAAAATATGAAATGCTCTGTGGATGGATAAAAAATATGAAATACTTCTTGGAACGTAGAGTGTACATTTTTTTTTTTGAATATTTAAATTTATCATTCTCTTTAATTTAGTAGCACTTTACACTTGTGGCAAACACTTGTGTAAATCGAGTTTACATATGCACTTTGATTTATCGATAATACATGAAAATTTATTCTTTGAAAAGATGAATTATTACTTTTTTAATTAAAAATATTACTTCTTAAATTCTTGGGTTAATTGCAAAAAAAATCACTAATTTTACTCTTATTGCAAATTAATCCACACTTTTGAGAAATTAAAAAAAAAAATCCACCTCCTTTAAGTATTGTTGCAAAACACACCAAATTTGTGACTAAAAGTATGGCCTTTTTGGGTGCATTTTGCAACAATACTTAAAGGTGATATTTTTTTTTTGCAATTTCTTAAAAGTGGGGATTAACTTGCAATAGATATAAAGTTCGTGGTTTTATTTGCAATTAACCCTAAATTCTTACACCATAATTGTATTAATGGGTGTGTGAGCTCCATATTTTAATTGCATTAGTAAGTGTGTGTGGTCACATATGTTTAAAAAGAAAATTATTTTTTTTGGGGCGAATGTTAAAAATGAGAAAAAAAAGGCTAATACAACTGTGCACCCACTTTCAAATCGTATACAATTATGAACAAAAACATATACAATTATAAACAAAAATGTACACAATTTGTTTGTTAGTTTTTTTAATAAAAATTTGAATGTAAAAAGATATACAACTATTAAAAAATATGTATACGCTATTTAATAAAAAGTTATACTCATATGAATGCTAATTTTTTAATGAAAAACTGGATGTGGAAAAAATATACAATTATTAAGAAACATGTATACAAAATAAAATGAAAAGTTATATATATATATATGTAGTTACATCCTTACATTCGTGCACTGAATATCAACTAAAAAAACTCTTAAAAAACGAACTAAGAGAGTATATTTTATTTTCATGGTTTCTGTATATTCCTTAAATATAATTATAATTTCATGGTTGATGATATGTTATCATGAGTTATAGTATATTTTATTTATGTAACTCATAGTCTAATTTACCATTCATAGTATAATATGAAAATTTAATATTAATTCTCAGTAATTATCTTTTTAATATCATAATTAAAATAAATAAATAATATTCATAAAAAAAGGAAAGTATATTACGCCTTAAAGAGTAACATGGATCGGTTATATTCTGGAAGCAAATACTAGCATCAGTCTTTATATTTAACACTACTCTACTATCATAGATTCATAATTATCGTTATACGCTCTCCATGCTATGGATGTTATATCTGAACCCTTTTATGGGCTCAAATCCAAATACAATGGTAAAAATAAGGCCCAAATAAATATTGAAGCCCATGAACTAAACATACTTATGGGCCGAACCAAAAGGCCCATTAACAAGAAATGTCACGCCAAGGCCGACCTTAAGATTTACCAAACATGACCCTCGGCCTGCTAAAAGTTAAGCAGCAAACGAAGCTGACCCATGCCCTTGGGCCAGCAGATCTTTGCACCACTCCATCACAGGTGGCAGCAGCTCATTAGTGGAGAATTAGGGCAGCACTAAAGAGCATATTAATGGCCTCTCCTTTCCTTTGGTTAGAGTGACAGATTACTTGATTTTACATTTACCATATTTTGAAAGTTGAGAGCAAAACCTATATGTTGTTGTTGAGAGATTATATCAATGAAAAATGAGAGTGCTTGTTCCGTCAATTCTTCCATTTCCCTTTGTTTGATATCCTTGTTTGCGGTGTCTAGTTATCGGCAACTCCAAGCTCGTAATTAATCCAAACTTAATTCACAAAAAACGACCATACACTCCACTTTTTTTATATCGCGATAACTTGTATCATACTAAAAAAAAGAGTGATTAGGTGAGTCTAGTGTGAATCGATTTCCACACGAACATTCGTTCCACTGAACCCTTCATATGGGATTATAATGCCCTCTAATAAAATTAATCAAAAGATTACTCCTTCAATTCCCTTTAAATGATTAATATTTTTTCCATTTTGGGCGTTTTACCCAAATAGTTTTCTTTTTTTTACACACATGAGATCCATACACTCACACTAATACAATTGAAATATGGGGTCCCCACATACTAATTACTCACTTCATATTAAATAATAATACTCCTTAATTAACGTGCAAAAAAACAAAAATAAAAACAATCATTTCCACGGGACGGAAGGAGTAATTTTTTAAAATAATATAGGGGTATTAAACGAGTAGCCTAACCCAGAAGTACTCCCTCCACTCTAACTTCAAATTCATACTTTCCGTTTGTTCTGTTTCAAATTTAACTTCACACTTCTATAAAAAGAAAAAAAATAATTAATATTTCTCTAACATACTTTAATTTCAAATTTGTCATCATATTTTTAACACAAATAACATACTTTCATCAATCAATTATTGAGAAAATATCACATTTGGTCTCATAAGAATTCATTCAGTTCAATTATAGTCCCGTAGGAATATACTGGTCTCATAGCTAGCGATTTTTGTCCCATAAGAATATTATAATCATAATTTTCAAAAATTTTATCCCAAATTAACTTATATTATTATAAACTATCAAATTTATATTATTTTATGTCTTTCAAAGTAGACATAGTTCATTTTGGTCTTGTTAATGGTTTAAGAATATTTTATCATCTATTAACATATTTTGATGAAAAAATCCTATGTGACTAAATTTGTCAGTTTTGATACCTTTTTGGCATTGAACAAGTTTTACGGACTATCCCTTTAATTATTAAAAAGTGACTTTTCTTAAACCCCGTATCTAAAGTAAATGTGAAGATGAATTTGGAATGGAGGTGTATATTTTTAAGATTTTAAATTCGCACCGCTCACTTGTTTGTTTTACCCCACCACCACCACCCACTCCTTACACACTCCTCCACACCCCCACCCTCCCCAACCCTGGTGCTACCCCCTCCTCTACGTGTTGGCTGTTGCGATTGAGTTACCCAGTTTGAACACGTCTACTCATCTAGGGCACCGTAAGCTAGCTGTATATTACTGCATGGCTACCCACGTATACATTAAATTCGTGCCTTCTACAACTTCCCATGCACCATCCTATGGATGCCACATGACCTCCACCCTTCTTTGCTTACCCTTTCAATTAATCCACCTTGAGAATTGTGCAATGGAAACCATCACCACCAAGAAACCATAACCACATTAATTAAATGATTTTATTAAGTTAATTGATTAATCCTACAAAAAATTTCACCCTAACAAGAAATTAAATAGTATTATATTTTTGATAATCAATCAATGTTCGCAACCCTAATTAGAGTATTAGGAAAACCGTGTGCCCCTTATCAAGATCACTCCATCACATAGCACGACTGTATTGTCTGAGTCGGAGCAGACCGGCATCAAGCATCGCCGACTCACGATCGTACTTCGGGCTTCCTTCCACACCTACTTAGTCCAGTACTGTTTGGATCTTCTCGAATGGAGTATCAGCTTTAATTTCGGTGGATGTCGTTTCGGATGCAAAAGGATCACAAGTGGTTAAAGGCAGTCCCGCAAAGATGTCTGATCACCTTCCAACTCATTTGATTCGACATCCCGTATGGTGCTCACGTTCTTGCAGATCCTCTGCATTGTGCTGGACAAGTTATTGAGCATGGTGAGCGAGTGAATATGGACTAATATGGCCTTCTTCAGCGTCATGAGAGAAGGAAGGTGAAGGAAGGATGAACTTTCCCGACTATACCCTGTCCTTCTTCCCGATAATGCTCGAGACACGCACGCACGAAATCCTTCACTGTTTTGTTTTTTTACGTAGTAGCATGCAGTGTCTCGTTGGCCTTCCGTGTGTATCCCGTAGTGTCTATTTTCAAAATGTCCTCACCAGCCCCTACTGTATAATTGCATGGTAACCATGCCAATGCAAGTGTGCGTTGCAAACCGCACTTAGAACATCTTTAGAGTCAGCTAAAGCAGCCCTTTGATTGTTAGAAAGGCTCCACAAGTTCACAATTTGCTAAAACAGTCCTTTGATTCTTAGAAAGGCTCTGCAAGTTCACAATTTGCTTCAAGATAGTGGCCCCTTGGGACCATAGAAAGATAAACTATTGAAATGTATGATGTTCAATTTAATTACTAGTTTGATGAATACCTGATAATAGATTCTTGGGGTTACAGTGCTCCTTAATAAAATCAGTTGATGGCATTGCGCATTGCACATCTTTTTCCCTACAAAAGTAATCTTGTACTTTTATATTTTCCTTCTTAAAATTGGGTCTGACTATTGTAACATTTCATGCATTACTTAGTTGGTTGATGAGAGACATGATACACAAAAAAGAATTTATGCACTAAGTCAATGGATTAAATTCTCCTTTTCTACCACATGTGACATCTAATCAAGTGCGCCAAGCTTATGTTTGAAAAATAAAATAAAAAAATAGATATATCAAACTAACCTTTAGTGCATGACTAAGATTTCCAAATCAAAGTTGAATTTTTCCTTCATGGTATTCTGAGGGTATTTCCGAATAGTCTGGATGCTTCAGGGTATTCTGAGGGTGTTTCATCTCATAAATATGGTTGTTCGTAAGTACTTAAAATGTATTTGATCCCCATTCTTCATAAGAACTCGCACTTTTGCTAAACTAACACCCCTCCTCACCATTACTTGAATAAATTCAATGCTCTGAGCATCTCTCTACCTAGAATGGTTTGAGAGGCCTTGGAACAATGTTCACAGCATCGCCTATTAAATTATGACTTAAGCATATATTGTTCTGAATCAAATTGAAACCATCATTAGCACAACTACAACTAAGCCACACAAATGACAATGAATTGTCTAAATTATTATTGCATTGCTCTTATCGCCATCTATGAACTATAGAGCTTGCAACAATATCATCATCCATCATGGAAACCCCATGTCGCAATTACTAGCTAGCGCTGTTACTCCAATCCGACTCGATAGGGTATCATGTATGCCAACTGTGCTACAAGTGATTCCTATTATGTATTCATTACATTATATATGTATACATACACTTGTTTGTTTCTGCTCAAGGTGGAACCTCGATCTGTTAATTTTGACAAATTTAATTATTAGGGAGGGCTTTAGAGATGACAAAAAAAAAAAAAACGTCTCTAATTGAGATGGAATAAAACCGTCTCTAATACCGTCTCAAATATAAACCGTTTCTAATTTGAGACGGCAAAAAACCGTCTCTAATTTGAGACGATAAAAAATTGTCTCTTAAAACCGTCTCAAATTAAAACCGTCTCTAACACCGTCTCAAACCAATACATTCCGTCTTTAAAACCGTCTCAAATAGAGATGGAAAAACTACGTCTCTAATTAAGATAGAAGAAAATTGTCTCTAATACCATCACAACTTGAAACCGTTTCTAATACCGTCTCTATGAGACGGCAACGAGAATTCCATCTCTAATTCAAAAAAACCATCTCAAAAGCCATCTCAATAGAGACGGAGAGACAGCTAACATACTGTCTCTACTTTGGTCTATAATCAAAGTTTTTTTTTTGTAATGATTATTGTCAGCAATAGTCGTATCTCAATGCGACTGAATAAATAGTCGTTGTTGGATTAAAATAAAAATCATCCCACACATTTAATTTTTCTAAAATAGTCCCAAAAATTTAATTTTTCCAAAATAGTCCTATAACTTTAAAATTCTCTTAAAAATTGTCCTTTTTACTTAAAAATGTTAAAATTTTCTAATTTCATGGGATGAGACTAAATCGATATTTTTACAAAGTTATAAGACAAAATTGATAAAAATATATTATTTTGGAATGAAATCAGAGCAAAATCGAAAAGTTTGACGAAAAAATAAATGTCCTAACTATTTTAGGATCTTCTTGAAAAAAGTAAAAAAAATACCGAACGATTTATATTTTAAAATCGTTGTATTCCTTGGTTGAAACTCTTGTATTCCATGAACTGATACGTTTGAAACATGTGTATCATATCAATGTATCAACTTTACATATTTGATACAAATAAATAATGTAACTGTAAACTTGTATAAAAAGAAAATATATTAAATATTTTATAAAGTATTGTTAATAATTTTTATATATAATTATTATAATAATTTAAAAGGTCAATAATATTAATAGTTTATATAAGGATAATTTATATGAAATTTTGTGAATATTTTTAATAAATTTTAATATATAAATACAATTTAAGATATCATATCTCAATACATCTATCAACGTTGCATATTTGATACAAACAAATTATATTTGCAAACTTGTATACAAAGAAAATATATTTAATATTTATAGAATATTTTTAATCACTTTCATATATAATTATTATAATAATTTAAAAGGTCAATAAAATTAATAGTTTATATAAGCATAATTTATATGAAATTTTGTGAATAATTTTAATAAATTTAATGTAATAATTTAAAATATTAATAAAACTTAAGGGTTATATAGAAAACCTATATAACATAATACTATCTTACGAATTAATTTAATGTAATAATTTAAAATATTAATAAAATTTAAGGGTTATATAGAAAACCTATCTAACATAATACTATATATTACGAATTCTCAAAGATTTTGATTTAAATTGAAGGAATAATATTTAAATCATTAAATCAATAAGCTATAGTACTATCTTATGAATTCTTAAAATTTTCAGATTTAAATTGAAAGAATATTCTTTAAATTTAAATTTACTTTAAATTGGATCAATAATAGAAAAAATAGTATCTAATGAAAGAAGAGTACCGGTGAGTTCAGATATGGAGTGCTGGAGTTGCACGGTGGCGAAGGAAGCCTCTGCCGTCGCGACAACGGCTCCTAAAGAGGATCGAGGAGGTCGACGTCTACAAAGATTAGCGTGACCTTCAAAATTTGAGGCTCAAAATGTTCAGCTATGAGCGCTGGAGAGAAAATGTCTATCTCAAACTTTTTTTTTTCTTAACTTCGCATATGATTTTTTCTATAATATATATAAACAATTTTACTTCTTACCACCACCACCCTATTTCCCCTAACCTAAACTCTTTTCGATTTATATCTCACCGCCATCTCATCCCAACCTTGAACAAAAAATTCTCTGATAAAGTTACCAGGCACGACTTGAATGAGTAAGTTTCTCTGTAAAGTTATCAGGCACGACTTGAATTAGAAGATGCATCGGAAAGTTTGTGTATGAAATTGTTTTCGCAACCGAGAGTGGGGAGAGAATGTGTGCTCTTAAATTTTTTTTTCTTGACTTCGCATGTGATTTCTTCGTTAATATATATAAACAATTCTACCTTTTACCACCGCCATCCCACCTCCCCTACCCTAAACTCTGTCCGATTTATACCCACCCATCTCAAAACACGACAATTTCTTTGATATAGCTATTTAGACCTTTGAAAAGAAAATTATATAAAAAAAATTATGTTATGTATCTTTTCAATTTAGACATTTTTTTACCAATTTTCATTATTCATAATAGTTTGATCTATAAAGTAATTAGGATATGATAAAAAATCAATTTTATTAATTAAATTTCAAATTATTATATTTATATATCACCACCATAATAAATTATTACCTTGTAATATAATAAAATTAGTATTAACAGCAACATTTGTCATGTAAATATGAAATTTCTTAAGGAAAATTCATTAGTTGTGAAAGTGAAATTTTAACTTCTCATTATTTTTTTTATATAATGTTTATATGTATGTATATATGTATATATTCTATATAATTTACATTTATATAAGTATAATTGTAAGACATGTGGAAGTTTGATATCAATTAATAAAAATTGCTAAATAATTTTTCAAGATATGATGATATATTGTGTAGATAATTTTTCAAAATATAATGATATTTTATGTAGTTAAAAAAAAACATGTAAGACTTGTCTGAGGATAAGCAGGGTTATTTTTTAATTTTTATGTATTTTTAGAGTTTATATCTTATGCATCGTGTTATAAGTGTACATTTTTATTTAACAGTGTATATGTATTTTTTAATAATTGTATTGTATAATTTTTTATATTTAATTTTTATTTAAAAAAATAAAACTATTAAAAAATTTGCTAATAAAGTGTATACATTTTTTTTATTAATGTATATATGTATATTTATAAGTGTATAAGTTTCTAAGAGTGAGTACAAAGGATAATTTATCTTATCTTTATAATGTACTCAATTGTGAATTATTTGATGTTCATTTGTAGTATAAATGAAAAATGATAACACGTTTGTAATATAACTAATTATTTATATATAATACTCCCTCCGTCTCAAATTCATCTTCACTTTACTGTTTGTTCGGATATTAATAAAAGTTACTCATTGACTTACTTTTGGAGGTAGTGATGCGTGTTTTTTTTGCACGCAAAATTAATCCCCAAGTATTATCCATCAGTTGCAGCTTAAGCAAGCGACCAAGTGAATTATCGAACCCAAAGGATGACGTATTATCAATTTAATTATTAACTAAATTAATTAAGACGAAAGGTAATTCAGTTTGAGGTTTGATTTTCAACTACTAAACAATTAATTTAAATAACAAATAAAATAAATAACACCAGAAGAATACGAAAGTGGATCAAGTAGGAGAATATGTAGCTCTAGAATAATCCAGTTTCACTTATTAATCTCTCTTTCATGTGTTGATATCTGACTCTGCCTTGTGGAATATGACGCATCACTAAACCATGCAAGTTCACTCTATAGACACAAGTAAACATGCGTATGCGTTTAAAACGTGTGAATAACCTCGGAGCAAGAGATAATTTCACCCGGTACTATCAGTATCAATTATTTCTCTGGTCAATTGGTACTCTAACCCGATTTGATCTCCCTTTATAGGTATTATAAAATTATCCTCTTTATCCTACTTAATAACCCGAATTCAATTCAATTAATAAGTATTCATATATAATAGTTCTAATGAAGTTTCGGAGTCCTCTAACTTAGAATCATAACATGGAATCCTATTCAACGGTGAACACACGCAATCTACAACCAAGATATATATATTCAGACTCTATATACCAATTGAAGATGCACAAAACGACTGTGAATATGGATTAAGAAAGCACAATCATATATAAAATAAATCCACAAGTAGTGTTGTACGGAGTTTACACACGAAAATTCAATTAATTGGTAAAAACCTTCACAATCCTAGTTCTACCAAAAAGACTCTAGCCCATGTTGTTACGAAGAACAATCGTGGGTATTGGATAGATCTTACTCAAATGTCTGGAAAATACAAGATAAATTAGGAAATGAATAAAACCCTAGATGTGGAAGTCGTCGTGTCATTCTCTGTCTTGAATCCTCCTCTTGGTTCTCCTCTTGATTCCACAAACGGATCTTCAAAGTAATGGATGGATGGAGGAAAGGATGTGGATGATGGTTGGGGGTGAACCCACCTTGTGGGGTATAGGATGATTGTGTTGTGTTGTTCTCCAATCCAATTCTCTATTGTTATTTTCTTGGTATGATCTACATCCCCTTTTATACTTGTAAGTTCTCCTTATGGGCCTTGTATGGGCTTTTTAGATGAAAACATGCATTTGTGGTGTAAAAACATGCAAAAACACGCACTTAGGGTGTAAAAATTGAATCCGGACGCGTTTCAGGCATAGAGTTCGACCTAGGGTTTGACCTAGGACTTGGTCGAACCCTGGTCGAATTTAAATCGGCGATTTAATGCACTTCAGGCTTTTGGTTAGACCAAAATGGCTTGAGTTCGACCAAGGGATCTGGTCGAAATGGACTGTCGTGGTCGAATTCTACTTGCGCCGTCTCACTGTTTCGTTTATAACTTCCACATCTGAGCTCCAATTTGAGTAATTCTTGCACTCACGCGATCATCTCTTCCTTGGATTTCTATACATATAAAGAACTCACAAAAATTCTAAGATTTGAATTTGTAAAAAGCCATGGAATGCAAAACATCCGTTCTGTTCAGCACAGCTCGCGCGGCGTCACCATTTTGCTCATAAATTCCTCGTTTGGAACTTGATTGAGGTGTTTTTTATGCCAAAACAATTCTCTTTTCAGTGAATTTCCAACTATATATCACAAAACTAGTTTGGATCTCCACAAAAATACAAAAAAATTACATAAGTTGGACGTGCGTTTTTCCGTATTCATTGCACAAGTTGCACTTTTTTTCCAACTTTGTACTTTTGATCCTTTTTCCACCTAAAACATAATAAAATACCTCAAGTGCACATTTTTCTAACATATATTGAATATAAGACACTTGTCCTAATATATAACAACAATTCTCATCAAAAGGGTATTAAATTGGACACTCAAACACGCTAATTTTCACCTTCAACAGAGAGTTTGATATTTTTTGGTAATAAATAGTAAATGATGTAGTATGTTATCTGTGTTAATAAGGTGATGACAGAGATATTAGTTACTCCCTCCATCCCAAACTCTGTCTAGTTACTGTAGATACGGTGTTTACGAAAAGTTGCTTTTTTTAACTTTATTGACTTTTTAGGGGTATTGTGGTATTTTTAGGTAATAAATAAATTATAGAGTATGTTATGTGTGTTAGGTGGGTGTGGTAAAGTTGTAATTAAGATGAACTTTTAAAGGTGAGGATTGATGTGATATTTTTTTTTTTGGAATAAGACAACTAGTTTGGACGAATAAGAAACGAAAAGTAAGACAACGAGTTTGGGACGGAGGGAGTAGTTTTTTTCCTTTGGAAGTGTGAAGTTGAAATTGAAAACGGACCAAAACAGAAATTGTAAAATTGAAATTGGAACAGAAGGAGTATATATTCATATTTTTTTTTACATAATTCAATTTTATACTACCTCCGTCCCTAAACTACGTATACGTTTACTTTTTGCATGAAGATTAAAAGTATAATAGTATTTTAATGGGGATAAAAATCAATTCAGACTCATAACTTTCCTCATGGTCTATTTTAGTCTCAATAAAGATAAGTTTGTCAATTTAGTCCTACTGATGAAGAAATATGGTCAAACACGTCTTACTTTAGTCGAAAAATACTGACATCACCAAAAAACGCCACGTGAGACGATCGGAATGCTGATTACCGGCTAAGACGATGACGTGGCACCCTGATGGCAAGTGAGTCAGCGGGATAAAAATCAATTCAATCCCATAACTTTCCTCATATTCTATTTTAGTCCCAAAAAAGACAATTTTATCAATTTAGTCCCATCGATGAAGAAAAGGGCCAAACACGTCCTATTTTCGCCGGATAACACTGACATTACAAAAAACAACACTGATTATCACGTGAAAATCAAAATTGTCGATTTCCGACCTAGACGATGACGTGGCGCCCTAATGGCAGGTGAGTTAACAAATTAAATGTTATTTTAATGTCAACAAGGCATATTTATTTTCTAAAATTTTAATTAATTAGAAAACAAAAATTAAAACAAAAAACGAATTAAAAAACCTAATTAATAAACTAAGATATTAATTCAAACTCAATATGCCAACCACCTTCGACGATCAAGACTTCATTTTTCAGTACATTTTTTGTTATAATTTTTGTTTTATAATTATTTAAAATTTTAGAAAATAAAATATACTCGTTGGCATTAAAATAATATTTAATTTGTTGACTCACCTGCCATTAGGGCGCCATGTTATCTTTCAGGCCGAAAATTGATGATTTCGGTTGTCATGTGACGGTCACATACCGTTTTTCAGTGATGTCTGTATTATCCGACGAAAATAAGACTGATTGGCTCTATTTCTTCACTGGTGAGACTAAATTAACAAAATTATCTTTATTGAGACTAAAATAGAACATGAGAAAAGTTATGGGATTGAATTGATTTTTATCCCGCTGACTCACCTGCTATCAGGGCGCCACATCATCATCTCGGTCGAAAATCAGCGATTCCAGTTGTCTCACGTGACTTTTTCCGGTGATGTCAGTATTTTTCGGCGAAAATATGACGTGTTTCTCCCTATTTCTTTACCGGTGGGACTAAATTGACAAACTTATCTTTATTTGAACTAAAATAAATCATGAGAAAAGTTACGGGACTGAATTAATTTTTATCCTATTTTAATGTGTAGTGAAACGGGATAAATAATACTCTCTCCATCTCAGACAAAGGGTTGTCTTTGCTTTCTGCACGTAGATTAAGAAGTATTATTATTAAATGTGTACTGGCTAGTTGTATAAGTGGGAGTGTATGCTCCATATTTTAATTGTATTAGTGGGTGTGTGCGTCACATGTGTGTAAAAAAATAAAGAAAACTCTTTGGGTGAGACACCCAAAGTGACAAAAAGAGACTATTTGAGCGGGACGGATGAAGTATTTTAATGTGAATGGAGATTAATAGTATAATAGTATTTTAATGTGCAGTGGGTAATGTTTTAATGTAGTGTGTGACCCATATGGATGTAATTATTGTTTTGTGTGAGTTTCATCTACCAAAAAGGAAAATATATACTTTGTTTGAGATGAACCAAAATGGAAAGCGTATACCTATTTGTGGGATGGAGAAAATATTTATCATTTAAATCGTATGGTATGGTACGTCTGCTTTTCATAACATCAACTTCTACTTGTGTCTAGGGATGACAATAGTAGGCTACACTTTTATTCAGGGTGCTTGTATCTGTTTAAATATCAACTACTCATATCCAAACTCTTCAGCCTCATAACTTTCCACATGGTCTATTTTAGCCCCAATAAAGTTACGTTTTTCAATTTAATCTTATCGGTGAAGAAATATGGTCAAACACGTCTTATTTTCTTCGAAAAATATTGACATCCCCCGAAATCGTCCTGATGACAGGTGTCAACAAATTAAATGTTATTTTAATGTCAATAAGACATTTTTATTTTCTAAAATTTTAATAATTAAAAAACAAAAATTAAAACAAAAAACGTACTAAAAAACCTAATTATATGAATATTATAGTCAATATATCCATATCACGGCGTAAATTTATGATCCCTTAAATTAAAGGGAATCACATATTTACAAGGATTTATGATACAAATCCAATTCTTCTCTAATTAATAAGAACTACATTTATATTGCTTATTGAGAGAACC
Organism: Pogostemon cablin; assembly: GCA_023678885.1. Taxonomy (NCBI): domain Eukaryota; kingdom Viridiplantae; phylum Streptophyta; class Magnoliopsida; order Lamiales; family Lamiaceae; genus Pogostemon; species Pogostemon cablin. The sequence goes on along the minus strand of CM042988.1, from coordinate 4,529,235 downwards.
AGATACAAAGTACATTTTTTTATGAAGATTATATCCAATACTTCTGTATATACTATTTCATTAGGTTACTCATAATTATAGAATATTAACCCATTTTGTCTTATTTATATCAATCAACTTAATTTAATTTATAATTAAATTAAATTGAATAATTGATTTGCAGCTTTATATTTGGTCTTTTTTTTTACCGCCTGTGACTTTTTTCCGATTTTTTTTTTCGTTGTTTCGCTATTTTTCATTTTTCTTTTTTAAAACATAGGCTAGGTGGATGATACTATATTACTCATCGTTAAGTTTTATGATAATATATTGAGAGGATATGCTGGTAAATATGAATAGGTTCATTGCTATCTATTCTATCGTTAAAAACATCTCTAATTATAAACGGAGTTGTTCTCTTACGTCATGAATGAACAAAGTGTGTAAGAGTATAATATTTTGTTTTAAAATTTATGTAGTACAATTTAATTAATTAATAAGGGTATAATTTTTTCATTGAAAAAATCAACTGAAATTTAAATAGTATAAATGTTTAGTAAAAAAATTAATTAATCTTTTCAAGAAATAATGAGTACACATTCTTATATTAAAAAAATATACCATTTAATAGTAAATATATAACTTTAAAAGAATATGGAATTTGGGTGGCACGGTGTATCGAGACACGCAAGTTTTAACCATATTAGCATTGGGATAATTTTAGATTTAGTTCCGTAAGAATTACTCAATGTCAAAAAGGTCCCAAAACTGGCAGATTTAGTTTCATATGAATTTTTCATCAAAATTTATTAATAGTTGACGAAATATTTTGAATCATTAACAAGACCAAAATGGACTATGTCTATTTTAAAAGACATAAAATAATATAAATCTGATAGTTCATAATAATATAAGTTAATTTGGGATGAAAAATTTCGGTGATTATAATATTCTTATGAGACCAAAACCGCTAACTATAAGACCAATGTATTCCTATAAGATTATAATTGAACTGAAGGAATTCTTATGAGACCAAATGCGATATTTTCCCTATTAGCATTAGATGAGTGATCAAGTTTTTCTCCATATATTAAGATTGATATTTTTCTTTTGAAGTCTATGTGTCATTTATGTAATAGTTCACAACAAAAGATTAAACACCCAAATGAAATGAAGCAGAGGATTCGCGACTGATGCAAAATGTTCTGTTATATTTTAATATTATATTCCTCCATCCCATTGAAGCATATGCGTTTCTTTTATACTCCCTCCGTCCCAACATCAACTTCACACTTTTCATTTTGGTCCGTCCCAAATTCAACTTCACACTTTCATAAAAAGGAAAAAACAACAAACTAATATCCCTCTAACATACTTTAATTTCAAATTTGTCATCACCTTTTTAATACACATAACATACTTTATCATTTATTTATTACCAAAAATATCATACTACTCTCAAAAGTAAATCAAAATGTGACTTTTCTTAAACTCCGTATCTACAGTAAATGTGAACTTGAATTTGGGACGGAGGGAGTAATTACTAAGGAAGCGCGTACGTGTCAATAGAATGTAGGAAGTATCTCATTTTAAATCATATTAAACACGTTAAATAAGTGAAACGTAAATAGGGAGAATCTATAAATCTTTCCCTTCGTTCACCCAATAACTCGCAATAGGAGATATAATATAAAATTGTAATCCGATGTCACGGATGAGATAAAACTTTATTTATAATTTATAAATGATGAGATGAGGATGGTAATTGATGTGTACGAGACAAAAACATTATTGGTCTTAGGAATATTTAGTATGGAGAGGGGTCAAATGATGTTTTCTATGCTCATGCATGAACTAGTTTTCACCCACGTTATCACTTGGAACTTTAAAACGCAGGCTTAGTATTAATTTTCTTCTGCATGTCTATCGACATTATTAATGTCTATATATTAAAATATGCATTTTTCAGTTTTTATTCAAATTTCACACTAATTATATGGATAAAATATTATTTTAAGGTAAGGATCAAAAGATAAGGTTGATTGCCTCACAGATTCCTATATTTAAACGCTTTCGCTAAAAAATAAAAAATAATATATATATATATATATATATATATATATATATATATATATATATATATATATTGAAAATAATAATTTCGTGGTAAACCTGTTGTTAAAGTATGTTTGTTTTATAAGTAAAGTATGTTAATTTGTAGTTAAAATATTTTTTTTTAAAGAATGTTGAATAATGAATAAAGAATATATTTTTAAAGTGTTATAATACTCCCTCCGTTTCCTTGAAAGATATTCGTTTACTTTTTTCACGTGGATTAAGGAGTATAATAATTTAATGTATAGTAAGGTGAGAGAAATAATATTTTAATGTGTAGTGGATAGTTGTATTAATATTAAGTGTGGGATCATGTGTAGTGGTTGTGGGTCGCATCAATCCAAAAAAAGAAATTGATACTTTGTAATGGTACGACCAAAATGGAAAATGGATACGTATTAAGGGGACGGAGGGAGTATGATTCACTACAAACATACTTTAACTATTAATAAGCATGTTTACTTATATAACAACTCTATTTTAACAGGATCGACTCGTTTCACATAAACTCGTCTCATTAGAGAATCCTTCATTGTTAATTAGCTTAAAATTTTAAGCATATATGCTTATTAAGTATTTAAATTCATTAAAAATGTACGTTAGCTTTTTACATGTATATTAAAATATAATATAATATTTTAATATCTAGGTAAAAAAATAATGTATATTGAATAATTTTATTAATGTAATGTGTAGATTTCATATAGAATAATTAATTATTTTGTGGAATCCAATTAACAAAAAGGAGATGTAACTTTATACTGAGACAAATAAAAAAAGAAAATATAAATCCTAACGGAGTAGATACACTAATGAGTAATAAATAAATATACACTTTATTAATAAATTTTCTATTAGTATTTTAATAAAAATTTGAATATAAAAAAGTTATACATTTATTTATTTAAAAAATACATATTCAATAAAAATTGCATACGTGTTAACATAATTAGTTGATAGTAGAGTTGACTCGACTTACAAATCACAAGATCAAACTTAAAATTTATCTATTTTATTATTTTTTTTTTCAAAAGAGAGAAATCAATATTTTTTTTATGGGCTCATATTTCCTAATAGCACATAATTCCATACATTGTAAATGGGCTTACAACCATCTTTCATTCATTGGGCTAAGGCCTTTTATATGTAACAATGATATGGGCTTTTGTATTTGGGAATTACTGAAATAAACTTTTCAAATCCACAATTATAATTGGCATTTCAACTTGTAATCCTTTCATAATCAATGCAGAGTTTCCTTTTTCCATCACTCAGATTTCGGTTCACAGCTTCTCAATCTCCATTAATGTCTCCAACACCTTAATCTTAAGGTGTCAAACTAACCAGGAGTAGAAATTTCCAGTTGCAGGTCAGTTATTTGATGCTTGGAGAATTTTTTTCTTCAAGCCCTCTATCTGTTCGATGAATTGCTTCAACCAAGTGATTGTTCGTGTACGATTGCAATTCTGCATGCTATTGAATCCATGATTGAGTTATGATGCATTGAGGTCTTTTACATGCTGTTTTGTGGATTGGGGCTTGAAATGATACGTCGAGTTTCAGTTTTGTATGTCGCTCAGTGGTTCTTGATGAAAGAATGTACCTCACCATTCAAGAATTATCATCAACTAGCCCCTAATGCTGCTTCTTTCAGCTGGTTTAATGGAAGTGGATTGATTCACACTTGCATCCCTCTGATCTCTAGTCGAATTTCACTCATCAGCTCTCATTTTCTACGTGGAGTTTCGAGTTCAGCAGTTGATTATTCATGTTTACAGAGTTCATCGTTTTCGGGAGGGAATCACAGGCGTTTTTGCACGTCAGAGGTTGTAGAATTGGAGAGAACATATGATACAAGTGGGAATGATAATGTTGATAAGGTATATAAAACAGTGTTGGATTCTTTGGATCCTGTGTTTAGAATGGAGGGGGCTCTTGATAAACTAGGCATCGAATTGACTACGCCTTTGGTGGTGGAGGTGTTAGACAGGCTTCGTTTCGAGGAGAAGTTAGCGTTCAGGTTCTTTACTTGGGCGGGGCACCAAGAACATTATAGTCATGAGCCTGAATCGTATAATAAGATGATTGACATTCTTTCTAGCACTAAGTATAAGGTGAAGCAATTTCGGATCATCTGTGATCTTCTGGATTACATGAAAAGGAGAAATAAGAAAAGTGTTCCTTTTGAGGTGTTGTTAAATGTTTTGAGAAAATACTCGGAGAAACACTTGACACACCTTCAGAAGTTTGCGAAGAAGAAGAAGATTCGAGTGAAGACACAACCCGAGATACATGCACTTAACTTGATGCTAGATGCATTGTGCAAGTGTTGTCTCGTTGAGGATGCTGAGGCAATGCTTAAGAGGGTGAAAAGCAAGATCAAGCCAAATGCTGACACGTATAATATTTTGTTTTTCGGATGGTGCAGAGTCAGGAACCCAAGTAGAGGTATGAGCATGCTCGAAGAGATGATTGGGATGGGTCATACACCCGAGAATTTCACCTATAACACCGCCATCGACACGTTCTGTAAAGCAGGGATGCTAACAGAAGCTGCTGAGCTACTGGAGTTCATGAAAGCCAACGGCTCGACCATGTCTTCTCCCACTGCAAAAACTTATGCGATCATGATGGTAGCTTTGATCCAGAATGATAAAATGGAGGAATGCTTTAAAGTCTTAGCAGATATGATAGATAGTGGATGTCTTCCTGATGTGTCCACGTACAAAGAACTAATCGATGGCATGTGTTCAGCTGGACAGATCGAAGCATCTTATAAGTTTTTGGAGGAAATGGGACGGACGAGCTACCCTCCTGATATAGTGACTTTTAACTGTTTCCTAAAGGTTCTATGTGATAATAAGAATAGTGAAGAAGCACTTAGACTTTACAAGAAAATGATTGAGGTGGGCTGTACACCGAGTGTGCAAACATACAATATTCTTATCGGAATGTTTTTCAGGATCGGTGATCCTGATGGCGCCTTTGAGACGTGGGACGAGATGGATAGAAGGGGGTGTGCTCGCGACACTGATACTTATTGCATCATGATTGAAGGATTATTTGGATGCAATGATACAAAGGATGCAAGTATTCTTCTGGATGAAGTTATAGATAGGAAGATGCAGTTGCCTTACAAGAAATTTGATACATTTCTGAAGCAGCTATCTGAAGTTGGTGATCTTCGCTCAATCCATAGATTATCGGAGCACATGCGTAGATTCTACAATCCTGCTATGTCGCGTCGTTTTGCTCAGAATCAGAAGCGTAGAAGTAAAAACTTGAGAGGGAAGTGAGTAGTGAAGGTAAGGTGAATTCTGGATAAAAAATCGAGCATTCTGGGTGCCTGTGCGTGCTCTGTAGTTGTCGTTGCAGCCGGGACGATCCATGTGAAGTTGGAGCAAATGAAGCTGCATCCCCCCTTCAACTACCAAGATTTTTGCTACTGTCATTGATCAGCTATACTTGAGAACATTAACTTAGGAAATAAATTATAAAAGAAAGTCACTGTGGTAATCTACTCTCCACAAACCGTTTTTCTAGTTTTATGCTCTGCCCTCGAAATTCTTCATCTTCTTCCTTCATTCAAACTTAATTAGAGACGAGTTATTCTTGCAAGTTTCCTAAACGTCCAGTCAGTCGAACATCGGTAAACAAACAATGAAGGGGTAAAGTATGCCTCAAGTAGTAGGTAATGTACTCTCAATGACGCCTTAATTTCTCTCGCTTATGCTCTGAATTTGAAATTTCACATCTTCTTTCACACATATTAGTCTGTACCTTGCACTCAATAATCACATTTTCTGTATGAAATTAAACTGATATTAATGAAATCATTGATTTTTGGATGATGATTTCATCAATTGGAAAAAAAAATGAAGAGAATTTCTATCAAAGATGAAACCTGGTAGTATTTCTATCAAGATCTCAAGTTTTTTAATTTTTTATTTTGGGATGTTTTATCAGTAGAAGTAAATTTTCTTGAATAAAAGTAAAATATCAACTTTGAAACTTTCTTTCTGGTTTTTTTCCCTGTTCAATGTTTCTCTGTTCTTCTTATCCGATTTTAGATAGTGGGTTTTTTTCCTCAAGTCATTTTCTCTGTTCTTTCACACATGATATTTCTTGATAATGCTTGATGGTTGAGTAATATTTATAGTTGTTTGAATCAAGTGGGTGCTGCACTCATTTGAGATGACTTCAAGGTCTGTTTGATTATTGTTTAGCTTGCTTTGTTTTGTATGTATTTCACTTTGAAATAGCTATATCTGATATGCAAGTACCACGCTTTCTAGATCCGAGCCTATTCTATGGTGAGTAAAGCGCGTCTTGTAGCGAAATTCCTTGTCGGGTAAGTTCCGAGTGTACCTTAGGTATGAATACATTTTCTTCTTCTATTTTCTCCATGTTTAGTGATTTTACATAAGTTGCTAAGGATGGACTATTTTATGTTTTATCTTGATTCAGGCATCCATGTCAATGTGAATTATTCTAAATTTATTGAAACTTTAGCAGTGTATTGTTGCATATTAATTTCATCTTTAATGGGAGAAAATGGGGTGGTTGACTAACAGAGAGCCCCATTGGCACATTATTATTCACCAACGCTTCAAGTAGTTTCCATGAGGTTATGATACACCATCAGATGAAGAATCATGGTGTTTACGATGTTTTATTGTAATAATTTGTATTAGTTTTAATTAAATTTCTAATACTAGTTGTACTATTAAGTTTTGTCATTACTGATCATTCTAATATTTCTTTTCTTCTTGCAATAATAATAATAAACTTATGAATAGTTACCTCACAAGTGTGCACATCAATGCTAATAAATAATAATAAATCATTACACTACAATTATATATAACAAACAGAAAACATAATCTTGAACTCATATCAGTTCAAAATCTTGAAGATAATCCTAACCACCATAACACGTTGAATAAAAAACTAGACCCAAGAATTCACCGTAAAAAGTCGAATTATCAACATTCTAGTACACAAGTAGTCAACAACCTTCGATTGGAAGATGTTGAAGACAATAGATGAATCTCCATTCCAATTGATCTGCAACTGTAGTGCTAAAAATAATAAATCCCGTTTTGCTGTCAACTGCTTTCCACATCATGGCCATTCACTTTAGTATGTTCCTTTCCTCTCCAAATTGCTAGTACTTCATCCGTTCTGAATCTTTGGGTAAATGTCGATTCCTCTAGTGGGGTTGTCGTGCCATGAGCAAAGGCAAGGAGGCCTGTATAAGCAATCATGGCTCCATTGTCAATGCAGTAGCGATCATCGGTTGCAAATAAGTTTCCACCCCTTTCAGAACACATGACACGCATCATTTCCTGTAATCGTTCATTACATCCAACACCACCAACAATTAGCACGTCCTTTTTGTCACAATGTGCCATTGCCCGCTCTGTGATTTCCACAAGCATCGCAAACAATGTTTCCTGAATTTTTCCCCAAATTAAGCCAAGATGCTATAGGATAACTGCCTTTTGACAAATGAAAATGTAAAAAAATGATCAGTTCAACAAATTTACCTGCAGAGAATAACACAAGTCTGCAGGGGTGCATTCGTTATTCTTAAGTTTCTCCTCAGCAGTGGCTTCGATATAGCTCAATATCCCACTGAAAGAAACATCCATTCCTTTCACAACATATGGAAGATCTATAAACTTTTCTCCTTTCTTAGCAAGCTGGCAGGAGGTTAAATGAATTAGGTGTTGCATACAAGATAATTTTTTGCATCACATAAAAGGAGCTCTTTGAATCAAGAGAGTGCGCAAAGAAATACACAAATAAATCATATCGCCTGTATTGAGACACCTAAATTTCAGATCGGTGAATAAAAAAGTAATGAACTTATATACAACTAATTGCATCTAATCTGATTATACTTTTGTAGTTACGAGAAAAACTTGTATGCATTTTGGAGATGTCTGATAACATAAATAATATTTCTAATTCTCATTAAGAGAATACCTGCTCGATGTTGTAGCCAGGACTGGGATCATTGGATAGCGTTAGAACCCTAGCAAATCTGTCCAAGCAATTCCCAACTGCAATGTCTATTGTCTCTCCAAAAATTCGATACCGGCCCTCACTATATGCAATAACTTGAATATTTCCTCCACTTACATACAACACAACGGGATCATCAGCCCCAGTTACAATTCTTCCCATTTCAATATGTGCTACACAGTGATTGACTGCAACTATTGGTTTCTTCCAAAGTTGTGATAGGATGCGGATCACAACAGCCGAAACCTGCAGGGAACACTCAGTTGTAAATCTCTAACTACAATCATCAACCCTATTAGCACTCGAAAATAATCAAACGATAAACGTTTGCCAAATTAGCCAAAACGGCTACCAAAAATCCAATAATGTTTGATAATGATTCCAATAGGTACATCGCGATATATATATAGGGTAAACAATGAAACCCTAAGGCCTTCTACACCAGGCCCAACTAATAAACAGCAATAATAAGTAATAGTTATATAAGGAAATCTCTAATTAGTTATATAAGGAAATCTCTAATCATGATCAATCCGTTCGTTTCCTGCGGCAATAGACCATCAAGGGTTTCGGCCCTTGTGACTCCTCCACACCACGAGTCGTATCAATTTCCTCCCCCTCAAAAACAACCTTTTCCCCAAGGTCGAACCAAGGAAATTGACATCGGAACTCCTCCCGATTCATCCACCTTGCATCATCCTCCGGCAGCACGTTCCATTTCACCAAGAGTTGTTCCACCTCCTTCCCGCCTTCTTGCACAACTCGACGAGCCATCACTCTCTTCGGCTCGAACACCGCTGCCGTAGGTAGCTCAATTGAATCCGGTAAGATGGCCTCAACTGGGTGGTCGCCTATGACTCGCTTGAGGAGTGAGACATGAAAGACTGGGTGGATGCGACTGCTGGAAGGAAGCTCGAGCCGATAAGCAGCTGGCCCCACTCTGGCAGTGATCTCGAACGGCCCGTAGAACTTGGCGGATAGCTTATGATGTCCTCCACTTGCCAAGGACAGCTGCCTGTGAGCCCGAACCTTAAGAAAAACCTTATCCCCTACTTGAAAATTAACGTCACGACGGTGACGATTGGCCGAATGAACCATGTGATCACGTGCTATACCCAAATTTTCCTTCAACCTTGCTAGCATTACGGCCCTGCTTTCAAGAACCTCCGCCACCGCTGGCACCTTGCACTCACCAGGGAGATATCGCCGGAGGGATGGCGGTGGTCGACCATACACCGCTTCGAACAGAGTGGTTTGGGCGGCCGATTGGTAGGATGTCTTATACCAATATTCCGCCCAAGGAAGCCAAATCACCCATTTCCGCGGTTGCTCGCCTGCAAAAAGTAAATAGGTCTCCAAAACACGATTCAGTACCTCCGTTTGACCATCTGTCTCCAGATGGTAGGCGGTGCTGTACTTCAACTGAGTTCCAGACAGTTGAAAGAGCTCCTTCCAGAACTGACTCACGAATACAGGATCACGATCACTGACAATCATTGTCGGAATTCCATGGAGGCGCACCACCTCGCGAATAAAAACCTCGGCCACCCCTCGAGCCGACAATTTTCCCTACAAGGCGATAAAGCGCCCGTACTTTGAGAGTCGATCCACAACCACCATAATAGTCGTGAAGCCATGAGAACTGGGCAATGAGGTGATGAAATCCATGGACAGGTCCCCCCAGACTTGAGTCGGAATGGGCAGCAGCTGTAACAGCCCCGCGGGGGACATAGCCTCATACTTGGCTATCTGGCAAACTAAGCATTGGGCGACAAAGTTCTTAATAGCGGCGAACATCCCACGCCAATACACATTGGCAGCCAAGCATCGGTAGGTACAAAAGGCGCCAGCATGACCGCCAGTGGGCGTGCTGTGAAACTCATTGAGCAGCTTAGGTATCCACTCTGAATCAGCCGCCAACACGATCCGCCCTCTATAGTAAAGCTTCCCATTCACCAAGGAAAACCACACACGGCTGGTAGAATCTCTCTGCAAATCTCTCACCACACTTTGGATGAACTGGTCCCGCGACTGTTCGGACATTACATCCGCCAACTCACCCCAATATGACGCACTGAGTGCTAACAAGTTGTCTCCCTTCTCTCGACGCGACAGTACGTCTGCAGCTGAATTAGTCATGCCGGACTTGTATTCGATCACAAAATCATAGCCGAGCAGTTTAGCAACCCAAAGTTGTTGTGAAGGGGTCGCGATTTTCTGAGACAAAAAATGCTTCAATCTACTGTGATCCGTACGGGCAGTGAACTGTCGCCCAACCAAATACGGCCTCCAATGCTGAGCTGCCAGAACTAACCCCATCAATTCCCTTTCATATGCTGATTTAGAAATCGTCCGATCTGCCAACGACTTACTAAAATAAGCAATTGGTCGTCCTTCCTGCATCAGCACTGCTCCCACACCCGACCCAGATGCATCACACTCCACCACAAACCTCTTTGTGAAGTCGGGCATGGCGAGCACGGGTGCCGTCGTTAATGCTGATTTTAGCGCCTCGAAGGTTCCCTCCGCTGCTTCCGACCAAGCGAAATCCGGAGGAGCTCATTTCTTGAGCAGAGCCGTCAGAGGTCGCGAATCAGTCCATATCCTGCAACAAATTGACGATAATAACCAGTTAAACCTAAAAACCGTCTCACCTCTCGCACACAACAAGGTCGAGGCCAATCCACCACTGCTTGGATCTTAACTGGATCTATCTCTACTCCAGCTGCCGAGATAATATGCCCGAGGTACTCCACCTTCAAACGGCCAAAGGAACACTTCTTGCGATTCACCTTGTATTTGTTGTCCTTCAAAATTTGAAGAACCTTTCGCAGGTGTTCCTTGTGCTGCTGCCACCACTGACTGTAGACCAGGATATCGTCAAAGAAAACCAGGACGAACTTCCTCAGGAAGGGTCGAAATAAGTCATCATTGCTGACTGAAACGTTGCCGGCGCATTAGTTAATCCAAACGGCATCGCCAAGAACTCGTAATGGCCACTGTGAGTGCGAAAAGCTGTCTTCGGGATATCTTCCGGGGCTACTCGAATTTGATGGTAGCCCGATCGAAGGTCAATCTTCGAAAATACCTCAGCTCCGGCCAACTCATCTAGCATCTCCTGGATGACCGGAATGGGGTACTTGTTTAATACAGTGGCTTTATTCAGCTCCCGGTAATCGACACAAAACCTCCAGCTTCCGTCCTTTTTCTTAACAAGGAGTACAGGGCTAGAACACGGACTCGAGCTAGGCTGTATAATCTGTGCCAACAACATATCAGCCACCAATCTTTCTATCTCGTCTTTTTGAGCATAACTGTAGCGATATGGTTTGACAGAAACCGGACCGGTGCCAGGCAACAGATCGATGCGGTGCTCTGTCGACCTGGTTGGGGTAGCCTTTTCGGATCGCCAAACACTTCTTCAAACTATTGGAGCAGGTCCTCCAACTCACCTTCCCACGGCACACCCTGCGACAGATCCGACACCCTCGGAGGGCCAGCTTCCAAAACTATTACACACAGCTCCCAATCCTGGATCTGCACTAGCTTACGAACACCAACGGGACCTTGGCACAACGCCGGGTCCCCTAACAACCTTACCCTACCTCATTTCGACTGAAAAGACAGTCATTTCTGCCCAATTAGTCGTCACCTCTCCTAACGTGGCTAACCAAGCAACGCCCAAGATAACATCTACGCTTCCCAACGGGAATACGTGATAATCAGCCACTATAGGGAAGTTCCCGACTAAGGCCTCCACACTGCAGCAAAGCCCCTCCGACTCTTGTCGTCTACCATCCCCCAATTGCACACCAAAGCGAGTGAACCTGTCAAGCAACAATTTAACTTTGTTAATTATGAAGTTAGAGATGAAATTGTGGCTGGCTCCACTGTCCACGAGTATGAATATTGGTTGACCCCGCAGTTTCCCACAAAAAAAACGCATGGTGCGTGGACTTGAAATTCCAGCCATAGAGTAAATAGGTAAAACCACATCGTCTTTCTCCATTCCATCAGTTGTCACGTCCGGATCCCCTTCTCCCTGTCCCCCAATCTCGTCGTTAACCTCAAGGCACATCATGTCGATTGCCTCGTCCTCGGCTATAACCACGTTCAGCTGTCGAATCATGGGCACTCATGCCCCGGAGCCCATGTCTTCTTGCAACGATAGCAAAGGCCTCCAGCACTGAGGTCATTCATCTCCTGGGGGGTCATTCTGGTGAACCGGGAAGGACCCGTTGGCTGGCCCGACGAGGCAGCCCTCACTGGCGGGCCGCGACACGCCGATCTCGGCGCCGATGAGGCTGAGGATAACGCTGGGGAGCTGCTGAACCCGCCCGGCGAGCTGTTGTACCGAGGACCAGGTGTGAACGTCGAAGCTGCCGAAAGTGAGGCTCGACTGGGTGGCGGCATGCGGCTCCACGAACCACACGGCGGTCTCGCCGGATGTTCCAAACGTGGTCCACCAAAGCTGATTTCTACGAGTCTTGCCAACTACAATGCCTTGTCCAAAATTAACTCGGTCGGTTGATGAAGGAGCAAGGAATTGCGCACCTCATCAGTCAGCGCCGCCATGAAGTATCCCAGGTACTACTGATCGCTTAGACCAGGCGCTTGACTCGCCAATTGCATGAAATCCGACACGAACTCCTCCACTGACCCCGTTTGCCGAAGTGCTGACAGTCCTTCAAAAGGACTGCCGGTGAAACGGGAGTCATAGTGATTCATTAATGTCTCTGAAAACGCCTCCCAAGTCTTCTTTGGATTCCTAGATCGCCATCATGTAAACCAATAGAGGGTGGAATCCTCCATCGCAACCATGACCGCCTCTAATTTGGTTTCAGACGGCGTGTGGCAGATCTTGAACTGTTGGTTGACTCTAGCCAACCAACCAATGGGGTCAGATCCGTTAAAAGAAGGAAGAACCGGTGGTGCAGGGGACCGGTCCAACCCTGGAGCGGCAGCCACAACCGCCGCTGGAGGATCCGTGTCCTGCGCATCGTCGGAGGCCTGCTGTTCAGCCGCCCTCCTCGCTGTGCGCTTCGCGATCGACCCCTGGTGGATAGCAGGCGACGCGTCGTTAGTCGGCCGTTGTCCAACCGCCCCCTTCGCCGCGTTCGCAGCGCTGCTCTCAGTGTGCATCGTACCAGCGGCGGCGCGGGCTTGGGTGATCGAGAGCCCCGCCACGGAAGCGGTGAGGCTGGCGATCGATTTAGTGATCTCCTGCAATTGGGCCACGATGTTTGCCTGATCGGCCTTCATCTACGTAAAATCCCCAGCCCTGGCAGCCTGCTTGCCTTCGATCTCATCAACTCGTTGCTCGCGGGTCATCGTCATCACAGGTGAGTTTCCACGTTCACCGCAAAAAATTGTTAGCACTCGAAATAATCAAACGATAAACGTTTGCCAAATTAGCCAAAGCGGCTACCAAAAATCCAATAATGTTTAATAATAAATTCCAATAGGTATATCGCGATATATATATAGGGTAAACAATGAAACCCTAAGGCCTACTACACCAGGCCCAAATAATAAACAGCAATAATAAGTAATAGTTATATAAGAAAATCTCTAATTAGTTATATAAGGAAATCTCTAATCATGATCAATCCGTTCGTTTCCTGCGGCGATATACCATCAAGGGTTTCGGACCTTATGGCTCCTCCACACCACGAGTCGTATCAAACCCTCCATATGCTAATATAGAAACATATCCAATTAAGCATTGGAAATAATTCTTTAAAAACATGCATAATACACCAACAGTCGACGGAAATTGTGTAACGTAGTGACATCTTAATTAAGTCTGCCAACAACTACATATAGATGGCATCTTGATACTGCATCCAAATGTTGATCTAACAACATAAAACACAGAATAAAATAAATATGAACTGATACATAAAATTAAACGCAAAAAACACAATTGTAAAGAAGAGAGAGCCTCAATCCAACAAAGACATCATTCATCAGAGTTGATTACTTTATTAATTGCAGAAGGTAGCAACACATTGAGGGGGATATAAAGTGAACAAACAATTTCTCCACTACTTTATAAGGACTCGAAAAGAACGAGAACTAGCAAGATGAGTTATGATAAAAACATGTTATCTATACTGTCAAACTTATTATCAAAAAATGCAGGCAATACCTTCTGAGTAAAATCACAGTTGGTCCGATGTCAAACAACATTGTAAGTTATTTAAGTGGACAATAAATGAGTCCCAGCATGCATGAAACTTCAAAGTATCAGAAAATGGGTACGATGTAATATTGTCTCAAGGCAAGATTCTTACAACAAAGTTGCCTCCATATAAAGGCTTTACTGGACACTAGGATAGATTTGGATGTGATTCAATCACTCCCAATCAGCTATCAGTTTATGTATGAAGTCATTCCTAGATTTTTAAAAATAAATAATTCAAATTAATCACTTCTGAAATGTGATTGCTACAAGTAAAAACTCAAGAAATGGTTTGATACTAAACAACAAAAGGTAAGAAAGTCAACTAAAAAAGGACAATTCAAATTTATAAGTTCCATACATTGATATTAATTATTAAGAAACGAAATCCGACCAAGTCTATAACGAGGGCTGTAAAGCCATATTGACGATAAGTTGTACATTTAAAATTAATAATTTAGTAAGTGCGTAGAAATTACGAAGTCACTCAACTAAGCAAGTCTACACACAGTTTTAAATTGGATTTCTAATTCTATCAGCAATTGTACCAGCATTAAAACAAGGAATTTTCCGCAGGCTTTTAAACAAAGAATTAGCCCCATTTTCTTTTGAACACAACCCTTAAAAAAATAATTAGAAATGGAATGCCGAAAATTATCCGAAATACCTCGATTGAAAATCTGTGAGAAATGCGGTTTGATTTTTGGATCAAAGGAAACCCACCAAATGAAAATTTCACAAAAGTGCACTCTAAAGCTGGGCAGAATCTCTCTGCACACGAGTGAGGACTGAACAATGGTTTAAGGATGGGTAGAGAAGTAGAGTGGGAAAGCCAAGGAATTAGGGTCTTGAATTAATTGTCATACAACACAATGACTTAATAAACGTATCAGTTTGTGAATTTTACCTAAATTAATTAATTTCCTACATCTTAAAATTTTCAATTTCCACAATTCAATGAAGCAGGGTAGCAGCTAGTTCTAACTTCTAAGTTCCGGCAAGTATAACACACCAACATGGTACAACCTCAACAACGCAATGTACGACTCCACAAAATTCCGATAAGAAACACACATAACTAAATCTTAACAGCTAAATAAACAAATGAAATTCAATTAAACATCACCAAGTTCAGTGAACACAGTAATTACACCTGAAGCGGGGCTCCCATGCCTGGACCCTTGGTGTAGCAGAGGCAGTCAACGTCGTCGGGCGTAATCTCGGCCTCCTTGAGCGCCGCCTTGACGAGTGGCAGCACGTGCTGGAGATGGTGTTGGGCAGTTTCTCTGGGGAGAAAGCCATGACCCGGTGGAGTGATGTAAGTATGACGCGGATTCGAGAGAATGCTTCCGTCCAATGTCACCACTCCCACGCCGATTTTGTTTGCCGAGCCCTCAAACCCTAACGCTATCAACCTTTTCTTCTCCGCCATGGTGGTGTTCGGGCAGTTGTACTGCGTAAAATGGTGGCGGGATTCAGAATTAGGGTTTGGCAACAATAATATGTACAACCATCTAAGCGAGGCGTACTAGTAATATTAAGTCAACTTTTCAGTAGCGGAGCTTCATTTTCTAAATAAAATTAACCGAACTGGAATTCAATGAGCTAAACCGTTCTATTCGTGAATCGATTAGCTAAACCGATTCGGTCCTATGTTTTTGTATATCTTAGAGCATCTTAAAAAAACTCAACAAATTATAAAAAATATCATCTATGTCCGTTTCTAAGGTGTTCATTTGCTTTTTTCTAGTGGATTAAAGAATATTATTATTATATTATTATATGTAAAGTGGGTAGTTGTATTAGAGGGAAGTAGTGTGTCATATTGTGTACACCTTTATTAAATAGGGAAAATAGATATCTTTGAATCAAATGCCAAAAATAGTAAAATTGACATCAATTATAAGATTACAGAGGGAGTAATCAATTAAAACACAACTCCAACAAGCTCTTTAGTATAACTTTTAGTTATACATAACAAATTTCACTCCTCAAAATTTAAGAGACAAATTAAGTTTTTAAAAATTAAATGCATTAAATGATTCATTGTTTCCAATGTTTTTTTTTGGCAAAAACTTGTGTGCCCCGAGGGCACGTGCGCCCAAATACCATTTAGTATTAATTGGTATACTCTTTAGTATAAGAATGTGTACCATTTATTTTTTTTGAAAAAAATATCAATAAAAGTGTATATCCCTTGAAACAAAATAGTATATCCTTATTAATTAAAGTGTATATCATTTACAATAATATATTGTACCCTTAAACATCTTGTGCTCCTTATATATAAAACCATTTGTGACAGTGAAACATATTGTGAGAGATCGTCCTATTATTAAAGTATATTATTTATTTTATGGCAAAAAATATAATACAATTGTTCTACCAATTCCAAAATGTACAACATCCTTCATTTACCTTCAGTGTGTGTTTTCCTCTCTTTTTTTTCCTCTTTTTCTTTTTTTAATTTTTTAGTTTTTTATTTATTAATTTTAGGGATATAATTATAATTTTACCTTTGTGGTTTAGGGTATAATTTATTCATAGGGTTTAGGGTATAATTGTAATTTTACCATTGTGGTTTAGAGTATAATTTATCCCTAGGGTTTAGGGTATAATTATAATTTTACCCTTATGGTTTAGAGTATAATTTATCCATAGGGTTTAATTGTATTTGTACCATTGTGGTTTATGGTATAATTTATTCCTAGAGTTTAGGGTATATATAATAGTTATTTAAATAAAATAAATTAATTAAGGATAGTGGGGACTAAGGGTGTACCAATTGAATTGGTAGCCCTAATTGTACCCTAGTCCCTCTCTTATTTTATAATGTAAGTAAATATATTCATTAATGGTTAAAGTTTATTTGTAATTTATATACAAGTAAATATATTTAATAATGCTTAAAGTATATTTGTAGTTTATATACTTCCTCTGTTTATTTAAAAAAAAAAAAAAACTACATACCCATTAATACTATCACGTGAAAAAAAAAATGAATTTTTTGAATATAACATTTTTTAAGTTCAAAATATAAATTGATGAATCCTCTCTCACATTTAGAGCTATTATGGGAAACGAGCAGCTCGTCGGTTCGGCTCGACTCGATTCAAAAAGTTCGAGCTCGATTTGACTCGTTTGCTATTCGAGTTCGAGCTCGAATATATACTTGTTTAGGTAACGAGTAGAGCTCGGCTCTACTCGTTAAAGCTCGAAAATAATAATTAATAATAATATTATTATATAATTATAATAATATATATAATAAAATAAATATTTTAAGGGTCACTTACTAGGAGGTACATAAAATAATGCATAATTGTTGTAAACTACATGACTCAAAGTAATATTACTCATAACTACACAATTATGATTGTGATACCATAAATACCCCTATATATTTGCATAATTTGTTTGCACAATTTTATTTTTGCACATTTTAAATTCCGGCAGCAGGCGGCGGCGGTCAGCGCCGGAAAACGCTGGTCAACGCCGGTCCGGTGGGTGGGTGGGTGAGGGGTAGGGTTGAAGGTTTAAAAGTGTATGAGATTATAAGGTTATATTTGGTATTTTACTTTAATATTTTGTATGTAAGAGTAATTATTTAAATTCCTTGTATTTAATAGTAATTTAGGTTAAAAGTGTGTATCTATTAGTGATTTTCTCATATTTTAAATATAATAAAAATATAAAATATATTAGTTAATACTCGGCTCGAAAACTCAATATTTTTACTTAACGAGCCGAGCTCGAGCTCACTCAAGTATTTTTCGAATCGAGCCGAGCTCGAGTATGGGATAATCGATCGAGCTCGGCTCGTATAACACCCTACTCGCATTGGATAATGCAGACAAACTTTAAATTTATCCAACCATCACATGCCTCAACGGTTGAGATCATTTTCCCTAGTCTACGATTATTCTATGTGAAAAAAATAAGGGATAGCACTTAGAATGTCCAGTTTGAACAATGATACATCTATTTTGCTCCAATGATGTACAACAATCTTTTTTTCTCTATTTTTCATTCAATTTCCTTAACTATCCCCACCTACTTTCACATGTCAGAATTTATTTCCTCTTTGAAAAAGTGGCGATGCTTTTTAATTTATATTTTATAGCAAACATCACTTTTTGGAAAAGTGGCGTTGCTTTTCAATAATTATTAAATTATTTTTTTAATTTTGAGATTTGGAGCAAACATCACTAGACGGACATATAAAAATAGAGATATGGATGGAGATTTTATGGACGGACAAGCACGTTAATTTTCTTTTTTCTTTTTTAATTAATAATGTGGGCAGACATATTATGTGGTGGATAATGGGCGGACACCCATGCCCGCTGATAAATTTTAGTGGTATCCGCCACATTAAACATTAGACTATTAAATTAAAAATATTGGTGTTATGAATTTGAAATATATTTACATGCATCATTATCCATTATTACTCTTATCACTAATTAATAATAGAGTTACATTATTATCCATTATTAGTCTTATTACTATTTCAGTTAATAATATATATATATATATATATATATATATATATATATATATATATATATATATATATATATATAATACACTCATGTTCGATTATTTTTCGTATAATAAATTTTGGGATAATAAATAATACACTCAACGGACAGGTGTTTCCTATCTCTATTAATTACAATACTATGGTTCTAATCTCATAAAATTAATTTATGTAAATTAAGAGTATACGTTTTGATTGCATGTCCGCCGATGAGATTTCTTTGAAATCACCGTGGACATGCAATATATTTGAGAAAAAATTAACTTTTTAATTTGTTGTTTATTATTAATATAATATAATATATGTCATGGCAGCTTATTTTAATTGTATGTCTGACGGTTGATTTTCAAGGAAATCACCAGCGGACATGTTTGAGAAAAAAAAAATTTTAATTTGTAGTTTATTATCAATATAATATATGTGATGTCAGGTTATTTTGATTGCATGTCCGCTGATGATTTTCAAGGGAATCACTCGTGGACATGCTATATATTTGAGAATTTTTTTTAATTTGTAGTTTATTATTAGTATTGTAAATTAAGAATTTTTTGGATAATATTTCCAAAATTAATTTATATAAATTTTGATTGCATGTCCGCCAATAAAATTTTTCTTGAAATCACGGCAGACATGTTATATATTTGAGGAAAAAATATCATTTTTAATTTATAGTTTATTAAATAGTTTATTATTGATATAATATATGTCATGTCAGCTTATTTTGATTGTATGTCCCCCGATAATTTTCAAGGAAATCACCAGCGGACACGCTAAATATTTTTTTAATTTGTAGTTTATTATTAATATTGTAAATTAAGAAATTTTTAAGATAATGTTTCCAAAATTAATTTATATAAATTTTGATTGCATGTCTGCCGATAAAATTTCCTTGAAAACACGACGAACATGGAAAAAATTTATTTTTTAATTTGTAGTTTATTGTTGATATAATATATGTCAAGTCAGCTAATTTTGATTGCATGTCCTCCGACATCAGTGGACATGCTATATATTTGGGAAAACAATATTTTTTTAATTTGTAGTTTATTATTAATATTGTAAATTAAGAAATTTTTAGGATAATGTTTCCAAAATTAATTTATATAAAATTTGATTGCATGTCCGCCGATAAAATTCCCTTGAAATTACAACGGACATGCTATATAGTTGAAGAAAAATATCTTTTTAATTTGTAGTTTATTATTGATATAATATATGCCATGCTTATTTTGATTGCATGTCCGCCAATAAGATTTCCTTGAAATCACCGCTAACATGCTATATATTTGAGAAAAAATATCTTTTTGAATTTGTAGTTTATTATTGATATAATATATGTCAATTTATGTGGTAATAATGTTAAATTATAACTTACACAATTAATTATGTCCGTTGATGTGAAAAAATTGATGTGAGCCAATTCAATTCCTTAAATTGATTTGTGTATGCTAACGTATTAAAGTAATCACGTCTGCTGTTATTAATCCCTTACTAATTATTCAATTATTTAATTTAGAGACACAAGTCAAAATTAATTTCTCTCATCTATACCAATAAAGTCTGATACATGACTGTATATCTTAAACTCTCTGTTGTTTAAAAGCGATATTTGGGCTATCCTTAGGGTATAACAGGTAGTTTACCTGACAAATTAGATGAA
This sequence comes from Pogostemon cablin, assembly GCA_023678885.1. NCBI lineage: Eukaryota > Viridiplantae > Streptophyta > Magnoliopsida > Lamiales > Lamiaceae > Pogostemon > Pogostemon cablin. The sequence goes on along the minus strand of CM042988.1, from coordinate 4,508,724 downwards.
ATATAAAAATTAAGACCATTTAGATGGAGCACATGAGACAAGAATTGACATTTCCCAGTAATCTACTGATTATCAGATGAAGATAAGGAAACTATAACTTTAATAAGCAAAAAATCAATATTATCACATACTTCTATTTTAAAACGATTTTCTTGAATCGGAATTTGAATGAATAATATTATATCTAATAACTCCAAATCACATTCAAAAGTTATTTGCCATTTAGAGAAAGCAGCTATTTTGGATAGAATTTAAAATTTAAAATTAAATTAAAATTAAAATATAATACTATTATATAATTAAAAAAGACAATTTATAGTATGCACCCGGATGCACCTAAAGATAGAGTGCACTCATATACAAATATAAACAAAAACATATACAATTAAGAGTAAAAATGTATACAATTTAATTGTTAATTTTTTAATAAAAAATTATATATAATATTCAATAAAAAGTTATACATATATTGATGTTAGTTTATTTAATGAAAAATTAATGTGAAAAAAGTATATAATTATTACAAAACACGTATTATATAAAATAGAATAATATGTATACAAAATAGAATAAAAATGCATCCCGGGTGCACCCAATATACACTCTTAAACAAATTACATTATACTCTCATATTAATAATTGATTCTATGTAATTAATTATGAGTAAAGATATATTTAAATTTAAATAATATATATAAATATAAATATAATATATAATGCATTATCTGAATCCTTAATTATATAATGGATAAATATTTAACAGAATTATAATGGATAATTGGATATACAATGAGAAATTATAAAAAAGATATCGATAAAATATCTTAAATAAATAAAATCCTAATCTTAATTACATAATCTTATTTAATTGAAACGGATTGATCACTGTCTATGTAACTACTTATGAGTAAAGATATATTTAAATTTAAATAATATATATAAATATAATAATGCATTATCTGAATCCTTAACTATATAGTGGATAAATATTTAACAGAATTATAATGGATAATTGGATATATATGAGCAATTAAAAAAAAAAAAAACATATCTAAAACAAATAAAATCATAATCTTATTTAATTGGAAACGGATCTTCACCTATCTATTTAAACCCCTCCCAAACTTCAAAATTTCTTATACTTGAAGTACTACTTCTTAACACAAAATACATACAGCATTAATGACAATGGCTGCAGCAATCAACGAAAATGGCAATTCCGGCTTGATTGTCAGCTTCGGTGAGATGTTGATCGACTTCGTTCCGACGGTCTCCGGCGTATCTCTGGCGGAGGCACCGGGTTTCATCAAGGCCCCTGGCGGCGCACCAGCCAACGTGGCAATTGCGGTGGCGAGATTGGGCGGGAGAGCCGCCTTCGTCGGCAAGCTCGGCGACGATGAGTTCGGACACATGCTCGCTGGAATACTTAAGGAGAACCGCGTTTCCGCCGACGGCGTTATCTTCGATTTGGGCGCGAGGACGGCGCTGGCTTTCGTGACTTTACGCGCCGACGGCGAGCGCGAGTTCATGTTCTATCGGAACCCTAGCGCCGACATGCTGCTCACTCCCGACGAATTGGATCTCGATCTCATCAGATCTGTAAGTTTCAACACTATAATCATGTGAATTTTATCTATCTGTGTATGTATTTATGATTTGTGAATTGAATTTTAGGCAAAAGTGTTCCACTTCGGGTCAATTAGCTTGATCGAGGAGCCGTGCCGGTCGGCTCACCTGAAAGCCATGGAAGTGGCTAAGGAGGGCGGCGCGTTGCTGTCGTACGACCCGAACCTCCGGCTGCCGCTGTGGCCGTCGGCGGGGGAGGCTCGATCGAAGATTATGAGTATTTGGAACGAAGCTGATGTGATCAAGGTGAGTGATGAAGAACTGAGTTTTCTTCTGGAGAAAGAGGAGATTGATGATGAATCTGCCAGATCACTTTGGCATGATAACTTGAAGCTACTATTGGTCACACTAGGAGAAAAGGGGAGCAAATATTACACTAAGGTATTTATATTTAAATCTTTTTATATAAATAAATATGGAGTAATTGACTAATTTCATTAAATAATTATTGGATGCAAATATTAATATGGAGTAATAGACTAATTTCATTAAATAATTATTTGTATAATATTTTTCACAGAATTTCCATGGCCACGTGGCATCATTCCACGTGGACACAGTGGATACTACTGGAGCTGGAGATTCTTTTGTGGGTGCTCTTCTCTACAAGATTGTGGATGACTGCTCCATTCTTGAGGTAACTATTCGTAAATTTCGTTTTTTTATTCCGCCATTAGGATATAAATGAGTCGAACGAAGAGTTACGTAAGCTTGCATGGATATTATCAAGATTCAAAATATATATTTAAGCATGTGTGATAAGCAATTGAGCAGAGACTAAATGCTTTATATCGAGCCAAACAATTTGGTAACTTTATACTCCACTTTACTTATTTTTACTAATCGAGCTTGCTTTAATTTCATTAAACATAAAAGCTTGTTCAAACTTAACATGCGTATGGAATATTTAATATAAATAATTGTTTGCATTTTATGAGATTTAATGTTGATTATTTTGATTTAATTAACAGAGTGAATCGAGGTTAAGGGAAACACTGAAGCATGCGTGTGCTTGTGGAGCGATTACGACGACTAAAAAGGGTGCAATTCCAGCTCTTCCAACCCCCTCTCAAGTCACCACTCTCCTCAACGGGGATGATCATTAATTTATTTAATTTTCAATTTTAGTTTCGTTATTCTTTTCTTTATAGTTTTAGGTTTTAGTCACTTTTGATTGCTTAATTTGGTCTTTTCAATATTTAATGAAACATTAGAATTAGAAACATCTTCTTGGTTTTTGGTTATATATTGATTATTTATATAGTTTTATCGAGCTTTATATTTTAATTACATGATTGATATTTATAATAATGTTGAGTCTTAAAAAAATTTGTATAAAATGTCGGAACTGTTGGATGTGTTAACCAGTGTCAATAGATAATCTATACCCTAACAATCAACCCGGACATCCAAGATCATAAAATGTACTCTCTCGCAAAAAAAAATTCACCTAACACGATACACTAGAGAAAAAAATATGTACTCCTTTTGTTTATATTATCATCTTTGATTTGATACCAAACATAAATCAACTATACCTTATATACATATTAACAAACAGGCCTTGGTTACTGTAGGGAATATTATATCCTTTGTTATGCAGAGTAGTATATCTTTGCTTACAAAACAAGGAACAAATAAATTTCGTGGGAATATTATATCGTTATATTCTATCGTATTTTTATTTTATTATTATTACACTTTTGATAAATTATTATCAGATTTCCTCCCACTAGTATAATAATCCCATAAGCATAACTAATTCGTATATTTTTTTTCCCTTAATATTTGAATTTTAAATTTTAGTTCTTTCTTTATAATTTTAAAAAAAATTTCATCCAATATTAATCCTTTCATATATATATTGATTATTTAGTCATTTCATAAATTGAAATCTTTAATAAATCTAGCTAAATTCTTAAAATTGTTCTCATGACTGCCTCTTTTGCACCCAATGTACATAAATTGTGATTTTACTCTTTAGTACAAGATATCAACATGATAAATTATAATTATTCTTTTAAATAAAAGTTCAAAATTTTGTTATATTGTTAATTTTTAAAAAACGAATTGAGATGAATAATACTCTGTTTGTTGTTAAGAAGAGTGATGGTTCATCAATTATCAGCGAGTAATATTTTATGTCCTTAAAATTAACTTAAAAATTAGGGTGAAATACAGCTGTGTATACTCTTTAGAATAATGAGGAAAGTAACTAAAGAGTAATAACAGCATATATATAATTTGCTCACAAGTCACAATTCCATTTCTCATCTTACACGTTCCACAACATCCAAACAAAACGTCACTAATGGCTGACAATAACGGTCTGATCGTGACCTTCGGCGAGATGCTGATCGACTTCGTGCCGACAGTCTCCGGCGTGTCACTGGCGGAGGCGCCGGCATTCGTGAAGGCTCCAGGTGGCGCGCCGGCCAACGTGGCCATAGCAGTGGCGAGGCTCGGCGGAAGGTCCGCCTTCGTGGGGAAGCTAGGCGACGACGAGTTCGGTCACATGCTCGCCCGAATCTTAAAAGACAACGGCGTCTCCGCCGACGGCGTTTGCTTCGACCACCAGGCAAGGACGGCTCTGGCGTTCGTGACCCTACGCGCCGACGGAGAGCGTGAGTTCATGTTTTATAGAAACCCTAGTGCCGACATGCTCCTACACCCTCATGAGTTGAATCTCGATCTTATTCGTTCAGTAAGTATTTTACCTTTTTGCAATTTTAAAACTTTGCATAAATTTTAGGATGGACGAAATAAAGGCAAACAATTGTATAAATTCGGTAAATTCTGTTCATGTAAACTTTGTGGTTCTCTTTAATTTCATTACTCTTTCTGTGCCATTTAAAGAGAGTTTTTTTTTTATTTTGGTCATGCTACTCAAGGAGTCATCTTTCCTTTTTTTACATATATGGAACTCACATACACTCACTAATATAATTAAAATTTGGGACTCACGCTCCCACTAATACAGCTACTCACTGCACATTAAATAATAATACTCCTTAATACAAATGTCAAAAAGTAAAAGACCCTCTTAATAAGGGACGGAGGGAGATGTACTGCTATGATTTAAATTAAAGAGGGACGAAAGGGATTACGCCTTAAACCCAGTTTAAGGAGATTTAACTCAAAATAAAATGGATGTTTCATATTTTTTCTAAGGAGGGAGTTTCCTTTTCTCTCCTATTATCTGCCATTTAATGGTGGGCATAACAGATCAACAAAAATAAAAGTAAAATAAAATGAGGAAATGAGATGTGCTATTATATTTTTGTGTTAAATATTTTGTTACCTGCATTGGATGATCTGAAGGAAATTTCAACCTTTCCACTTAAATTTGTTATTTTTCTTTTAAAAATAAAAATTTATTTATATCTTATGTAACAAGAAATTTTGTGCATTTAAAGCAAATTCAAAATGCTTTTTCATCATGGGCAAAATTTTGTGTGATTCATGTGTAACTTTTAAGAGAATCTAAAATTGTAGTATTGATTTATTTAATCAAAGAATTAATATTCTTTCCTACATATAGAAGATTAAATTTCCATAAATTATTTGTGCCCCAAGAAAGAATTTGTTAATGCAATAACATATGATCATGGGTTAAATACAAAAAAGTGCTGTCTTCTTCAGGTGAATAAGTTAGTTAATTTTTGTAATAATAAAATAATTTTGATAAATAGGCAAAAGTGTTCCACTTTGGATCCGTAAGCTTGATTGTGGAGCCATGTAGATCCTCCCATTTGGCAGCAATGGAAGCTGCCAAAGCAGGTGGTGCATTGCTGACGTACGACCCGAATCTCCGGCTGCCGTTATGGCCGTCGGCGGAGGAGGCACGACGACTTATCATGAGCATATGGGATAGGGCTGACGTCATCAAGATCAGTGATGACGAGCTCATCTTCCTCACTGAAAACCCCAATATTGACGATGTTGAATCTGCCATGTCACTGTGGCACGACAACTTGAAGCTTCTTTTAGTTACACTTGGAAGAAAGGGATGTAGATATTATACTGAGGTATGTATGTCTGATTTCCATGCTAGCTATTTATGAATAAAGTTAATTTCACATTATTTATTAATTATGAATTTTAAAGAAAATTAGGAAATGGCATAATTTAACTATTCCAGAATATGTTGGATCGAGGGCTAAGTATTAGAATCTTTTGCCTCTCAAACTTGCTTTTAACATCGAATCTGAATCAATGTACACGATATGGGGTTGTCTAGCTAGCTTAATTAATTAATTTATTTATTTTAAAAATATTGTGAAGTATAGGGATGGCAATGGGGCGGATCGGGGCGGGTACCTGTGTACCCAGGCCCGCCCCATGCACCTAGCCCGCCGTCCCACCCTGCCCTGTGACCCGCCTCGGATCAGAATATTAGTACCCAGACCTGCCCCTATGCGGGGCAGGTCCGCCACGCCCTGCCCCATCTAAATTTTCATGTATATGATATATATGTAGAACCCTCTTCTTTGCATGATACTGCCGATAAAAAATGCTTCACCTACAGGCCAAAAACACCAGGAATTCAATTAAGAACAGATCCATTTAAATTTCGATAATTAGCACAACAAATGCATAATATTTCTTCAGATTTATAAAAATTACCCAAGTAGGTCTGTAATTCTTCACGTATTTCGCCCTATTTTTCTTGCATTCAACTGGGCAAAAAAGACCTACCGACGTAATTTTGTGTGATGGCGAGGGGCTAGTGGAACGTGAGGTGCCGAGGTGGTGTTGAGATGGAGGTGCCGAGAAGCCGAGGTGAGTGAGATAATGAGACTTGAAAATGGGAGTGGGAGCATCTGAGTGAGAGAGGAGCGGCTGGGGTTCAGGGTGGAATAGGGAAACCTAATTTCTGAATTAAATGTAAATATAGGAACTATATATATTTTTAGAATACATAAATAAATAATATAATTTAATATAATAAATTATTACGGGGCAGGGAGGGGCAATAACAACACCCATATATGAACTGCCCCATGTACGGAGAGGGGCAGTTCCGGCCATTCTCTGTGTGGAGCGGGTCTGGCCTAGCCCAACCAGAGTGGGGCAGCTTCGGGTCGGGGCAAATTTACATCCCTAGTGAAGTATAAGGTTTATTGGGTATATTTGGATGGGCTTAACCCAAAATTACTAAACATATAAGAAAAATCAGATTTAAAATATTATATCTTAAAATGACTTAAACACCCTTAGGGCTGGAAAAAAATACCGAAATTTCGGAATACCGCCCTTACCATATAAAAAAATACCGTTTTTACAGAAATTTTAGGTATGCCAAAATTTTTGGTAAGGTATGATACCGTATTGAAAATTTTGGTACGATAAATATATATAAATTATTAATACCGCGGTATTTCGGTATATACCAAAATACCGTAAAATATTCAATTTTTGGGTAATATGATATGGTATATCATAATACATGATATATGCAATTATAATTATTATTTATATATTATAATTTTCAATTAAATTATATATTTACACTATTTAATTAAAAGATTAAATCTAAAATCCTACTTTATATATCTTATAAATGGGTGATAAAATTGATTGACTTTCGTGATATCTTATATTCTTTTTTAATTACGTAGTTCTATCTATATGAAAATTTAAAAGTGTTGATTTTAATATAAGTTTCATATAGTTCATGTCTAGATCTTTTGGGTACTATTTATTTAATGACAAACACTTGTATAAACTGGGTTTACATACATTAATTATGTAAACATTGTTACTCTTTACTACATAAAATATTACTCTTTAGCACATAAATTGTTATTCTTCTAAATTAAAAAAGTACTCTTCAAATTCTTGTAAATCATGATTTATCGATTACTTGTTAGTATATGAAAAATTACTTTTTAGAGACATGAATTTTTACTCTTCTGTATAAAATCATTACTCTTCAATGAGTAATTTTTTATATACTAAAGAGTAATTTTAAAAAATAGGGTTTTAATGTAAACCCGATTTGCATGAGACTCACTCTTATTTAATTTGGTTGTTTGTGAATTGTCGTATGTTATTATGAATTTGTTATCTATTAGAATTTGTTTTATAACTATCTTTCACTTTTCTAGTACAGTTTTTAATTAAATTTATTAAATTTTAGATGCATAACGGCATAACAAACTATCTAATAGAACGATATATACTGATATTTTAGGTATGATACGGTATATACCGAAATATTGGTAAGTAGAAGATATACTATTTTCCTATACCGAAATATTAATATACCGAACTATGGTATACCGAAAGTTTAGGTAAAGTAACGGTATGATTTTTTTATACCGAAAATTTTGGTATGGTATTTGGTATAACAAAAAATCTTCGGTATATCATACCGCCCACCACTAAACACTCTTATAATAATATATTACTCCACTTAATGCTAACATACCTTATAAATATTAAACATACTAATTATATTGAACCTAACATAATGATTTCATAGATTTTAAATTTTTTTTGACATTTCAAATAAAATGAAAATTTGTGGTACTGAATTGGTAAAGAAATACAATATCTTTTTTCATGAAAAATACAGAGTTTCACTGGAACAGTGGAGGGTTATAGTCTGAAGGCAGTGGACACAACCGGAGCAGGAGATGCGTTTGTGGGAGCCCTCCTACGCAACATCGTCGATGATCTTTCTATTTTCCAGGTGAAATCACCAAACTACCCCCACTATTTATCATGATGCATTTAATTTTATATACTTCCTCCATCCCATTTCCATTTTTACATATTTTCAATTTGAATGTCTCGTTACAATTTTAACATTTTCCTTTTTTTGGTAGATGAAACTCGCACAAAACAATCAATATTTCTCCACGGGACCCATACACAACACTATTACTATTACAACAACCCACCTACTTTAAATTAAAAGATTATATTTTTCAATTCTCTACACTTGAATACAATATATTCCTAATCTTCACACAAAAAGAAAATATAAATATTGAAACAGGAGAAAAAGAGAGCACAGATACACTAGCATATGCTACATGTAGAATACACATTCAATTTCTATAGTATATCATTAATGTTAGCATGAAATTACATGGTCTGTTCTCATGCAAGAATTGCATATTATTTAACTCATGTACAGGACGAAGGGAGATTGCGAGAAGTGCTCAAATATGCGAGTTTGTGTGGAGCGATCACCACAACTAAAAGGGGAGCCATTCCTGCTCTCCCAACTCACTCTCAAGTGAAGCGATTTGTCGATGGACCAAAAACCTGCTTGGGTTTCAGAGCTTGTTTCCCCTTCATATAACTTCTACTCTAAATAATTATATATACATGCAAGCCATATGAATAATGGATCAAAGAGTGTATATCTTCTCCACATGAGTTTATGAACATCATGATTGTTCATTGCACAATATGTATATATAATTGATGTGGAGTGCTTAGTTAATTGATCAAGAATAAGAGTGGACTCGTTGCATTTAAGAAAGTCTTTGAATTCTAGTGGAAAAGATTCTTAAGGGATCATTTAGAAGTTCGACTTCTATAATATACGAGTAATTCTTATAATTGCCATATGGAAGAGTTAAAATTTGATCAACTTACATAAGGTTTAACAAGTATATGCCAACAAATACTACTCCTAATAAGAATGCTAGCAGTTTATCACTAAACACAATCAAGGTTGCAGATATATATGCTGTTATAAGCAAACAATCTAATTACATGTACGGTAGGAAAGTATATATACCAGGTGGTACTGCAGTTTTCTCAGCAAGGTTTGCAGTCACATTTTATGCCAAGATCAGGAACGGTGAAATGCTCGTCTTCCTCTTCTTCTTTGAGAGTTCCTATTCGAGGCTTCTTGTATAATATGGCAGGTCTGCAAGAGCTTGAGTTAATTGGCAGAGAAACTGGTAGCTGAGGTACCTCTGCTGCAGCTAAGGGCTCTACTTGTTCACCAAAGAGATTCATATTCGTCAACCACTCAAGCTCACTGAATTCTAGTTGCTCCTTCTGCTCGAATATAAGAAAGAGTCGTTACAAATGCATACACTAGATTAGTATTTTCTTAGAAGTTTCCATGTGGTCTTAAGATAATGCAGGATCCATTGCAATCTATTAATGTTTTACATGTGCAAGAAGTGGCATGTGATAGTTTAAAGCAGACTGGCATTAACACAAGTAGAAAAACAGAAAGAAGATACGGTTTGAGAATATGTATTTGGGCCATCATTTAGAGTAATTCCATAGCCATCTATTCCTTTCTGAGTGCATTCAAAAGAAATACACCAAAATAATGAACCCTCACGAAGATGAGTTTATTCAATTTAAAACGCAACTGAATGAAGATGTGATCCATGCCAACTTTCTTACCTTGTCACAGGACTCATAATCCGATAAGTGCAGCAACTCATCAACAGCCCAAGATGGTGATGTAACACCAGAAATATGCTGACTGGGAATTTGCAAAGTATTCTGTTGTGTATTTGGCATTTGGGGCCTTGGCCCCAATTGTTGTTTTAAAGTTTCCCTGCTGCGACTGGAGCTCAGAGCCAAACATATTCCGGTGGCTAAGTATCGCTGGTGATTAGCAGCAAGACTGTTGGCGGAATGAATAGGCTCGTCACATTCCTTACAAAAGAGAGCTCTGTCCTCAACACAGAAAATGAAAGCTGTCTTCTCCTACAGATGATGACAATGAGCAAGCAAACAGATTATTGAATCAGTAGAACTCAAAGAGATGCACTATAGAAGTGGCAAGCATCTTGTGTTCAATTTTTTCAATATTTGGTTTCTTTGCATTCATTATTCACAGTATTAGTCACAAAAGTTATTCCATGTTACACTATAATGATCCATTGATCAGTAACCCCATTTCATCTTCAATATTCCTACCCTTGGTGACAGAGAAACTTAACACACACTTATATAGCATGTGCAGTTATCTTGCTCAACAGACACTTGATAACTGTGATCATCTAAACTAATGTATCCAAGGTTAATTAATTAATAATTGGGATAATTTCATATTTAGTCCTGTAAGAATTGCTTAATGCCAAAAATGTCCCAAAACTGGCAGACTTAGTCCCATAGGAATTTTTCATCTAAATTGTTAATAGTTGACAAAATATTTTGAACCATTAACAAGACCAAAACGAACTATGTCTATTTTGAAACACAGAAAATAATATAAATCTGGTAGTTTATAATAATATAAGTTAATTTGGGATGAAAATTTTCGATTATAATATTCTTATGGGACCAAAACTGCTAGTTATGAGACCGGTATATTTCTACGGGACTATAATTGAATTGAAGGAAATCTTATGGGACCAAATGCGAAATTTTCCCATTAATAATTATATTCTCTGTAACGCAAACAAACAACTGTTTAAACATTCTCTGATTTTGTTTACAATAAATTGATGAAAATAATCTAGATCTGAATTCATTTCAAGTCCTCCATCCGAATTCCAACAAAAACAGAGAAATCCAACAACAGAATCAAAAGATAACAAGCAGAGAGGGTTAGAAATGCAAACATACTTGGCAAATATCACAAGGGGGTAATTTATGGGAAAGGCGTTGAAGAAGCAACCTCTGGTGTTTGCTAGCGAGCTTGTTGGCGGTGTGAACTTCGACGTCGCATTTCGCGCACAGCGCCGCCTCATCGGCGCAGCAAATCACCGCCGCCAGAGAATTTTCGCACACGTCGCACTGTATCTTCATCTTCTTAATATACAGAATAAGATCAAATCGAACCACCTCTGGTTCTAACCTAAAACCCCATGAGCCACAAAAAACAGCAATGGCTTGTATAAATATCTGTGGAAATAGACAAATGGCCGTGGAAGAAGCATGCTTTTTTAATGGAATATAAAAACACAAATTAGTGATTAACATACATTCATAGCATGAAAGGTTGTGCATATAATTGGGAGAAAATATTAATTTTTATTTCGTATTTTTTATCAAATTCAATTTTAGTCATATATTTTTTAGTATTTTTAATTTTAATCATTTTAATTTCAATTTAAATCCTATAACTTTTAAATTTTTAATTTTAGTCTTATAAGTTTTAAATTTAGTCATTTATCTTTTTGAATTATCAAAATTAGTATTCGCTTCGTCTCAACTTTAACTTCACACATTCCGTTTTGGTCCGTCCCAAATTCAACTTCACACTTCCATAAAAGGAAAAAACAACAAACTAATATCCCTCTAACATACTTTAATTTCAATTTTGTCATCACCTTTTTAACACACATAACATACTTTATCATTTATTTATTACTCAAAAATATCATACTATCTTCAAAAGTAAGTTAAAAAGTGATTTTTCTTAAACTCTGTATCTACAGTAGATGCGAGCTTGAATTTGGGACGGAGGGAGTACTATAATAAATAATATCACATTTGAGAAAATATCATTTTTGCTCTTGTATCTTTTTCAAAATTCAATTTTAGTCATGTAACTTTTGGCATTTTTAATTTTAGTCTTTTTAGTTTCAATTTTGGTCATGTAACTTTTAACTTTTCAATTTTAGTCCTATAAGTTTCAAATTTAGTCTTGTATCTTTTTAAATTATCAAAATTAGTCATATATCTTTTGAAATATGATATAATTTATAATATGACTAATTTTGAAAATTCAAAAAGATACATGACTAAATTTAATACTTATATGACTAAAATTGAAAATTTAAAAGTTAGAGGACCAAAATTGAAACTAAAATGACTAAAATTGAAAATACCAAAAGTTACAGGACTAAAATTGGATTTTGAAAAAGATACATGACCAAAATTGATATTTTCACTATCACATTTCAAAAGATACAGGATTAATTTTGATAATTCAAAAAGATATAGGCTAAATTTGAAACTTATAGTACTAAAATTGAAATTTTGAAAGTTATAGGACCAAAATTGAAACTAAAAGAACTAAAATTGAAAATATTAAATTTTATAAAACTAAAATTGTATTTGATAAAAGATATAGAACTAAAATTGATATTTACTCTATAATTGCGTATTGAATTATGTTGGTGGAAAAAAAAGTTGAGTATGATCACATGAATATCAAAAAATGAAATTTGTGTATGGTGTCAAACAATAAAGAAAAACGAGAGTGATAATAATGTTATAATTTTTTTGGGCTAAAACTTTTATGTTGTCCCGATATTCTTTAGTAGGCCTATTAAATCCCGATATTATTCTTTAGTAGGCATGTTAAATGAGCAGAGCGAGCTCTAGTGCATACTCGTGCTCGGTTCTTTGCTCGAGTAGTTATCGAGTCGAGCTCGAGTTCGACTCAATTTGATAATGAGCGAGCTCGACTTGAAAATTATTTAGTCGAGGTCGAGCTCGGTTCGGCTCATTTAGCAAAATGAGTCGAGCTTTTGAGTCTTAACGAGTTTTTGAGCCTAATCGAGCAAGATTTAAATTTATATACTCTCTTCGTCGGTTTTCAAGGGTGTCATTTGTTTTTTTGCACGTGGATTAATGAGTATTATTAGTGTAGTGGGTAGTTGTATTAATGGAAGTGTGAGTCCTATTTTTTAATTGTATTAGCTGGTGTGTGTGGGTCCTATATGTATAAAAAAAGAAATGAGACCCTTGGGAGCGGACGCTCAAAATGGAACAACGATACACTTGAAAGCGGACGAAGGGAGTATTTAATATTATATACTATATTAATTATTATATAATATTTATTTTAATATTATTATTATTATTATCGAGCTTTATCAAGTCGAGCCGAGCTCGACTCGATAACGTAACGAGTATTTCGACGAGTTCGAACTCGAGCTCGAGTGGTCACGAGTTGAGCCAAGCTCTCGAGCGACTTGTTTCGTTTAACAACTCTACTCTTTAGTGTTAAATGGTATACTCTTTACTATAAGGACGTGTACCCTTTGTTTTATGAACAAAGGAACAAAATTTAATGAAAATGTATATCATTTAGAAAAAAAATATTGTACCCTTATTAATTAAATTATATATCCTTTAAAACAAAATGTTATCCTCTTAAATACCTTGTGCACCTGAAAACACAAGAGACCAACTCATTTTTTATACGTCTTATGTAAGGGTTTACGTGAAATAGTTTCACACAAGCCTTTGCCAAGAAGTTATACCCTTAATTTCTAAAAAAAAAACTTTTAAATATTTATATTATTCATATTCAATCAACTTTTTCAATAAAAAAAATGAGAGAGACTATGGTAAAATCGGTGAACCAAATCTCACATATGCGTATATGAGTTAAACGGGAAATCTGGGCTTTCTCAAGAAAATCCCCTATTAAATCCTAATCCCACATCGGCTTCTCCATCTCCGTCTTTCCCTCCGGCAACCGCATCATCCGTTCCGCAATCATACTATGTGAGTTGGGTCTACTCATATTCAGCTTAACATAAACCCCCAAATTCGTAATTCATTCTGATTCTTCTAAATTCGAGTTAATTTTTGCAATCAATTTTGTAATTGCCATCTAATATTTATGTATATATTTTTTGCAGCAAAAGTACGATAGCTCTACATGATATCATTATCATGCTATCAAATTGTTGCCTGAATGTTCCAAGCATAATAGCTGTTTATGTTGGCATTACCAAGGTTGCCAAATCCATTTGGGTTTTCCCAAATACATGGAGATATTACATGACGGTGTGCTTCTCAATTTTCTGACTAGTTCGTTAATTTGTATGGCTTAAGTATTTCAGCCGTACACACAATCTTCGAATCATGGCTTGTTGTAAGCTGAAGAAATTGGTGACAGTGACAGGCATGAATGCAGTTCTCTCTTATTTTAAGAAAAATCTTTAAATGCCCTGATTAGCAGAAATACTCCTTAAACAGATTTTATTTGTGTGATGACTATTCGTGTAATTCGATTATTATTTAAATAAAGAACTGTATGCGTTCAAAAGTATTGGCATAGTATGCAACAGATAATTTTATGGTTTACCTTGATTATTTTTTAGCAATTCTTATTGGAGTACATGATGTTTATGAGTTCTTGATATTCAATGTTAAGGTTTTATTGGAGTACCTGATGTTTATGAGTTCTTGTTATTCAATGTTGATGTTGTGTTTTATTGGAGTAGAATGAAATCACTTATCTACCAATTAGTAAATGTGGAGAATGTGTTCTGCAGTTGTCTTAGTTTTAGCTCTTTGATTCTTTCCTTTTTTTTGTCTAAATAAGGTTCTCAGGCTAGATTTTGTGCTCGTGTTAATGAACCAATTTTGTATTTTTAGGACGTTGAGAGTAAAAGTAATGTCAAGGTACATCAAAGTGGTGGTATTTTTAAGCAAACAGAATGGAAAAACTTTAGAGTGGGTGGTATAGTTAAGGTGGAGAATATCAATTCTTTCTGGCAAATTTGGAGAAAGATCAATTCTTTCCAGCAGATTTACTCCTACTTACAACCAGTTATGAAGATGTTCTCTGCTACATTGAGACAATAAACCTCATGAAGAAACAAATTTAAAGCACAAGCAAGCATTAGAGAGGAGCATTATGTCGGGGTGTGCTTTTTGTATTCTTTGGATCTAATGGCTTGTTGGGGTTTCAAATTTTTAACTTCATTGAACCTTGTGTTTTATTTACCTTTAATTGTGTGTGTTTGAGTTTGCTGTGAGATAGAAGCACTCCCAAAAATAGATGTTTGTTGGATCAGGAGAGATAAAAATGTGTATAAAGCATGTGCTTTGGGCTTGATCAAGCTTTAGTCAATGATATTCTAATTAATTCATAAGAGTAATCTAATTAATTATAAAAAGTAACCTAAAAAATATTTAATTTTCTCCTAAAAATTTTTAATATTCTCTAAAAATCAGTAATCAATAAAATGTTATGTACTACAAAAGTAATGTTGCAACAAATCAAATAATAACCCAAATTATTATAAAGAGTAACCCAAATAATGAAAAAAAAATTAATCTTGTTAACCATACAGAACCGAACATAAACAATCGAAATAAAAAGTATTTCAAAAGTTTGTTCATAGCAACCCAAAATTATTATAAAGAGTAACATAGAGTATTCCAAAAACTTGTTCATAGTAGCCCAAATTATTATAAAGAATATCCTAAAAATGAATATTCCAAAAGCTTGTCCATAGTAACCTAATTTATTATAAAGAGTAATCCTATTAATAGAAAATGAGTAATTCAATTAATAGAAAAAGAGTAATCTAAAAGAAACATAAAGAGTAATTCAAAAGTTTGTTCATAGTAACTCAAATCATTATAAAGAGTGATCCAATAAATAGAAATAAGTAACCTAAAAAATGTTGATCAAACAGAACATAAAATAAACTAACATAAAGAGTAATCCAAAAACTTTTTCATAGTAACCTAATTCATTATAAAAAATAACTCAATTGTTGAATGTCGATCATTCTTAATGGAGGTTGATGTTCTATTTTCTAAAGTAAAAAATCTAGTTGTTTTAAGACACTGCATGCTGCCACCTTTACACAGCGTAGGCACAAGATCAGCGCTCTCATGTCGTCCGGCCGTTCTCCGATGTGTTTTCTTGCAAACTCTGAATAAGGGAAAATCTTGTCTGATCATTAGTCATGGATTAGTCCAAGAATTCAGAACTCTGTGATACTACCATATTCATTTCTTGCTATATCCATGAAAAAGGAGCTGCTGAGCAAATGATGGAAGCAAGAATCATCAATTTCATTTTGGTTAGGCATCACTAGGTCATGTTAACAAAAATGGAGAGCATTAGGCCAACATTCTAATCATCAACAAGATCAACTGCCACAGCAAAATCCAAAGCTAAAACCACATAACATGCAATTAAACAGCCTATACTCCTCAAATGAACACAAAAATCTATATACATCTAATAAGAACAGCAAACACCAGTAGGTTTAAAATCCAGACACGTCAATGAGATTATCCACCATGCTTCCCAAGTTGTATACTCTTCTAAATTGTGCCACACACAAACTCTCCACAATACGCACACCTAAAACACACACCAACACAAGAGGATACATATAAAATACTATCTATAAGTCTAGAGAGAGAAAGAGAATTGGGCAGCTGTAACAGGAAGAGGAAACAACGTCAAAATCGAGCGAGAATTCTAATTCAAAGAAGAAACCCCATATCTAGAAACCAGAATCAGTAAGATCTACAAAAGAATTATAAACAATAGCAACAAATCCCAACCCAAATCCACTTGAACCAATTCACATTATCCCTCACATCGAATTCACGCACACACAGGCTGCAGAGTGACTCCAAGTTCTTATAAAAAATTCGAAGCAACAAAACACTACTTGACCCAAATATATAAAATGCAACTCATGATTGGAATTACAATCAATAAAAATAAATACAAATCGATAATAAAAACTAAAAAATACACTAGAAACTCAGTGAATATACTCTATTTCTCCCTACAGTAGTGGAAAAAGAAATGAGAACTCACCTTATCGATAAATGACAACAACTGTAGTAAAAACGAACACAAAAACTGGATCCAAGAAGAAAGCCGACGCCGGAGGACCGAAGAAACGAACACGAACCGCAGGAGAAAAGGAAGTGGAAAGGGTACCCCGAGAAAGGAACAGAAAACCTCCCTTCACATTTTCCAAGTTTACAAAAAAAAAACGGTAATTGCTTTTAGGAATGAAATGGTCTATTCAAATTGGATCCGAGAGAATGACCCAACTTTGAAAAAACCAACATTTTTATTATCCACTGTTTTTTAAATCATTAAAAATTCTCACTTTTATATTTTTATTCCTCTAACACCCTCACTGACTTTCTTGACAACTTTTGTTTATTTTAACAAATAATTCTAGGACAGATAATAGCATTTTGGGACGAATAAGTATTTTGTTAATAATCATTTTACTCCCAAATTTGTTTATTAGTCATTAATTTATTCGTCTCAAATTTATCTATTCATTTCAAATATGTAAATTCTCTATTCATCCCATATTTATCTATTAGTCTCAAGTTTATCTATTTTTATTTTATTGAACAATATATATTTTCCTTGCTCATCTATTTGAGGATATTTTTTTTAGGGGCGCTTGGTTTATTATAATAAATGCGAATAAGAATGATAGTAGTATGTAATAAGAATGAATTTTGTTTCAAAAAATATATTGTTAAGTGAGGCTCTCCGCACGTGCACGGCATGACTTTGCAATTTTCGTGTCCCTTTGCAATTTAAACCCCTAGAATACATAGGTTTAAATAGAATATAGAAGAGGAGAATTGTGTTCACATGGGAATGTTCCCGGGACGCATGAGCTTTTGCCTATATTGTTTGGTTGATTATAGAAATGACTGTCATAGTCATTGATTGTGTTTGGTATATTTGTATTTTTTAAGAATGGAATCAAAATTTTATTTATAATTTAATTATATAATTATACCATTTCTTTAGAAAATATTATTTTGATATTTTTAATAAAAAAAACTCATGGAAAACAAATGAATTGTATTGTCCCATATTGCATCAAGGAATGAAAGTCATAGATCTCATTTTCCTAAGGAATGAGCCATTCTCTAGCTTATGAGAATGAAAATAATATAGCTATTATCAAATCTTTCAAACGAACATCATTTTTCTATTCCATTCCAATTTCCCTACTAGAAAATAACCATCCAAACAACTCCTTATTAAATCACTTATAAAAGTGGCCCTAAGACATAGCTCAAGTGATAGAGGGGAGGGTGGAAAGGTCTTCCAGCTGAGCTTGGTTGCTGCAGGGTGGGAGTTCGAATCCTGCCTTTGGCATGGATTTGGCCTCTTGCAAGCACAAGAGGGGATTTGGCCCCTTGCAAGCACAAGAGGGACGGTGGTGGTCCCTAATGGTGGGGTACATCACTTATAAAAGTGACAAAAATGTTTTAAAAAATTGTGGGCAGGATAAATGTATACATTTTCAAAAGGGATATATTAATGCATTTACATCTTTTTTACTACGAGAGTTCTAGAATAGATCTCGTAGCAAATCGAACATGCTATGATTTTGTCGGGTAAAACCCCTGCTCAACCCATAAAAATTTCCATCACTTTGACCTAGAATCCCATCTTAATCTGTAAGTATTTTTCTTTGGAATCGAACTCCATTCTCTTATTCTAACGCTGGAACATATAATTTTTTTTCAATCGTAGATGTGATATTTATTCTCTGAAGCGCATCTGAGTTTGATATTTGAGGATAAGGGTTCCGCTAAAAATTCAGTTTTTTTCGTGTTTTTTGGTGAATTTTTTTATATCAGGTTGATTGGGTCTTATATTTAGTAAAATCTTGGAGTGGATTACTGTTTTTCTTTATAGTCAATTCATCATACACTTGGACGACAGTTGGCTTTTGAACATATGAATCAGATGTTATAAATTATACACTTTGTAATATTGGGAAGTTTTGTTCAGTTGAATTGGTGGGTAGATGGGGAAACCATTGTTTTATGAGATTTGGGAAAAGCCAGCTACGAGCTGTATAATTGGAATATGCAGTTTGATTTGGTTCTATATTCAGAAGAAGGGCATAGGGTATTCACATGTGGGTTTGAGCTATGAGACTGCCATGGAAGGGCATCATTGGAGGATAATAACATCTGCATTTTCTCATATTAGCATAATTCATCTTGTTTTCAATATGAGTGCACTTTGGAGCTTGGGTGTTATTGAGCAGTTAGGTTATATAGGTCTTGGAGTAGAATATTACCTCCATTACACAATGCTGTTGGTTGTGTTATCGGGTTTGTTAGTCCTCGGGATGTATCATTTATTGATCCAAAAGTTTAAAATCGAGTATTTCCAGAGAGTGACTGCTGTTGGTTACTCTTGTGTTGTCTTTGGGTGGATGACCATACTGGCGACGAAGCAACCGTCGTCTAAGCTGGAGTTGTTCGGGTTTCTCTCACTACCTATCAGTTTTGCACCCTTTGAGTCACTTATTTTTACTTCCATTATTGTCCCACAAGCCAGTTTTCTTGGTCATTTGTCGGGGATAATTGTTGGGTATGCCATCGCTTGGGGTTTGATACATGGGATGAACAATTACTGGGCTGTGTCTATGTTGGGGTGGATCATTCTTATATTCATCTTTAGTTTGAAAAAGTCTGGTGCATACAATTTCAACTTTCTCGAGATTGAATCAGTGACGGATCCTTCATTACCATCTGTGCGATTTCTCTCCTCCGGAACTGGTAGAACACTACAGATGAGTACATTATCTGATGTTGGTCCCAATATTGTGTAGCTTCTGAAAGGAATTATCCCTGGGATGTGCATTACTCTAATATTGTGATCGGAGGTATGCAACTGCATCACTGAATGTGAGATTACAATAAACCTTTTCTTTTCAATGAGTAACACATTTCTCTTGGATCTTAATCCTACATGCATCAGTCATTGTAGTCTTGTATCCGTTTTTCTCTTATCTAGTGGAGAAAGTGGGGATTTTTTAAGGAATATATACTGACCTTATTTATTGTGTATGAGAACAATTTTAGATAAGTGACTGAAATTGATTTTTTTCATGCTGGTCTTATCTTCATTCAGATGTAAAGCTTTCTTTTTGTGTGTCGACAGCTTCATTTTACAAGTATATAAGTAAAAAAGTGTCTCTATTGTAATGTGTTAGAAGAGAAATGGATAGTTTGGTGATGGTTTACCTGTTTTTAACTTTGCAACTTAGTGTTTCTCCTACTTATTTTGAACTTTACTAAGGAAGTGATTATTTTTGTGTATGTGAGTTGTTTATATGTGCGTCAGTAGCCACCTTCCATAACCTGCTTCCATCGTGTTATGCAAACATTTGTGTGTATTTCCACATATATTCAAATTCATTGGTAAGAAATTTTAAGATGCTGATTTATTGCACCAGAAATTTACATTTGAACTTTAATATGAGTCATTCGTTAATTGTCCTGTTAAACTTGTTCTAATGTGCATCTTTGTTATGAAATCCTGACCGTTTCGTTCCTTGGTAAAAATGTGTGTTGAATGGACTTGTATTGGCGTATGTGGTGACTTGTGACGATATGACAAGCCTTACCAAGAAAAATAATGTATCGGCATTATTAATTAGTATTTAGTAAAAAGATATTATTCTTGGACTGCAGTTTCTTTAACGTGATTTATACTCTCTATTAGATGTCTTGTGTTTTAGTAGTAGTCAAACTCTTGAATCCTTTGTAGTTTTGTTAATTCCACTGCTTTTTTCTATATTAAATTTTCTCATGTTTGTGAAACATTTACATTAACTATCTCATTAGTTACTAACTTATAATCTGTGTTTCCACATTCGCTTTTTTCCTTTTATTAATCTCTTTTTTAGCAATTATGTTTACATTGTGTTCTGTTTATTTTTCAAATTACAGAGTGCATTAACTGATATTATGGCTATGAACGTAATATCATCTGAGTTTCTTTTCAAAAGCTTTGATGTTCCAAGTTTTTCGATTGATGTCTTCGTTGTGTAGGAATGAACAATCTGACATAAATTCGTAGTTTAATGTTGAGCAAGATGATGTTTGCCTTTGATTTGTTTTGAATCGATGCTTCTGTTTGTTTAATTGCTGCAACTGAATAGAATGTGAAACGTTTCCCCTGTTTTCTTCCTTTTTAATATGTTAAATCCTCTAAGTAATGTTTTTTTTTCCAATTAGGAACGAATTAGGTGGGAGTAACTGCTAACTATACTAACAACTAACATTTGCCGATAAAAAAAAGTCATGTTTTTTTTCCTGGACTACATAAGTCAAAGTCTTGTGTGCACCAAAAAAAAATTCACATAAAAATCAACTCCACTTAAAGTATGTTTTGTTCATAAACTTACTACATGGATTTTAGACTTAGGAATTATAATAAATAAGATGTAAATATTGCATTGCTCTGTTATTTATTTATAGTCCACCTTTTTCAAAGGTTGTTATTCACTAGATGAGGGTAAATTTTAAATAATTACTTTAAAAGAAAAAAAAAGAGTCCTCATAGGTAGCGGACAACTTATCAAACTTTTAACAATTTTTAAGTATAAATAATTCAGCGGGAACCAAAAATATCGAAATTGTATTAAAATTGTTCACATTGCAGTGATTGAAACAAGAGCTACAATAATATGTGGATGTGATCAATCAATTCAATTCTCTAGCATGTTAAAAGGGAGAAAAACCCCATCATTCTTGAATTGAGAATGAGAGAGATGGTTTGCAAAGATGATAAAATGTTTAACCCAATCGATTAGAGGGTATCTCATTCGAATATATTGTATGATACACTTATCTCAGTCTTGTAAGGCAATGTCATAGATACACTTTAATAATAGTATATGAACCAAACAAACATGGTGAATTAGCTGCTGCTGATCCCTAGGACCTCTGCAATGAATTCTTCATTTTACCATTGATTGTAGTAACTAGTCGATGGAGCTACTCGGGGACCTGCAATGATCAAGACGAGCAGAGGTTAACAGTGTGTAATATGATCAGGTGAATGATTCAACCTGAGAAGTCCAACTACTGTAATCGACTCGAATGTAAATGAGAGATGAGGATTGGCTCCTGTGGCGCACGAAAGGGAAAGATTGTCATGTCTTGATTAAGAGATGAGTACACAAGAGCATAGATTGTTATAAAAGCACACTATTAAAGCAATCAACACATATAGTAGTACTATTCACTATGGTTCACTGACACACAATCATTTCTTAAGACAAGCTTTATCCAGACTTAATTAGAATTGTGGGAACGGAAAGAGAATAACATTTGAAAATAACAACGTGGAGGAGTCCAAATGTATTGTGACATTTTGGGGGGTGACAATTTGAGGTGGCATCTTCTGTGCCACCCCGATAGATAAGTGACACGTTAGAGAAAATTAATCTATATCAAGTCAATGTATAAACATTAATGGCAAGAGTTTAGATTTCACCTTGCTGTCACATGTTCATTCAAGAGGTGACACAGAAGATGTTGAACCAATGTCCTGTGTCGTTTTGTACAAGTCCTTATACTACGGAAATCATTTCAGATATAAGCAATTCATAGCATATACAAATGGTCATCAAATAAATCAGACACATTACCAATGTTATTACCCTACATATTCTCTCCTAAACTAATGCCATGATTCCCTAATAACAGTGAAGATTTGCAAGTTTTATAAACTAAATATGATAGTTTAGAGTAATACCTATGGCTTGTTGGCATCTCTACTAGTGTCGCGATCCACGGACCTATTCGCATAAGATGGGCTCTTTTTGCCACCAAAGTCTTGAGCCCCAGGGTGAATGAGGTGGGATATTCCCTGCCCGACTGTTTTCCAAAGCCTAGTCGGCAATGATGACTGCAAATTCTCAGTGCTCCCTTCATGGGGAGATTCAACTTCACTTGCCAAGGCATGATCAATATTAGAGAATCTAAAAGCTCCCAAGATTCGTTCTGGTAGCTCGGATTCAGTTTGACCCTCGATAAGAAAAGCTATATCAACTGTGAGTGTCATCAAGTAGCCAAATGCAAGATGAGTGATTGCAGTTGCAAGCATTGAAGATCCAACATCCATGTCTACCTCTATGAAGTTTTCTCCCATACAATAGTTACAGGTTATTGCTTTGCCAATTACACTGATAGCTTGCTCACCAATTGCTTTTTTCACAATCCAGGGGCCATCCACCACGTTGGCTATCAATTTTAGTCTCGACTTCTTGAATTCATAGTCCCCCTTGAGGAATCGATTGATCAACGAATCCTCCTTGCTAGGTTCCAAGGCGACGAAATAAGAAACTATGCTGCAGTTGTCTTTAGATGGGAGCTGGAAATTGAAAGCCCAAACAAAAGGCTTACGACCCTTTGCACATTCGTTGTCCAGTGCTCTCCTAACACGGTTCTTACGATTATTTAACACCTCTGATATCTTTGTAGGTCCTTTTAGCCAGTCGAAACCTAGTGGCTTCAAAAGATAATCACCACTGGGGACCTTCGACTTAGTCCTTAAATAATTTGCACCTCTAACCCAGAAAATATCTCCACGGGGAGAACACCAACTGCCAGAGCGCAGACCTGGCTTGTGCAGTGGAACTGCTCCTTCCGATTTCACTCTCTCGATCCACTCGTGCCCCTTGTCTTCCTCGAGCATTGCTGCACTAAATTTAAGTCACCTGTTTGGATATGGATATGAAGTCATCAGAGTTGCATCCCTTAGATTACACAGAAAACAAAACTGAAAAAACATTACTCTTTTCTTATTATTTGCAGAGCGCTATAAATCTTTCAACAGAGATATGATTTAAGCAACTAGAAAAAAAGTCTAACTGAAGATCAATAAAAACAGGAAGAAAAGATTAGCAAGTTAAAAAGAGGAAGGAAATTAAAAAAGAAAAAAGTTATGACAATCAAAATGGCATAAAATAAGCAATCTCAGCAGTTTGAGTGACATGAATTACAATTAATAGATCAATGTAATACCATGTGGAAGACTTCAAAATCAAGTTTAAACTAGAAATTTTCAAGTGGATGATGCTATACATGCTAAATCTAATCTGTTTTGGTTAATATGACTTTCATTAAACCTTTCCCCACCCAACCCACCCTACAAAAATCAACAACATACAATGAAATTACTAACCTAGTGACAGCTAGATCATCAAGTCTGGTCAAAATCCTCACATGAATGCAAATATTGTAATAGGTTAGTACAGCTTGACCATAAATCTTGCATCAATCCAAATTCTCACTCTAAGAACATTATATTTAGCTCACAACATACAAAAAGATAAAAATTGATCTTACCATGCTGTCAAATTGTTATTATGAATACATAAAATCAAACATCTTCCAAACACAAAAGGCCAAAGTTTACAACATTATCATAAAGCTTTCTCAACAAGGAGAAAAATACAAACTATTTTGCGGAGTAAATGAATTAATATCTTCCTAAAATTCCTAACTTGTGTACCGGAAATTAAATTTAATTTTGAAAAAAAAAAAAACAACAACAACAACGTCAGAATCAAATCCTTAAAAAATGGGGGAAACCGGAAATTAAAAAAAAGAAAAAAAAATGCCGCCAAATTCACGTGATAGCTTGTACAATGAAGAAGAAGGTGGTTTATGTAAAACAGAGGCGGTGTTTACCTTAATTTCCAGCGAGAGGCTTGGGAATTGGGGTATGGATTCCAGATTGAGTTATAATGATCGGCCATTGTTGATTATATAATACAGGAAGGAAGGAGTAATAAATGAGGAAGGTGAAAGGATGAAACACAACAAATGCAAAATTCTTTTTTCTCCCTTCTCTTATTCTCTTCCTTTTCTTTTTTCTTTTTCTTCCGTTTTACTAAATTAAATGGAATATATAATTAATTAATTATTATCGTGCAGCACAACATAATATAGAAAGTTATTACTATATTTTCGTTGGATTGTATGAAAATTGTTTTTACATCTTTCTTAAATACTCTCTCTTGGCCCACTTTCCTTTTTATTTATCCCACTAAAATTGACACATTTTCTTTTTAATACATAGATCCATAAAAAAACAATTAATTTATTCTTATGGCCTCATATATCACATCTAATACAACTACTCACTACACATTAAATATTACTTCTCTCACTTTACTTTACTCCACTTTACATTAAATTATTTACTCCTTAATCTCCATGCCAAAAAAATTATACCAACTTCTATGGGACGGATGGAGTAATTAGTACTAATATATTTTATTAACATTTTTTATTTATACTTAATTGTTCATTAAATAATTTCTTGTACCACTATTACTTTTCATTTAATGTATTATCTTTATCTTCTCCTCTATTAATATTTTTTTACTCTTTCTTTCTCATCCATTCTCATACATCTTTTAATACTTTATTACTCATATTATTGTCAACCTTTTAAGTAGTACTCTCTCCAGTTAGTATGGATACCCTAAATTAAAAAATATTATTATTTAATGTATAATAGGTAATTATATTAATGGAGTATGTGAGTCATGTATATTAATTGTATTAGAATGTACTCTATCTGTCTCATCCTTATGGTTACTTTTGCTTTTTGCACATAGATTAATGAGTATATTACTATTTTAATGTGTATTGAGTTGAGAGAAATAATATTTTAATGTAAAGTAGGTACATGTATTAGTGTGATGTGTGGGTCCATGGAGAGGGAAGTAATTAATTTGTATGGATCCTATATGCTAAAAAGGTAGAGGGAGAGTGGAAAGACCTTCCAGCTGAGTTTGGTTGCTGCAGGGTAGGGGTTCGAATCCCGCCTTTGGCATAGATTTGGCCTCTTGCAAGCACAAGTTTAACAGTGAGCCCTCCCTATAATCCACTTGAGGCACATCCTGCGATTTACCTCTTTCACTAATCCCCAGGGCACGGGCGGTGGGGGGCCCTAATGGTGGGCACACCATTAAAAAGGGAAATGTAACCATTAGGATGAGACGCCAAAAAAGAAAATATGTAACCATTAGGATGAGACGGAAGGAGCCCCTAATGGTGGGCACACCATTAAAAAGGGAAATGTAACCATTAGGATGAGACGCCAAAAAAGAAAATATGTACCCATTAGGATGGGACGGAAGGAGCCCCTAATGGTGGGCACACCATTAAAAAGAGAAATGTAACCATTAGGATGAGACGCCAAAAAAAAAAATATGTAACCATTAGGATGGGACGAAAGGAGCCCCTAATGGTGGGCACACCATTAAAAAGGGAAATGTAACCATTAAGATGAGACGCCAAAAAAGAAAATATGTAACCATTAGGATGGGACGGAAGGAATATATGTTTGTCCCGCTTAAAAGAAATACTCCCTCTGTCCCACGTATTTTTACCAACTTTCCATTTTGGGGTGTCCCACGTATTTTTACTCATTCTATTTTTGACAAAAATACATAATATTTTATTACATGTTTTTTACAATCCCAACATCTTTAATTATTTTTTTACACTTTATTCATCATTCATAATAATTTTATTTACTTTTTCTTTTTAAATTACTAATTTATCCTTACTTTCTCTTATATTATATATTAAAAATAAAACGTTTTAATCTTCATGTCAATACAAATTGATAAAAATATTCAGGACGGAGAGAGTACTATACATTTAATGTGAACGTCCAAAATAATAAAATGACATATGAAAAGAGTATTAATTTGACATAAAGGTCAAATTTTTATCATTAAAAAATCCAAAACAAACAAGTACTCCATTATTTACGGATTTTAAGTCAACATAAACGTTAAACAATTATATTTTTAGAAGAAAAAGGTTAATAATGCAATTTTGTAAAACAATGTTCGATAATTGGGATGGGTGGAATATGGAGTATATTATTAAAAAATCAAATGAGTGAAACTCATGACCTTTTCTGTAATCAGTCTGCTGGTCGATTTTCTTCCTGCACGTGTACAATTAACGTGTACAATTGGGTCACTATTACTTGAAAATAATTTTATATTAAAAAAAAACTATCACATAATATAATTTCGTGCAATATTAATTGCATTATGCAAATGTTAAAGAAATTAAGATTTCACAATGAATACTGTCTAGGTGTTTTAAAAAACATAAAAAAATATACTTTAAATTTCACCCACATCAAGTTCTAATCATCTTAGACATCATATCAATTTACAACCTTAAAAATATAATATTTTAGTTTCAAATTTATCACTCTTACTTAATATACATGACATATTTTATAATTCATTTATTACTTAACAAACTATATTTACCCAAATTGATTAAGAAACAAACTTTCTTAAATTTCAAATTTTAAGTAGTAGTGAAACATAAATGAGACAGAAGGAATAATATATATTATTGTAACTAAAGTTATTGGTTAAAACTTTTTTTATCTCGTAAACTATTTAACATTTTCTTTTTTTATTCGTCTTATAAAGTACGTGTAAAAAGCAAATAGAGATTTTTACTCTTGACGGAGGGAGTATTTCACACTTTTATTTTATTAAAAATAAAAAAATATACTATAAGGCCATCTATGGCGGTTAGCTCCATTTTGCATCACATCCAATACCAAAAAGTAGTCAATTGAATGGTTAAAACTTACGTGTCTCCTAAGATGTTGTGCCCTTAAATTTTACGTTTTTCGAGAGTTGTACTCTTAGTATTAAATACTCTTTAATATAAAAACTTGTACTTTCATTTAATTTAAGAAAAAAAACTTAATTTTAATTTTTTAATCAATCATTTATATTATTCATATTTCAACCCAACCTTTTCAATAAAAAATTATACATTTATAATTAAAGTGTATTATATCTTTTAAAACAAAATATTATACCATTTACACTTGTCCTTTCGGAGACACAAGAAACCAACTAATTTGATACTTTTATTTTTAATCATTTAAGTAAAACCTATAATAAATAAAAATACATGTTTATCAATAATTACTTTTTATAGTGAATAAAAAGTATTTCCCCATCCCACAAATGTTTGCATCTTTTCGGCACGGAGATTAAAAAAATGATAATTTTAGAAATATTATAATATTTTTTGGTAATAAATAAATGATAAATTATATTGGATGTGTTAGGTAGGAGTGGCCTTTTTTTTTAAAATACTCCCAGCATCCCACACTTATGTTCACACTTTCCGTTTTCGTCCGTCCTACACTTCTCTTCATCACCCAGAAAGAAAAGTTTACATTAACCAACAATATCAAAAGTTATCTTAATTTAAAAAATACATCTTCCACCTAACACACATAACACACTTTGTAATTTATTTATTATCTAAAAATACAACAATACCCTTCAAAAGTCAATAAAGTTGGTAAAAAAAAAAGTAAAACAGACATCTTAGAAGCAGACAGAATGAGTATATTTTTCAAATGATTTAAATTTATGTGGGACAACCTAAAATTAAAATACGTAAGAGTATAGAGTAGTACTATACTTCATCCGTCCGCTTTCAAGTGTATCATTTTTCCATTTTGGGCGTCCGCCCCCAAGGGTCTCATTTCATTTTTTATCCACACACACCCACTAATACAACTAAAAAATATGATCCACACCCAGTGACGGAGTCAAAAATTAAGCTCAGGAAGGCCAAAATAGTACTAGAAAATAAAATGCTCATGTAGTTTAAGGAAACTTATTTTTTTATGAATTCATATTGACTTTTTAAGAGTAATAAATTGATATTTTTGCATAATAAATAAAGTATAACAATGTGCTATAAAATTTGTAACATTTTTAAATTTAAAATATAGTGAATACTTTCTAAATTTTATTAGACAAACAAATGAATAAAGTATTATATTATATTTATAAAATAAAATAAATTTATTATCATTATAAATAGAATAAAAGTTAATGAAAAAAAAATAATTAAATAAAAGAGAATGAAGATATAAAATATAAAAGAAAAGAAATAAAAAGATACAATATTTTTCTTCTGAGGGATTCAACCCCTTGCCTACGATATGCATAAGGCCTCTAACAATCATTGAGCCAACTCATAAATTCATTTAATTTATTAATATATACCTATATATTTTCAGATTTCAAAGGGGAACGCCCCGTCCTTATCTTCCTCCGTCACTTATCACACTTTCATTAATATAATTACCTACTACATATTAAATAACAATACTCTTTAATCTTTGTATCCAAAAGCAAATAGCACCCTTGAATCTAGACGAAGGGAGTACTATTTATTGACACACATATTGATAATATACTCCCTCCGCCCCACTCAAATAATGCATTTTTGTCATTTTTGTCGTCCCACCCAAAGAGTCACATTTCTTTTTTTTACACACATAGGACACACAAACACCAATTAATACAACTACCAACTATACATTAAATAATAATACTATTTAATGTACAGTACGCTCCAAAAAGTAAAAACAATCCTTTTGAAGAGACGAATGGAGTAAATATTAGAACCATACCAACAATAGCATGTTCTGGAAACAAAATTGATACTCTCTCCGTTCTGTTTCAATGTTTATGTTTGTTTTTTGTACGTTGATTAAGGAGTATAATATTTTAATAGATAGTGGGTAGAAAAATATAATATTTAATGCAAAATGGGTAGGTGTATTAGAGTTGGATGATATATTAATTGTTTTAAGTGGGTCTCATATTCCAAAAAGAAAAACGTAAATATTGAAATGAGACATGCAAAATAGAAACGTAAACATTGAAACGGGACGGAGGGAGTACTAATTAACAGTAAATTTAGGTTGGGGTCCACAAAGTGGAGAGGAGTATATTTTAAAAATTAAATTAAATACGAAAAAATTTCGAGTAAAAATATGATGTGATGGCAGCGTACAGTATTTCATTTTGATTTGGCAGCGTACAGTATTTCATTTTGATTTGCTAAGCTACACTGACCAAGTCGGTGCTGTGGGTCCCACCGGATTTGTGATCCTTCGCAAAATTATGCATCTCTCTCATTTTAGAAATCACAACAGGGCGTGTATTTTTAATACTTGATCTATTCGAATTTCATGTAGATATAATCGAGTCGTGTCGACGGTCGAGTTTGATGTGTTTGAGTTCCGTCTATTAAAATATACTCTCTTCGTCCCACATATGACACATTTTTCATTTTAGGTTGTCCCACAAAAATTTGCATATTCCTTAAAAAGTAAAAAGTCAAACACAATCACCTTTCTCCATACACTTTATTTACAAAAAAATCACTCTTACCTAACACGCCTAATATACTTTATCATTTATTTATTATCAAAAAATACTATAATACCCCTAAAAATTATTAATTTCTTAATCTCCGTGCCGAAAAATGGTATGCAAACTTTCTTGGGATGGAGGAAGTAATCGAGTTCGAGCTCATAAAAAATATTACTAATAAATTTAAAAAAAGACGTTTGTTAATGTTAGCGAATTTGTTCACAAACACATGTAATAATATGTTCGTGAATATTTTTTCACAAACATGATATGAATATATTAGTTCGTGAAAATAAATTATAATAAAATTTAAAATGATATAGTATAGTCTTTCCTCCCATTCAAAAAATCTTTATACGTGATTAGACGTGCGACCATGAGTATTATATTTATTAACATATGTACGATCACTGTACGCGACTATATATACGATTATGTATTAATTATACAATGAAAAGAGAAAGAAAAGTTTAAAAGTGGGATTTTTTTAAAAAAATTATATTGGGTGATATTTTTTTCAAAATCAACTATTAAAATTAGCATTTTTTATAATTTATCAAATATAGATCTATATTAGACTGTACGAATAACTCATAAGTACTATTGAATTTTTTTTTTTTTAAATGAGTACTTGAATCATCATTAGAATGTAATAAATTTATTCTAAGCAACTTGTTGGCAACAAATGGCTCTCCGTGTGAACTAATTCTTTTAACGGTGCAAATGTGTTGCATATTATATTGGTTTGAATCTATGCGACCTCTCTTTATCCATTACTGCTTTTTCTCTGAATTCAACAAAGATTAAGCATTGTATTGTAGTAATTATTACTCAGTTTCATTCACAAATTTATACTTTCTATTTTCTCATCCCATAAATAAGTTTACACTCCCAAAAGAAATATACACAAATTCACATAACTTATTTTATAATTTATTTATTATCTAAAAATACTAAATTATCCTTGAGAGTGAAATACAAAGTAACTTTTTTTTAAACTACATATCTATTTTAATCTTGAACTTTCTCTTTAGGACGAAGGTAGCAGAGTATTTCGAGTCATCCCTAGTATGCAAACTCCTAACATAAGGTGAACCGGAAGATAGATAAAAAAAATTAATATATATATATATATATATATATATATATATATATATATATATATATATATATATATATATATATATATATATATATATATATATATATATATGTATATGTATAAAGTACCAAGTTTCTAAGGGTGAAAATGTACAGT
The DNA here is from genome assembly GCA_023678885.1 of Pogostemon cablin. NCBI lineage: Eukaryota > Viridiplantae > Streptophyta > Magnoliopsida > Lamiales > Lamiaceae > Pogostemon > Pogostemon cablin. The sequence goes on along the minus strand of CM042988.1, from coordinate 4,477,140 downwards.
GCCTGTTCAGGTATATTGGATTATTTTTCTAATTCAATTTTAAGTATATATATTTTTACGTACGAATTGACCAAAATGCCCTTTATTCGAATATTCGAGTAATATATTTGAGTAAAACAACAAAAAAATGAAAAATCATAAAAAAAGATTATTCAAAATACATTACTCGAATACAATACTTTTACTCAAAAACGTTGCTCGAGGGACACATTTTACTTGAATTTTCGATTACATTACTCGAAATTACATTAGTCATTCACTCATGTTACTCGATACTACATTACTCACTCACTCATGTTATTCGAAATTACACAACTCACTCACTCATGTTACTCGAAATTACATTACTCACTCACATTATTCACATTGCTCGAAAATTACATTACTCGCTCACATTACTCATATTACTCGAAAACATTACTCGAAGTTTTTTCATTACTCGTTTTTTTACCTTATTATTGTTTTACTCGAATACATTACTCGAATGTATTCGTGTAAAGAATATTTTTGTCAATTCGGGCATAAAAAGTTATACTCTTAAAATTGGGTTAGTAAAGTAATTTAATACTGCACTGCACCCAATTTCTTCAGTTTCAAATCAAATAAAGATCTCGATCGAGCACTTATAACTATGATTACATTTTCACATCATTTGTTCTTTGGATTAAGGGTATAATTATATTTTAATTAAAATGTACTGAACATAATTGAAATATCAATTCAACATCTATCTGAATGTGTGAAAGTTCTTCCAACTGTTAACGCCTCGTTATTCAATGCTAATGAATGATAGTTTAATATTTTTAATTTGCTGTCTTTCTGTCAAAGAAAATTAGATCATAAATAAGTTTTGATTTAATGTGGATAGCTAGATGTGTGATTTATAAGTTAGGTTGTGTTCATTTATTTTTGGACCATCTATGGTTGGACATCATGACTAGTGACTACAATTAATGACTGCAATCTTGATGAATAAAATACTCTCTCCTTTATTGTAAAGTTTCTTTTTCTAATCTTTTATGTTAGATTAATTAAATGAGTTCCCATTAAAAACTAAATATATTTAATTACAAAGTTCATGTGAAAATACCAGGGATTGATTCATTATGAAATATTATTATTATTTATGTAATGTATATTTATCAGTATTTAAAATACGTACGTTTTTTTAAATTGTAATATGAATTATTAATTAAATATTTAATGTGGTGAGTATGATTCATATATATATAATGAGAAATTCTCTTATGAGACGGGTATGAGACGGGTCAATCCATTATTAAAATATGTTTATTGTGCAGTTAAAGTGTGCTTATTTGTAATTAAAATATGTTAATAATAAATATATTATAATACACTAAAATCATACTTTAATGGATAATTCAGCATATTTTAGAAAACACACTTTAACACTCATTTAACATACTTTATTTATACAAGCATACTTTAGTGATGGGTCAACCCGTCTCACAAATAACTCGTCTCACAAATATTCATATTTTATTAATTTGTGGATTCATTTCATATATACTTCCTTCATAAGAGAGTCTCCTTATTAAATAGATTTATTACAAATAATGTAATTTATAATTAATTAATGAAAAAAATCTGTCTTTTAAAGATGGAGGAATATTATTTTTTATTTACGTAAACTTTTTAATTATTTATGTAAACATTTTATTTATTCATTCATTTATATTTATAAAGAATAAAGTGAAATTTTTATTTCCCTTATAATATTCTAACTATTTGCTTTATAATAGCGTTATTAATAATGTTATTAATTTTCTTTTATAATATTATTACTTTTTATTCGTATTATATATTATTTATGAAATTGTTCACAGCGCGTAGTATCGTTATCACTTTTAAGTTATCATTTTTTATTCATCACACAAAAGTCATTAACGGTATTAAACAAGTTTTTGCTATCATCGCTAATACCCGCCCAACCCATTACCATCACTATTATAGGGTTCATTTTTTATAATAAATTATTACTTCCTCCGTCCCATTTTAATTTATACCTTTTCTTTATAAAATATAAAAGAGATGTGCAATTTTTTATGAGATAGAAATAACAATATTTATTTGACGTTGCATACATAACTAAGAAAATTTAGTAACTAAAAGTGATGCTTTCAATTTTTTTCCTTCTTAATCTCAAATTAAAAAAAAAAAAAACCATTTACTTGTTGCATGAAAATGTAATTAAGAATCTTTAATTAACGTACATCAACATTATACATAAATTAAATAAATGAATTTCTATCGTAATAAATTATTTAACATAAACTATAGATTGTACACTCTTTAAAATAATAAAATATCAATTTACAGACATTTAATACTCCTTTTTTAGAAATACATATTATTTATTAAAATGTTAATATAACTATCTGTACGCAGATAAATCACGGATTCTTTTTACATACACCTTTAGTGATCATGGACTGTCCTAGCCATGCTTCCCAATTGCACAATATGATTGTGACATTCCTTGAAAAAAAATCCTAATAAATTAAATAAGTAAATACTGCCAAACATTTATAGAGTATATTATGTATACTTAAATAAATAAATAAATAAAGGATAGTTTCATGGAACCAGTTTCAAATGGAAACGAACGACTCCAACTTCATTTTAGGGTTAATTATATCCTTAAAATTAATGGGAAGTCATAATATATCAAATTTTAAGAAGTAATACTTTTTTATTTACATGAGTAAAATATTTCATGTCTTTATAAGAGAGTAATTTTTTATATATTTATGGAGAGCAATTTAGATAAAATCATGGTGCAAAAGTTAAATTGATTGTGTTTGCTATATAGAAATTATACTAAGAAAAGCCATTATTTTGTCCTAAGTTGTATGCTTGCTATGAACATATTTGTAGGCCTTTTTCCTAAGTATGTGGATAAACGATTTATGTTAAAATGATTGAAAAATAGTTTAGTAGACCTAGTTTAATATCATACTCAATTACTCATCAGAATAATAATATGATATGACATAATAAATTAAGAAGTGATCAAGTGATCAAACTTCACCACACGACTAGTTAAACGTAGCTTTCAACATTTATTGAAAAGTTTAATGATAAACAATAATAACAAATAAATTGATGGCATTTTCTCTAAATACAAAGTTGGGCAGAATGAGGCTGCTAAGAAATTTTTCTGTAATTATATATATATATATATATATATATATATATATATATATATATATATATATATATATATATATATATATATATATATATAAAGTATGCTTGATATAAATTCATATTCAAATTAAAAGAACCTTTAATAAATTTTAAAAAATTAAAGATTGTTTAGCTAGCATCTTTCTGATTATTTATAAAATTTATGTTTATATGAAATAGAATATTGAATACTGAGGTAACACATGCAGAATGATATATGTTGGTGATTGATCAGTGAGAGATATTTTGGAAGTGATGCAACTTTAACATTAAGTGGGCTGCCCTTCTCTTGAGTCCAGTGGGCCTTTATTCAGGCCCAAAAATTTCATCAATTTTTTAGAATTACTGCGTGGATTGTGTATTTTACTTCTGCAGGCAAATGAAATGGGTTTGGTAAGTTGGGTTGTCCAATATCATCAACACTTTTTACATTGTTACTTTAACTTGGTCACTCAAGATTACTCAATTTATTACTTTATCTAAATCTAATTGATTATCGCATAATCAATTAATTCCATTTTCCATAAATGTTTGATAATATATTTTCAAAAAGATAAAACCCCAGTTTTTAAGTCAAAAATTCCAATTTACTCACTGATTTCTTGCTATATATACAAGGATTTTCTGATTCAAAAAAAGAAAAAAGATGAGATGGAAATTTGCAGTTATACATTGTAAGTAGAGTATAGTTGAAGAAAAGTGAACATGAGTAGCATGATGTACAAAACTCATAACCATTCTGCAAATCAAAACTCACACTAAGATCGCAATTTGGTAACTGATACCTGAAAATGCAAAAGACAAATGATGAATATAGATAGGAAAAGCAATTATATAGAATCATGCATTAGATGTATTCAATGGTGGGTGAAGAATACTATACTACTCATTGATATACAATTTCTCAATTATCATATAAAAAACTCAAAACAAGCACGCATTGTATTATATATAGGGCATCAAAGAATTAGAAAACTGATTTTGAAAATCAACTTAAACCCATAACAAACATCACAAAGCATGCTAATGTAACGCATGCGCAAAACCATGCTTTTTTTAGAGAAGAAAGAAGTCTCACTTGTGCTCTTGGAATTTCACATGTTGGGGTGTTAGTGGTTGGGTTGATCATCGGATCGCGAGGTACCGCAAGGCTTCAAGAAGAAGTCAAGTTTCCTCTGCTTCAAAGGACTTTTTCCGGGTTCACAAGGAGTTGTCCTCTTCAAAGGACTGCTTCCCGAAACTTTGAAGGGGCTTCTACCTGAATGATTTACTGAAGCATCTAAAGAATTTTCTTGACCATCGAGCATCTAGCCACATCAGAAAATATTCATTATAACTACATGCAAAGCACAAGTAACAGTGAAAACAGACACACACACAGAGTATTATAATAATAATAATAATTTTGAAAGAATGTTGTACCTGTCCAAGATTTTCAAGTTTGCTGTGAATAACATCCCTGAAAGACGTCAAGCAAATTACAGATTATTATATCCAAATAATAAATAGTTTCTTAAAAAAGAAGTGGAGTAATTGAAAACAAAACTGTAGTGAAGTCCTGTGACTAATTGATAAGGATGGAACGTAAAGAAGTACCATATGATATCGTCAACAGTGTCATTTGCGAGCAAATAGTATATATTGACAGACGAAACCTGAAATTTAGTACTTCTCATCACTCGATATTACTTTAGCTCAGGAAAACTGAAGAATTTAAACATCAGAAATTGCAAAAGCAGGAAGGGCATTAAGCACGACTTTATCAGAAAATATGAAGTTGACCAAAGTAATGACGAACTTATGACCATGCAATGCAAGGTCAAGTATGATCAGAACTTCTAGGGGAACCATATGATACATGTTAATATTATTAATACTTAAAAAAAATGAAAATGATGTAAAACACCATAAGCCATAATGCTCCCCATTATAGCTTGAAGCATGAAACAGCTAGTTGAGTATTTTAATCACCAAATTCATAGCGGAGATGCTATGAATATGAAAGTGTTCCACAGAACTAATCTCCACAATCTAACCAATAATTTTCTGCATCACCATCTCTAGATCTTTCACTTTGTTTTAGTTTTTCATTATGAGCTTGTAAGTTTACCTGACCAATCCTATGAGCACGATCTTCTGCTTGGATGATGTCCCCAGGAGTCCAAGATAATTCCGCAAAAATCACTGTGCTAGCTGCAGTCAATGTTAAGCCAACACCTCCAGCCTTGATAGACAACTGAACAGCCAAAAAATAATAATAATAAATAAAACTAAATAAATAAATAAATAATTAAATGAAAAAAAAATTAGATGGAAGACTAGCAAAACAACAGCATAACATAATATAAATAAATAAGCAATACCACTGCAGCTTTAACGGAATCTTTTTCCTGAAATTCAGTCACTAAAGATTGTCTTTGAGCTGCTGGTGTGCTGCCATCGATCCTTATGCATCCAAGCTTTTTCTTCTGAGAATTTTCAAGAATATGAAATGAGCATGTACATAACAAGCCTAATACAGAAACCAAATGATCTTACCAGAAGAAACTTGTGTATTGCGTCAATCATTGGTTGATGATGCGCAAATATTAGAAACTTACAATCTGCCTGCACAATACATGAAGTGGAAATTTCTTTGGAACAATCAAAAGAGTACTATAAACACTGTAAGGTAATGATTAGATGACAAAAGGTAACACCAAGAGAGATGTTTATAAATGAAAGATTAAGGATGCCAGCACTTACTGATAGAATCAAGAAAATTTATTATATGACTATATATTGACAAATTATTCAACTTTCATAGTCAAATTTTTACAAGGCCCTGGCATATGCTAAAATCAACTCAAGCTTACTGCTACAATTTTTAGTGCATTAGCAAAAGAATCTCTGGCACATTATAGCATCTTCATAATCCTAGAAGTCCACTTCCTAATAACTCCTTTAGATTAGTATTAACAAAATTACCAGTCAATAACAAGTCCCAACATAAACTAATTACGAAAACCTCAGTTCAAGTCTATGATGGTCTCCACCCAAGTGGAGAAGCTTTGATATTAGAAGATTCAGTGCGAGTATGAATGCATGGGCTTCCTTATTCAGCTTGATGACAATGCATTCTCAGTAAGATGGAAAAGGGACAACAATTGATTAACAACATACCTCAATTACGGTTCCAAGATAGTCCAGAACAGCTGGAATTTTCACTTCAGCAGAACTAGTGTAAATCTGGAGCAAACAGAGTGAGATAAATCAAAAGATAGTTGATCATTTGATTCATTAATGTACAAAAACGGCAAGTAAGAACTAAAGAATAATGCAAACTTGAAACATAAGTATCCATCTTTTTTCCAAAGGGAAGTACTTCCAAACTAGATCATACAACATCATTCAAACTGTAAAGATGCTTACTCTGCTTACTATGGAATTCAAAAGGTTATAGACTTGTAATTCATATTGCATTCCATTCCCTCAAAAAAGGGAAACTGGTAATGCATGTCCAATGCCCTAGAAAGGCACAATCCCAGTTTAGGCTTAATCTAGTTCTGCATTTTTTTTTCATTTCAATTTTCACAAACTGATTAACCAAGTACACTAAAACATCAGCTACCACTTGATGATCAATACATTAGACTCTTCCATTCTAGACTCATCCAACGTCGTCTAGCCAACAATAGAATACAATTATACAAAGACCATTCCACACAAAATACCATTACTAGAGAAGGGCATCTTCCCCCAACTGTAATCTTCATCTCTGTATAGGCTTTTTACACCATTGTTAAGATTGGATTATTTTGAACCATAAAAATGAGTTTTATTGAAGTTGTGAGATTGCTGGCTTCTGGGATATCTCACAGGAGCCTGCAGTGAAGGCTATTGACTCGCGTTTTACAGAGTTTGCAGATTGAGGAAGAAAAGGACAAAATACCAAACCAAACAGAAAATATTCTCATCTAAACCTATTTTTAGAATGTTTATACAAATAGGCGTTAAAAATGTCTACTAATGTTGCATTGTTGCTGCAGACAAGTTTCATGGAAGCAGATAATGGATTTATCTCTAACCGAATTAAGAAACCAAGAATCAAAAACAGACTCTATGCAAGTTATTATGAAGCATACCTTATTAATAAGATTTTTCTCAGAGAACTTAAGTGATTCAGCTTCTTCTTTTGACTGGCAAGTTTTGATTTTCATTTTTATAAATTCCAACTGTAGAAAAAAATTATATGAATATTACATGCTGTTATAAAGAACACAATAATATGCATTTAAGAATGTTTAGATAAGAAAGAATGCCTCTCATCACGTAGGCATATGAACAAAAAATCATCATAATTCTACATCAGATGGTTCAGTAATAAAATAGAAAATAGCAGGAGATAACCAATGATGAAAACATAATTAGACAAAACGTCTTTTTACATTTTTTTTTCAAAGGAGTAAAAATATGCGCAAGAAAATCACATCACCTCACGGAAAAGTGAATTGATTTGTCTCATCTCCTGCTCCCCCAACTCCAAGAAAACCTGTATGCAGGAAGTAAAAGAGAGAGATGATTTACTTTCTCAACATCCAAAACTTCAATAATCTAAGTCCCAGGAGATCAAAAATATGACAAGACAAATAAACAGAGTCCAGATGCAAGTTGAAAGCTATCTGACTCACAGTACAATATAGTATATGAAACATTTTACGTCAAGATTTTTAAAACAAGCTGCAAGCTAGGTTTTGAAGTGATAATTCAGATTAAACTTGATGATTTTAGATTCATAAACATATATTTTTTTGTCGATGCAATGGATATCATTAAAAATACACAATAAAACATCATGCATGATCAAAATGACCAAAATGGAAAATAAAGGAATAAAAACTCAAACACCTCAAACACTTAAGATATAGGTTAAGAGATGCAGGCCAATATAATAAGACCCACTATCCATTCAGTAACAAAGTCAGATAACACCAAGGTTTCAGATCCATAAAAAACTGTTTCAAATCAATATAACACCAAAATATCAGGAAAAGGAATGGTTTGAGAATCAACAGTTCTTTCTTTGAAACCCCAATTAAAACAAAACTATATCCAGTACTATGATGAAATCAACAGGTTACACACTTGTTGTCTGCGTTTCACTGGAAGCTCAGAGAGAACATCTTTCTTAAGACGGCGAATCATCACTGTGGCTTTTATTAAATTATGTAGCTCTTCATGATTGCTTGCACCTTGATAGACCCCAAATATGCCCTGAAAATACAGCAGGTTAAGTTTGTAGTCTGTTAGAATACACAGAGCGACAGAGGAAACAAAAGATCATCTCATAAGAGCTTTCACTTACACCCTTGCAGTACCGGTTACCATATTCATGAACATTTTTATACACATCCGGAAACAAAGCTTCCAACTGTAATTCACACCAACCATTTAATTTAATGCATAAGGGCGATTTTAACTTTAGAGAATTGTGCTCAAAGTTATACCTGTTTGTAAAGTTCAATTGGCCTAGACAAAGCTGGAGTCCCACTCAGCAAGATCGTGTACCGAGCTTTCTGAGGGTCATCAGTGTAATGGCATGAGAAAATGAAAATGAAAGAGAGAATACAGGAGAAACAAGAATTCTTAAGACCAAAAAGCAACAGATATAAAAATCACCTCTTCGACTTGTCTTTGTTTCTGTTACTATTGTTTTTTATCTAACAGATATTTGAGTAAATCCTTGGACTCAACATTAAAATTTTCATAAACACGAGTTGGATGAAATTAATAAAAAATACCTAGAAACTCTGCTGCGTTATACAGTTCGGATGTCTAATGAGTTCGAAATTGCAAAAAGGTCTAAGAAATGGAAAATTAGTAAACCTGCAATATCGGAATGGATGCATTTGTTCGTTTTGCTTGGCCATTCTTCAGGAAATGCGATTCATCTGCAATCACAACCTAAATGAAGATATAGTGGTTAGTCAAAACTAATCTGTAGGTGCAGCAATAATTCTCTCCAAGATTTCAATTGTATCACAAGTGTGGAAGGCTGACTTTTTATATTAATGGATATTGAAAGAGCTTATATCAGTGTGATAGAATGATAGTCAAACACTGATGTGCGCTAGTGTAATTAACAGAGTACAGGGTTTCTGAAAATTACCTTGAATTCTGAAGCCAAAAGTCTGTCCTTAAGTTTAGGCACAGTATCATAGGATATGATGTTGAAGACACCATCAAGATTAATAGGTGTCTTGGAGTTTGAGGGCACTATATTAAACCCAGCTCTGTTTGAACCACTTGACTGAGACAAAACCACCTGTTCATGACTCTTTATCAATGTAGATGCATTCAAGAGCCTCCATAAACAAGGGTATATAGTTTACAATATATGCTTGCCAGTGTTAACTTATGTTTTCACAATGTACCTCATACATCCAAATTACATGGTCTATCATGAACTTCGCCCTAAAGGAACTTTCCACAACACAGGATCAGTTAAGAAATTATTCAATTTGAGAAGTTGGTTATAAACTAGTAGAAAGCAATGTCGATACTGATTCGCTAGATGCAAGAGAAATTCTCCTTGAGAAATACTCTGTTACACATATTGTGCATTATTAAATCCAGAAAAGAACAGCATTCTTCATTTCATTGTTTGCTAACATGACTCCAGGCTGCAAATTTAGCCAAGGAACCAACATAGTGCATTATGTGGAGTGAGGACAGCAAAAAATTGCTTGATAACTTCAGGATTTTTTAAAAAGTTTGTGATGGTGGGAATATTATTTTGTGAAAAGTAGTGTAGTAGTAACAATTGAATGATTGAACTGTGAAAGAGAAGATTAAAGTACGTACGAGGGACAGAAATGTACATAAAATATGTTTAATAGGAATGACTGAGTAGAATTTTGAGAAAGTTGGTTACTAAAGCTGGTCATAACAAACAGGCTTTTAGCTTAGAAAATAAATCTAGCTTCATGCTACCTCTTATTCTAACTCTTATATAAAGCCTTGATATCTAGCAGCATCAGAGGCAACAAGATCTTTTCCACAAAGTACAGGAGGTCAATATTGTCAAAAATAAATAAGGCATTTCATAATTTTGAACTAGATAAAATAATAGAAACAGATATTCTACATAAATGACTAAATCAATTAGAAAAATTAAGATAAATTGTCTAGCCTTCTATTGTTAGTCAAATTTCTCTAGAATCTTAGTATTTCTTTTTCCTTAATTATGAAAAATTATTTGTGCATACACACGCACACTCATTAATCAATACGTATGTATATCAGGGTACTGGAAGTTCATGAATCTATTAAGAAAGAAAAGATTGAAAAAGAACAAACTAAGCCATAACAGACATCTAAAAAGAAAAAACACTAATACAACATACCAATATATCTGATGGAGCAATATTTAGCCATTGTTGTATCGTCTGCCACAAAAAAAAAAGAAAAATAAAAATCAGTGAAAATGCATAAAACTCTTAATTAAGGCATAGGCATATCACTTACAGAAGCCCAATGAAGACGTAATGATGATGGAGTCAGAATGAGCACAGGCCATGCTTCACGAACGCAAGAGGTCACTGCAATAGCCTGTAGATGTGATTAGATTACTTAAATATAATAACTAGACTTTTTTGTTACACCAAAGTAATTTTATTGCATGAAATATGGTGTTTGAAACACATAATCAGCTTTAACCAGTCTGCTAATTTAGTCTTCAATACGACAGTTTAGATAACAATTTCATTCTGTTTTTCTTCATCGCCAATTGGAAGGGTTTATTTAATGTGAATATAAAATCAGAAACAATATCCAGCATAAGCACTATTAGTGCATGGCTTGACTGTGACAAGAGTGAGGATTCAGAAGGAACAAAATTAAAATTAGAGAAATAGGATGATCATGTTAAACCTAATATTCAGAGGGAATTTCAGAGAAACTTTGATAAGAGAAAACTATAAGGCAATGCAGATTTCATGTTTTTGAGAGTTGTTAAAGTTCTTCTTGATTCAGCCTCTAACACTATGTATCGCATTTTTCAACATCACTTATGCACTGTCACAAATCAGTTTTAAATGTTTTAAAAATACTATTTCATCAATATTTAAGTAGCCCCATTGAAAAAGAATGACACAAAGAATAAAACACACAATGTTCATCAAACCCATTACCTGAAGAGTCTTTCCTAACCCCATCTCATCAGCCAGTAGGACTCGCCCTCCATGCTGCAATATAAACCTGAGAAGGAGCAAATTACTATCCTCAAATGATATTCTGATTAAATATTGATGCCACTTAATTTTAGCATGCAAACACTAATACTAAACCAGTAAACCAGATGGAAGAGTAAAATGAATCTGCCTGGAACTACTTGCATACCTGACCCCTTCACGTTGGAAAGGCAGGAGCTTTGATTCAATATAACTGGGAATCTTTTCATAGCGGTCTGTTGAGGACATGAAATGAGCATGCTGGTACTTGGCACTATAATAATCAAGAATAGCGTGCCCAACAAATACATAAAAATACCAAAAATTCAAAGAGCTAAGACATTGCAAAAAAAAATGTGTTAATTCTATCCAAATCCCCCCGCCACCCCCCCCCCCCCCTCCCCCCAAAAAAAGAAAAAAAAGAAAAAATCCAAATTTGTTGGAAAATGAGTGGGGGAACCATATATAAGTGTGACAAATCAGGAATAAAAGCTCCTATTTTAGTATGCTTAGCTTATGCATTAGCATCTGAACAAAGAATTATCACTAGCAAAAGAAATTGCTTCAAAAGTAGAGCTCGACTTCCTTATTTGTCATGAATATGATCATGAATGGAACTCCAACCAGAAATTGCCAAAATAGTTTTCAAGGATCTGAGTTCTCAGCAACTATATTGAATATATGGGCATCATAAACCATACAACTTGAAATGTACTATTCACAGCCTTACTCTAGTCGTTGCAAGCTATACTTATGTAACTCATAGCATAACATATTACACATTATATGACATATCTACAATAAAATGTTCTCAGCAAATATATTGAATATATGGGCATCCGAAACTGTACAACTTGAAATGTAAAATTCACAGCCTTAATCTAGTCGTTTCAAGCTATATTTATGTAGCTCATAACATTACATTTTACACATTATATGACATATCTACAGTTTTCTGGCTAGCAGGATAAGATTTCTTAGTAGTACACTACAGTCTACACTCAATAATATTGTGCTAAATAGCTAAGTAATAAAATGTTTGGCTAAGTCTTTTATCATAAAGAGTAGTATGGTACTGATTTTCTAATAAATGAAAGACCTTTTTCAGTGTTAGATTAAATTTACCTTGAAGATTTGGAAGGGCAGCAGCAGCAGCAATAGCACGCTTGACCAAAGGATCTAAGTTCTCTAGCTGGAGCGTAAATAGGACAGGAATGAAATCAGGTTAATGCTGTCAGTCAAATACATCATTAGATTCTTGGGGTGATTTTATATGTCCTATCACGAGAAATAACTTTCACATTAGCAGAAAAGCATAAAAAAGAAAAGGGTTAATTGCAAGAAAAATCACAAATTTTACTCTTATTGCAAATTAATCCACACTTTTGAGAAATTGCAAATTAATCCCCATCTTTAAGTATTGTTGCAAAACGTACCCAATTTGTGATTAAAAGTTGGGGTTTTTTTTTAAAAATTTGGGTGCATTTTGCAACAATACTTAAAGATGGGGATTATTAATTTGCAATTTTTCAAAGGTGAGGATTAATTTGCAATAGGAGTAAAGTTCGTGTTTATTTTTGCAATTAACCCAAAAGAAAAATCTATTTCAATTGAATCTTCATGTAAAGATGAAATACATCTATTAAGGATTCCCAGATCTTCAAGAATCACCTCAAAATTAGAACCAGGGATATCACGAATAACATTTTCTGCTGTTGATAAAGATGTCAAAGGAAACATCCACAATCTACGAAAGATGAAAATATGGTGAAATCTAACAGTTAACAACAATATCCAATGATAAACAGATAAAATTAGAGAAGATCGGAAAGAATATCAGTTTTACTTATTTAAGAACCTACAGAGGTGGTTGACACTTTAAAATAATTTTAGGCTGATGTAGTCATGAAAAGAAAAGCTACCTTTCTTTTGCATTCCAATTAGCTCTTGGGACATTACGGAATGCTCCTACAAGTACCTATTAGAAGATAATAATATAACAGTGGAATGTGGACATTTATGTTACTCAAATCACTAGTTCAAAGGGAAAGTATACCTTGTCATAAAGGAATTTTGCAGCAATGTTTCCACTGGAATGTAGAAAAAGTTTGATTGTGATCTGTGGAAGCTCTGGCTTTTGTGAACTCTCTTGCACTAGGAGGAGGGAAAAAAACCAAGATTACAGGTAAATGCAAAGTTAAGAGTAACAGTAGGACACAGTTTTCAAGTACAAAGAGAAGAAAATAAATTCACCATTCATCTTTGGTGCCTGTGACGAAGGTAATATTCTTCCCTGTTGAGTGGTATTAATCTGCTTCATGAAGAAACATCAAATGAGAGAACTAATGGCAAGAATTATATGGTTGATCTTCCTTGAGACATTGTTTTAAAATTATGTGCCATAAAAAAACTGATTAATATTTATGCAGTGATGTATTAATGATAATTTATCAGTTTCATTTGGATTGTATCTCCTTTTTAATTAACAAAAGAAATCAAACAAAAGGAGATATAAAGTGCATTTTCGTTTCACTAACTCATTTAACTGCATTCAACTTCAAAGTAGATTACTTAGCTAACCCGAAATCCATAAAACAAAAGCATCAAATATTGATGCATATTTTCAAAAAAAAAAAAAAAAAAAAAGAAGCAAAAATGGGAGTGAATAAAACGTTACCCTATCATAGTCCCGAGGTGGTCGCATGAGAGAGGAGGGCTCCGCTGGGGAACGAAAAGATGGCACGTTTGATGGCTGAGAAGATGCAGAGGGCCTAATTCCATGAATATGACTGGTGGAGGCAGAAGAAGAAGAACTATTGCGCTCAGCTAATTGCTTGAGTGCGTCTCTTTCCAAGAAATCCAGTTCCTCTGAGCTAAAATCCCAATCATCCATCCTTTGTCACTGAAGTTTCAGTTTCAATTCATGAATGGAATTTGGATTAACCTAATCAACCATTAGCAATAGAACGAGGTATAACCCTGATTCTTCCAAAATGATAGCAGAATCTAAATAACTAGAACGACCAATTTACGCCCAAACCCCATGAACCCTAACAATCTGAAATTCAATTTCATAACTTCTGGGTTAATTCAAACGATAATTATGCTTATGTATTTTTGGAAACCATCATTTCAATTTTGGTCATTGTCAAATTTCGAACTTTTTAGGCAGAAATTTTTCATTTTGCCGAATTTTCAATTTCTATTTTTGCTATAAAGAAGCCCAAAAAGCATATTAATGTGGCCCAAAATAATATTTCCATCCTACGGCCCAGGTAACTAAGCCCAATATTTAATTGCAGAACACCAACATTGGGCCCCCACGAATTCATAACTTGGTCCATTTGTGGATAAGCCCATTTCTTGAGTTTCATAAATCAATTCAAGAACAAATTAAGTAATGTTCTGAAGGTTAATAAATGAGATTATATTATATTAGTCTCTAAATCCCGCCCCTGCCAAGAAGTATAACGTATGAATATGATCGATTAAAATTTGCAATCTGTATTCATCAGTGGATGATCACGAAGTGGAGAGAAAGAAAAAATTAAGAATTTGGAGAATTTCGCTGTTTAAAGTTTCAGAAATTCCTCCACAAAACCCATATTCAGTTTTTAAGCCTTTCTAAAATCTGAGATTCATAATTTTCCAATCCCAAACCATAATTACTCAATTCAAGCATCTAATGCATCGAACAGATGGATTTTCTATTTATTACGAACGAAGAGAACGAGAAAATTCCAATATGATTGCATGAAAATTCCCAGTTTCTTCAGCAATTTGAGGTGAGGTTTAAATGCTCTCTTTTCTTTAATAGAAAATTTCTTCTGATGCTGTACAGCCGCCACTTGTGATACAGCCAGCATCAATGAACGCTTCGAAACTTCCAAGTGTCAGAAATTAAAGGGGCAGGTACATAGCTTTAGCCTGAAAATTAGCAACTTTACTCGAGCAGCCTATATATACACGTATATTCTATATAGGGCCGCATTCGTTTTATTTGGCTTGCTTTACTGTAGTTCGCTTCAATATTGAAATGCCCTAAGTATTCTTTGAAAACTAGTTTCGAAATTTGATGCATTTCATTGTTTTGGTACTTTATTTATTATATCAAGCTAAACTGATGTTTGTATCACATATCAACGTTCTTAGTTTGTTTATTGGATTCACAAGAACCGAGAATTACTGATAATTAAGCAAATACCTCTGTTGCTGAAGTGTAGACTTTTACTTTTAGTATGAGCTTGTTTATGTGACTTTGGAAATGGTAGGAAAAGTAAAAACGTAAAGAAAGCTTGAGAAGGTAGTAAACGTAATGGTGTAACTGAACCATACGTTTTTAAATTTTTTTTTTTTTTCTTCTATCCTGGGACCAGATATCTTTTGCTTCGTTAATCCATTCACCTTAGTTCTGTTAGTGAGTCAGGATTTGGCATGAGATCGGAGTGTGCAGATAGTTCTAGTTCATTTTAAGAAGGTCAATCACCATAACAATGAATGCTGATGCTTTACATCTTCCATGTACAGTTATTTACATCTCTGGAAACTCTGCCATGGAACGAGCAGTTAACTGTACTTGTTATAGAAACATTAATAATTCATATTTTATGTGAGATGATTTAGCATGGAAGTTGATAATGATTAATTCCTTTTTGTGGCCTTTGTTTAAGATGATATTTTCTTACTTTCCCGTGCCTGCATTTTGCATAGCAATTCTTGCTTCCATTGAGTGAGAAAATATCAGTTGCTTGAATATATTTTGCATAACTCTACATTAAATTATTATTTGTATGTTAAATGTGGGCTGATGGAAGCTGTTTTTATGTAGAATTTTATCGTATATATATGTCAGTTTCTTTGTTTCCAATATAAAGTTAGAGATTTTCTACATACTTTATGGATAGTGATTATTTTTAGTTCAATTATATTTTTTTAGTTCTTATTACTGTTGTAATTTTCTTCAAGTGTCCCTTTTTATTTTGGTTTAGTCTGGTGTTATGGGGTGGATTCATGAAGTGCTTCACTTTTAATTTTAATGCTCATGTCATGCATATGTTATTCAGTTGGTCCGTGGAAAAGTGATGACACTGTTCCTTATTGGCCTTGATCATATGCTGATGTTGTGAAAATATGTTCAATTTGAATTTAAGTTCCAATTCTGTTTTTTTTTGGGGTTGAGCATGCATGTATGTCACGCAAGTTCAGTATATCAGTTTAAGCTTAACATTCTTTTCCAGTGTTGTATTGACATTGTAATTATTAATATAACACATGATGTTAATTTACTATAAAGCAAGCGAGTTTCGTTCTCCATTCATGTGATGACATCTAATTTTTACCATAGTTTGTTCTATATATTCTCAGAATTCATGTTTTAAATTGTGGCCACATTTTTTTTGAAACATATGATATAAACAAAATTATATTTGTCATCTTTCTGGACAAAAGTGAGATGCTTGATATGATTGGTATTGACGCTTATATTGTCATCTTTTCTTTAATTGACAGATCTTAGACAAAGCGGAACAAGCCTATTTTGGAAAGTGATTGGAGTATGGTAAGGAAACCTTGTTGTGCTCTGTCTGCATATATAAAGCAACTTATCTGTTTTATTGAACTAGGACATCTTTTAGGATTGTTCATCTTCATTGAAGAGGTCACAGAGTCTGAAGTTTGAAATGATACAGTACATAGTCATCCTTGTCTGTCATTTGAGTTGGAACATGCCTGGAGACCATTATTGTGCTTTGTCATTTTAAAATGTAATTGTATAGACTAAATGGTTTTTTCAAGAATTAAGTAAATATTGGTTTGGTCGCATTGTTTTATAAGAGATGTTAATACATTTAACTCTGTTCAGTAAAACTCTGAGAAACATCTTCATTGCTTGATGAAGAAGGAAAAAAAAGAAGAAGAAGAAAGTAAAATCAATCTTTTGAATTAATAATTGAGTTTTGATCACTGGCACTTTCAGTATAACTTTTAACAAAGAAAGTTACATGATAGATTGTTAGTAAGTTATTCATATTGTTACTCCATTGGTAAATACATCAAAGAATAAAGAACCAATGAAGCATATGTGTGAATGATGTGTCATCTTATACGCAATCTCTTTATAATGAACCATTTTTCTTTTTCAGTATCCTGTAGTTTGTATTTTAAGTATGTACATAAGTTAATCTCCTGTTACAGCTTCATCGTCAAGTTGATTCAGGAGGTCCAATGTTTGGAAAATGAATCTTAATTACTTACTCCCTCCGTCTCACAAAAGTATTCACATTTTCCATTTTGCTTTGTCCCACAAAAGTTTTCACATTTCCCTAAATGGAAATGAAGTAAAAACAACTAGCATTTCAATACACTTTATTTTCAAAAATGCTATCCTCACCTTACACACATAACATACTTTGCACTTTTTTAATTACCAAAAAATACCAAACTACCCTCGAAAGGCACATTTTCTTAATCTATGTGCACAAACAAAGGGCGAACACTTCTCCAGAAACGAGGGAGCAATTAAACTACAATTTGACCTATTTGTGAAACCTCTGTTTATAAAGACTACGTAACCGCGTAGGCAGAATTTGTGGACATTTATAATGACTTAGTAAAATGATGTGTCATGTGTTGTGCTTTCCTCTAATTATATTTATTCCATTTCTTACATTGACAATAGAATATCTATGTGTAAACGAAAATTATCTATTGTTTTAAAATGAATAATAAAATTGATAATTTGGGATTATTCAAGATAGATTGGGAAAGGATAGTGTAAATCTCATTTATATACCAATGTCATTAAAATTTACAGCTGTAGTGTTCCCAACTATATCATAATTAATACACTCGTGCATGGAGACTATTAATGGATATTATGCTATCTCACAAGTGGGCATATTCAGGAAAAAAAATTTTAAAAAATAGTAAATTCAATTTTAGAAGTAGGATTATTTTTGTAACATAGATTACTAATGAAGAACTATTGGAGTTTTCCTCATTGTTTTTCTGAAAACCATGTTTTCAACATTCTATCAACGTATTGGGTTTTGTTTGAATTATTTAAAAAAAAACTGAAGTCTTTAATTTGTAATGGTTGGTAAAGTTCAGAATAGGTGGAATAAAACAAGATTAGAAGCAAAAGAAATTAGGGGAAGCTAGTTTATTTATCTTTATTTTTTCGTAATCGAAACACTTTTTAGATTTTTGTCTTTAAATGTGATGTATAAATAAAGTATTACTGTTTGATTTGGTTCTCTCTGTAATCAGAATGGAGATTATTCACTTTTTCACTCATAAAAAATCAAATAGTAAATGTGAAATCCAAAAAATTCTCTCCTTTTTTTTTTTTCTTTTTTGCCTCGAAAACTCAGTTTTCTTAAATCGTATAAACCCTAACTATTGAGAGAGAGAAAGAGAGAGAGTGGAGAAAGTAGATAGAGATGAGAAAGAAAACCCCAAGGGAGCTGAGAAAAAAAACCCCAACGCACCATGTAAGCGAAATCAATAAATCCGCAGCTTGCAAAAGCTCCAATGTAGTTCAGATCAACCTCCCAAAGGTTCTCAATTTAGAATCTGGTGTTTTTACAGAATATAATTAATTTGTCCTTCTAGGAGTTATTTATTGGGTGTTTTTCAATTTTTGCAGATCTTCTGCCTAATTATTTTTTTTTTATTTTTAA
This sequence comes from Pogostemon cablin, assembly GCA_023678885.1. NCBI lineage: Eukaryota > Viridiplantae > Streptophyta > Magnoliopsida > Lamiales > Lamiaceae > Pogostemon > Pogostemon cablin. Next base: position 4,458,041 of record CM042988.1, on the reverse strand, counting down.
TTACGCGATCGCTTGATATATGTTTTACATTATGGGATGTTTCTATTTTCTCAAACCAACTTTGGTTATAAACTTACAAACTCATATAATGCATTAAGATTTGATTTACTATGTTGATGGAGGTGGCTCATTTTAGAATGGTCAATGCTGAGGATATATTTAGATTTAGATCTTCGCTACAGAAGCTTTGACGTTATTTAGTGTCTTTTCTATCTTGTAGCCATCTCAATTTAGTGCAGTAGCCGCGTGTATGACTTGAATCTAGAAATATTGTGTTAAGGATGTGAAGGCTTTTGTTAATCCTCCAACCTTTTTCAGTCTATGTTATATCTTACAAAGTTCCTACACCTGCTTCTGGATGTGAAGGCAGCGCTGACGTCATTTAATGTCTTTTCTATCTTTTAGTCATCTCAATTTAGTGCAGTAGCCAAGTGTATGACTTGAATCTAGAAATATTATGTGTTAAGGATGTGAAGGCTTTTGTTATTCCTCCAACCTTTTTCAATCTATGTTATATCTTACAAAGTTCCTACACCTGCTTCTGCTTTCGATATAACTTTTCTTGTTCCTATTGCCTTGTTGTAATAGTCAATGGATGAAATTTAATTGGTTTTAATCTTTTGAATTTGACAATCTAGCAATCTAGCTTGTTAGTTGGGCTTTACTGTTTCAATTCTGCTTCACAAAATCTTTGAATGATGTACTTGAAAACTCTGTTGGTTTTGTACTTCATGCATCTGGAAGCCATGTAATATCCTTAATGAATATCTAAGTGTGGAAGAAAGTTCATCTATCTCATTTAATATTTTCGACATCCTTTTTGTATTATTGTGCACCTAAACTGATCTGCAATTTATTGTTTTGAAGTCTCAACAAGAAGAAGGAGTTCCGCCATATGTGCATATCAGGCAAAATGATTTTTTAGGAAGAAAGTGAGTGCTCTCTTTTCATTTTTTTCTTCAAATGGTTTCCATTCTCTTATGTTTCGTGCATGGATGACGAATGAATTTTCTCTTGATATTTTGTGCAATAAATGAATCATGAGCATATTAATCCCTTTTAAGAGCTATGAATTCATCTTTCCTAATCAGTGACTATATTTAAGGAGTTTCCTATCATAAATTATTGAGTTATGCTTCTTTTCATATGATGTGATAGTCAAGTCTGTTATCCCTAGAAGATCTAGAAATGTAATGCCTTTGAGAAGAGAAGTGCCAACAGCCACCAGATGATATTCTGATTTGTAATGAAATGTTTGGATGGGTTTTAGGTGTTTGGAGTGAAGTTTTTAGGAGAAGAAATTGAGTGAAATTAATGAAAAATGAGATGCAAGTGCCTATAAAATGTAATTTTTTTGGTTGTATTTTGTGAAAGTGCATTGAAAGCGAACATGTTGTGCTACTATTTGAGGTTTTCTGCTATTGGCTGTAAAATCTCATATCCTGATAAACTTTTGATCTTGAGAACGTGTACTTAGGGATTCCTTTTGTTTAGCAATGCAACATAGCTTCTGGATTTTGTAGCGTAAAGTACTTTCAAGATTAGGAACAATGTACTTTTTTTAATGTTGATTGTTGAAAGGAATATACATGGCTCGATTGTATTAGTTCTTTCTTTTTCGTTTTGGGTTCATTCTTTGGAAAAATAGACAAATCTATCCTCATGTTTCACGTAAAATAATCATATCTCAATGTTAAAATTTTTGTAAAATAGTGAAAAATATTACAAAAGAATGATAAGATCCATCCCAAAATTTTCACCTCTAGTTCATTTTCTCCCAGAAATAAGCTGTTTTTATGAATTTCTTTGAAGTTTTGTGCCATAGAGGACAATTGCTTCTGTTTTGCAATGGAACTTTGAACCTATGACAGCATTATGTGAAGCTCAATTGCTTGTTGATTCAAAAATTGTCTCTGGTGTATACCTTGCTTTGTCATTTTGTTTTTTCGCACCCCAATATTCATGCTAGGAATGTTTTTGTTATAAATTTATGTCATTTTTAGGAACTGTATAGCTTTTCTTTCTCTCATTCACGAACATCAGTTCCTTGTATTTTTTAGTTAAGTGATTAATGTTCACATATTCTAAGCTCTGTTTTTGTTTAATTTAATCACATATATTTTATAGTACCTACCTGTAATAATTATCCTCGCACTTCCTTTATTAGATTTGTTTGATGATTTTGTTCATTATTCTAAACTTTTTCTTTTCAGACACAAAAAACTGAAAGATGAGGATATTGCTGTTTGTGAATGCAAGTATGATCCATGTTATCCTGAAAGTGCGTGCGGTGACAGCTGTCTGAATGTATTAACCAACACAGAGTGCACACCGGGATACTGCCCCTGTGGTCAGCACTGCCGGAATCAGGTGAGACAGCATCTTTCACTTTTAAAAGATTATAAATTGATGTATGGAGAAGGAAACTAATTGCTGTTAACTAATTAAGCTTTTCATTATGCATGGGAGGGGTTGGGGGAGGTTTGGTTCATCCATTCTCTAATCTTGCTGAATTTTCTTATTTGATCCTCTTTTTATCATTATTTAAACTGACATTCATCTTTTCTTTTCCTTTTTTGTTGCCTCTTAAATTTTATTGCTAAACAAATGATATCAAGGACCATTACTTCCCTGCATGTTTCTTCAAGTTCAACTGATAACGTATACCTGGATGAGATAAAATGCTCATCAAAATTAATTTCTCTTTCCCCTTTATGCTTTATGTTATAATCTGAATAGTGTATGTTACAAAATACTTGATCTCATATCAAAACATTTTTTTAGGCCATATGGCAGAGTCAGCAAAATATGCTCTTTGAAACATGTAAATTAAATATCAAGCGGCCTCTTCAGTTTTGGCCCTAGTGGATGCTTTGCCCAGGGCCGGGCGGAGGGTAGTACATGGGGTACAACTGTTCTCCAAAAGCATTTTTTTTATTATATTATATTAAAAAAACATATATATATATATGTGTGTGTGTGTGTGTGTGTGTATAATCCCAAATTATTAAACTGTTGGTACAGTTTGTGATCATTTCATAATATTCTTAGGAATTTGTGATGATAATGCATTGAACCGCTTTCTACAGATGAAAATTCGAAGGTGTCAACAATGGTTATAATTATAAATCTCTGTTTTTTATAGAACAAATTGGAATATTAAGTAATATTATAATAATTTTGTATTGTATCCCCAAAATTTTTATCCTAGCTCCACCTCTGGTTCTGCCACTTTCTCTCCTCCGCCATTTTTAGTTCTGCTTTAACAATTGCATCAGCATAACTCAATATGAAATGTGTTATGAAAAGAGAAGATAAACTGATAAAGAGTTTGAGATTTGAACTTTTGTATACTTGACTGAAGCTCACTCCATGTCTATTCATGCATTTGATGTTTCCATGTCCCAAGTAACATCATCTTCTGCGCTTTGCTGTCAGATGTGGAATTATTCTTTGCTAATTCTGACAATTGATTATAACAAATTCTATTTTAAACTAAAGATGTGTTCACATATATCAATAATCAACAATTTCTAGGACTCAGCTTATTTTGATATTGGAGGTGACCAACACTGTTTATACAATTCCTACGTGATAATTTATATCAAAATCTGGTTGCTTGCTTGCTTGGTTTGTTTTTGTTGTAATCATATTTTTAGTTCTTACTGTCTTTTGAAGGGAAAAAAAATACCCAATAGTTTCCTTTGATTGCCAGTCACCGAAACACGAAGTGCTAATTTGAACATTTGAAGTGTTTTTGTGAATTATACAGACTGTGTTAGGTAGGATGGGATGATTTTGAGGATATCATTCAACTTCCACTGTCTTTATTTACAGAAATTTCAGAATTGTGAATATGCAAAGACAAAGTTATTCAAAACTGAAGGGCGTGGTTGGGGTCTACTAGCTGATCAGAATATAAAGGTAATCCATCTGAACTAGCATCATTGTTCTAAAAATTTCTTGGATACCATGCAGGTACAACCTATTTATGATAATATAAGTTATCATACATATTATCTAAAAAATATCCTATCTACTCCACAATGTAAGGTGCTAGAGCTGTGATCTATTTGATATAGTTTTGAATTATAGAGCTTCAATTATATTTCATTGGCAATTTGAAGTGCTTCTGTATGATCAGGCTGGAGAATTCATTATTGAGTACTGCGGAGAATTAATATCATCTGACCATGCAATTCGAAGATCCCATACATATGAAGCTGAAGGTTAAATATCAGTTTGATATAAACATGTCAGCTTCTTTTTGTTAAATATTATTCATCCATCCATCTGGTGTTGCAGGTCTTAAAGATGCATATATAATATCTCTGGATGCAAATTATTTTATTGACGCTACAAAAAAAGGAAGCCTTGCTAGGTTTATAAATCATTCATGGTAAATAATGAGAAAACAAAGATCATTACATCAGTCATGATTGATATTTTGAGTATCCACTTAATTCTATTTCTTTGAGATACATCAAACTGCACTCATCTTTTGCTGTATGTGCAGTCAACCAAATTGTGAGACAAGAAAGTGGACAGTGTTGGGAGAGACAAGAGTTGGAATATTTGCAAAGCATGATATTGATATTGGAACTGAATTGGCCTATGATTATAACTTTGAATGGTTCGGTGGTGCCAATGTTCGGTGTCTGTGTGGGGCACTTAACTGTTCTTTATTTCTTGGTGCCAAGTCTCAGGGTTTCCAGGTGTTTATCTTCTTTAATTATATGATGTTTAAAATTTAAGTTTATGTTCACTCCTTCATATGAGGCTTATTGATGAGATTTACCCATTAGAGCATCTATATGTTATTCTTACACAAACTGTTAGGCACTTTGAAGTTAGGGGTTGGTGTTGTATTTTACTAGTTATTCAAACCCGAACCTTTGGTATTGTATTCCCATGTGTACGATACTTGGGTACTATATTAAATCTCATCCTACCTTTTCTAAGATACTGATTGCAATCAATTATTGGGTAGAGAGCGATCTCCCTCTTTATTGTTATGTATAGCACTAGATAGTATTTGCAAGCTTGGGGCATAATATTTATTAGGAGTAGAATTATATTATTATACTATATTAGTATTCCCAGTATAGCAGTCAATGCATATTAAAAAAAGTTAAATGAAAAAGAGCCATTTCTCCTTGGTAAAACTTCATATTTCATATCCTCCTCCACGTGATGAGCTCCTTCATCAACTGTACGAGTACTTTTCCTGACCAAGGCTATACACCATTTATATTAAACTTTTGTCATACTATTGATTATTGATGGGATTCCTCGGGACTTTATACCTAGTGCAAGTACATTCAATTAAAATTTCTGTTTCCTAATTTAAAATAAAAGGACAAATCGTTAGATTTAGCAGTAGTTACTCTATGCAGATGAATTAGATTGACTTGATTGCTATTGCATTAATAGGCCTCTGATCCTGTCTCCTCTATTCCTACGGAATGCACATCTTGCTAATACTTATCTTTCAATTACAACTGCTCTTTTTGCTTTTCTATTATCTATATTCATTCTTTATGTTGCTTCCAAGCTTTGATTATGAGGTTTGATTAACCCTATAATGCATGTTCTGCAGGAGTTAAACCATGTCTGGGAAGATGGAGATGACAGGTAAATTTCTTTCACGCATTATTGTTGAATATTGAATTACATTATAGTTATATAAATTGTGGATTTGAAAAAGAAAAAAAAAAAGAACACATATAATGTTTTCCAGCTATATTGCTTGCACCCACAGATAAAATGCGAAAAGGATTGTGACATTTACTGAACTCTCTCAATTCTAAATTTTTAATTGCATCTTACTCCTATTTGTGCTGGTGAAGTAGACATGACAAAAAAAAAGGAAACAACGACATCACTTTGAAATCCAATTACTTTATTATACATTAATCAATTTCAATATTTTGTCATAATAAATTCACAACATAGTTTTTTTTTTTTTTAAATAAGAGAGCAGGGTATGTTGTGCTTATGATGTCCGCTTAAGGAATTTAATAACCTTAAATATCTTTATGTACCCTGGTGCATAAGAGACCAACCCTTTGGTAAATGATATATTTCACATGGCTTTCAATGACAGATACACAGTTGAAGATGTCCCTCTCTATGACTCTGCTGAGGATGAGCCTTTTCCAAAGTCTACTACAACAATTCTGGTCAAAGATGAACCATTAGCAAATCATTCAGCTGCAATAGAAAAGAAATGGGAATCTGAAATCGAGTTACATGATGCTTCTGGTATGGAATCAAATACTCCAACTGGAAGGCACGATGTGGCAGGGAAATTGGTGGTAACTGAAAATAATAATGACATGATATTTAGTTCAGAAAGGCAAGTCTTTTCTCAAACAAATGCTATGATATCTCGTATTCGAAGTAACAGTGCATGCCGAAATTATAACATTGGGCCTGGTCCTTCCTCTAAGAAAAAACCACAACCCACCATAAGACAAAAAACGAAAAGCAGGAAATTTGTCAGTTCGAAGCCTGCTGCTGAATTATTTGCATCAAAGAAAGTACAAGAGGAAATAAGAAGATGTGAGGTGCGTTAAATTTTTTTCTCCTTGATCCTTCTAACTGTTTTCATATAATTGATACACATATACTTCTTCAGTATGAGATATGGGCCTTCTTATATTGCTACATGAATCTAATTGTAAATTATTATTATGACTGTATCCATTATGTTAATTCCCAACTGTCAACCAAAGAGTTTTAATTCATAGGATTAACCTTAGTATCTCATGGGGGTGTCACTGAGTGAATTTTATAAACAATAAACAGTTCAGGCTCAAGCTCATCTCCAGTGATTGAGCCCTTTGAGCTCAAACTAGACCCAACGGAATTTTTTCGATAAACTGGATTAACTTCATTACTTGTATAGCATTTCTAAGAATTGTCATTTTGTCAGAAATGTTTGATATCTCTTGAGAAGGCTCTTTTTTGAGTTGGTGTATTTAATATTAACGTAGTTCATAGATTTGAAATCACATTTTTCTGCACTGCCTATTTGTATGTTGGACTGTATGGTTGGAGTGAAATATGAGAATAATTGAGTAATCTATGATACCGACAAGCTGTTACTGGAATGTCAGGGAAGAGTAAATTTAGAGTGGCTTTTCGGGTTGAAAAAAAAAAAGTTTAAAAATATGTTTTTCTGATTCAGTTTAGTGATTTGAGCAAAATAGTTATATCATCTAAAAAAAATCATGGAATATATGTGAAGTTGTTATGATGTCCCACATCGGTTCCACACGCAAGTGTGGAAGGGCATATAAGTGGGGGTCAACCCTTCACCTTCAGCCATGGTTTTGGGTGAAGTTAAGGCTCCCTAACTTATATGCCTAACAGAAGTAATTCAAGTAAAATGATGTTGGTTTAATAAGGATCGTTAGTTTATGGAGTTGTGTATTGTTGAGCTTGAGATCAAACTCCAAGGCTACTTGAGCCAATTTTGAGTTGATCACAACCCGAATCGACTTTATGTATTATGAATCCCCTAGTATATGAGCAATGTTTGACTGTTAGGGTTAATTGATGCACCGCACGGTCCGCACGTTTTCATTGTGTTTCTTAGTCTGTTGCCTCTGGAACTTAGCAAAGGTACTCATTTTCATTGCGGTCACAATCCAGTTTACTGAAACATTATTGCTAATGAGACGTTGCAGGAACTCAAAAATAAAGCCACCTTGGATCTCAATTCTTTGTATAATGAAATTCGTCCAGCAATTGAAGAACACGAGAGGGATAGCCAGGATAATGTGCCAACCTTGGTAGCAGAGAAGTGGATACAAGCTACATGTGCTCAGTGGAAAGCAGAGTTCGACTTTCACTTTTCAATAGTCAAGAATGTCATGTGCCCTCCTCCAAAGGATCCTCAAGACGAGACGAAGCATTCTGAAGGTGCAGCAACAGCAGCACCAGTTCAGAACGAATAGAGTGTTTGACAAATCTAAGTCTCTCTAGTCCATCATGCAATAGAGTGGTTCAAAAATTATCTACTAATGTTTTTTCTTTTCAGTTTAATAGGAGAATTCTACATCAAACCTAGTTTCATCATGACGCATGCATGTGTCCGAGTCCTAAATTATTACTTGTGTTGCATGTTTCTTCAAATGACTTTTATTTATTAATTATGAAGGCAGCTTATCTTCATTGTTTTTAATCTTTCAAATTTAGTTTTTGCATTTTCTAGCTTGACATTAGAATTTTGCCATCTTGTTTCAAGATTTGATTAACGAATTATGTCCCTAGTATTGACTTAGGAATCGAACTTTAATATGTGCCAAAGTTGTTAATGATGTGTGTGTGTGTGTGTGTGTTTACATCATTAAACATATCTATTTTTCGTTTTGAATTAACATTAAATCCATTAGGGTGATCGTAATTAAGTTTACAATACCTCTGAAACATTGTCAAAACCTTCCTTAAATATATTTAAATAAATCTAAAATAAATTAAATTTTAAAAATAGGCAAGGGTGAAATAACTAATAAATTATCCATTTGTGAATAACTATAGTTTCATGCCACTTTTTTTTTAAGTATTTGATAAGCTTTTAAATGTGCATTTGATTATTTAAACAAATCATAGAACAAAAAAACAAGAATGATCAATAGTTGATTATTTTTCTCAACTAATGGGTGATTTTTCTCACATGAAAACCATTCACACTAAGTAATCCTACTATGATAATCATCCAGCTCCATCTTCCATACAAATTCCAATCTATGGTTAAAATTAAAAGACTTGTTTTAAAACAATGCTTAGTAAGAAAAACCAAAAAAAAAAAAAAAAGGAAATAGACAAATCTTGAATTTCATATCAATGGCAGCTTCACTTCAATATGCATCTACTCAATCTATACCTCATTGCTAAAAAACTATGTACATCCAATGGAACATGTATGACCTCCTTTTAACTGCTTGGCAGTAGTATGGCAAAACATGTATTTCTCAATGGAAATGCAATCTCATTTTTCTTACTTTGAGATTATCTTCTTCCTTTTGGTTCTGGTGTTGGAGACAACTGTGTGCTGCCACCAAGAGCCGCAGCTGCAGATTCGACATGCGTGAGAAGATACTCGTAGATCTTCTTCCGTATCCTGTCAATAGTTTCTGTGGATATATGAGGTGATTCTTCATCCTTACTTGACCCGATTTCGTCCAACCAGTCATTCACACTCTTAAGCTGACTCAACATCCCAGCTATTTGATCGTTGTCTGACAAAGATGACGTGTCAACATCCGTATCCAAGAATCTCTCCACGAACCCCAGGAACCAATCTTGAGAATGCAGACGGAGCATTTCCGAGAGCTCTACAGCCTCATCAAGACCATCTCCTTTAGCCCACTCTATCGGAGGCGAGCTTCTGATGGTCTGAGCAGCGGCAGCTCCATCATTCCTGCGTGGGGTTGCTGCTGCAGCATTCTTGGAATTCACTGTTTGCCGGGGTTTTGATTGTGCCTTAGGAGCTGAATTCTTGGTAGAGTTTTCAAGGACTACAACAGGTTGATTGATGGTGTTCGTCTTCGAGCCTGGAGGAGTTGATGATGGAACTGAGCTCGGGGTGCTGCCTGGTTTGCTGTACACAGTGAAGGATGCCAAATTGGAAGCTAAAGCAGCGTTGACCCAAGACACGGCTTGTTTACGTCCATCAGATGTGATTTTCAATGCTTCTTCAGATGGGCTTTCTTCATTATCTGATGAATCAAGAGACAGAGTATTGGATAAAGAATATGCAACAAGATGGGCTTTGCTCAAGCATGCATGCAGATGAAGGAACTGCTCCACCGCTGGCTGTGGGTTATCTTCTTTTGCAGATGAACTCAACTCAGAATATGTACTGCAGAGTAAAATATAAGCAATCAGACCACCTCAAATACGTACTCTCAATAATTCTCAATGCAAAGAACTGAGGTAAACTCATCAATTAAAAATAAGCACCAACAAGTTGATTCAGCAACCAAAACTGATAGCAACGAGGTCACGTACATTATCTCGTTTCAGAAGGTAAAAATCTACAGTAAATTACCCTTGATGTTCGACCTATTTACACAAAAACTACTATTATACATGAAAATTACAAATATCCAAATATGAACAGAAGCTAGGGAACAATGGTGGCATCATACTACGCACAGGGCGAAATAAGAATCTGTCACATAGAGATGAAAATAGACTTTTCCCAAAATGCAAGATGCATACTATAAGTTTTTCAGTGTTGCTTTAAGGCCATTTCTGCAAAATTCAGAGCAATAAGAAATTTGAAGTAAAACAGTTTGTCATGTGGTCGGGAAAAAAAAAAGGACGAGCTATCATATTAGCAGCATGTAGCAGGTGATGAGGTGCAGTTTTGGCTGCAGTTTGTGGCTGTCCTTGGAAAATGCATCGGCTCTTAATGCACACAAAACATCCTTGCCACAGGAAAAAAACAGAAAAAAACTCTTCTTTTTCAGTACCAAAATACAGCATTAGGCTTTTTAGTCCTGTAAAACAGCTGTACCATGTAATTGGCCTAGGACTGTCTATATGGCTCGAATCTTCACTCCCCCGTTTTTCCCAGGAATCGGGAGGAGAAAGGCTTTCTACAACTCCATATATGCAATAGAAATATTTTAAAGATTGAGAAGGAATGGAACTGGTTTATAAGAAGCTTTCCATTTGAAAGCCAGCTATATGATTTGAGATGTTAACATTTGCACCATGGTAATCATTAAGGGGAGTTTTCGCTTTGGTTTGTAGTATCTGCAGTTCTGCACTAGTGCGAATGAGCAAATTACTTATGATGATGTGTATCTTTATTAGTGTCCGTTATAACTCAATACTTTTTTTTGCTTCATAATTGCCAAGTCAGCAGTAAGTTGTCCAAAAACAGTCCCGTGGTTAAATTGCAAAAATTAAAGGTGGTGTATGAATAGATAAAATTTAAAAGTTGTTCAATTCTAAAAATATCAGATATCACGGAATCATTTGCAATTAACCCTTTGAAATAACAAATTTCAGTCCCTTTTTTCGGAAAATTGTTATAAAAAAGAATGTCTAAAACCATCAAGATGCAACTCAAGTTAACAATATTACTAAGTTATAAGCATTTGTTAACATAAAAATTTTATGGCATATTATTATAAATATGATATAAAGTATAAACTAAAAAAGGAAACAGTTACAGCAACTTAATTAATTTGACTGAAGAAATAGTTTGCTGAAGCTGATAGCCTGATAAGAGAAGAATTAAAGACTGTCTTTGGTAAAATTCAATATCTGTGAGCATCAATCACACTAAATTGAACCAAAATCTTTCATCCAATAACTACTAAAGATAGTTAAACTACGAGGAAGATTAAACAGAAGGATGTGGTAAATAAGGGTAACTCAATGAAAGTATTAAGAGTGAACTTAATTAGGGAAAGCACAAATTCAATTTTGCTGTTCTATCTTCTAATTATCTTCTTTTATTGGGTTTTAAAATATACAATTCTTCTGAGAAGACATGGAGGGTCTTCATTATAGAATAGTAAACTTATGTATATTGACTGGCAGCTTACCTGCATTAGGCTTCCCAACATTTTCCTTTTTGTTTTCTAGAACTCTAAACAGGTAGGAGGAACCCCATGTTTCCCCTACATCATCATTTCGTACATGATAAAATACTTTTTCAAATTTTACTATATATTACCCATTAAACACGCAACTTTTTAATCTCAAGGCAAAAAAATTTAAGTGGAAAAAATTCCTCATGCCCACATAAAATGGATATCCTCAATAATCACTTATTCAGTCAGAGTCTGGCAATGGGCCTATGGCAAAATTATTAAATACAAATAACTGGTTACCAAGAAAAAAGGAGGAACAAGAAAAGCCAAAAAGTAATGCTCTCAAAGACTCTCAACACTCAAATTTACCTTGAAATCAGCTTTCCGAAATCATTTGGGTATTTCAATAAGTAATCATATGAATGGCATACACATTAAGGTGTAAGTGCTGGTGTATAGAAGGATGTTGACATGTCGTGACAGAAAGTTCTTTGTATCTGACACTGACAATGATCAAGCCATGACCTTGATTTTCTAGGTCATTATACACCAGAACTAATGATGTAGCACATTTCTGCCTAAATACAGAACAGATTGGGATATGGTCTGAGTTAATTAACATTAAAATACAAGACAGTGAAACACAGGGCCTGGAAATGCATTGAACAGAACAAATAAAATTCTGTACTACTAATAGGCTAATAGCAATTGGTAATAATCACAAGCATGCTATATTTCAGTTGAAGGAAGTTGATGATTATTTTAGAACTGATCTACAAAAATACCTTAGGCACCGAAGTAGAGTTTCGGCAATGGAAGCTTCTTGCATTGCTTCTATGGCAGCTGTTTGTGCAGAATCTCTGTGCTTTAAAACTTCCTGATTATTCAGAACACAGAGTTTCAACTATCAGAAAATCAGGTAAGCATATTCCCCAAGAACCTCAAAAAGTAGTTCATTTATCAACAAATTAATCAAGCCACAAGGATAACACTCGCTCAAACAATTTCTCATAAGTAGGAAAAAAAATGTCCTAAGCTAAAAAAAATAACAAATAAAGAAAAGAATCTACAGATTGCAAAGAGATTCCTACTTATGAGGGCATTATACAATTTCAGAATGGCCTAAAAAAATGCTAATGGAGGAACAAGTGATTTAAGATGCCACTGACATATTACTTCAGTCAAATGCCATAATAGATGACTTCATATCTCCTCCTAATATATTAATTACATGTCATACATATATCACCCAGGAGACAACTTCAAGGCACGTAAAGAAGGTGTAATTTGGAAAAGATATTTAAAAAAATAAAAAAATTACCCACAACTTGTAATTATCTAACTATTAACGGGAAAAGAAAATTTATGTGCCTTTAATTTGATTAAAAATTAAAAGAATATATTTTGAAGCAATAGAGAGTGGAAAATAAATAGTACCTTTCCAAGCTTTGAAAGAGAAGATGGCAGTGAGGTCCATGAAGCACTTGCATCCGTTAGACGACGATTACTAACAGAAACCTTGACCAAATTTCCTGGAAACCCATTATTGGTGACCTCTCCTGATGACTTCTTTCCAACAGAAGTCCGTGCAAATGCCTTAACACTATTGGCCATATCTCCATCACTAGCTTTCTTGACGGATGTATTTACCTTACTTTCCTCTCTGTTAGATTTTGAAGACTTATCTTCTTTAGATGGCATCTTTTCACTCACTGATTTCCTCGGTGCCTGCATAGAGGAGAGATCAATAAGGAAAAAGATAGGAATAGCACTCTGATAGATCACAAATCAGTTAGCATGCCATAAAAAACTAGCAAAGAAACCCAAAAGGGTCAAAGCACTAAATCAAGTATAACCAAATAGTATACATAATGTCCTCTCTTCTACACCAAAAACTAATCTTCCTCTGGAAAGTGTTATGAAAACTTGTCATATCATTTCAAAGTTGCTTCCCTTTCTTTCTATTTTTTAGAGCAACAATAGATTTCCATGTCTATGCATTATAAACAAAAATCATAAAATAGGGAATAAATGACATTGAACTTACGGAGTTACTTCGTGTATCTTGCTTAACATCCTGCTTGTTAACTTTCAGTCTGGGGCTTTCCCTACTTCTTGCATCCATATTCCCTTCCCAGCTCTTTCTCAAGGCTTTAGGGCCAAAATCAAGTCCTTGAACAATATTCTTCACAAAATTCCCACCAGATACCTTCTTTCCAATCGAGCCAACCGCCCGAATAGGGCCTGGCTTCTCCTTCGACCCCCCAACAGAAGTAGCCTTTTCCAACCTCTCCAGCCCCTTAATCTTGGCCTGTTGCTTAACACCATTCGCAAACTTGTCGAACGAAGTAGGCAACGAATAACAACTAGTTGGGGATGATGGTATGGACCTTGACCCTGAGGATTTCAATTTCCCCCCAGATTCTTTCTTCACATCCAAAGATATACTTAGCTTCGACAGCTGAGACTTGGATCGAGTCAATCCAGGAGTCTTTTTCTCAACTTTATCCTCTTTAGAACTGCCATTCAATTTCAAAGGTGAGCACTTAACATCCTTCAACCCTACATTGCTCAACAGCTTTGATCCTGATCTATTCTTATCAACAGATTTTGAACCAGAAGATGAATTACTAGCATTATTGTTGAGAAACCCTAAAGAATGAGTTGCAACTATATCTTCAGGGGTACCCACACAGGGGTGACGCCCTGGAACTGGCCTAACCCCCCTGAGAATAGGCACAGGGGAGGCAGCCTCAAGCCTCTCAACATGTATAAACTGACCCAATTGAATCTTATCACTAAGAACTAGATCATCATGCTCATCAGGAAGAGATACATAGGTAGCATGTGAAGAATCAGATACCTTGAGATAAAACCCTTGATTTGGGAAGAGCTCACCCCCTGCTAGAGCTGGAACAATACTCACCACTTGCAACAGAGATGAACGGTGCTCCCCTGCAACCTTCACATCTGTGTTCATGTGCTGCAGTAGCTTTAGCAGAACCCCAGGGATCAAAGTTGCCATTTTCCACTGTTCTTACCTTATGCATCACTTTGTGGAAAACCTCAGATGCATTCAAGATTCTTTATGGTGGATATAAATTCTAGCAGTGGGTCACCAATAATGGGCGCATCAAATGCACATAGATCTCCTATAACTATGTAGTAAAATGAAAAAATTAAAAATAAAAATTAAACAGAATCTTTATTGAGCAAGAATGTATAGGGTGAAGAACCAGAGGTTAAAGCAACCCTATTATTTGGTGCTACAAGAAGGGTATTGCTAAAAAAAATGAATTTAAAAAAAGCACTATTTTCAAGAAAAGGGAGATAAAGATCCAAGCTTTGGTAACACACAGTCAAAAAATGGGGGAAATTAAGCTTGAAACAAAAAATTCAGAAGAGGGAGGACTTGAAATGAAGAGGACTAATGAGTAGGGTTGATGTATTTTTGAGTCAATTTCCCAAAGCCCAGATTGGAAAAATTAATTAAAAAAGTTAAAAAGAATAGGCAAGGCGATGGGTACAGCTGAACAAGACCAAGAAAAAAGTACATGCAGGTATTTAATGTTCAGCAAAATCCAGATGGGTAAAAAGGCAAACTTTTTAATTACTTCTTACATCATACGAGTGAGGATAGAGAGAGAGAGGGGAGCTGGCATATGTCCAAAATCTGGTCTCTGAACATGGGAGGGGATCATGAAATGGTGAGATGATTGCTTCTGTGAGAGACTAATAAAAGGGAAAACAGAGTGTATAATGGATGCCACAGGAAGTAAAGAAAGCCCACTCCATTATTGATGCAGACATGGAGTTGGTTAGATTAGGAGTGTCTGACACACAACTCATATACATACATGCACATATTATACAGTATAGTATATTGTAGTATATGTATATAACATACCATATGATATACTCCTATCAAACTGACCAAGTATATAATAATATAATGGTAGTAGAATATGATATAAAAAGCCCCACAAATGAACTATATTAGTGTGCATTTATATACCATATGATATACTCCTATCAAACTAACCAAGTATATAATAATATAATGGTAGTAGAATATGATATAAAAAGCCCCACAAATGAACTATATTAGTGTGCATTAACAAAAGGTTTATATATTTAAAACTGTTCCAAAGGGGGAGCTCTGTCAAGAATATCATATAATTGAATATGGTGTTCTACTTTTGTTCTTATCCCTTTTTTCTTTTTTTTTTTAAGTTTTATAATATGGATATTAGATGTTAGTATAATAATTATTCCAAATCTTGTCCCAAAGTGAAAATTTTAGCCCTTATCAGTTGGAAGTTAGAACTACAGTAAATATAGGACGTTGATAGAGTTATTTGCGGGAATATAGAAGAAACGGATATTCTTTATATAGATTTATTTAGTAATTAAAGTATGTTTATAATAAAATTTTAATGTATGATTCGTTACATTCTAAAAATATATTTTTTAATTTTTAATAAGAATATTTTAATTAATTATATAACAATTATAATTTAATATGTTTCATTTAAGTATCGCCTACTATAAACTTATTCGGAAAGAAATGTATTTATTGGCAAAATAATTATTCCTATCTATGCTCTTCATGAATTATGGCCCATGTATAGAATTTTATATACTACTATTATTTACTTTTAATTCAATTAAAAATAATATTTTGAAATTTTATTAAAATTTAAAGAACGAATGAGTGTTTGGTTAAAAATAAGGAATGGCAAAGGAAACCACTTTTACAGTAGAAATGAATAAGTTTCATTCCACCCATGTTTGTGCAATTCGGTTTTTTTTCCAATAAATTATGAAATCAAATTACTTTTCATGTGTTCTCTATAATCAAACATTTCTATTCAGTATATTGTCGTTCTTTTATTTTCATACCTTTCAACCAAAGACTCTGAATAAATCAGATTTTTTTTTTCCTAACCATAATAGCAAGTGAAATTAGTTTAAAGAATTGACTCTTATCAAATTTGGATAAAAAGTGGAAGCCATAACTAAATCCTAACAAAAGAATAATAAACTCAAATTGATTTTGAGCAAATCGGATTTACCATACTAATCCATCTTTTATACTACCACTTATAAGGTATAGAGTATATTTTATTATTTTTGTTATCTCTTTAAATATATCAATATTTTTTTTAAATAAAAGGAACCAACGTATAGCCTACTATATCATTCTCATACAACTACTCACTACACATAATAATAATAATAATAATAATAATAATAATAATAATAACAATTTTAATCCACTTACAAAAAACTTGTAAGTGATTAGTGGGAGTATTTAGTTACTACTATCTCAAATTTTATAAAAAAATAAATGTATAATTATTACATAATAACTGGTCAAAATTAGTTAAAAATACCAATAATTAATTTTGAATGAATCAGTTGACTCTTTCTTGAAAGTTGAAAGTATTGATTCTAGTTTCTACGGTATTCTCCACTCACTAACCTCTACTTAAAAAAAATTATTAATAATATATACTAAATTACTAATGTTGAACCAAGATCATGAAGCTCCTTAATTTGAAGTAAATCAAAATACTAATAAAAGCATAACCCCACACCCCCAAGACACAAAATCCCAGATCATAAAACTTTTACTATAAGTTAAAAGCAATAGTGATACAAACTAGAGTTCACAATAATTAATTATGTAAGCCCATTCACATGAAACTTTGCCTTTATCATATAAACATTAAAAAAATTATACTATTCCTATTGATTTCATATGGCTCATGTTTGCAATTGATCATAGCATCTAATTATATGTACTAATCAATTGAAACTCTTTCAACACTTGAAAGACATTTCAAATGCTTGAGATCTAATAGTGGATATTGAATTGAATGTGATTTAATTTCAAGAAACTCAAGAAATATTAATACTTATGGATTTTCAGTTGAAATTGGATTTTTTTTTTCAAACTGAAATGAAATTAATTTTGGTGAGATTGTAAATGTTTCTCAAATCAATTGTAGGTCCTATGGAGACAAGCACCTCACATGATCATAGTATCTGCATTTATTTTTGTTGCATAGTATTTTGTTCACTGTGAATGAATACATTTATTTCACAATCACTTCTCCTTTTTTTAATTCACATTTGCAAACTAATTTTGGATTTAAAAGAAAAAAAATAAGGGGGTAATTTGCAATAAACCGTAAGCTGAAGGACCTAAAGATGTTTTGATATTTGCCCATATGTGCTGTGACAGATACATAAAATGGTTGCATGTGCATGCTGTCGGTTCCATTTGCGTACTGTTCAAAAAACGGTGACTTTTTTATTTTTAATTAGTTAAAATAGAATATCATGCACTAGGGCTAGGCATCGTTTATTATTTGTTTATGGCAAAAACTTGTGTATGCCCACGCGCCTTTAGAATTTTGTGATAAATTATATTCCATTCATCACATTTTAATGTTTACGTTTCTATTTTGCGCGTCTCATTTCAATGTTTACGTTTTATTTTTTAGAATATGGGACTCACCTAAAATAATTAATATATCATCCAACACTAATACATCTACCACTTTACATTAAATTTTATATTTTTCACTCATTATCTATTAAAATATTATACTTCTTAATCAAAGTGCAAAAAGTAAACGTAAATATTGAAACGGAACAGAGCGAGTATATTTTAGTATAAAGATATGTATTCTTTATTTTTTTTAAGAAAAATAAAAAATATTAATAAAAAGTGTATACCATTTATAATAAAATGGTGCACCCTTACTAATTAAAGTGTATATCCTTTATAACAAAACAATACTCTTACTCATAATACCAAATTATAATTAAAGGCGCACAGTGTATTTCGAATGCACGCAAGTCTCATTCTTTATTTATTATTTAAATATATATGTGTGTGTGTCAGAAAGTTTCTGGATTAAATGAGCTTAATTTAGTCATTTTTATTTTTATACATGAGAATTTCTGATACTTTCGTATTTTTTATTGAAAAATATTACTCTTTTCAAATGCGATTATTATAAAAATGGGGTGAAATATTATCGTGGAATAGAAATTCTGTCCATTTTTATTTTTGCGTGAAAAAGTCACGATTTTAAATTGAAAATGATATTTAGAAAATAATACTTCCTCCATCCCAAAATTGATTGCACATTTTCTACATTTATCTGTCTCAAAATAGATTGCACCTTCCAAAATAGGAAATATCACATCAATCTTCACCGCTAAAAGTTTATCTTAATTATAATTTTACCACACTCACCTAACACACATAACATACTTTATAATTTATTTATTACTTAAAAATACCACAATATCCCTAAAAAGTCAATATTTCTTAAACTACGTATCTATAATAACAGTACAATCAATTTTGGGACAAGGGAATACTAAATTGGAATTGAATACAACTATTGGACGTGTTATATTTTATTTAATAATTTTAAAATTATATTGGGTGGTGGACCACAGAAGAAGCACCTTTAATATAGTATAGTATTGTGCAATTTCTCAAATTTAGGTAGATTAATCATAGCCAATCAAAATAAGAGGACATCATAAAAGCATGATTTTAGAGAGGGTGAGAGAAAATTTAAAAAATAATAATATTATACTTAGCTCATGTGATTGTTTCAATTGAAAAAAAAAATCGCATAGTGATTATTTTTTAGGCAAAAGTTTGTGTGTGCCGACCATACGGTATCACATTCCGTGTGCTATTAGAATTTTGTCCTAAATTATATATCTTTTAGTATAAAGATGTGTATCATTTATTTTACAAGACAAAACTTGTGAGTGTCTGGGAATTTTGTGTTAAATTGTATATCATTTAATATAAAGATGTGTACCCTTTATTTTCTGAAGAAAAATAAAAATATATAATGAAAAATGTATATCCTTTAGAATAAAATAGTGCACCCTTATTAATTAAAATGTATACCCTATAGAACAAAATAATGTACCCTTATTCATACTACTAAATTCTAAAAGCACACGATGTGCGCTCGGGCGCACGCAAGCCTCACTCTATTTTTTTATTATAAGGAACAATAATGAATTACTAGTTATGTATTTCTTTACATATATAAATATAAATGCATGAAAATTAATTAATGAAAAAATAATATAATTATTGGCTTTAAGTTATTAATTAAAATATAAAAAATATATATTATTTTAATAATATTGTGATATTATGAGATTATTATGTATATTGTTACTAAATTTATTTATTTCAAAAAGGCATGGCATATTTCACATTCAAAATATACCTACTTATATAAATAAAAATATAAGTATTAACAAATAAAAATTTATTCATTTTTTAGTGAATTTTTTCGAACTTCGTGTTAATTTTTAATGAACAGTTTAATATAAAAAAATAATACACATATACATTGTTAAATAAAATTAATACTACAAGTTTTACCCAAAAATTAACTTTGTGCACTAAGTCGATGAGATGTTAACTCTGAATTTTTTATCATATACTTATACCACTAAAAAATATGGAGTATATATATTTTTTTTATATCAGACAAATAAATTCACTAAAGTACAAGACGTACCATCAAAATAATTAAAAAATACAGAAAATAATGAAATGTTTGCTATACTATTTTCAATCTAATCATAAAAAGAAGAGTTAACTTGAACATTAATAGATAAACTCCAACTTTATAAATTCCTTTTAATCTCATCCACTACTTTATTCCTATTCCAACATTAATTCTAAAAAATTATTCTTTCTCCACTTTTAAATAATTCATACCATGTATATTAACGGGTTATAGCAATGTTATATACAAAAATTAGTACGAAATACGCAGATGATTGAATTTTTTATGGAATTATTATTCATACTTCCAAATTGGTACTAAAAAAATAATTAAATTAAAATATTAAAATACATAAATATATTCTAATAATTAAGATTTCATATTGTGTTTGATTGCGGTATCCGAACAATATATTGTGTGTTTGATCAGGGTACCCGAACTATGTACTCGGATTGAAGCAACGGAACAGTCTTTGAGGGATGTTGATATCAAAATGTGAGAATAAAGAATTATTTCCAAATTTACATAAATCTCAAACACTCATATGATGACGGACATGATTATAATACATAATTGAAATTCTAAGAATTTACATAATTTAAAGGGTTAAATATAGATATAAAATATTTTTCCTAATTAAATTTATCATAATATGTCTTAAAATATATCAATCTAAAAATTTATTTCCAATTAAATATTGAAATTTAAAAAAGTATAATTAAGTTTTAAATTGTTAAAGTATTTAAATATTAGTATTTTTTTACGGGAAATCGAACATGTATTATCATTTTTTATAAAATAATATGCTTTTTTTTGTCCGGATAAGTGATCAAATTTCGAATTTCAAACCCTTTAGAAATTATGTAGATTATTTATACAATCATATTATATATTTTTAAAAAATAATTATTTTACTCTTCAAATGGGTTAACTATGTTATCTTTTTAAGAAATACCTATATATTATTTACTTAAATTTATTTAAATAAATGTAAATTCAATAATAATTTGAGTTTATACTATTTTGTGTATTGATTATGAATAAATAAATTGAGTTCAAAATAACTTTTTAGTTAACAAAAAATAATTTTAATATTATAAAATTATGAAAATATATTTTTATAACACATTCTCTCGTAAATTAAATAAATAATTATACGGTAAGTTTTGCGTGAGACTATTTTACAAATTTTAAATTAGTTATCATATTTTTTCTATAATATATTATCACTTTCGTTATAAAATGTTATCACTTTTTATTTATATTATAAATTGTTCATAAAATAGCATTATCACTTTTCGTTAATTGAGTATCACTTTACATTATACTAAAGTTATAACTTTTTATCCATCTTACTGACATAAACCCTCACGTGAGAGGATCTCACACAAGTCTTTTCATAATATTAAAAAATATATAAATTAATAAAAATAATTTTATTCATAAAAGTTTCATTTTCATAATATTAAAATTTTTAAACCAAACATTTATACCACATATTAAACTTTTGCAATGTCTATTAAAAATTTCATAGCATTATATAAATTTATATATAATTTTTAATATTATATTGCCAACTCAAAAGCATATATTTTCATATTTTAAGTTCTTATATTATCATATTTAAAATATTAAAAAAATATATTTTTCATCTCGTACTTAAATTCACTGACACTGTAGATACGTAAGTTAAAAAAAAATTATTTTTTGTCCAACTATATAGATTTTTAGGGGTATCATGGTATTTTATGTAATAAATAAAGTGTAAAGTATGCTATGTGTGTTAGGTGAGAGTGATATTTTTGAAAAAAACTTTTGAGGTTATTGGTTGATGTAATTTTTTTTTGTGGTAAAGATAAATATGGAACGGACGAAAACGAAGAATGTGAAAATAAGTGTGGGACATCGGGGAGTATAATTTTAAGAAAAATAATTAAACATAAAACTATTATTAGGATGACAACGGGTAGGGTACCCACTTATTTTGGGTATTCATACTCGTATCCGATTAAAAAAATAAATACCCATACCCGTCCCATTTAAAAATTTTATTATGGTACGCGTACCCGTCTCATACCCGTTTATCAATATCCGTGGGTATTCGCACCCATTTAATATTCATTTATTATATAATTATTTATATCTTTTTTATTATTTAAATAAGTATAATAATAAAAATTACATTATTAATAATTAAATATAAATTAAGTTCTATTATTTAAAAAAATATTTAACAAATAGTATGATTAAATAAAACTTATAATTATTAATTAATTATATAAAATATCTCATAATATATAAAATATACTTCCTCCATTCGCTTCTAAGGTATCCATTTTTCATTTTTGGAGTCAGCTTCAAATGTAACAATTTCTTCTATTTAGTAAAAATTACACAATATGACACACCACTTTCCCCTAATACAACTACTCACTTTACATATAATAATAATACTTCTTAATCCACGTGCAAAAAGTGAAGTATTACCCGTACCCAATATAGACCATAATGAAATTTTTTACAACTATCTGTATCCATTTCAAACCCGCCCTATTAAAATTTGGATAAAACAGACGGTCGAAAATACCCTCACTACCATCCCTAATTATTATCGATTATAAATAAAATTAATAAATGTATACAACAATTATACATTATTGTATAATTAAGTATAAGGTATTAAATATAATAAAATAAATAATTAACGATAAAAAATTTATGAAAATTAATTACTATAAAACTAAGATTTATATTTCATGAAATTCCTTATTTTAAAATTTGTAATTAACTAAATTTATTAAACTTAAAAATTTTAAAGATAAATAGATTAAATATATTAAATGTTTCTTACTCCTCTAAAAATATTTTATTTATTAATAGATTTTATTAAAGAATCATTTAAAATAAAGAAATTCTTATTAAATTTAAGAATCAATTTCTCCAATCATACAATATTGATAATATGGATACCAAATTAAAGATCATGAGATAACGATTAATTCGATATAATTTTTATATAAAATTGATTTAAAAATAAAGAGTTAAAAACACTTAAAGTATTAGGTAAATTTTTAAATAAGATAAATAAAATGAAATATTTTGATTGGTTGTTTAAAATAAAGTAATTATAATGTATCTTCTTCCATAAGCTAATTTATTATAAAAAATCAAAATTCTATAAGATGATCACTCACCCTTGAATTGATCTCTTGGCACCTAAGCAAATTGTTATCCTCCTTTAATATACTTTAGATATATATCATTTCTGCATAATATTTGTATTATAATCATTTTGTAGTTTTCGCTTTTGAGTATATTTTTCCATAAGGAACTCAATGTATATGAGTTTTATTCTTAATTTTATGGAAATGTTATTAATTTGAGTAAAGAATCCCCCCAACCCCCCTCCCCCCCCCCCCCCCCCCCCCCCCCCCCCCCCCCCCCAAAATTCCTAGATTTGGAGAGGAAATGTTTACTATTTTTTATGCAAGTTAGAGTGACAAACTAGCATGATAAAGTAGCACATGGCACCATATTTTCTTAAATAAGATATGGAGTATTATAAAGTCGAATGATATGTTAGAATTAATATGCGTATTTGAGAGCGTACATGTCACCATCAAACCGTATAAGATCCAACGACACGTGTCATTATCCACGAGATCAATAATTAATGCGAATGCATTCATTTTTTTATTTCACAATAAATAAATAAATAATTGGTACAGTACATTAAAATTTTTATTATGATAGTACTAGCATTTACCATTGAATATACGTACAGAGCATTGCTAGAATCTTAGACACTTAATTAAGGTGTTGATTTTTTTAATTTGTTTAATCGGCAAAATAAAATATATTAATTAAAAATAAAGGGTAAGAGAGTTGCACTTAAAATATGGAAAAAGAGAAATGCAAATACAATAAGGAGTAATTCTGAACTACAATAGTTTTTAGATTCATTCATTTGAAACTTTAAGTTACAAAACAAATTTGGGGAGATTCGAATCTTCCAAATCAATCACACTAAGTATTTTCAAAAACAAAATAAAAAATACATTTCCTTTCCTCTCTCTAATAAACCTATGTAGTAAGTTTTAAGAGAGATTCGACGATAAAATTGTATTAACTTCAATTATTTAATACGCTTCAGCTAGTAATGATAAGAATACTCGCATTAAAAAAAAAACATAGCGAACAATTTCCTGGACCTTTTTTTTTGGAAAACAACAATTTACTTGAACATCTTGAGCTATAATATTCCTTTTTTGAAGATTTATATAAGCTAGAAGATGTTTCCACAATACTTTCCATGCATGAACACAAATTTTTGGCAAGGTAATTTTGTTTCACACATGGATGAATGGCTCTTTTACCTCTATTTATGGGCTTGTGCACCACATTAATAACTTCTCACACTTTTTTTAGTGTACTTATCTTTATCCTTATTGCCAAGAATCAATTTTATTTTTATATAGATATGTTTGTTTGAGGTTTATTAAAAAATTATCAACAATGATAATTCGTGTTAGTTTTGAATTTGGTGTAGTGGATTTTAACATTATATCAAAATTAATATGTAAGAAATATTGATGACATGAGTAAGATGATATTAAATAATGTGAGATAAGATATGAGAGATGCAATGAACAAAAATGGCAAAAGTTAGATTCGTATTGAGTTAACATTGGTGGATTTGCCTTTAAAATTTTGTTTAAAATAAGAGAATTTACATACTAGTTGCACTTTGTGTGAACGTATTTTCTTTTAAGCTCTTTAATAAAACAAAAGGCCTGTAAAATATAATGATATTCCATAAAAAATTATAAAGAATTAAGAGAATTTTCATGTTTATTTATTATTATTTTTCACGTTTATGAGTTTTACCGAGTCATATATTACTAGAAATGAACCAAACAAATTCTAGTACATAATTAATCCTTATTTTATGGCTTATGTGAACTCATATTTATGCAGATGACTTTGGGATTATCATGTATCCTAATGATTAAATTGAACTTGATTTCTTGATATAAAAGAGGAGAGATAGAGGAATACAACTCTGATAAATTGTTAGCTTATTAATTATGTCCTTAAATCATATGATTAATTAGTGAAATTAGTATGTGTATTAATGTAACATGTACCTAATGTCACTTTCAAATGGATGTAGTGCATCAAAATTGACCTTTGTGATTTTGGCCCCAATTTAAATGTCAGTGAAAGTGACTTATAATCTTTTATTATGTATATTTAAGTACAAACAAGAAAATAGAATTATATATGCATATAGGTACACCATAAAAGGAAATCACATTCTTATAGTCCCCACAGTAAAGTTATAATAAGAAGAAAATAAATTAATTAAAAAGGGGAGGGATATTAGAATATTACTCCTTATACATAATATTTTCGTATTTATTTGATTCATCTCTTAAGAAGACAAGATAATGATGATGGAGTTACCTTTTAGTCTTCCAACTTTTTATAATTATGAGAGAAAAAAACGTGTATATATATAATAATAATAATAATAATAATAATAATAAAAGACTATATATGCATGGTTTAGAAGGTGTTACAATTCTTGAATTCATTAGTTGATAATTTGATGATGATTGCAACTCCCTAGTTAAAAAAAAAAATTAAAAAGAGAGAAGAAGAAGATAAGAGAGACAAGAAGAAAAAAAAAAGTAAATGAAAGTATTATAAACACTAAAATAATTAGGATAAATATTGAATTTTTTAGTAATTCAATTTATAAATAAATTAAGTATTAACAGATTTAAGTGGCAGTAGATTATCATATATTGACCTAAAATTAAAGGACGGGGTCGATTTAAAATGTTAATGTTAATTAATTGTAAGTTATAATTATGTCAATATTTGTTAAAAATAAATAAAATAATATCATCCAAAAATCAAAGTCAGAGTCTAGGATCTTCAGCATCTGGGCAGTTGTAACGTCTCAGTTGACTTAAGAATGGTTAATGAATTTTTACTACCTAATTGTTGCTTAATAACATCATTATTGCTTGTAAGAAAACATTATTTAATTCTTTAATAAAGATTACATGAATCACTTTACAGTGCAGTATTTGGAAATGTATAACCTACTGCATCTTCTATCTTTTCAATTTGAGAAATTACCTAAGCAGTAGAAATTTGCTAAAATAAGAAATATATATTGAAAGAATAAGCTACATCGATCAATTTAAAGACATAATTTTTAATTCTCTGCAGTTGTTTTATATTTTAGTTGCATTTTTCCCTAAAATGAATGTAGTTATTATTTACTATTATTTTGATTATTCTTATGATTTGAAGTCCTAAATTATTAGATTATATTTTTAGATCATAAGTTGATAGAAAAAAAAATTTGGGTCCTCTTAATAAACTCTACTTTTGCCATTACTAATGAAACAAAAATAATATAATTAAGGAATGTTGGATTTGGCCTCTTGCAAGCACAAGTTTAACAGTGAGCCCTCCCTATAAGTCACTTAAGGCACATCATGCGATTTACCTCCTCCACCAATCCCCAGGGCAAAAACGGTGGGGCCCTAATGGTGGAGTACACTATTTTTTTTAAGGAATGCGTGGTACTATATTATTGGGGTTAATGCCAATAAATACACTTGCCAATAGGCAATCAATGTTCCACCTCACCCACTAAACTTATGATTATGGTGTTACATGGTTTCTTTTCCTTAATTATGTTTTAATTACCATTTAATTTCAAGAACTTAATCTACTAGATTATTGAATTTACAATCATAAATGTTCTCATAATATAATGATGATTTTGAATTTTATAGCTCATTTCAATTTGTATAAAATGCTATAAATTGGCTAAGATGCCGACTATAAGATACTAGGATATCGAAAACTTATGATATTGTTTTTTTTAAAGCTAAAAAGCTATATATTAGAAAACTTATGATATTGTTATTATCTCCTTTTTTAATGAGTTTAATTTACTATATTTGAATTTATGGGCTTATGTGTGTGCTTGGACA
Organism: Pogostemon cablin; assembly: GCA_023678885.1. Taxonomy (NCBI): domain Eukaryota; kingdom Viridiplantae; phylum Streptophyta; class Magnoliopsida; order Lamiales; family Lamiaceae; genus Pogostemon; species Pogostemon cablin. Next base: position 4,430,891 of record CM042988.1, on the reverse strand, counting down.
CATGAGAGTACATTTCGTGTGCCTTTAGAATTTTATGTTAAATTGTATATTTTTAATATAAATATGTGTACTCTTTATTTTACAAGACAAAATGTAAGCCAGTAGCGTATTTAATTTGTTAAATTGTATTTTAAGTATTACTTTTTTTTATCTTTTTCTGCATCAAAGAATAAACTCCATATGTTTTTACGTGCAGTATTAAAAAAATAATAATAATAAATTATTGGGTTATCCCGCATTAATTACATATGCACACAGTGCCTAGTTAACTACTCTCTCTACATTTTTGTGTTAAGAAATTTTATTTTTGATATATAAAGTATGAAAAAATATACTATTTTAGGTAATTTAATAAAAATATGTATAAAGTTACTAAAATATACGTAATTATTGAAATGTATTTTTACCACTTTTAGAAAAAAGAAAATTGTGAAATAACACAAATGAAAAAAAGGAATGTCATGTAAACAGAGGGAGTTCAATTTATTTTAACAGTTGGCCATACGAGATAAAAGAGAATATATATAAGAATTGAGATTTATAAGTATATATAATATGGAACACGAAGATTGTTTGGTAGGATATATTAAAATTGGTATTACAAAAAATTGAGATTATAACAAAAAATTGTGATGTTTGGTAGAAAATAAAAAAAAATTATGATAAATACCCAAATTACTTCTGTAACACTTATTTTATATCTTTAATTTCAACTTTACCATAAATAACGACTCCCCACAATTCCTCACAGAAGCACCATTCCAAGTTTTTCGACTGTCACCGCCCTAAATCGAAAGAAAGTTTGTCCATCAAATTTCGTTTATGTATTAGAGACTTGCTGAGGAGCAGAAAGACGCAATCGTCATTGTTCAAAAGTACAGAGGAGGAAACCCTTCAAAACGAAACCTGTTGTGAGCCATCCAAATTGCATGTCTCAGCAAATTCGAAATCTGAAATTAAAGAGAATCCAAGCATTGAAAACCTTCGATTTGCCCGCATCTTCACCGCCACCAGCGTTTTCGTGAAAAATTCGGAATCTGAAATTAGAGTGAAGCGAAAATATATTCTTGTAGTGTCTGAGAGGATGACTTTCCCATCTACGATTATCCGATTTGATGTCAGAGTAAAGCTTTCTTATGTGTGATGAAGGTGAGTTGGAGAGGATAAAAAAAGGGGAAAAAAAGTTGGAGAATACGACTGGAATTTGGAATGTCCAGAAAAGTTCCCTTATTTGGAGTATTTGGAAAGTAAGAGGATAAATTGGTAATTACAATCTCTCTCATGCCACTGTTAAAGCTTTAATATTAATACTGCGACTTTCCCCATATAATTTTGTTGGAGAGAATATGGTTTTGTATCGGGCTTGGAGAAAACTAACGGGCCCCTTCAAAAAGATTTACATCCTATCAAACACTATAAAAGACCGCATAAATTATATGAATTGCCCGTAATAAGGGCAATCAAACGAGCCCTTAGACAATAAATTAATGGATAAAATTATTATTCAAACATTAATATCATTCATATTTTATTTATTGAATAAATAATTAATAATCTTAAATTAAATTGTTATACATTTTAAAATAAAATGTTATATGGAGAATAACAGTAAAATAATTGATTGTTACACCTACTTTTTAGCTTTATTCTATGAAGTCAATTAATTACTCATCTGAATAAGCATCTCATTTGTTGTTTAAAGGAAAAATTAAGAACAACTAATGGGACAAAAAGCCGGCAAATAAAATCCTCGCAAAAACTAGGGTAAGCACTGTAATTTTTTTAATACAACAAAAGACTACTCTTAAAATAATAGAAGGTTACACTTTATGATAAAAAGAAATATTAATTTCGTTAACAAATTTTTATGAATAGAGTAATTTTATAACTTAATAGGAGTATACACTTAAAAAAGTATTTTTCAGCAACTGAATTTATCAACGGAATTCAATCTGTTGGTAATTACCAATGGATTAGCAACTAACAATTTTGTTTTAACAATGGAATGTCAACGAATTTATTCTCTATTTTAGAGACGAAATTCAATCTGTTGCTAATTACCAACGGATTATCAAGGAAATCATTATATAAATTACCAGCGAAATTATCAGCAACAGACTAATTCGGAGGAGGTCAGAACTCACCGTCCACTAGCGAGGACCCCATTTCAAGTTAGAGCTTTGCGCTCTGTATGGACTGACCCTCAGTGGTTGATAGCACCTGCGAGTTTTGATCCTGAGACCTTTGAAAGTTTCATTCTTAAGCACATAAGTCCTTACCGCTAGGCCAACCCGTGAGGGTAAATTCTAAAGAGTAATCATTCGCAGAAGGATCCACCATACACCCGATTGCACACTAATATCTCTCACTAAAAAAATATATTCTGTGTGTTTGCGCACCCACATTCAAATGTACACACTTTTTTAAAAAAAATACACTAATTAATAAAAAAATATATAGTTTATTAATAATTTTTTAGCAAATATCCTTTAATTTTTATTTTTAAAGAACAATTGAATATTATAAAATATAATATATACAAAATTGAATAAAATTAATACATATTGAATTTAGATGATATCAACTCTTCAACTAAATATTAATTGTTTAATTTAATTGTCAGCATGTTTAATAGTTTAGTAGTCAGCAGATAATTTCACATGGTAATAATGACGTTCATAAAGTAATTAGTTTAACCCTAAATACTTTCGGCAACCATATTGAATGTTTCTCTTTTCTTTTCTTAATCAAAAATTCAATACGTTTGGCAATCACTATTAAATGTTTTAATTAAAAAATTCGCATTTGTTATTAAAATAAATAAAAAATAATAATAATACTCATCCCTCTCCCAATTAATTTCCCCCCTTTTACCTCACTGATATTAAGCAATATATTGACTTGATTTATTTTTATGGGTATTTTTATTTTGTTAATTTTTGGTAATAAATTTTATATTGTAACATATATTATGCGTGTAACGTATTTATGATAATTTTAAAATTAAATTTATTGTTATAAAATTATTGAGTTTGTTGTTGTTTACTTTTATGGAGATGTAAAGATGGGGTGGGAACGAATGAAAACAGAAAGAGTGAAATTGAGTTTAAGACGAGATGAAATGATATGTTAGATCATAATTCACTTATTTTATGATTTTGAATATTGAATTGATAGTTTTATATCTTTAAATTTTGAATTAGTTAAAAAAATTACATTCCTATTTGAAGTTTAGTTATCTTTCTAGTTTTGAATTGATAATGAGTATTAGTATAATTATTATTGTTTGTAGACTTTGCTCCTATATTTTAAGGTTTGTCATTATTTTTTTTTTCCTACTCGTTGCTCATTACACAATTCATACAATGCGATCAGTAAAATTGACAATTCGAATGGGGTTAGGTGAACATTACGCTACAATTGAAGAATCGATTTAATTAGAAACAAGAATCAATAAAGATAAAGATAATTACACTTTAAATTACGTCCCCATATGAGTAATAAGTAATTCACGCTTTATGGATTAGAGGGGAAAAAAAGAGTGAAAAATTAAACTAAAGAGAGAAATGTCATTGTTAATGGTGGGACTGATCGAAACTTGAAAGGGGTTGGTCCATATTTTAAAAATAAGGATTAATTACTCCAACGTCCACACTTTGTACGAGAAAATATGGTCGTGTATCTTTTACGAAATCTAATTTTAGTCCTGTGATTTTTAGTATTTTCAATTTTAATCCTTTCAGTTTCAATTTTGATCATGTAACTTTTAAAATTTCAATTTTAGTTATATAAGTTTCAAATTTAGTCATGTATCTTTTTTAATTTTCAAAATTCGTCCTATTATAAATATATCATATTTAAAAAGATACATGACTAATTTTGATAATTTAAAAAGATACAGGACTAAATTTGAAACTTATAGGACTGAAATTGAAAATTTAAAAGTTACAGGATCAAAATTGAAACTAAAAGGACTAAAATTGAAAATATCAAATGTTACAGGACTAAAATTGGATTTTAAAAAAAATACAAGACCAAAATTAATATTTTATCAACTTTGTACCCCTAATTACTACTCCCTTCGTCCCATGGCAGATAGTTTTTATTTTTTTGCACGTGGATTAAGGAGTATTATTATTTAATGTGTAGTGGGTAATTGTATTAGTGGGAGTATGTATCCCATATTTTAATTGTATTAGAGGGGATAAGTGGGTTCCATGTGTGTAAAAAAGGAAAGAGGACCCTTTGGGTGAAACGACCAAAATGAAAAAAATAGACCCTTGCTGTGGGACGGGGGCAGTATTAGATACATTGATTTAAAATAATTATTATTATATACAAAATATTAAAGTAAAATACCAAATATACCCCTAAACACATACACCTTTAAACCACAAACCCCACACACTGCCGGACCACCTGCCGGACCGCTGAAAAATATCGTCGGCAGTCGCCGATCGCCGAAAAAGTCATCGGACCGACGCCATTGCCGCCGGACCATCACATTTTTTGCTGCACACACTTTTTTTTTGCTGTACACACTTTTTTCTACTGCACACACTTTGCTGCATAGGAATACTTGCTGCCACAACATTTATGTGCAACACATTTGTAGGGGTAATATTAAAATATCTCTATATATTTTTGTAGTTAGTATTAATACTTTTATATGTTTGTATCTCATAGTAATTAAGAATTTTTTTGTGTACCTAGTTGTAATTCTCCTTTTAAATAATTATTTGAAGTAATAATTTCTTTTTATTAATTAAATTTCTATTATATAAAATTTATGGATGATTTTGAGGTGTACTGATGTGTTCTAAAGTTAATATCTTTAAAATAAGAATTGATATCTTGTCCACTCATTTATATTAGTTTTTAATAGTATTGTATAATTTTTTTACATTTAATTTTTCATTAAAAAATAATAAAAAATTCATTAATAAAGTAGTATAATTCCTTTTTTTTTTCATTAGTGTACTCATAAGTTTTTAAATGTGTGTGTATGGAGAATTTCCCATAGATTAAAGAGTTGATATCTGTGCACCTGGGTGCAAGGGTGCACATATCTGTGCATCCTAGTATAAGGGTGCACCCATATATGTATAATTTTTATTCTATATTATATGTATTTTTCTTAATAATTGTATAATTTTTTCACACTCAATTTTTCATTAAAAAAATTAGCATCCATATGTGTATAATTTTTATTTAATAGTGTATATATGTTTTTTAATAATTGTATTTTTTTTGACACTCAAATTTTCATTAAAAAAATTAACAAAGTGTATACATTTTTGTTGACAATTTTATATGTTTTTGTTCATAATTGTATATAATTCTGAAATAGGATGCACCGTGCACCCAGTTGCACCTAAATTAAAATAGAATTGAGAAACATATAATTTAATATATATTAGTTAGTTGTATTATGTAGGTCCTATCTAAAAAAAATCAACTCTTGTATAGAACGTCCTAATTAATACTCCCTCCGTCCAATTTCAATGTTTACGTTTTTATTTTGCGCGTCTCATTTCAATATTTACATTTTTCTTTTTGGAATATGAGACTCACCTAAAACAATTAATTTATCTTCCAACACTAATACACCTACCCACTTTACATTAAATATTATATCTTTCCACCCACTATCTATTAAAATATTATACTCCTTAATCAACTTGCAAAAAATAAACGTAAATATTGAAACTAGACGGAGGGAGTAAAATGTATAACTCTTATGTGGGCATGGAGGAAATATATATGTATATATATATATATTTATATATATATATTCAAAATTGTTGAGCCCAATAATTTATCCAAAATCGCTGAGCCCAATAAATTTATCCAAAATTTGGGACTAGAGAAAGCCACAGGCCCATTAGGGTTTTACTATTTCGATTTTGGCGCACGTATAAATTCTCAAAATTGTTCAGACCCTCGATTTAGGGTTTGGAGATTTGGGCGCTCTTCATCACCATCCGCTCTATCAAACTCCATTGACGACCACAATGGTGAGCTCTTATCTTCCCTGTTCTAAATCTTCATACGTTTTCTAAATCATTAGCTAATCCGTGTTTTGCTTGTACGCGCCATTTGGATTCAATCATATATATATATATATATATATATATATATATATATATATATATATATATATATATATATATATATATATATATATATATATATATATATATGTCTTAAGAGGAAACAGTAAATCGAATTTATATTTTGTTGTGGTTTCTAAATAATTTGATGTTATTTACGCATTTATGCCTGTTTTTTTTTTTTTTTTTAAATTATCCTTGATTTCAGTGATGTTGAATCTTTTATTTTGTTTACCCATTTCAACTGTAGAAGGGAAAAAAAATCTTTTAGCTGCCGTCGACAAATCTGAGTTTTTGATTGTGTTCTAGCTACAGTTATAAAAGGGGTTTGTTTTAGTTATAGAGTTATTATTTAGGTTTTAGGTGTCATATACAGACTGGACATTTCTTGCTTACCTATGAGTTTATATTGATTTGACCCTGATATTGTCAATAATGTAGTAGGTAGAAGTAGAGATTCAGTATGCTTCTAATTTGTGTGCAATTGTCTTTTAAGGAATGATCAGTGTTTAGGTTGGTTACTTGGTCTTCCCATGTTGGTCTGGTTCTTATTATTTTTTTCTGATGCTTTTTAATTGCTATTTAGTCATACTTAATTTCCCTCCCCCCACCCCCACAAAATAAAATCTAACGAGTCTTGTCCAAAGGAGAGCTTGTAGTATGATAAGTATATTGAATGATCATCTTTTTTCATTTTAATGAATATTGTGTTGGTCCGGTATGTTGTATGCAGCCTAAGCAAATTCATGAGATAAAGGACTTCCTTCTGACAGCTAGAAGAAAGGATGCACGCTCTGTGAAGATCAAGAGAAGCAAAGATGTTGTGAAGTTCAAGGTTAGGTGCTCAAAGTACTTGTACACCCTCTGTGTCTTCGATCCTGAGAAGGCTGACAAATTGAAGCAGTCCCTTCCTCCAGGTATCTTGACTCGTGATTATTTAATACCTAATATATGAATTCTTTTTTGTTTTTTCGTGGTTGAGTCTCAGTCTCCAAATTCTAACAAATATAGAGCAACGTGTAAGGCTTTTCATGGTTGGAAAGACCTGCTTTTATGCTACTGTGAACTACTGCATGCAGAGACATTTAAACATTGGCAACTTTCAACTTCTAGTATTGTTATTAGGAAAATGATGTTCCATAAACACATGAATAACTACTGTTTCCTTGAAGGTTTTTTCATGATGCCTTGAGATCATAATTCAGTCTATAAGTGCTAAATTTATCCGTAGTTATTTTGAACTTTTGGCATTTGTCACTCTTATGTGCATTGGTTTTCACTATTAAATCCCTAAAATTTGAAATAAAAATAGTGGATTTGATAATGTTGTTGACATAATGTTGGCTGATTGAATGTTGAGATTAGCTTTTAGCTGAATTGTTTCAACTTTTAAACTACAGTCACAACTAATATATATTCTTTTGTACTTACTTTTCAGGTCTGAGTGTGCTAGACCAGTGAGCTGGGTTCCCATTCTTAAATGTTGAATCTAAAATGTATCTTTTTGGGTTCTTTGGGAATTTTGTTATGAAATTGTATGGATATTTGATTTAATGATGCAGATTGGTAAAACATGTTTTAAAGGTTTTGGGATTCATTTGTCTTTGCTTTTCATACTTCCTAATTTGAGATTCACGCCCTTCAAAATTGGAGCTTATACTTGATGTGTGTTGTTATTTTACACCTGTCAAGTTAATCTCTTAGGTTATGAAATCTTCTTTAAGACATGAACTAATAACACCTTTTAACGTTAACTTGTAAATCCTTTCTTTGTAAAGCTGTAAAATGTTCTAAAATTTGTAGCATCATGAGTTTCGACTGCTGTATAGATGAATTCGTTTGTGTATTTTAAAAATAATACTTTTTTGAGTAATCAATCAAGTAAATCACTTATTGTATGTATTATAGCCCTGTTGGGATAAAGACACCAATCACACCATTGTCCAAAATTACAAACGTATAATCTTTTCACCAGAAGAGCAGTCTGATGGAGAAGACCATGCTTTCTTGGCCTGATGTATCATGGAAGGAGAAATGAGAGCTCGAAGTCATTGGCCTGTTCCGTTGGATCGTTCACGTATCTTAGGGACGACAATGTTATGACTTATTCCGGCCTTGATAACTGGCGTTCAGTGATAACTCAATTTCTTCAAGAGATCGCCCTTTTGTTTCAACTATAAAATAGTAGGCAAATGCAGCCGCAAGCAACGAAACGCCACCAAAACCCGCGTAAACTGGAGCAACACCAAATTTCTCCACCACTTCAAGGAAAAAAAGGCCCACCAAGAAGTTGAACACCTGCCATAAAGCACATCTTCAAATAAGAATTCTGACTTTTTTTCTGAATTATGTAAATATATACAACAGACTCAACATCACTGACTTGCACTCATATAACACAATTCTGATTGCTTTTAAAGACTTTCATGGTTTATTTGAGTTTAATTGTTCTTTCAAGAAGTTAACCATTAAACATCCATCTATCCAACTGATTACAATAAAATTCAATTTCCTCTTCTATTCTTAGTCTTAAAGAGGTGCATTTATGCCAAGATCATTCACTTCGTAATCGAAAACTAAACGAAATAGAAGCTCTTTTGCATATCCCAAATGCCAAGGTGTTACGTGAAGGTATCATATCTAATATTTTCACATAAAAAAACGATCCCAACTGTCCTAACCCCGCCCTCGATTATATGAAAAAACGAAGCACCAGTGCCCATCAGATAATAAAATAAAGCTTTGGATTCATTGATCAGTTTTTCTTAGAGATGATGAGAAACTTGATGTAACAAATCAATGGGAATTCTCTTAATTTTAATTGCATTAGAATCACATACCCAGTGAACGGAGAAACTGAAGCTCATGATTTTACTTCGTGTTCTGCTGCTGCTGAGCTCTGGTATAACGAGCCCAGTAACTGGCCCAGCTCCTATAGCAAATGTACATATGTACCTACAATTACAAACAATGGCCAAAATAAAAATGAAAATCCGTCCAACTCCATGGTTACAAAAATATGTTCAAAATTCATCATGAAATTATCAATGTATTGTAGTTGGAAGGTTGTCACGCGAGAAAATTATTACCACTAACATAATCTGGACCTGCATATACAAAATTCAAATGATGACAATCCTTGTTTGCGTGTAATTTGCATATATCACGAAAATCTGAACTACCATTATGTCATCATACTATGCTTCATCCTTTTCTTATATGCATAAAATAATTCAACCAAGCAAGAAGAGACGAGCTAGAAGATGAAATACATGAAAAAGTAAGGGAAGAATAAGTGCATGCTAGGATAATTTGACAGCAGTTTACATTATATTAACTTATTGCATATGTTACTAGACATACATGATAGTGCCCAAGATTGACAAATTGATGCTGATCTCTGTATCAACAGGAAAGCTGATGGCACCAACTATGACAAACATAGAGAGAGCCTGCATAAAACAGATAGGCGAACGTATTATGAATTGTACAATAGCTGATGAATATAATAACTGTAACTTGATAGTACATGAAATTAACAGCACAATCGAACGACTATTTTTAGGGTCTATAGCATAATCTTCACAAAGTTATACATATAAAATAAAAACACTTTATGTAGTCTTCTACGCACTATGCTTATTAGGAGTAGATAATATATTTAAAAGCGAGTAGCAAAAGATGTTCATATTGTCGGTAAAAGGCTCACCATTCCCAGGTAACTTGCAATAAGAAGTACCTGTCTCCCTTGCCTGTCCATCAAGTATGATGCACAGAGTGCACCTGGAATTAAGTGCATGTCAGTAAATGAGGCCGGCACAATTGTTTGGATGTACAATGCACAAATGTAAAAACATTAGATAGTACCTGCAAAGTTGGTAAGTCCAACATACAAGCTGGCTAAAGCGCTACTTGTGATTCCAACATCTCGAAACGTAAGCGATGAAAAGTATAGAACTCCATTTATACCAGCAAATTGTTGCAACATAAAAAGGGCACCTCCGATGAATGCAACTGCAGGCATAGACAGAAAAATATCCTATACTTAAGCCTATCAAATTTAAGGTCAAACAAATCGAAAGATTGATTTTGATCCATAAAATTAGAAAAATCTGAGGTTACCTACATGACAAGTCAATTCAAGTAACTATGCCTCTAAAAGACATCACCCAAGCATAAAAATTAGCGCAGATCAACGAAAGAGAGGGTTCCATGTCATATAGATTATGTTACCTAGAATTAGACTAAGTTATATTCACATTCATGACACATGAGCCAAGTTATCAAGTAATTATAATACGTGTCAAGGGAAGAGACAAGCAATGATTATGGAGATGGATGGTCATCCAGATGATCTAGTAATCCTTAATTATGAGTTTGAAATCTCTAAATTAAGAGGTTCTGCAGTGCATGAGCTTTTGTTATAAAGGAGCATCTGCTACACAATAACATAGCTTCGACAGGAAGGGTATCCTGATTTTATTTCTCTAAATATTGAAGGTTGTGCCTAATTTTAGCCTCTCTACAATCATCCATCAGTCTGATTCGTACGTCATCATGAAGTTTCTAGGTATGCTTTGGTCGACTGAAGGCCTAGTGACCACTCGAAGCACTTTAACCTATTTGTATGGGAATGAGTACAGAGTACTCGCATACACTATGTTTAACTTCCTGTTTAAAAGAAGCATCATATTTGAACAAATAAACTATATCACAAGTTCAAGCAATGGGAACACAAATATCTGTCGAGAAATGAAAAATTACACCTTGATACCACCTCTAGAGTGAGGTTCCTCTAATAGCTCCAGCCAACTGCTATCTAAATCAGCACCATCATTTCTAATGACAGACTGGAATTCTTCAATAGCTTTATCTACTTCAGATGGCCCCCAGAGGCTACTTATAACTTCTTTAGCATCATCAATTCTCCTTGCCTTCAGAGTTCCAAAAGAAATACAACATCATGAGCATAAGAAAGAGGTATGTAAAGCATAAGAAAGAGGTATGTAAATCTTTTTAAAAAAAGGGGGAAAAAAAAAGAAAAGAAAAAGCTATGTATATCTAAACCATAAAAATAAATTATCATACTTTACACAGCCAGCGAGGGCTCTCGACAGCAAACTGCATGCCAAGGGCAAGAACTATCCCAGGTAAAATAGCTATGTACAATATTGTCCTCCACCTGATAATAACAGTACAAATTTAAGCACCAGATTATGAAAAAATATCCATGGAGTCTCTTTTTTCTTATACGATGATTGAATGGATATAGGACAAACTAAAAGCAGCAACCAAGATGGGGATGACATAGGGGGTGTTTTCAACAACTTAAAAATAGTGAAAATCACTTTTTAAAGCCAAAAGTTGGGTCTTAGCTGCTTATGTGGAAAAGAGAGTTTCTGCTAAAAAAATCTCCTGCAAGCACCCCTACAATGAGAAAGAAAATTCAAAATATAGAAACAATCTAGTTCCCCTCAAAAATTCAGAAAATCTTGCAAAACTAAAATTAGCTATTCAGTAAACCAAAATTCAAAGGAAGATTGTACATCTGATCAAAATTCAGAAAACCTTGAAAAGCTTAAATTCTTTGAGAAACAAAAATCTAGCGACAACACAGGGGACGAGGTTTGAATCAGCAACCCGAAGCCGAACACAATATCTTAAACACATCTTCAGTTTCATTACTGGAAATTCCTGGGAACTCAAGCACTTCTATTACGGGAAATTCTTTAAATTGATTAAAAGACACCATAATAGCCCACTAAAACCAGTATCATAAGAGTAAGACAACTTTGGCATCAGTGAACATAGTTTGAAAAACCTTTTGAAGACACGAACACAATTAATTGAAACCATAAGAAATTACTGCATGAGAACTTTGACTGAAATGGAGGGAAAGTATTTTCCAAAGAGCAGTTTTTACTGTATGGAAGGTTAATTTCAGTGGTGGTTGATTTACTGTTACTTAAGCTATAAAAATTCCCATTCTGCCCCCCAAAAAATAGGAGAAGAAATATGATTACCAAGTATTTCAGATGAATAAGAAAATAAATAGGAGTACTAAATTTTGAATCTAGGTTTCTAGCAGCAATGTAGAAGCATTATCCGCGAAGACCTTACCAGTGAGGATCATTTTCTGAAGGAAGTGCTAGAGACAATGAAGCTATAATTCCAAGACATGTACCAATCTGAGAAAAGGTACCCAGTAAACCCCTAAATTTTGTTGGAGCAACCTACAAAGCAACATGAAGTCAATGAACGAAAGTGACAACCCATTGTAAAGCTACAATACTTCACTTCAGTAAAGCTTATATGGGCAGATGCATGCATTTCTCTTTAAGAGTGGTAACTAGTGGATCAAAATTTTCAAGTATAGCCTCTATGACAGCAAGGAGACATCTCTAAATAGCTCCAAGCAAAGTGCAAACTCCCATCCGGGTTACCAAAAAAGGAAGGTGATATGAAAACATGCACAATGTACCATGTTTGTAGCATGAAATAGAGATTTTATTATTTATTTTTTTATTTTTGTTGAAAATTGACGTAGACTGCAAGAGATAGCTTTGTCTTCGCTATAAAACTTTACCTCTGAAACATAAATAGGAACCAGAACTGTGTTCACCCCAATACCGAGGCCAACTAGAAATCTTCCAAAGAGTATTTGTTCCAAGGAGTGTGCTTGAGCACTGCCATATATCAATCAAATATCAATCTAGAGAAACAGGGAAAAAATTGGAAACTACATATGGAAAATCTGCAACTAGCATTTCATATAAAAAAACTATAACTACAAAAATATCTGAAAGATTTAAGTATACTTATCCTTATTTTTAAAAAGAGTTTCACAATTATCAAAATATTATTTTCTGAAAGTTTTCCTGTATCAAAAGACATATCTAGAAGAGATAGGAGATATAACCTGGATACATCAAAGAATTTATTTATTATTTTAAAAAGTCACACTCGTTCTCATTGATTGGATAGTAAAAGTATCAAATAATATCATGTCAAAAGCCTGATATGAATGAAAATAAGGAGTATGACAAACTTTTTTGCTCATAATGCAGTTAATTCTGCGTAGCATAAGTGCATAAGGTGCAAGAGAAATTCTGAGACAAGTCTTTAAAGAAGTCTGAACAAAAGCGGCTTCATTGAAAAAAGACACTTCCTCCAAAAAACAAAAAACCAACCTTACAATAGCTCCCAGTATGAGAGGTATGGTGTCAATTTGAAAAGTCCGGCGACAACCAAGTTTATCAACAAGATACCCACAACTAATGCTTCCAATCAATGCACCACCTATGAATATGCTAACCACGAGTCCCTCAAGAAAGGAATTCCCTTCGAAACCAAGCTCTTTGGCAATTGCCACAATGGGTCCATTCATTACACTGCACCATAATGAAATTAAAGAAACATCCACTGCTAATCTTGTGGCCATTTACAGATGTAACACACAATATACAGATACACATTAGTACATCACCAAGCCAAAACGAAAATTCCACAGAAAATTTTAATGTAGAGCTCAAATTAGCTGTGAAGAAGTGCTAATCATGCGCACAATGCATTCAATATTAATAACACACACCACACACAATCTCAAGAGATCATAAAGAAAGATAAATGAAGCTAAAAGGAAGAGCAGCTTACCCAATATGATAACCAAAGAGAAAGTTGGACATGGAAGCAGTCAAGACATGGGGGACTGTAGGTAGCCACCCAAATTCAACCTCTTCACCACTACCCTTTTCATCAAACAGCTTACCTTCATCATCTGGGAATTCAAAATCACAATCAAACCCTCAAAACATCACAAAGCCCACTAGTTCTGAGGGTCAAATTACCTGCAGGATAATTATCGTTCTGAGGGTCCAATTCAGGAGTCTGCTTTTGTTTTGCAGGAGTGATTCTGAAATTCCTGCTGGATACTGAGCAAGAAAGGGAAGAGGGAAATGGGTTGTTCAATAAAATGGTGGAAAGGTGGAGCGGAACAATGGAGTGGCATTTTGGCGTCAACAGCAGCGGAGTAGATTCTAACATGCGAATCATGGGATGAAACTTCGGTTTGCGCTGTAGTTAGCTTGATCTCTTGCAGCAACCCATTCCAAACCACCAAAAAAGTAAGATAATTCGACTGGTGTATATCTTGTATTACAGTAGTGAAATATAAAAGTTCTACCCTATTTTCTTTAGATCTTCCAAGTTCTAACCCGATGCAACTAGCGACTAGCGAGTGCCTTAACTTTCCTACCATGCCAAAAAAAAATAATAAAAAATAATAATAAAATAATAATAAAATCACTTCCTCGATGAGGTATCCACTTTCTTTTCTACTACTTAGATTAAAAAAATTATTATTTTATATAAAATAAATTGAATAATTATACTCCTATTAGTTGTGAGCGGTTGATTGAGTCATTTTTACTTGTATAAAATAAAGCATCGAGTATACGTAAAAAATAACACAACAATGAATATCTTAGCTAGAGTAAGAAAAACACATGGGTTTATATAATTTTTTTTTAAAGAAAAAAAATCACTTTTTATATTTTTGATATTATTTTCTCTCTATCTAGACATTACATGCAATTATGCCTGCGATTTCATGCAAAAATATATGGGGGCATTACATGCATCTAAAATATTTTTATAATCAACAAACGTGAGAAGCTACGGATCTAGATCCTCTTCAATATATGCTAATAATGATGAAGGAAAAAAAGAAAATTCAAAATTGAGCATTTTTTCAAAATATTATGTTGGGTGACAATTTTTTCAAAATTAATTATTAACTAGTATAGTGTCCGCGTGCGATGCGGGTTATCTTACTTATTATTTATTTATTATTTTTAAATAATATTTTTAAATAAAAATTAATTATATTATTTTAGGATAATTAAAAGTATAATTTTTTATTTGACTAAGAAAAAAATATCTTAAGGATATAAATTAAATCAAGCAAAAGACATGTATTCTTGATTTATTTCACATTAATAATAAAATATAGTTATCACTAAGATGAAGTGATCCTCCTCCTCAAAATAATCGTAATATATCAAATTTAGATTGTTGATTGATGTGTCAATATATCAAATTTAATCAAACTTTTAATCCAATTCAATTTAAAGTATAAAAAAAATTATTTAAATAACGTCTTGCCGAGATTTGAACCTATAACCTCTTAAGAATCAAACAACCAATTAATTTTGCCACCTCATAAATTAAGAGAGCTCACATATTTTAATTTTACTTTAAGAAACTTATTTTACTTATTAAAAATAATAAAGAAAATAATAAAATTTCCAAACCAATAATAAGAAATTATTTCACATTTTTAAAACGTCATAAATATCTAATAAACCTAAAGTCAGTTCAGATCCCGCGTGTGACGCGGGTAATCTAATATTTTCATATATGTCTTATGTTAATTATAATTATTCAGATATTTTATAAATTTATGTTCTATCAATATTTAAGTACAATTTTTTTTATAATCAAACAAATTACTTCATCTATAATCTATTACTTTTTGCACGTGGATTAGACATATTATTATCTTATTATATAAAAAATGTATTTTATTAGTGGTGAATTGTGAATCTTTTTCATAAAAAAAGACCTTAAGAGTGAATGATCAAAATAGACAAATTAATTATTAGCATATGAAGAGAGTAATATATATAGCTATTAATGTAAAAATTATATTTATATTGACATTAAAAAAAAGTACATGTATCATTCTTTTATTTAAGATTTCAAACCCAACCCATTTTACCATTATAAAAATTAGATTAAGGTTAACTTTATTTAAAAAAAAATAAGTCGATTTTTTTTAATTAAAATTTCAGCCTAACCCATTATACAGTCAAAACCCATTTTAAAATTATAATTTAAGGGAATACATAAATAAAAAAATTAAAATAAATGTATTCATTGAGGTTTGAACATGTGATCTTCTCAAAATTGTCCAACAAATCACAATAAACCACCTCACAATTTTATAAAAATCATAAATCATAAACTCACCATGACTTGACACCTCACATTTTGTAAAATTTAAATTGGGAAACTTATTTTGTTTTAATATATAAGAAAATTGACACTTTTTTTCTTCATTAAAAAATAAATGACACTTAAAGCATAAATGTCCCAGAATACTGTGTGATAAATCAAATTTATCATTCATTTTTACTTACATATCATTACTTTATATTTTTTAATTATTTAAAAATACTATAATATATATATAATTATGACCTTTTCAAATTAGGAAATATGATTTTATTTATTAAAAATTAATAATATTAAATAGACCAATCAAATTGCAGGGATGGAAAGGACCAAACCCACAGAATTAGGTCAAATAATACATTGACCAATCAGCCCAAGCCCACAGAATTAGGTCAAATAATCCATTGACCAATCAAATTGCGAATTATGTATGAGGCTTCCTCACCCTTCACCTTTATAAAGAACCCTCCTCCATTTATTTCAAACACATCGAGAACAATTTTCTAAGAAGATCAAAGACTTCAGAATTGTCTGAATAGTTCTTTGAACTCTTCAACGAGAATCAACTCAAGAACAGAATACATTTGAGATTCAGGTTTTAAACCGCCTGGATCAAGTGTTCTACAGTCAAAAATTTGAACAGTCTATAATCTGGTTTTAAACCGTCCAGATTAAGTGTTCTATAGTAAAAAAATTGAGCGACCTATAATCTGGGATATTAAAATAATTAAATAATTATAATTATGACTTTTTCAAATTAGAAAATAAGATATTATTTATTAAAAAATTAATAATATTAAATATATATTCAATCCTAACCATCTATTTTTCAAAACAAATCTCAACAAAAAAAATCAAATCCTTACCATCTATTTCTCAAATAAATATCAGCCACCCATAGAAATAATTAAATTAATAGTTTATTATTGAAAGTACTTTAGGCTTATTTACTCTTAAATACAATTAAAAACATAAATTTCGATTAGATACACAAATTAGCAGCTAAGTGACAAAATTACCCTCAATGAACCAAGAAAATAAGTATTCTGTATTCTCTAACCAAATCCCAGTTAACTGTTCCGATTAGAAAAAAGGAATTTTCTCTTTTCGAAAGGAAAAACCCTTCCATCTAATCCAACCGCCGCTGGTAGATCCACCACGCCACCATTATTTTCGGAGTTCATCGCCGTCGTGACCAGTCGTCAGTCTCGTTGGTAGATTTTTCACATCATCTTTGTCTCTTCGTTCGCCATTTTTCCTCGCACTGTCCTCGTCCTCACTGTCAACGTTGCTGAGTTCCGCCGCCAGTCGTGCTGCCAGCGTGACGACCTCTGAAGATTGTAGATCTGCTCGTTGATCATATTTACCACGACACGCCACAATCATTGTCGGAGTTCGTCGCTGTCGCAACCAACCGCCGGTCTCGTTGGTAGATCTACCGCATCTGTGTTCTCTCCATATATTTGTCGGTTCACCATTGTCTTATCGGCAGTCGGATTCTTATTTTGCATCTCAAGAGAAAATGCGGGTATGAGAATTACCATTTTTAACAGTAAGAATTTCAAATTTTTTACCAGTTGATTCTCTTCGATTAAGCTTCCAATTACACAAATATCTCATCAAGCAAAAAATGATGATTCCACAGTAAACTTTCTCATTTTATTGGATTTTATTTTTTTATCAATTATTTTTATTTTATTTTTTAATTTCTAATTAATTTTTTCGCATCTAGGGAGAGAGATGACGCTGGGAATTTGAGCAAAAGCAGAAAAAAATCATAAAGAAATGCACAATTATTGCTATTTTATTTATCACTTGTACTTATTTTTAATCAATTTTGTATTTGTTAAGCTTACCAATTTAATTATTGGAAAGAGGATAGAGAGTTGAAAATTAGGCTTACCAATTTAATTATTGAAAAGAGGATAGAGGGTTGAAAATTAAAATTGAAATAGTATAAAGTACAATTTTATTTGTGTAACAAAATTTTGGTATTTTTATCGCTTTAGATCGATTGATGCACGTTAAAATGTGTGAAATATTGTGTGGTATAAATTAAAATATTTAAAAATAGTGCAAGTTGAATGTAAAAAAAAAGTTGTGAAAAAAATGTGAAAAAAAAAATTATGTAGAAAAAAAAATGTAAAAAAAAATTGTATAAAAAATGTGCAAAAATAATTGTGCAAAAAAAATTTGCTAGCAAAATGTGAAAAAAAAAAATGTACAAAATGAAATTTTGCAAAACAAAATATGCAACCCTATCCCCCACCCACCCACCCACCCACCCACTCACTCATTGCCAGACCACCACTGGTCGGTCGCTGAATATCCGTCGAATCGCCACCTGACCTCCGTCGCCAGCTGTCGGACCTCCGCCGAAACTTAAAACATGCAAACAAAATGTGCAAAAATAAAATTGTGCAAAACAAAATTGTGCAAACTAAATTGTGCAAAGCAAATTTGTACAAACACATAAGGGTATTTATGGTATCACAATCATAATTGTGTAGTTATGAGTATTAGTGCTTTGAGTCATGTAGTTTATAACAATTATACATTATTTTATATATCCAATAGTAAGTGACTCTTAAATTAAATAATTGTAATTATAATTTTTTCAAATTAGGAAATAATTAAATAATTATAATAAATCCAATCCTGAATTAAATTAAATAATTGTAATTAGGACATTTTTAGGAAATAATTTAGTTCAACTTAGAACAAAACAAATTTTGGCAATTTATTTATTTAACAAATCTGCCCCATTAAAATAATTAAATAATTATAATAAATCCAATTCTGACCATTTATTTATCACACAAATCTCTGCTACCCAATAAATAATTAAATAATTATAATTGTGACATTTTCAAATTAGAAAATAATATATTATTTATTAAAAAATTAATAATATTCCCTCCATCCTACTTACTTTTACCTACTTTTCATTTTGGGCTGTCACATGTATTTTTACCCATTTCATTAATAGAAAAAATACATAATATTTTATTACCTATTTTATACAATCCCAACAAATTTAATAACTTTTTACACTTTATTCATCATTCCCAACAACTTTATTTACCTTTTTCTTTTTAAATCACAAATTTATCCCTACTTTTTCTTACATAATATATTAAAAAATTAACATGTCTTAATCTCCGTACCCGTACAAATGAGTAAAAATACTCGAGATGGAGGGAGTATTAAATATAAATCAAATTCTAACCATCTATTTTTCAAACAAATCTCGACTATCTATTAAAATAATTAAATAATCGTAATCATAACTTTTTCAAATTAGGAAATAATTTATTATTTCCAAAGGATTTAGGTTTTAGGGTTTAGGTTTTAAGGGTTTATCTTAAACAAATCTAAACCACCAATTAAAATAATTAAATAATTATAATTATGATTTTTTCAAATTAGAAAATAAGATTATTTATTAAAAAATTAATTATATTAAATATAAATTCAATCTTAACTATCTATTTTTCAATCAAATTTCAACCATCCATTAAAATAGTTAAATAATTATAATTATAACCTTTTCAAATTAGAAAATAATTTAATATTTTCAGAGGGTCTAGGATTTAGACCTTTTCAAATTAGGAAATAATTTCATCAATTAAAATAATTAAATAATTATAATTATAACTTTTTTAAATTAGAAAATAAGATATTAATTAATAAAAAATTAATAATATTAATCCAATACTGATCATTTATTTTTTAAACAAATTTCAACCACCTATTAAAATAATTAAATAATTATAATTATGTCTTTTTTAAATTAGGGAAATAAGATATTATTTATTAAAAAAATCAATAATATTAATCCAATCTTGACCAAACCATCCATTTAAATAATTATTTAATTTAATGTTTTCAAATGGTTTAGGATTTAGTTCTTAAGCAAAATAATTATAATTACGAATTTTTAAAATTAGGAAATAAGATATTATGTATTAAAAAATTAATAATATTAATCCTGACCAAATTATCCATTAAAATAATTATTTAATTTAATTTTTTCAAAAGATTTAGGGTTTTAGGGTTGATTTTAAGGGTTTAAGGTTTAGGCTTTTAGGGTTTTAGGATTTGTTGCATAATATTTCTATATGATCAAATCATGACCATCTATTTCTTTAACAAATCTCAGCCACCCAGAATAAATCCAATGATAGTCATCTATTTTTCAAACAAATCTCAGACACCCATTAGAATAATGAAATAATTATAATTATGACTTTTCAAATTAGAAAATAAGATATTATTTATTAAAAAATTAATAATAAATTAGAAAATAAGATATTATTTATTAAAAAATTAATAATAAATTAGAAAATAAGATATTATTTATTAAAAAATTAATAATATTAATCAAATCCTGACCATCTATTTCTTAAACAAATCTCAGTCTCCCACAATGTTTATCCACAAAAAAAAAATGGTATGCATTTTTTAAGTTGAACTCAATTATATACTCCCTCTATCCCACACTAAGGGTAGTTTTTATTTTTTGACACGTAGATTAAGGAGTATTATTATTTAATGTGTAGTGAGTAGTTGTATTAGTGGGAGTGTGGGTCCCATATTTTAATTGTATTAGTGGGTGTGTGTGTGAGTCTCATGTGTGCAAAAAAGGAAAGTGAACTCTTTGGGTGAGACGATCAAAATGAAAAATAAATAGACTCTTTGGATGGGACGGAGGGAGTATTAAATTTTCAAAATAACTTATTCCGCAATAAACATCGAATATCTGCATTTTTCAGATGAAACATTCTTTTATTTATATTGTAACTAATATTGCGTTCGAAAGGGTTCGTCAATTCACTATAATGTGTAAACAATAAATAATTTTAAATTGTGTAAATTAGTAATATAGAATCTGATCCTATAATTTAGAAAAATAAAAATTTTATTATTGCATTTTAATTTGTCATATTATGAGATAATTAAAAAATAAAGAAATAATACGACAACAAGATTCAAACCACACCAAAACCGGATGAGAGAAGCTCAAATAAATCTCAACTGCCCATTAAAATAATTAAATAATTATAATTATAATTTTTTCAAATGAGAAAATAAGATAATTAAATAATTATAATTATAACTTTTTTAAATTAAGAATCAAAATATTATTTATTAAAAAATTAATAATATTAAATATAAATTCAATCCTAACCATCAAAGGGTTTAAGGTTTAGGGTTTAGGATTTAGGAGTTTAGGGTTTTAGGGTTTATGGCATAATGTTTCCAGAGGGTAAAATCCTGACCATATATTTCTAAAACAAATCTCACCAACTCATTAAAATTATTAAATAATTGTAATTATGAATAATCTCACTTCATATTCAGATAAATATTATTCGCTTCAAACATCATAAAATTAAGTGAAATTGTTGTTGCCCTAAAAATAACACATCCCGTGCAATGCACGGGTGTCCATAATGCCCATAATCCCTAATTTATTATAATTAATCATCTCCATATGTAAGACTAATTTCACTCACTTTAATTATTATTTAATTGATGATTAATTGTACATACAACTCCAAGTATTTTGTTCTTAAGTTATTAATTGTGTGAGGATGGTAGGAAGTCATACGACAAATCTATATAATTTCGAAAGCACTACTATATCTGATGTTCGAAAAGTCAAAGGGAAGGGTGCAGATGAATCCTGGCTCTGGTGCACCACCGATGATACAATGTATGATGCTGTGAAGTCGATGACTCAGCACAATGTTGAAGCTCTGGTTGTTGTTAAACTTGGGGAGCAGAACTCAATTGCTGGAATTAATAATTATAATTTTTTTTAAATTAGGAAATAATTTAGTCCAATCTAGAATAAATCCAATCTTGATCATCTATTTCTTAAACAAATCTCAGCCATCTCTCAGCTACCCATTAAAATAATAAATAATTATAATAATCCAATCATGACCATCTATTTCTCAAACAAATCATATAATTCAAATAAATATTATTCGGTCAAAAATCATAAAATTAAGCGAAGTTGTTGCCCTAAAATTAAAACATACTGTGCAACACACGAGTTAGCTACTAGTTGCTCTAAAGTCAATAAAGTTAATAAAAAGTGCAACTTTTCTTAAATAATGTGGAATATGTGAAGTCTTTTATGAAATGGAGAGAATATTTAATAATAATAATTTTTGAAAAAAATTCAGTGAAGGATCTTCATTCTTTTACTTTTGTGTGGCCATAACTGTTTTCGTGACCTAAAAAAATGATTAATATACACGACAATCTCACTAAAATACCATAAAAATTGGACAAAAGGTCATATGCGTTCTATTAATGTTACACTCAGTTGACCATTGGTTTCGAATCACATACTTAATACTCTTTCAGTACGTAACGGTTACATTTATTTATCGAATAAGAAATATAATAATTTAAAAAATATATTAATTGTTCCATATAAATTCTATCTATATATATAAAAAATATTAGGGTAAGATGCTCAAATTCAAAAATGTATAATAATTATCATCTCATAGCTAGCTAAAACACTTAATCCACCCTGTAATCTTAATTCTCTTTACCATTTTGTTATATCATCTTTTGTGCCCGTCATTGGATGAATAACACGTAGGAGAGATAAGAAAATCTACCCTAAAAAGGAAAACTAAAACTCTAAGGGCAATAATTAGATTTATTTCTCCTTTGATGTCAATCATATAACGTGTGACACAATGACACAGAAGATTCAGTGTGAATATCTGTACATGCATCTTGATTTATTTTGCACTTATAAGCCACATGAGCTAAATATCACTCGTCACAAATCAGCCATCAACAGTACACTTTGCAAACTTTTAAGTCAAGTAGTTTCTAATTACAAATTGAATTATACCCTAATCTCGATATTTTGAGACCCGCAAGTATATATGTGGAGGCTATAAACCTAATTAATTAGTTACAAATCGAGAAAAAGAAAAAGAAAAGAAAAGAAGAACTAGGTTAGGGTGCAAGATATTGATCGATATATATCATGTTACAGTCTCGTACAAAATTAATTTGTGATCGATCAAAGCAACGTTGTAGTCTTGGGGTCATGTCGATCGATGGATGGATGTTTAATAGCTATTTGTTGTATATAATAAGTATTAAAATAGGGGTCCTCTAATACAAACAGTATGAAGGTCCCTTTCAATAAATAGACGATTGGCATGCATTCGTTTATAATCTCTAAGTATAAAGTGACAAGAGGAAGCAAAGAAAGTTAGACAAGAAAAGAAAATTTAATAAAAAAGTTACATACATATATGTAATAATAAGCTATGGTCTTATCCAAAATCTGGAAAAGTATTTTCCCACTACTTGATGTTGGTGGCAAACTGTTGGAAAAAGGGGGATCTAGATAAATCATAATCATATATAATTTTTGAAAAAAATAAAAAAATATGCTCTTCATATCACCACATTATGCATGAGCCATGAATTAATTATCCCACTAGACAAAAAGACAACACTGGGATTCATTTGGTGTACTTCTGCTTGCCACCCAAAACATGCATTTAGCAATTAATTAATTCATTCATGTGATGTGATTAGTAATTATTTGAGATCAATTATAATTAATGTATATTTATATTTAAAGTAGGAGTGTTAATAAGTAGCGCATGCATGAAATGAGCCACATGATTAATATCATGTGTCAACAAAATTCAATTAGCCATTTAATTTAATTTATAAGTATTGGAAATTCTTTCAGGTATATCTATATATAGTACTGCAGTCAGGACAAATTAAATTAAAAATGCATGTTTAATTATTTATTAAATAATTTCATGAAGTCTTATAAGGGAGTGCATGCATATAAATCTTGAATTTGGTATTCATCAAGATAATATAATTAATTAAAACGACAAGTTAAAAAAAATGATAAAGTCTCTTGTAATTAATTAAAATAAATTTTATGGAATGGAATTAAAGGAAAGCATATTAATTATCCCTATAGCTATAGCTAGATCCTCCCCAAAATGATTTGTTACAAAAGCTTTCAAACAAGAAGAATGTAAAAAATCAAACAAAAACTCCCAACCACAAAAGTTTAAGGGAAAATAGATTTTTTCGTCCGTTAACTTTTTTCAATTTTGAATTTAGTTCATAAGTTTTTCACTTTTTGAAAACCGTCAATTATATTTGAAAATTTTGAAAATGGTCCATCATGTTTACCAAGTTCAACAAAATCGTCCGTTTCAACAGGTTATTAGCAGGTTATTCTAAAAGATAAAAATAAAAAATAATATATATATATATATATATATATATATATATATATATATATATATATATATATATATATATATATTCTATTTTACAAAAAAATAGTTCCTATTAAGAATTTATATTGTACTCCGTCTGTCCGTCCGAAAGAGGATATTTTGCTTTTGTGCACGTTGATTAAGAAGTATTGTTATTTAATATGTAGTGGGTAGTTGTATTAGTGGGAGTGTGAACCCCATATTTTAATTGTATTAGTGAGTTTGTGTAGATCCCATCTGTGTAAAAAATGAAGTGACCCTCTTTGAAACGGATAACCAAAATGGAAAAAAGACACTCTTTCGAGCGGATGGAGGAAGTATCAATATTTAGTTAAATTTGCTCCACTTTAGTATTGAGATTAATATTATTTGTTTGGTATATGGAAGTGAAAAATGAAAAGTGAGATAAAATTGGTTAAATAAAAATATGATATAAATTAATTGGAGTGAAAATATTCAAATGACATGCCATAGCAGGTCAAAGGACCAAAATGTTGAATTTTATGAAGTTAATGGACTAATTTCAAAATTATTATAAAATTAATGGACTAATTTCAAAATTGAAAAAGTTAATAGATTAATTTCAAAATGAGTGAAATTTAAAGACGAAAATAATTTATTTTCCCAAAGTTTAATTAGATCACTAGCTAGCTTGAATCAATCAATAATCACCATAAATCAATCTCATATTTCTTGCAATAAATTAATTAATACTCCTATAAAAACCACCTATTTAATTTCTTGATGACTAAGATCACACTAGCTATATAAATTCATTCATGGCTTCCATACTGATGCCCATACCACAGCTTCCTCTTTCCATGCCAAATAAACCCCAGATGATGATGAACGGTCATGATCTTCCGATGCTGGTGGCACCACCAGTGACCACCCACCCCTGTACCTCTTCAACAACGCCTTCACGTCGTCGATCACGTCGTCGCTGTACCCCACGGGCGAAAACCCCGCCTCCCGGAGCCTCTCCGACCACTGCCTTCCCTTCTCCCTTCTCTCACTGTCTCTACCGTGATCGTCACCATTTTCATTTTCTTGCTCTATCTCATCATCACATGCCAAAACCCTAACTATGCTTCTAGAACATTCTCTTTCGAGCATCAACCTCTCATTGCTCGTTGTCGGGAAGCTCTCCTCCAACATGTCGAAGTAGATTGTGTAGAATCTAAGACACTCTTCGAAGCACTTGATGAAGCCATCGTCGGTCGAAAAATCGGCTTCTTCCTCGACGATCGTCACCACTTTAGGCCTTAGTGATTGGATCAAACGGATGACATCGTTCCGTTTTTGGACGTGGACTTTCCTCAGCGAGCAGACGCAGTTTACTGCGACTGCTTCGTCGTCTTGGACGCCGAAGTCCTCCCGGGTTAAACCGCCGAGGCGGTTTAACCCGGTGAGGACGGTGAACTCGAAGGGCACCCCCATCAACCTCGCGAACTTCTCCATCCTCGGCGCCACCTCCTTCATGACGGAGGTGGCGGTGGCGGTGGTGACCACCACCGTCAGCTTGAGACGCGGCGTCTCGTCGTTCCGCGTGGCGAGAGCTTCTAGAAGCGTCGGCCACTGCGTGCAAAGCGTGTTGCTGACGTCAACAATATGCAGCATAGATTCTCCCTCCAGCGCTTCCAGCATGGCTCCATTGGACGCCACGTGGCCGAACGTGGTCCACGGGCTGACCTCCTGGAATTTCAGCATCAGCCGGCGGACGGAGTCGAAGGTGTGGCTCTTCTCCGCCACGGAGATTAGGGTTTTGTAGCACCGGCGGCCGGAGTCGGTGGCCTTGCAGAAGAGGGCCTGAAGAAAGTAGGATGCCAACTTCTGGTCGCAGTCGCCGTACGGCGACGCGAGCTCGTTGAGCATCCATAGAAGGTGGTGGATCTTGGCGGAGTCCTTCTCCGCCATGGCGGCGGCGCAGTCCCTGAGGAGCTTCGCCGCCCACCCGGTGTCGTCCGTCGTCGTCTCGGACGACGGACTAGTGGAGGAGGAGAGGTCGTGCATGTGATGGGATCCATTGATTTTAGGGTGGTGGAGGATGGATTCTTTGGAAGTGATGGAACTTCTATCCATGTGTTGAGTTTAGTGCTTGGACAAAGCCTAAGGTGCTTATGATATAGGATAAAAAGGAGACAACAAAAAGATGTTAGAAATTCTATTCATTATTAATGAATTAATTAATGTTTAAACAATATTAGTTTGTGTTTAATTAATTAGAAGATATATAGATAGATATTGTACTAAGAAATGACTACTACTCCATTATTTATCATGGTAGAGTGTGACAAGTTTGTATTTCTCGAGAATGATTATATATCTATTCATCATTGTATTTATGTAAATATTTTTTAAATTTATTCTTTTGATGTATCTAAAAATTCAAAATTCTTATTTACTTCCTGCAGATGTTGCCAGTCACAGAGTACGTAATTCATATTGTCCACTGAGGCCGGACTGGAACTAAAATTAATACGTGAAAGATAAAATTAATTAAATTAAAAAAATATTATCCTAAATCAATGGATCGTTGAACCCTTGGTAATGTGTATTTTCTGGCTCTTTATGAACTAGTGTTGAGAAATACATCTGGCGAGAGAGTTCATCTATTAAAATATTTAGGCAAAGAAACATTTATTATGAAATGAATAAGAAATGATATATAATATGTTAATGAAAAGTGAATTTAATTCATAAAAAGTGTAGTAAATTATTTCATAAATAATTTATAGTCTAAAAAAAAGTGATAATATTTTTAATGAAAAGTAATAATATTTTTAATAAAAAATAATTAAGAAATTGTAAAATAATAATTTTACTGTAAAATGGTTTGTACGTCATAAATATTTATTTATGTCTAATTAGTAATCGTATGTGTTAGTAGTTGAATAGTTTCCTTATTGGCAACTTAGATTATTTATTTTTATTCTTTTTGTTGGTGATTTTCAGTTAAAAAAATAATTGTTAGTTATTTTTTATTAAAAAAATAAAATTCATTGGTAATTTATTGTTAATAATTTTATTAGCAATTTATATAATGATTTCGTTAATAAATATCAATGAGTATTATTTCGTTGGTAAAATGATTATAAATCAATTGATATTCCATTGCTAAATTATAAATAAATGTAATTTTTGTTGACAATTTATTAGTAATTATTAAAGAAATTGAATTCAATTGGTGAATTATATAATACTCCCTCCGTCCTGGACTTATCTGCATCGGTACTTTAGATACGGAGTTTAAGAAAAAATTTTTGACTAACTTTATTAACTTTTTAGGGGTATTGTGATACTTTTAGATAATAAATAAATTATAAAGTATGTTACGTGTGTTGGGAAGGGGTAGTATTTTTGAAATTAGGATAACTTTTGAAGTTATTGGTTAATGTGAAGTTTCATTTTTTAGCTAGTGAAGATGAGTCTGGTAAAGATGAAAACGGAAAGTGTGAAGATAAATATGGAACAAAGGGAGTATTATACATCAAACCAAAGAAAGTATATATATTTTTGTAAGCTTAGTAACAAACGTGAGAGAAAAAACAATTAACCAATCATCATCATATGTTATTGTCTCCAAAGTGATATAATTAATAATTGTTTGATGTTCGCCTCTCAACAAAATACTAATTAATTGTATTAATTAGTAGCAATTTTAGCATATTTGCCTGATTGGAATCTTCATTAAGTTATGCTTATTTAGCTTGCTAGGCTAATGACAACAAATAGATGATGATAAAAACTATATATACTTATGTGAATGAGTTCACATAATTTGTTTTGTGAACTTAATAGTTTTTGTTATATACTACTTTTGGGGTGTTTGCAGACTTAACCAATTGGTTTACAGTACTGAGTCTATAAAAGTCATTGGACCTTAAAAGTTTGTTGGTAAAATATAATGGGTTGGGGTGAGCTACAATATCTCATAAAACTAAATGGAATTAAGGAAATTTTGATGTTCATTCCTTGCCTATCTCATTTGCAAACTTTATTTAATTACTTATTAACTTTAGTTAACTAAACACTTTCATAGGGTTTAATGTTTAATTTTAGATTTTAGAATATTTGAAAATTGTCTTTACAATTTTAAATACAAGGAGAACAATTGCATAAGAAAATATTACAGAAGATGCCAATGAGAAAAAAATCTCAATTTTCATTCTTAAAGTTGATGTTTTCCTTTAGTTATAAATTTTATTAGAGTATATTTTACATATCAATCATCCAATTATTATATCAAAATGCAAGATGATATCCATTCCACTAGTTTAGATAGCAATATTTTTTTCTTAAAATCTTACTCAACAATTTAAATGTACTTTACTATATAATTAAAATTAGATTTTTATTAATCAAGAATTATAAAGCCATGGATATAAAATCAGTTATGAAGGAGAATTTATTCGAGACATGGAAAATCAGAGAAAACAACAAGAGCAAAGTTCAGGTTTCTCTTCCCAATCATTGGAGAATTATATGTATTGTACTCCTAAATATGCTTCTTCAAATATATAAATATAAATCAATTTGTGGGCCAATCCACTTTGTCTCCATCTTTAATCTTTGTAAATAATTAATTTATTTATTAATAGACTTTTTCCACACTAATTAATACTCCTCCGTCCCGGAATTTTTTGCACAATTTCTTTGTAAATTACAAAGGAAGTGTACAAAAAATTTTGGAACGGAGGAAGTACTACTTAAATAGGTTAAAGCAGGCCATATTAAAATTGTCTTATATATTTCAAAATAATTAATAAATAAATTGGGCCGTGATCGATACTTAATTATGAATTCAATAAAAACCAAAAATTATCTGCAAAACAATACATTATTAATTAATATATACTTAATTTTCAACAAATATCACTAATTGTAATATTTATTTTTGGAAAAAATCCATTTTTTTAAAAAATTTATTTTAAATTTGGACATCGTATATATGGGCATTTTTTCATAATATCTCAAAGCCCAATAGAGTGTGGTGATCACAACAATTACATCAAAAATCAAAATCACGTTATAATTGCATAATGATATACAATAATTTTCTATAAAATTAGAGTATACTATGCTTACAAAATCAAATTCAATAATATATCCCTATCTACCTATGAAGTCAATATGATCATTAATCCAATTAAAGATACTAGCATATGACACAGTTTAGGTAATATTGATGTGAAAGTATTAGATTGGTTTGTACTTTGTAGTAATCACCAGCTAATAAATTAATAGGAGGATAATTAATATTAATATTATGTGAGGTCAATATAATGCATAGAAGGATCACCCATTAAAATAGGGAGGGTTCTTTAACTTCATATTCTTTAGAATATATATAGTTATTCCGAAATAGTTGATTAACAATAATAATGTTACATTTTGTACAGAAGAGTAACCGTCTTGATTTCTTATATTGTAGAATGTAGAGTAACCCTTTATTGTACTAAAGGGTAATTTTAGTTTCACGTGGAATCGATTCCATACTAGATTTTGCGATGTGAAAAAAAATCAATTTGACATTTACAAATCATATAATTAAACTAAAAAAGCATTTTTCCCTATCAAATAATAATGGGCCATCTAAATAAAATATACTATATCCGTCTTAGTATTTTAAACACGTTTACTTTATAATTTATTTGGAAAATGTGCATAAAATATCGAGACGATGGGAGTAAAAAATGAAGTCTTAACTGATGAACTCTGAATTCTTACTTTACTTCTAATTAACCAATTTACGAATCATATATTGGAGAAAATAATAATAATAATAATAATATTATTATAATTATTATTAGAAGTAAAGTAATTGAATAAGGATCACTAATATGGTGACAAAGGGAAAAAATTCATAAAACCTAAGGTAGCACATGTTATGTTTCATCAAATAAAAAGAGAAGCATAAAGTTTGTGTGTCTAATACTGTCACCTTTTGAAAAGGAAAGCTGCTGACAAGTTATCACAATTCCCTTTCACAATTTGATTTGATCCTTACTTTCTTTTTCATTAGTGGAATTTCCATTCTAAAATCTACCCAAAATCATAATTGTCTCCTCAACCCTAAATAATCCATCAATTTTATGATTGTGTAATTAAATCTAATCCTTCTTGCAAGTCTATTGCTGAATTGGCGACAACAGGATATTTATAAGTGTGTTCATAATTTTGATAAATTTTATAAATCAAGGGTTTTTTTTAATAACAAAGTTAGTTGTCAGTATAGTTAGTAGTTAGTTCACCTAGTACTCATATTCCTCTTTTTTTCCAAGTCTTTTTATAATTCCTCTTCTAATTCGTTCTTGAATTTGGGTCACTCACTTTAATGATGGCTCAGTGACCAAGTGGGTTAGGTGGGCTAGCCCACCTGATTACTCGAGGGTGCTAGGTTGTTGTTGAGTTGATGGTGATAGAATAGCACATGATATGATAAATTTGATGATTCAAGAATGCATGTTTAAGATATTATTGAACATATAGATCAAATTGATTGCATAATTTGTTGATTTGGTTCAATTGTTTTACTTTATTTGTATACCATTATAATTTATTTTAATTTCCCAAGATATCACCATGAAGTATTAATAACATGTATATGAATTAAAAAAAAAGTTGTAGGATTTAATTAAAATTGAAAAAGTTGATAGGATAAAAATTATGTAAGGAACTTACACTACTCATACGACTAAAAAATAAAATAAAATTCCCATGATATTGACTGATATGATATTAGCAGTAGCACTTTGTTTGGCAAATGAATTATATTTTGGTAAATCTAAGACAAGTCTAAATAATTAAGTTGATCAAAAGTAAATGGAATTAGGTGAAAGTATAATCCCATCCCATCTGATGATTTGATTGATGCAATATATTATGACTTTGGAGATTATGAAATGGAGTACTTAAGAAGTTGAAAAAAATGTTATTTTAATGGGAAGCATGTATTATCCCAATATTAAGTAATGTTAAAATAGTTATTTTTATTAACAAGAATTAAATGGGTGCAGACTGTGCTGTGCTCATGTTTTTGAGACTCCCCTACTCAAACCTATTTAGGAGTGGGTGGAGTGCAAATTTTTTATTATATTTTGATGTTACATTTATTATTACACATTATTGAATGATTGACACATAAAACACAATAAAATCTATACTCAAAAAGAAAACATCAACTCTAAGAGAAAAGATTGAGAATTCCTCTCGCAGTGATGCTAACACGTATAACATGAAATCTTAATATATATAATTATGAAGTAGTTTCTTAAAATAGGTTTTTGCAAAACACATGTGTCATCATTTTGTGAATTGTTGACTTTTTTTTTCATATGTGTTAACATATTATTGGTTGATTCTTATTTATTGCTATTAAATATTTTGTTCATAAATTATGTTTAATAACTTTCTTATAATTTAATTTCTATGTAAAATGTATTTAATTTAATTTCTAAATATGAAAATTATTAAAAAGAAATAGTATTATTAAAAAATAATAAAAAATCAGTTTATTTAAATTTTATATATTAAAAAATATTAAAAAAATATAAGAGTTTCTTGACTTAATCATATTTTCTTATAAAATCTAAAATAAATGAAAATGCTAATTCAAATAATATAAAGTACTTCACTTTTCTTTATAAATTGGGTGTGTTTTGAAATAATATTTAAAGGTGGTGTTTTTTTTATAATTTTTCAAATGTGAAGATTAATTTGCAATAGGAGTAAAGTTTGTAATTTTTTAATTTTTTTTTTGCAATATTGAAGTATACTATATAAGGGTGTATATTTAATTATAATCATATAAATATATTTTATATTATTAACTAAAATATTTAAAATAAAATTTTATACCCCGCGTAAGGTTATATAGTATTACACTAAATAAAATATAACTTGATGGCTTGTAGAAATTTAATTGGTGGTCCATAATTCTTGGGCTACTTCATTTTTAATTAGTGGGCCAAGCATCTACATGGGCTTCCAATCACTCAAATGGGCACATCTGCTCGCCTACGAATTAATACCTATTTAAATGAATTTTCTGGCCCAAATAGAAACTGGGCCTTCAATTTTCAAATGGAGTGGCTCACTTCAACTCACCGGAGATCATTCAAGCTTCATTACACAAAGTCTTAAACAAGCCCAATTTACGTTTTAGCCTTATCACACATAGATCGGGTGGAAGAGCTGAACCATTCTCATATTATACGAAACTATTAATTCAAAACCTAAATTCAGACGTAAATTGATAAAATATCACGTAAGGTATTGATAATTTTATAGTATAATTCAGGCCTCTAGTTTTTGTTTTTTAATATATATATTTTTTAATTTTATAAATAAATTAATTTAATTACTTCTTTTTATTGAATAATAACCCAATCAAAATATTTAAATGTAAAATGAGACAATATGTGATAAATTCAAACTCTGCATTGATAATTTTATATAATTCAAGCTCTTAGTGGAATAAAAAATAATTCAAGTTCGAATTGATAATTTACCTATTTTTCATACATTAAATTGAAAATTATTTTTAAGTGTAATTTTATCTCTCTCATGCTCATTAAACGATTCGTATAAACTAAAATGAAGTTTTTTCATTATAGGACCTGAAGATATGCAAACTATCAATTAGGGACGCGAAATATTTTTTCTATTATTTTAACCCAAAAGATATGAAATTATCAATATAGGACTTAAAATCATAAAATTAATTGAAATAAAATAATAATAACTACATTAAAATTTCATATATTAAATTTATTTTTTAACATAATATTTTATATTTTATTTCCGTTAAAATAACATACTAATTAATGACAAATTTATACAATTATATTAATAATTTTTTATTGATTTTATAATTTTAGGTTCTGAATTGATAGTATTATATCTTTCAAGTCCTGAATTGGTTAAAAAAAATTTTGGGGTCCTCAATTGATAGTTTATCTATCTTTTAAGTGTGTTGAAAAAACTCCTACTAAAATGCTCTCTTTGTCTCAGGCTAAGAGGATAATTTTTTCATTTTGATCGTCTCATCCAAAAAGTCTCCTTTTCCTTTTTACACATATGAGACCGGCACACCTCCTCTAATACAATTAAATGTTGGGACCCACACTCATACTAATACAATTACCCACTATAAATTAAATAATAATACTCCTTAATCTACGTATAAAAAAACAAATGACTAAGAGGAACAGAATAGAAGGAGAATATCAGGAACTCCATAGCGCTTTTTTTTTTTTTTTTTTTTTTTTAATTTGACATAACAGCTAGGTAGAGAAAACACATCCACAAAAATGCAAATTTCTTAACTCAAATTAACATTGATCATATAAATGAATAAAAGTAAACAAAAGAATCTCACTTGCCACTCAAGGGGTTTGTCCCCAATGGCAATCATGTATTCCTATTTTATTACCTATAAATCTATCCCTTTTTCTAACACAATCTGTGTGTGTATATTTCCTACCTGTACAAAAACTACCCACATGTATTAAATTTTGTTAGCCTTCAGCTGTTCCAGATTCCAGCTTATCTGGAGTAGCAGAGTGTGGCTTGACAGAACCACCAACAGAGTGGTGGTTCTGGCCGTGGTGGACTTCGGTGGTCCACACCAGGACCACCGTCATTATCACCACGGCCAGAAACACCAGCGATCCCCACACCATTCGGACATCTCTCTTCAGCTTGGTGCAGTGTTCCCTCAAGATCACTGAGAAGGCATCCTCCACTGTCTGGCACTGCACCAGGCTCTCCATTCCAGGGTACACGTCTAGAAGCTTCTGAATCGACGTCGTGTAAGCTGCCATCCTGTTGTAGTCGTTGGCAGGCACCAGGATCCCTCCGTTGCAGCTGCTCTGCCCCTCCGAATCAGGACACACCAGCAGCCTCAGCACCCGCGGCACGTCGCCTATGTGGATCGAGCTAGCTGGACAGTTCCATGGCTGGTATTCCAGCGTTGGTGGTGGAGAGAATGGATTGCATATTTGTACTACGTTGCCGTATGATGTAGATATGTTGTTGTTCACCTGTTGTTGTAAACAATGTTGTTAGATAATAAGTTTAAAACATAAACTGTTCCGTATCCTTTTGCTTTATTTAAAAAGGACCCAAAATATATTTTTTACCAATTTCGTCTAAAAGCACGAATTCAGTCTCATCGCATGGAATTAAAAGAATTGAACATTTTTCAGTAAAAGGACACTATTTTGGTGAGAATTTAAAAGTTATTTGAACTATTTCAGAGAAATTAAGTTTTGCTGGGACTATTTTGAATAAAATAAATTTGTAGATAATTGAGAGAGATTGTGATCACCATGTGTGTGCATATCCTTAATTCTTACTTGGTCTACTAGGTTGTATATTTCAAGACTAATGTCATCCAGGACAGACACTGCTGAAACAAGTTCATCACAGGGTACAATGGTGCTCAAGGTGTTGTTGTATGGGTTCTCCTGGAAGCTCTCCATTGCTGTACAAGTGTCCTTCACGAAGCTATCACAACGAAAACGAAGAGTTAGTGCGATTGCAGTGGCAAATGAGAGCGTGTGTGGTGTTTGTAAGGACGTCCTACTTTTGTAGGAAGAAGTAGACCCCGAAGAAGACCCAGAAGAGGACAGCGAAAGTCCAGCAAAGCGCGATCAGTCTGCCATAATAGCATGTAGGTGTAGAAATTAGTGAGCAATCTTGAAATTTATAAATAAGTGCATAGTATTGATCAATGTGCTTACATTTGAACTGTCCTTTGAAATTTTAAGACTCCCAAAACTGTGTAAGATCAAACAATTCTTGTCAGAGGAAAGATGTTGTGTGAATGTGAGTAAATTAGGGGGTGCAATTATTCAAGTTACCTAGGAGAGCAATGACAACGAGCAACGACAACGATAGGGTGAGCGTTGTTATAATGTAGACAATCTTGAGGCCCTTGTCTACGATGCGTCTGTTCTTGGATGCCTGTCTAGCTATATCGTCGGCCTGATCGTCAAGTGATCTGGCTGTCGAAGACAAGAAACGAGTCGCTTGCTCGTCGTTTACTTGTCTCAATGTGGTGCTCATGTCCTTCATGGCTCCTGTTGTGTTGTAGATTGTGTCCGAGGCCTCATCCGCTGTGTCGATTATGATGTCTATTACTGTCTTTGCTCTCGAGTGGAACTTGGCATTCCCTCCAAGAACAAGCCCAATTCCCATTCTAAAACACATACGATCGAATGAATATACAGCTCGTTTTGTTAATTGGACCGTGAATTTTATTTGCTTACGATTACTTACATAGCGAGGAGAGTAAGGAAAAGGGCTAATAGAAGAGGCTGGATGTAGCCGTTTCTATGACAGGGTGATATTGTCATTTTCTTGATCTTTCCTCTTCTCTTGCAAGCCCGTCTCACGACAAGAAACACTCCGTATGCAACACCACACACGAGCCACGCAGCTGCGATTGCGTAGCCGTATATCCCTGTGAAAGCAGTCGACTGCAACACAAACCACAACAGGGTGAGTTGCTACCACTAGTTTAAGCTTTCAGACGAGGTGGTCATTTAACAACGAGAAAGAGAGGGACATTGGTGGTTACTTAATACTTACACTCCAATAATGTTTGTTGGTTATATCATAACCTCCCCTGTATTTCTTGAAACTGTCCAAAGGGTCTACTCTCACCGTATCATCCAAGTGACTTGAACTGTTGCTAGTCTCCGCTAACAGTCGACCTGAAAAGACAATAAAGCTCGTCAAAATCGAACAACAGCTCCCGATTGATCGATGAAAATTGATAATCATTAAACATACCTGATTGGAAAGTGGTGGTAGATAAGATTGGTAGAGTGAAGTTTAAGGCCATGAAGAGGGTGGCAAGAAGTAGATGGTTCCTCAAAGAAGTCATGTTCGTAATCAACCTGTCGGAAAATTGGTTACTATTCAGGTTATGGCAATGGTTTAGATGGCAGTTTCTAATTTAGATAAATCCAATGCAAATTTTGATGAAGTACCTAATCTACAACTAAGGGTAGCTTACTATCCCCCACACAATTAACACACCATTTACAAAAAAATAAGGGGGGGGGGGGGGGTTGATTAGATTCTTCTCATTCATTCATGATAGAGAGTGGTTGAGGAGGGATTAATGGGAGTTAGTAAATTTAATCTCTAATCTTCTACTAGCACTTTCAATGAAGGTGTGTAATAAATGGAGTTGGAAAGGGAGGAGTAAAGAAATGTGGGCTTAATGTGTGAACAAATTAATAATGGGGGAAAAAGTAAGAAAATTAGGCCAAAAAAGCAGATTTTATTACCAAGAAAAATCCTAGTGGGGGTTGCAAGAAAGAAAAAAGAAAGGGGGAAAAAGAGGGTTGTACCTTTATAGACTAGGTGGAAATTACAATAATTTATTTATTTATTTTTTCTAAAAAGACATGCATCCACCAATTATGAAGATTCAAACAAGCTCATATGTTTGAAGCATCTCAAAAATCAAACCACCAGCTTTATCATGAATCTTGATTCAATCTATGATCAATCAAGTTTATGTGAGAATTTGGGAGAGAGAGAAAGCTTACAAATGGAGAAAGACTCAGTTGAGAGTATGGAGAAGTTGGCTAATTGAATCAAAATATATGATTAAAGAAACTAATTTTGAGTTTCTGGGGTGCTTCAATTTGATTCAAATTAGAAAATCCATAGCAGAGAGATTAATAATTTGAAGATGTTGATGAAGATATATAGAGTGTTTTCTTTGTTCAAATGTTTGAAGTTGATGTATATATATGGAAAGAATGGTAATAAGGTAATCTAGAAAGATGGAATTTTCAATCTAAATTCCTGTTCTAGTCTTTGTATCTGTGCTGAGAAATAATCTTCAAAGTCAAACACTAAAACACCACCAACCAATTTGGTTTTTCTAGAGGTATTTCTTTTGATATTTTATTAAGTTGAAATTACTTTTTTATCCTATTTCACACCTCATATTTTATAGTAATTTATTAGCGAAAAAATATATCCACAGTTAATTTTTTTTTTTATCAATTTGATTTCTCTATACCATATTTCATTAATATTTAATAACATTATAAATATATCAACTTACAAATGATTATTAAACTTTTAAGACATGTGACGTTAATTTATAAAATAATAATATATTGACACATACCAAAAGTGAAATATGAGAGGATATTAAAGAAAGTAATTAATAGATACATCAATTCCTAATATTAAGGGATTCTAATTACTTAATTTCCTCAATTGTATATAGCTTGTATAGTTTATATATCTCCTTGCATCTCATCTGTAAAATTATCAGTCAATACACACATTTTATATTCTTGAAATACTAAATTGGGATAGTTGATCTCATTTATATAGTTTTAGGACACTTAATATTGTAAGTAATTTAGAAAACAAGTAAGAGAACATAATTCCCTTCTAGAAGAAATAAACTCAAATATTCGAATTTTAGTAGTCTAGAATTTTGAGATAATGTTTTTTAAACCATTGATCAATGGATAATACGTGATGTTTAGTGGTTCCTTTACGAAACACAATATAATTTGTTTATAATTTCTTGACGTATTTATTCCAAATGAATAAAGCTCTTTTAAAATAAAATAAATAAGGTTACAATCTAAATTGTTTATTTAATTAATAATCCTTTTTAAGTAAATTAAATAAATAATATTTTATTTTTCTGAAACGCTATACTATATTTAAAGGATAAATACTAATTGTATAAAATCATTTTAAACGTGAGTAGAATAAAAAAGTAATAATATTTTAATTAAAAATAATATTTGAATTAATAAAAAGGATAATAGTGTAATAAGTTATTTCATAAAAAAACTTGTATTATCCATTTAAAGAATTTATAGAATATATTTTATTTTCCGTTTTAGAATAAGAAAAACGTTACGTGTGAGAGACGATTATTTAATTGGTATCATACATCTTCTGCCCATCATTTACGCAATGACTATCCAATTTTATTATTTTTCAAAAAATGTAGGTGAAATATTGATAGCATTTTAATAAAAGAAAATAACAAAATAATATAATTATATAACTATTTTAATAAATTATGTCATAAATAATTTATAATCCGTATAAAACTGATAAATTTTAAATAAGTAATAATATATTTAATAAAAATATAACTAATTAAAAAATTATAATACTCTCACAAGAATGACTTAATTATTTTAGTAGGCAACAAGATTGAAATGTATGGATCATATTAGTTTATCAATTCTGTCTTAGAGCATCATAAATGATCTGAACCAATTAATTACTTTTTAAATAAGTCAACGTCTGTCCTGTGGAAAATAGACATTTATCTCCACATTCAATGAAAAAATGACTTGTCTATAACGTAATATTAATGCATATTTAATAATCTTAAATAATTAAATTATTTTAAATAATAGTATATTTATATATGATTTTAACTATTGATTAATTTCTCATTGAGCTTTTATTACATCCAAATGTTGAAATTTATGTCTTTTGTGGCTCCTTTAGTATGGATGATTTAGTTTCAAACTCTACACTTGATTTCCTTTATGATCTTTTTTTTCATGGATTTATGCTTCTCCCTTATTTGGATGGGATGAAATTGCAAATTAAAAAAAGTGGTATCATCTTCTAAGATTTTAAAAGATAACATGACTAATGATTTTTATTCAATATAGTAGAAGTTCAATATTTTGAAGAATGTTAATCCTTAATTATAAGAGTGTAATTTGGTGTATGTACACCAGAGTTAAATAAATATTTGCCATAATAATCTTTTTTAATGAACTGACAATAAAAATAAATAATTAAAATAATAACCAATAATTAATAAAACCTTGCATTGTTTGAAAATAATTAGTAGTATACTCTAAATTGAGGAGTAATATGATAGAAATTTGAATGTATTAAATCATGATAAATTGAACATACTTAAAAAAAAATTGAATGCGTAAAAGTTCATTGCAACTTAATCCTACTAAAATGTAATAGAATTTATTTGTTTTTTGAAAAGTGATATACTGCATCAGTTCTGGAAATATTGACATATTTTTTTCGAAAAGTATGTGAATATCTTTGGGACAAGAAAATAATTAATAGGAGTTTTTTTTTTGGTAATAGAATTAAAACTTTGCATTGTTTGAAAATAAATTACTATTGAATTTTTATAAGGCAAAAACTTGTGTGCACCCGGGCGGACGGGACACACTCCGTGCGCCTTTAGAATTTTGTGTAAATTGTATATC
This sequence comes from Pogostemon cablin, assembly GCA_023678885.1. Lineage (NCBI taxonomy): Eukaryota > Viridiplantae > Streptophyta > Magnoliopsida > Lamiales > Lamiaceae > Pogostemon > Pogostemon cablin. Next base: position 4,391,204 of record CM042988.1, on the reverse strand, counting down.
TTTTAGTATAAAGATGTGTATCCTTTATTTTTTGAAGAAAAATAAAAAATATTAATGAAAAGTGTATACCTTTTAGAACAAAATGGTGTATCCTTATTAATTAAAGTGTATACCCTTTAGAACAAAATAATATATCCTTACCCATAATACTAAATTTTAAAGACGCACAAGCGTGTCTCGGGGGCACGCAAGACCAACTCTTTTTATAATAGGTAAAATAATTATTATAAATTTTTTCGAGCAAAGTAGAATTTCAAACGCTAATTACTCTCTAATAACTTTAAAAAAAAAAAAAACACAACAAAAAAACATTTTGTATTTATCAGCTTAGTCAAGTCAGAAAAGGAGGAAGCTAGATTCTGGTCAATTGTAGATCCTCCGATCATCATACCAGGAATAACTGAAAGCCGTCGGATTATTATATCAATTTGTTGGTCTAAAAAACGTGTGAAACCACGACGGTTTTTTATTTCCAAATAGCGATTTTCTTTCAAAATAGCTGACGAATCTAATTACATCAACACTAAAAACGAAGTCGTTTGGTACGAGAAAACACGAGAACTGGTTTATCTCATCTATAATAATTCAATTAATTAAACTATTCAAGTTGAGAATGTCAGACAATAACTTTGTGTTTCTCAGCACCTGAGTATAAAAGTCTTACATTATCTGAATGTATTCGTTTGTATTTTTTCACTTTGATTAAACAGTACAATACTTTTTGAGTAGTATTTTTATTTATTTATTTTGGGCGTCCTAAAGAGTTCTCTTTTTTTTTTTTACATGTATGGATCCACACACACTTATTAATACAATTAAAATATAGGTCACTACATATTAAACAATAATAATTCTTAATCTACGTGCAAAAAACAAAAAAATCATTTGGCCGGGACGGATTTAATAGAGTATATAACATGTAAATTTTTTTAATGTGTTTTATTTTTTTATTCTTTAACTTTGAATGATAATTTGTGTATTAATATTTAAAAAATTTTGTGGTATTTATTTTTAGTATGAGACCATCAAATATATACCTTTCATTTAAAGAAAAAAGAGTTAATCTATTGTAAATCGGGTTTACATTGTAAATCCTTGTAAAATCTTGTGATTCCCCTTAATTTAAACACCCTATCAATACATAAGGTATATAAAATTGGAAGAGAGATAATAGGGTTTACACCGTGAATTTAATTTACATAAGTGTTTGTGAAGGCAAAATGTATAGTACATTTTAAACTGATGGAGGAGTACAATAATAATAATTCCGTATATCCAGGCATACAAAGCAAGTTTCATGTGCCCAACTCTAATTTTATAATCCCCGTCCCGTCTTAATAGTTACGCTTCCTTTATAAAAAGGAAGTGTAACTATTAGGATGAGACGGAGGGAGTATTTTTTAGTATTAAATGTTACTCAATCTTTTAGTATAAGAATTAATATTCTTGAATTTTCAAAATATTTTTTAATAAAATTTTAATACTCTTCATATTTCAACCATTTTTTTATTAAAATATAAAATAAAAATTTTATTAATTAAAATGTATATTCTTTCAAAGAAATTGTTATTATAACTTTAAACATCTCTTGCATTTAGATAACATGGGACAAACACATTTTATTTTGTCTACACCACAACTACGACTTATGGAATGATTAGAAAATCATAATCTTATCACTCCTGCAGTGCAATAGAAATCATTCATTTAAAAATTATCACTTAACTAATACTTATTAAAGCATCTGAAAATTAATAATTTGGAGAACTCAGTATTGTAGTATGAGTTGTTCTCTTGTGCGATATTATAACTTGGCAATTAATGGTGTACACCAGTTTTTAAGGTATACAAAATAATCCAAATTCCCAATAATTTATCATATATAAATTATTTTGACCGGTATTTCATTTTCACTCTCTTTCCTCGCTGTATCGCTCCGCTCTTTCCTAATTGTATTGCGTCCCTTTTCTCCCTTTTTTTCTCTCTTTCTGCTCTTCTTATTTTCGTTCTCTTATTTTATGTTTCTTCTCTCTTATTTTCTGTTTCTTCACTCCCTTTTTTCTCTCTCTCTCTGCTCTTCTTATTTTCGTTCTCTTATTTTATGTTTCTTCTCTCTTATTTTTTGTTTCTTCATTGTACATTGCCTCTCTTATTTTATGTTTGTTTGCCTCTCCTCTCTTTCTTCACAGTACTTTTTTCTTATTTTCTGTTTGCTTGCCTCTCCTCTCTTTCTTCACAGTACTTTTTTCTTCACTTTCTTCACTGTACTTTTTTCTTCACTGTACCTTACCTTTTTCCCTTTTTTTTCCTCTCCTTATTTCCTCTCTATTATTTTCCGTTTCCTCATTCATTTTCTTTTATAATAAGAAATTGTATTTTTTGTAATTCAGTACTGTATACGTTTTTTTTAATAAGTGTTTTATCTTTTTTTAATTTTTTTAGTTTTATACACTTCTTTAAACAAAGAAATACAGTTATAACTACAATTTAATACATCATTCAAAAAGTGGACTGATATCAACTTAAATTGAATAAACAAATTAAAACTGAATAATTAAATTCCAACTAATACGTTTGCTCATTAAAATATGTATAAAAATTAATTCAATGTAATACAATTATCAATATCATTTTTTTTTTTCTTTTTAAAATATACTACATTTATCAACAAAAGACTATACATTATTGAATTAAATGTAATACATTATAACCATTCGAAAAATTGAATAATCAAATTCCGTGAATAATTATTGAAAAAGATCTAAACATGAATATCAAAATATGACCAGATCTGAATAATTGCGAAGATCTCTGGATGAAATCTATGAACATACAAAAATCGCTAATGAAGGGAGAATGGAGATCTCGTGTGATCTCAACGGCAAATACATTTATGTAGATCTGAAATGACGATCTCAATCAGCACACACTCGATTATATGTAGATCTGAAATGACGATCTCGATCGGCACACAAATAATGATGTCGGGAACGGGAGCCACGGCAGATCGACGGAGTGAGAGAGGACGACAGTAGATCTGCATAGTGAGAGAGGACGACTAAGGATAACAAGAAGACAAAACTGGAAAAAACAATAAAGATGGGAAGAGAACAGTGTGGAAGAAATAGTGAGAGAAAGGGTAAACATGAAGATGGAGAAAATAGCGTGAGGTACAATAGATCAAACTCTATTATAATATGAGTTATTTTCTTATGCGATAAGAACAAAACTATAACATTTTATTTTAAAGGATATAATTTAATTTATAAAAATATTATTTTTTAATAAAAGAATTGATTGAAATATGAATAACATCAATATTTGAGTAAGTTAAAAATCTTAAATTTTTTCTCCCTAAAAATAAATGGCACAAGTTTTATACTAGATGATACAACATTTAACACTATATGATACAATTTTTTGAGATTCGTCATATCTGGACGAACAGAAGGTTTATCCTTGTAATATTGGGTTACACTTGCATGTCCATCTTAAGGTGAGACTATTTTATTTATTTTTATTTAGCTATTATTTTATTGAAAATATTATCACTTTTAATTAAAATTAAATGTTATCCAATTTATATTTATATTATAAATTGTTCGTGAAAAAACTTACCGCAACATTATCAATTCTCATAATTATTTTTGATTAACAATATTATCCCTTATTATATATTTAAAAATTATCATTCTGTGAGACATTATGTTATAGGGATTATTGTATGATACATGTAACATGGTTCAATTTGTAGTTGGTTCATAATTTCATAAAGGTGTAAAATTATTCTAAAGGTGTTAAATTACTGTATATATCTTTTTTCCTTTTCCCTTTCAAATTTTTATATAGAAAAATACGGTCAAAATCTTTGTTCGCAATAAAGAATTTTGCTTGGCAAAACCTACTTTACACTCAAACCTGATTCTAACACTTTTATTATTTAAATTAAATACGTTTTGGTATAACCTTACTCAATAAGAAATTATTGTATATATTTCATTTCATTCAAATAAAATTTTAATCAAAAAATATATTAATAAAATAAATACCTTTTATATTAAAATAAAATACCCTAATATTCTTATTCACTTGGTGCACAATAGATCAATTGTTTTTATTACTTTCATTCCAAAACAGGTTTGAGATGGGGAAATAAAATTTTTTGACGAACACTTTTGTAAGATCGTCTCATGGAGTTATTTTAGTTAGACAGATAATAATATTTTAATGAAAATTGATACACAATTAATGAAAAGTGATACACAATTAATGAAAAATGATAATGGTACAATAAACTATTTCATAAACGATTTAAAATATAAATAAATAAAATAATCATTACATTTTCAAAAATTAGTGAACATAAAGTGATCACTAATTAAAAAAATAAAAATGATCGAACTGTAAAATTGTCTCACGCAAATATGACCTTAATTTTTTATTTTTTTATGTTAGGTTGGTGGTAGGGCTGGGGAAAAATACCGAAATTTCGGTATACCGCCCTTATCATATCGAAAAATACCGATTTTATCGAAATTTTAGGTATGCCGAAATTTTTGGTAAGATATGATACCGTATTGAAATTTTTGGTATGATAAAGGTATATAAATTATCAATACTGCGGTATTTTGGTATATATCGAAATACTGTAAAATATTCAATTTTTGGGTTATATGATACGGTATACCATACTACATGATATTTGCAATAATAATTATTATTTATATATTATAATTTTTAATTAAATTATGTATATACACTATTTAATTAAAAGATTAAATTTAAAATCCTACTGTAAATTTCATAATTATAAATGAGTGATAAAGTTGATTAGCTTTCATGATATCTTGTACTCCCTCCATTCGCCCGAAAGGTCCACATTTTGCCATTTTGGGCGTCCGCACCAAAGGTCCACATTTTCCTTTTTAAATACATGGGACCCACACACATCACTAATACAATAAATTTATGGGACTCATACACCCCACTAATACAACTACCAACTACACCTTAAATAATAATACTCCTTAATCCACGTGCAAAAAGCAAATGTCCACCTTTGTGGCAGACGGAGGGAGTACTTCTTTTTTAATTATGTAGTTCTATACTATATGAAAATTTAAAAGTGTTGATTTTAATATAAGTTTCATATGGTTCTTGTGTAGATCTATTGAGTACTATTAATTTAATGACAAACACTTATGTAAATCGAGTTTATGTTTAATTATATAAACTCTATTACTCTTTAGTATATAAAAAATTACTCTTTAGCACATAAATTGTTACTCTTCTAAATTAAAAAAATTACTCTTCAAATTCTTGTAAATCATTGTTTCTCGATTATTTTTTAATACATGAAAAATTACTTTTTAGAGACATGAATTAGTACTCTTCTGTATAAAAATCATTACTCTTCAAAGAGTAAATTTTTATATACTAAAGGGTAATTTTAAAAAATAGGGTTTACATGTAAACCCGATTTACATGAGACTCACTCTTATTTAATATGGTCGTTTGTGAATTGTCGTATATTTTTCTTATTATGAATTTATTATCTATTAAAATTTGTTTTATAGCTATCTTTCACTTTTTAGTACAGTTTTTAGTTAGATTTATTGAATTTTAGGTGCATAATGACATAACAAACTATCTAATAGGACGGTATATACCGATATTTTAGTTATGATAAGGTATATCGAAATATTGGTAAGTAGAAGGTATACTATTTTCCTATACCGAAATATTGGTATACCGAACTATGGTATACCGAAAGTTTAGGTAAAGTAACGATATGATTTTTTATATACCGAAAATTTCGATATGATATTTGGTATAACCAAAAATCTTCGGTATACCATACCACCCACTCCTAGGGAGGGCAGGCTGTAGGCACGGTTTGTGAGATTTTTTGAAGAGTTACTATAACAATTTAGAGAAAAAAAAATCCCATATCCCTAAAGCATTTTTGTATTTTAGTGACCTTTGGGTAGAACAAAACATTGTCTTAATTCATCAATCTAATATGGGCTTCAACTGCAGAAAATGGATGACAACAAATATTAATGTGGGCTGAGTAATGAGGATTCCAATGTAGGCAAACAGCTTTGTTTCAATAAGTTGCAGAAATAGGCCCATTACATTTTTTTATTTTTTTAAAGCCTACGTGGGCCCATTTGCAACATGTTGACTAATCTTGTTGCCGATAATCAATATGAAATGGGCCAGAGTAATTACTTGATCTAGGGTCGTGATTTTCAGAGTCTCCTTTCGTCAATAGATGGGTGACATGTGTGTTGTAAAAAAAATCTCAATTTTAAGCAAATGATATTTTTTCTGTTGGGACTACATGTCATTTATTCAACGGTTGACAATAATAAAAAATATAACACCAAAATTTAACAGAAAATCCGAACCGATCATATTTGTATTAGAGGTTTGGCAACGAAATTTTCGGTATGATATTTTTCATACCATTACGAATACAAAAAATTCAATATACGAGTATTATCAGTATATCAAATCATACCAAAAATTAAATACTCCCTCCGTCCCGGGTATTTTTACCCGTTTGTACGGGCACGGAGATTAAGACGTTTTATTTTTTTAATATATAATGTAAGAGAAAGTAGGGATAAATTAGTAATTTGAAAAGAAAAAGTGAATAAAGATATTGGGAATGATGAATAAAGTGTTAAAAAGTAATTAAAGTGGTTGGAATTGTAAAAAATATATAATAAAATATTATGTATTTTTGCCAAAAATGGAATGAGTAAAAATACGTGGGACACCCCAAAATGGAAAGTGGGTAAAAATACGTGGACGGAGGGAGTATTAAATTCTAAACCATAAAATTCACATAAAATTTTGAAAATAAATCATTGCAGTCTTGTTTAATTACTAGTGTTTAAAGATGTGCGTTGTACGTTGCATGCACGTCATATTTTGTGACGTAAATTTAGTAGTTTTTTTACAGTATATATATACTATTATTATGAAAATTAAATTTTAAAACATAATAATGTATAATTTAAATAAAATTTCTAATTATTGATTACATCAAAACTTTAAATGCAATGATTTTATTCAGACAAATTTCATGTAATCTAACCAATGCTTTAGTATAATCTATGAGTATATCTCTGAAAATGGCAATATAATTATTAATGCAGAATACATAATTTGGAAAATACACTCAAACATTTTAAAGAATATAGGGTTAATTGCAATAAAAACCTCCACATTTCCTTCAATTGCAATTAAATTCAAACCTTTAAATTTGATAAAAAAAAATACACCACCTTCTAGGTTGGTTGCAAATCAGGCTCAATGGTCAACATTTTTCTATCTAAGTGCTGAATTGGCACATTTTTTCCATGTCATCCCTCTCACTCAATAAAAAAAAAAAAAAACTATCATCTCTGAAGAAATTCCCTTTTGTTTTCAAGAAATTCCCACTAAAATGACACTGCAGTGAACACTACTCATTAGTCATTCCCCATAGTTTTACTGCCCTTCAATTACCACCTCTACTTGTTCCTTCCCACTCCCTCCCCCTCAATTCCCGATATGTTGTGAAAATTGATGCTTCAACTACAAGCTCTTCTTTCTAATAAGACGTCGCTTCCTGCACCGGCAAACGCGAAGAAAGTGGCGGTCAGGGCTGTTCCCGAGTGCCCTGCTGCCTTCACCCTTCTCGTCGGATTGCGGGCACCACCGATGTCGCTGTCCGAAGATTTAATTTTGGGTTGTGCGGCCGTCGACATCGTTATGGTGCTGAATGTCAGTGGTAGCATGATTGGAACGAAGATAGAACTTGTTAAGAGGGCTGTTGGCTTACTGTTTGATAATTTGGGTTGATTTGGTTGCCTCTTTGTGGTAACCACCATTGAAGCTAAAGGGGTGCCTTTGATGAGGATGAGAGAGAATGGGCGTGAGTATGCAACAGAAAATTTCTTCAGAGATAATGGATTCGCTGCGGCGTCGTTTTATTATAAGTGAGAGGGATGACGTGGAAAAATGTGCCAACTCAGCACTCAGATGGAAAAATGTTGACCATTGAGCGTGATTTGCAACCAACATAAAAGGTGGTGTATATTTTTTACCAAATTTAAAAAGTTTAGATTTAATTGCAATTGAAGGAAAGTGGATATTTTTGTTGCAATTAACCTAAGAATATATTAGTGATTTCACTGACATTATTACATATAAACATTTAAAGAAGTACTATATTTTGTTCAAATTGTAGTACTTAAACACAACAAAATGCAAGCTCTTACTATGTGAAATATTTTTGGGCTCAACGCAATCACACCGATTTTCAATTGGTTGTTGCCTGAGGAAATCCGATGCCCTGCCTTTGAGCCGCATACTTTTGATCTGCTTCCTCTTATGTCTCCCTCATTCTTACAGCTTATCATGGATCTAGAACTTGTTACCAAGGGCAGTGTCTGCACTGGCCCATATTGGCCAGATCTTGAGATCGGTTAACCTTCTTTTTTGTCAGTCTGGTGCTGGGAACAACTTAGGTCATTGATATGTTATGTGGAATGAAGTCGAGACTATGATTGCCTTCAAGGTTTGTGGAATATATTAATGGGTTTACCTTGCATGTATTTAGTAGGTTGTTCTACATGATCTAGTATTAGATTTTCTGTTGCCTATTATTACATTTGAATTGTTAGATTAACAGTATTTTACTGGTTTTCAAGTTGGACTCTCTCTTGTTCTGGATTGGGTACCCTGCTAATTTCAAAGATCAGAGAAGAATACCTATCAGGAAGGATCATTAAAGTTGGCAACCCGAGGCTCTATTCACCCCAGTATGTTCTTCCATTTCGAAGCTATATAGTCTTTATTTCTTTTCGATGTTTACTGTCAAATTATGGCACACCAGACATTCTAAAGCAAGTTCAAGTATGCTAAAATCTTTAGCTTATATTCATGTTATTCAGAATTGTTTTTTCAAAAGTTGCAATTTTGCTAGATATATTGGTAATGGATAGATTTATTATTTATTTATTTAGTCTTGATAATTATGATAAATATTTGAAAACATGTGTCCTAGTGACTAATATTTCTAATCTAGAGATATCCTAAGTTCTTCTTTAACATGAAGCTTTTCTTCAGGTGCATGTTTTGTAGAGGAATTCTGTTTTGCACCCATTTCCAGTTATAGCTTCATCCATGCTCTATGTCTTATAGGAATATAATCTTAATGCAATTAATGTTGAATGAGATGGAATGGCTGACATAGTATTTCGTTGGATTCAGAAGATAGATATTGACAATAGGATGATGGTAGCCAATTTCTCAAACTGAAATATCACTTTAATCTTTTTTGCAATTCGTGCAATAGAACCCCTCCTTTTTTTATAGTTCTATCAACATATTATCCTGAGTGGTGGAAGTATGATGTGCCCTTGATTGCCCAGTCGGTAATGCTATTGATTAAAAAATTTATATAAAAGCATGATCATTATATATGTAGTCTCATTTTATCTGGAATGTTTTCTTGCCAAATTACTTAGAGGACTTTGTGGTTCACTGATGTAGATTATGTTCCCTTAAATTGAAGAGATTGTCACTTATTATTGGGTGAAGAGTTTAAGATAAATTTATTTCCTCTAGGAGATTAGCTGCAAAAGACAAATTATGATGTTTAAGGCTATTGCATTAGAGCCTTGATGGATTGCATCCCTCATGGCCTTTTCTGTAAAAGTTAAAACATGAAGTGCAACAATTTCCTTGTTCTATTCTGTTACTTCTTATAGTTTTCCATAAATTAAAGAACAGTCAATATGATATTCACTTCTTTTGTAAAGCTTGGGGCATATTGTGCATGACATGATATAGTAACGGTGTGTAGTTCTTACTGGTCCGTTTGGTTCATGTAAGGTGGAAGGATTATTCTTTTATTTGTTCTTATTTTTCTCTCAGAGATATTTTTTGGTTTGCTCCTTTAATTTTCCCAGCTTGAAGAAAGAAATATTGGACTATTATCTTTAATAAGTTGTTTTAAAGGGAATAAATAAGGATGAAAGTTAAGTTAGTTGACTTCTGCTTTTGGAAAAGCTAAATTCCGAATACATTCTAGTATGTTCTACTTTTTTGATGAAATATGAATGTATTTTGTCATTTGCCATAGAAACTTCATTTGAGGATAGAGCATCCACCAAGACAAAAGCATATGGTGTATCTTGGAGGCACAATTCTTGCAGGAATTATGAAGGTTCACTCTTTACCCTCACTCATACCTACCCCACTCAACTCAAACATCATGACTTTAAATATTGTTTAGCCATTAGAACATTAGTTCATTGCTTGAGACATTTCATTTAAAACCATGTAGTTTAAGAAAAATATAAAGAACTAACCTCATGATTAATAAAGATCAACTTCAATGTTTCTCAATTCTCTCTATGATGTACTTCTCTTGATCTTTTTCTAGCAACCCTTACTTTGATGCACCCACCATTCATCTTCGTAAGGAAACAATTCTCTAAAAAGTTTGTCCTCCATATCTAAATTACCATAAATAAAATTATAAATCATCAGATAATTCATAGATGAGTCAAATAATATTAACTATATTTATATGGGGATACATGCCTTCTAGTTTATGTATTGAGGTAAATTTTTTCTTTGATGTATTTAGCAATTCAAAAGCAAGCAAACAAAACATGTCATCTCTAGTTGTGTTGGCGTTTATAAATATTAGTAGTAGCTAATTAAGATTCTTTAATTCCTTTGCAAAATTTCAAAGGCCCAATCGGTACATTATTACAAAGGAGGTTGTATTGCATGAATACCTGGACAGTCATTTGTCATAACACAATACCCAAAAAGTCTCAATCTATTATTCAGATTACATGAATACACGTGGCATTATGGAAGATATGTAATATAAATGTATTACATGAATATTTGGAGAGTTAATTATGTAAATGCATTCGTTAATTTGTTTAAATGAGTAATTGGAGAGTTATTATATTATGCAATTTTGGTACACTGTATTACTCCAACTGTCAATATTATTATGCAACGCTTGGAGATGTGAGATAAGGGTGAAGATGTAGTAAAAAAAAATTAAGTGAGGACAAATTTGAAAGAAAATGCTTTACATCCTCAAGCCACTTTTAATATATTAGGATCTAAAATAATACTAAGTAGAAACATGACACAATTCAAACGCACTCGAAAACGTCACCATCGGACTTCACGCTTCGAAACACGTCAGAATACATCATCCAGTCGCCGGAAAATGCCTCCACACGTCGGTACGCGCTGGCTTCCAGAAGGGTGCCTGCCGGCGCGTATACCACATGCGCCATTGCCGGCGAAGGTGTCCGTCGACGCGTGAACCCCACGCGCCACCACCGGAGTCGCCGGCTACCGGAGCGTTGGCTTCACGCGCCGCCGACTGTGCCGTCTTCTGCCGGCACGTTCCCTACACGAGCCACCACCGGCCATCAGTCCTTCGGTTGGTCCTGACCTGATCCGATTTGCCGGTCCGGTCTGGTCCATATCGGTGCGGTCCGGTTCGGTTTGGCCTGACTCGATTTGATGTCTGACCTGGTTAACCCTCAAATTTTATTTAATTGCGAAAAGGTCCCTAACCTTTATCGAATTCTAAAAAACAGAGCCCCAAACTTTCTGTAACTTTGCAGATTTGGCCCAAACGAAAATAACTTCAAAAAATATATCTTGAGTTTTAGAAGGAAAAAAAATGCAAAAAAAATACTGACGAACTTCTCTCGACGAGGCCTTTCCAGTGTTATAATCAAAACATGCTTTTTCTTGGACGAAAAAATGACGAAAAAACACATCATTTAATCATTAATGTGAAAAGGAGCGTCATATACACATAGTCAATGGGAAAAATCATAATCTGCCTTATACTCACATAAATAACTCATCAATGTCACACAATATACCAATCATATAACATCAAACAAAAATCATGTGAGAACGTTTAAATCATAAAGGCAGAAAACTTAAAACATGAAATTCTAGAGAATGAAAAACGGAGTACCAACCATAATTACATATACATGTAGCCTTAATCTAAGAAATAATATTGACATGTATTATGAAATTAAACAGCGGAATATGAGATTGAGATTAACATCAGGTAGAAGAGGTGATTCCGAACGTCCCAAAATAAAAGAGAAGGCTTTATTTTTATTTTTTTGTTTTTAAAATGTTAATGGAGAATGCGTTGTCGGCATATATATTTTTGGCAAGTTGTAGAATACTTGATCAACTCTTGCACGCAAGGTGTATATTATACTTGAAGATACATTAAACATCTTTTCCAACCTAATTAATCCATTTTTATTCTAATTACATGTACATATAATATGCAACTTGCTCAACTTGGACAAGATTTTGGCTAGAATTTAGGTTATGTCAACTCTGAGTCATATGGCGATTGTAATAAAGTCAAACCAGCTTATAAAATTTGATGGGAATTCAAATATATATAAAGACGCACAATTTTTTTTAAAAAAAAATCATATGTCTAGAATTTCATGTACACGCCAGGTGTATGAACAGCAAAAATTGCAATTAACTTGATGCAATTTTAAAAAAATGTGAAATTAAATTGATTTAAAAAAAAAATTGGAACCCTAAAGTTTGGGGATTATTTAATTTTTAACTCTAAAATTATTTGCTTAATCAAAGAAAAAGAATGTGTTTATTTTCCATGGTCAAAGATTTACAGAGTTGACAATAAGCTGATTCCTTAATATTTACTGAATGATTTATTAATTGATAGTTAATTGGAAATGTTTCAAAATGACATAAAATCCACTCACTTCCTTATCACAAACGCCTAATATATGCGAGTACTGTGTGTTGATTTATAGATTGAGTGATTATTACGAATGATGAAAAAGAAAAAACTTGGATCAATGTGAAAATCCTTGTAATATCCTAAATATATAATTAATATTACAAATAAACTATTAATGCATAAAAAAAAGCAAAGCAATTTAATGAAGTAATTACATGTAAACTTTGTTTAGTACGTAATTAACAGCTTGGCAATCTAATGTTCCCCTCTCTATATATATTAAAGCCCACTCTGCATTACATCTCATCACATCATTTAGTTTCAACCTATAAATTATACTATTTAAAATTTTCTTGTCGGATACATACATACATATACTAGATCAAATAACTAGGTTGCATTATTGAGATAATTTAGATTTTTGAAAATGAAGAGAGAAGGGTTTAACTTGGTGGCGATAGCTGTGGTGGTGGCGATGGCGATGAGCGTAGGGCGGATGCAGGCGGCGGTGACATTGCCGCCGGATGCAAAGAATTTGAAACGACAGTTTTATAAGAAGCTTAACACGTGCGACGACATGGAGGAGTACGTGAAGCATCAAGTGCAGCTGTGGTGGAATCGGGATAGGAGCATCACTGCTAAGCTGTTTAAGCTGCTCTATGCCGATTAAGTTTCCACTTCGTCGGCTTTTATTTTCCCCCTCTTTCCCACCAAAAAAAATTTATATGTACGAAAACGTTTAGGTTGTGATTGGATGGAAGGATTTGAGGAGGGAATGGATTTATAAATCCAAGATTTTAAATCAATAGATTTGATTTTGAATTTTTTTAGTTGTTTTTGAATGAATTTCAAATCCTCACTGAAATTGTGTCATTTGAAATTATTCCATTATTGTATAATTGATATATTAATATATAAAAATATATATAATATTATATATATATATATATATTTTATTTTTTTTATGTTTTAAACTCTACCCCCTACCCACCCCATCTAACTCCCCACCACCGGCCGCCCACCCCCTTCACCCCCCAAAATTTTTTTTTATAAAATTTTAGATTTTAATATTTGAATAATAAAATTTTATTATTTTTTTTATCATATATAAAATTTTATTTTAAAAAATAATTTTTGAATTATGGATTTGAAATTCTTTTAAAGATCTATAATTTATCCAAACAGTGGAATTTAAATGAATTAATTTAAAATCCACTCATTATGACTCAATCCAAACACAACTTTAGATTTTTGAGTGAGATCATCTCAACAGAGTCTAAAAAGAAAACACTTAAGAATCCTATAAGAAGGAATTATGCATGAAGCTTCAATATTCGAAATGATATAAATTGTGGTTCAATGCAGCATAGCTAGCTAACTAGATTTTTTTTATTTATAATTATTATTATATATTATATTTATTAAGAAAATAAATATAGAATAAAAAAATTGAAAATTACATGGGAAATTTTTATACATACAAATTTCCATCACTATAATAGCATATCATCTTTTGTATATATTTTGTTTGATGAATAACAGTAAAAGTGAGTATAAAAAATAAAAATATAAAAAGAAAACATAAATTTTAAGATAATTAAAATTTATATTTCTACTATCAATCATACAATTAATTATGACATAAAATAATATAGAAAATTATTCTCACTTGCTATTATATAGATCTGATAAATTAATTACACATGATATGGAGATTAATATCGCATGGATAAGGTTTTTTATTTTTATTTTTTAAATCACCGCCTCAAGTGTTTGTCCAATATACAAATAATTTTTACTGGTATTGATTTTTTTTATAATAATTATGAAATCCATTATTAGTCTTCATCATAATCGATAGTAATTAATTTTCTTATTGTACTATGTGTTACTACTATTACTTATTTCTATGAATATATATTAATTAATGCACTAAAATACTAATTCTTGGTGTCTCTTATATCAAGACTAGATCGTATATACACTTAAAACAATAATCTTAAAATTAATCAATCTTATCCTTTGTAATAAAATTTAATTTGAAACCTTAATTAATAATATTGCACTACCAATATTAAATTTCAGTTTGGTTTGGTGTATCACACCTTTTTTAATTTATAAAAGAGATGTGAAATTAAACTGTGTTAAGACGGAAGAAATGTTATTCATTCAATAATATATATATATATATATATATATATATATATATATATATATATATATATATATATATATATATATATATATATATATATATATATAAATAAAGTATATTTCAATCTAACTTTAATCTTGTCTTTTTCATTATCAATTTTGGTTTTTTTTTTTAAGATTTTTTTGTTCAATTTTAATCTTTTAGAGTTATATTTTGGTCAATTATTTATTTAGTTAACAATTTTAGTCAGATTATTTTTTTCAGTTTGAATCCAATTTTCAGATAAAAAATGATTAAAATTAAAATAGGAGATAGATAAATGAGTAAAACTGAAAAAAAAAAAAAGTTAATCCTGGGTGCACAAGATCTATAGGGTATAATAATTTTTTCTAAAAAACATATATCTTAATTAGTAAAAGTACTTCAATTCCTCCGTCCGCCAGAAAGAGGGTCTTTTACTTTTGTGCACGTTGTTTTAGAAGTATTATTATTTAATGTGTAGTGGATAATTGTATTAGTGGGAGTGTGAGCCCTATATTTTAATTGTATTAGTGGGTGTGTGTGGGTCCCATGTATATAAAAAAAGAAATGACCATCTTTAGAGCGGACGATCAAAATGGAAAAAAGAATATCTTTCGAGCGGACGGAGGGAGTATAATTTTTTCATTGAATTATACTATAAATGTTTAATTAAATTCTTCTCTGAAAATTAAAGGTATAAGTTCTTATATTAAAGGGCATAACATATATATATATATATATGTATAATATTAATATTAAAGGGTATAATTTTCAAAAAAATATGGAATTTAGAATTACAGTGTGCGAGAGAACGTAACAAAAGTTGGAATTGAACATACTTGCATAACTAAACATATTATGATATTTTCTCGGAAAAATTATGTGGGTGCTAAAAATGTTTACATTGAGTGATTGAATCCACTGAAATATAATAATGAATCAGGGGTGCGATGCATCGATCCTTTTTGATGGCGAAGACACAGAGAAAAGAGCTGAGCTGAACTCAGGGTTGGGTGGATTCGTTCTGATTGACAAGATTAAGGAAGTTCTCGAACAACGTTGCTCTTCTCTTGTGCTGACATTCTTAACCTTGCTGCCAGAGATGCTGCTCATCTGGTATTGTATTTATTTATCGGCCCAAAATAGTAGTAATATTATTTTGTCTCATAATTTTGTAAAAACAGTTGATCAGTCACATTCCATGACATTAAAAAAATTAAACATTAATTTTTAAGTAAAAAAAAGACCATTTTGGTGAAGTTAAAATTTATGGGACAAATTTTACTGCAGGCAGGAGCACCTTCATATCCAGTGTTGTTGGGTAGAAGAGATGGATTTGAATCGAAATCATCATGGGTTAATCATCCATCACCCTCCGCTTCTTTGCAACAAGGTCTCGCTTACTTTCAATCCAAGGGATTAGATCAACAAGACTACGCCACTCTCCTAGGTATATATATATATACTTGATGTTATATCTCCTGTTGTGAATGATATCCCGTCTTTTAATATCAATTATAGTCCTATAATCATTATTACTTGTAATTGCAGGTGCACACACCATGGGGAAAACACACTGCGGGTACATCCGCGATCGCCTCTACAACTTCAACGGGACCCGGAAACCCGACCCGACAATGAGCCGATCCACGCTCGATAAACTGAGGAAACAGTGCCCGAAATCGGTGAAACGGAATCTGTCAGTGTGGCTGACGGAGAAGAACGGAGATCAATACCCTTTCACACCGAATTACTTCTGGAACGTGCTGTCGTACGATTCGGTTCTGCGGGTGGATCAGGAGCTGCTGTTCAACTGCAATACTACGCAGCTGGTGCTAGAATACGCCGCCAGCCGCGAGCAGTTTAGAAAAGAGTTCGCACTCTCCATCAGCAGAATGGGAAGCCTCAAAGTGCTGGAGATCAAGGGGAGATTCGCCTCAACTGCCGTGTGAGGAATAATTAATTAATTCATTTTTTTTTTTTTTTTTAATTTTGTGCTAGGGAAATTGTATACTACTATGATATTTATTTTTATTAATAAAACACTTGATCGATCAGGTGAATCGTGATCTGATGACTGTAATTATTTATTTGTCATGTGTAAATTTTTTGAGCTGGGCTATGATGACGATGGTAAATAAACTCAATTCCAGTAATTCAATTAAACAATTATAACTTGTGTTAATAGCTATAGCTATTAATTTTAAATACATTTATAAAATATTACTCCCTCTCCCTCCGTTCGCGTGTCCATTTTATTATTTTTGGCGTCCGCTTCAAAAATATTCATTTTCCCTATTTAGTAAAAAATTAATATGCTCCACCACTTTGTTGAAATAATTTATTGCTCTCTCTCACACTCCCTCTTCCATCATTAATTGTCCTTATAGTTCCTAGGTTCCAACAACTATTTTATACCTTATGTGTACTGACTAGTTTCCTCATATGCCTATAAATAGGATTGTATTTGAATATGTAAAGATAACAAACAACAACACAAGATCAATGAAATCTTCTTTTCCACATTTTAATCTCAATTTCAACATGGTATCAGAGCAGGATTAATCCTGACTTTTAACCTTTCCTCAATCTATCTATTCAATCAAAACACCATTAAAAGGTGTTCAATTCAAAAGAGGTTCAACCTCTCCTTCATTGCATACTGCAAAACACCATTAAAGGTGTCTCAATTCAAAAGAGGTTCAACCTCTTCATTATTCAATCAAAGTCTGTTCACAGGCTTCAATTACACCCTTCGAAGGTGTACTGTTCTAAGGAAGGTTGAATCATTCTCTGAATAGGAGAGAGCAGTAAGCCCTACTCCCAAAATTCACCTGCCCTGAAGTCTATTTCTGCCCTTAAAACAATCTGCTCGGTGAAAACGAGGTTGAGAGGTGTCGCCGGAGAATCCTCGCCACCAAACGCGCGTCGGAGCCCAGCCAGCCGGATTCGCGATTTGTTCGCAGCCTGCAGTAGCAAGTATCGCGCCGCCGCTGCCACTGTGCTGTCCACCGACCCCGCTGGTGCCCACTGTCGTCAATTGAAGCCGCCACACGCTCAGCCTTCGTCGCAAAGCTGCTCGTGAACTGCAGTCGCACTCCAGACCAGCCGCTGCTCACAGCCGCTCGGAACACGAAGTTGCTGCCGGTGAAAGGCTCAAACACCGGCGGGTTCGTAAGCGGAAGCACAAACGCTACCCATCTGCAGTGCGCCGCCGACTGTCTCGCCAGATCTGCCTTGCCAGCCGCTTCCTGCCGCCGCACGACAATCTCCGATCTGTTCAAGATGCACGCGGTGGAGAGATTTTTAGGGCACAGCGAAGGTTGTGTCCCCAACCACTTCACCGATCCGTGTTTAAAGAAAAATGAAGCTGGGCCTCATCTCAGTGCAGCCCATGTCAATATATTGGGTCCAAATCAATTTTCTTCTCTTGTGACCCAAGTTGCTCAAGCCCTGCAGGCCCAAACTCGAATCCAATCCACTAATACAGTGGATGCAGGTCCATTTTCTTCTAATATTTCATTGGGCCCAAAATATTTAAATTTTAATTTTGAAAAAAGTCCCACTCATTTTTCAATTTTTCAAAACCAAAATTTTTTAAACACAAAATCCTTTAATTACTCTAGCATGTTTTCATCAAATAATAATTTAATTGATTTCTCTAAAGCTTGGGTGGTTGACTCCGGAGCAACAGATCACATGATCGGAAATCATTCCATTTTTCTAGAAAACTCCTTAATTTTAGACAACTCTCAAAATGTTAAAGTAGCTAATAACACTTCCGTTCAAATCCGTGGAAAAGGATATTGTCGATCTTTTTTCTAAAAAGATCGACAATATCCTTTATTTACCATCTTTTACTTTGAATTTGTTATCCGTTAGTAAGATCACCATGGAATTAAATTGTCAAGTTATATTTACTGACATTGATATTGTATTTCAGGAAAGATTGACGGGACGAACGATTGGTAAAGGAGTTCGTATCAATAATTTATACCTAATTAACTTCCCTAGTATTGCTTTAAATGCTGTTGATATGTCCCTTTGGCATAAACGTCATGGTCATCCGTCCAATTCAGTTTTCAACAAAATATTTCCTAATTCGTCGTATCATGATAAGTGATATTTGTTCTTTATCTAAACACACACATATTCCTTACACAAATTCCTCTTCTAATTCAAAATCTATTTTTGATTTGATCCACTCGGATGTTTGGGGTCCCGCCCCAACTACATCTTATAATGGTTTTAGATATTATGTTAGCTTTATAGATGATTTTTCAAAGCATACTTGGATATTTTTACTTTAAAATAAAAGCGAAATTTTCGCAAAATTTCAAGAATTTTTCGCCTACGTCAAAAATCAGTTCAATAAGTCCATCAAAATTTTTCGAACGGATAATGGAACTGAATTTATAAACTTAAATTTTCAAAATTTTACAAAAAGTAATGGAATTATTCATCAAACTTCGTGTCCCTACACACCCACTCAAAATGGGGTCGCGGAGCGAAAAAATCGTTATCTTTTTCAAAACAATGTTCTAAAACATTTCTGGTCAGATGCTCTTCTAACCGCCAATTACCTTATCAATCGTCGACCTTCCCCTACCTTAGTCCCCACAAAATTCTTTTTAAAAGGGATGTCGGTCTTGACCACTTACGCACTTTTGGATGTACATGTTTTGTTTACATTAACCGTACCGATAAACTCAGTCCTTCTTCGGTCAAATCTATTTTTCTTGGCTACTTAGTACCTCAAAAAGGTTACAAGTGTTATGATCCTATTAATATAAAGCTCTATATTTCAAGAGATTTTACCTTCAATGAAAATGATCCTTATTACTCTATTGATAACTCCTCCATTGATACTAACGACTTTGTTTTTCCTATTTCATCTCCTACTGATCTTATTCCTTCTCAGGATCATCATAATGATTTGATCAATACGATTCCTCTTGAGGATGATGAAAACATAGTCGAAGAAAATACTCCGACAGGGGGAGATCACGTCCCATTCGAAGAAAATGCTCCGATAGGGGGAGATCAAAACCAAAACCCAACTCGAGCTAATTCACCTCGGAGATCTCATCGACAAACTCGGCAGCCTACCAAACTAAGAGACTATGTCACTTATTCGGTATCATATCCTATCCAAAACTTCTTATCTTATTCCAACATTTCAAAAGAGCATCATGCATTTTTAAATTGCATAAATCAATCTGAACCTAAAAGCTTTGAAGAGGCTAATTGTTGTCCTACTTGGCGTAAAGCAATGGAAGAAGAAATAAATGCTCTTGAGAAAAATAATACTTGGTCTCTTGTTCATCTCCCTAAAGGAAAAAAGACAGTCGGATGTAAATGGGTCTACAAAGTAAAATTCGATAGTTTAGGAAAAATCAAAAGATATAAAGCTCGCCTTGTTGCTAAAGGCTTCACCCAAACTTATGGAATTGACTATGAAGAAACATTCGCACCCGTCGCTAAAATGAGCACTGTAAGAATCATTCTTTCTATAGGCACTAATAAAAGTTGGTCTTTTCATCAAATGGATGTTAAAAATGCCTTTTTACAAGGGGATTTAGAAGAAGAAGTATACATGACTCTTCCTCAAGGTCTTAAGAATTCAGATCATTCTCTTGTTTGCAAACTTCACAAGTCTATTTATGGTCTTAAACAATCTACTAGAGCTTGGTATTCTAAACTTATTCATGCATTACTCTCTCAAAATTTTTAAAAAAGTTCCGCTGATTCATCATTATTTTATCGCACTTCTCCAAACTCATCAATTATTGTTTTAGTCTATGTTGATGATATTATTATTACCGGTGATAAGGAAACAGAAATTCAAGAAGTCAAAAATTTCTTTAAACAAACTTTTGATATCAAGGACCTTGGAATTCTTAAATATTTTTTGGGAATTGAAATAGCTCATTCTAAAAAAGGATTATTCATTTCTCAAAGAAAGTACACTCTTGATTTACTCAAGGAAACAGGTAAACTTGGTATTAAGCCCGCTATTATTCCTATAGAAACTAATGCTAAACTCAACTCAGAAGATGGATCTCCTCTTCAAGATGTGGGCATGTACCAAAGACTTGTAGGAAAAGTTATTTACTTAACAGTTACTCGTCCTGACATTGCTTTTCCTGTGAGTGTTGTTAGTCAATTCATGCAGGCACCTCGGACCACTCACTTAGCTGCTATTGATCGGATCCTCCGATATCTAAAGTCAACTCCGGGACAAGGAATCCCCATAAAAACAACAACAATGTAAGCATTGAAGGCTACACAGACGCAGATTGGGCAGGAATCTTCAATCGACGATCTACTACCGGTTTTTGCACTATGGTTGGAGGAAATCTAGTAACCTGGAAAAGCAAAAAGCAAAACGTGGTGGCTCGATCAAGTGCCGAAGCTGAATACCGGGCAATGACATCAACTGCTAGTGAACTTACCTGGATAAAACAATTACTCGAGGATATAAATATTCAAACCAAAGGAGCAATTCAGATGTATTGTGATAACAATGCTGCACGTCACATAGCATCAAACCCGGTGTTCCACGAGCGTACGAAGCACATTGAGGTGGATTGTCATTTCATTCGAGACAAAGTTCAAGGTGGAATGATTCAAACACCGTATATTGGAAGCAAGGATCAACTCGCAGATATATTCACCAAAGCCTTAGACAAATCAAAACATAAATACATTTTAGACAAGTTAGGGGTGATCAACCCATTCACCCCTATACTTGAGGGGGAGTGTTGAAATAATTTATTGCTCTCTCTCACCCTCCCTCTTCCATCATTAATTGTCCTTATAGTTCCTAGGATCCAACAACTATTTTATACCTTATGTGTACTGGCTAGTTTCCTCATATGCCTATAAATAGGATTGTATTTGAATATGTAAAGATAACAAACAACAACACAAGATCAATGAAATCTTCTTTTCCACATTTCAATCTCAATTTCAACACACTTCCCTCTAATACTCCTTAATCTACGTGAAAAAAGCAAATAAATCTCTTAAAACCGGATGGAGGGAGTATTATTATTCGCTACATAACTACTCCCTCCGTCCCACACTAAAAGTAGTTTTTGTTTTTTGACACGTGGATTAAGGAGTATTATTATTTAATGTGTAATAGATAGTTGTATTAGTGGAGTATAGGCCCCATATTTTAATGGTATTAAAGAGTGGGACGTCCAAAATGACAATAATAGACTCTTTGGGTTGGGTGAGATGGAGGGAGTATGTTATACTATATCATAATTACTCTATATAGTCCAAAGTCACTCTACTCCATATAGTTGTATGGAGTATTATTTTTGCACTTTTTTAACAGTTTTTTTTTTTTTTCAGATTATATAGCTGCACACTGATAACAAATACTCTTTTGTACTCCCTATTTTATTATTCAATTACCCCTTTTTATCCTAATGAGTGGAAGTTTTCGTTTAAAGAATTTATTTGTAGAAGTAAAATATACTGCAAATTATTTAAATTAGAATAAATTTATGAATATAACCGGAAAAATCATTCCAGTCAAACTCGCGCAGTCTCTGTCTCGGTGGGAATCGCCTCGCTCAATCTCACACTATCATTCTGTTAATCACGCGCTGCCGCCGTTTCTCCTTTGTTCTGCCACCGTTTGAGCACCGTTGAGGTTAATCATCTTCCTTGAATTAGTGATTTCTAGCTTCTTTCCCTAATTGTGATAGTAATTTATTAGAAGTCCTAATCGCGATTCTCTTGTTTAGCCTTGAGTGCTGAGTACATTATACGGGAATTCGTTCGTCAAAGAGGGAAACCCTACTGCGGCGGCTGCCCTCCTTAACCGTAAGTGAAAGCTTTTCCGATAAGGCCTTCTATTCTGAAAATTAAAATTTCTTGATCGAAGATATGGCGAGAGAAATTTCGATTAGTATATATTTATGGTTTCTCCCAAATGTGGGTTTTTTGTAATATTTGCGATTTAAAAGAAAGAAAGAAAAAATACTTGTTTGATAATTTGTTTCCCAACAGCCTCTATTTTTCTGGAATTATTATTTGATTCTAATGGCAACGGCGACTTACCCGCCGCCGCCGCTTTATTACAAGCTGTACAAAAACTATTCTGAAGACCCGGACTCCGCCCCCGCACCGCCACCTCCAATTGAGGGTGCTTATGTCCTATATGGTGCCAACTATACGGTATCTACTCGATCTTTTCCCTTTTAATTTCCGTATATGCTTACATTTCATTTATATGAGATTTGTAGTAATGTCTTTTGTTGGTAGTCTGATCTGATACTTTTTCATGAAGTATTCCTTTTAAGGGGCTCCCTTAACATGGCTGCTCTTTGGAAATCAGTAAAAGAATTGTTTGAATTAATTAAGTTTGGAAAACATTCATATTGCAAATGGGACGAAACTTTCGTCTGGGCTAATTTCTGGAGTAGATTGTGCTTCTTCTAAGAGCAATTCCTCATGCTTTCTGTGTATGGGTCTCTTAAAGTTCTAATTATAATCTTTGTAATGAGCTTTTGGATCAGTTAATGCCAAAATCACTTGATTGGGCAGTGTGAATCAACTTGGTTCAGTTGTTCTTCATTTTAATTATCATGATAAAAGTCACTGAATTGATGATGGGAGGTTTGTTTGTTCTAACATTGTATGTAAATCTATCTTGCAGACGGATGATGTTCTTCCTGGTCTAGAAGAACAGGGTGTTCGTCAATTGTATCCAAAAGGGCCAAATATTGGTATAGTTATGTGCATTTAAATTGTATGATATGTCACATGAATAATCGATTTTAATTCAAAACCATTTAGATGTCAATCTCCTTTTTTTTTTTTGGATCTCTTGATGTAGTTAACCATCCATGTGTGCAGGCAAATGGTTGCTTTGTACTCTTAGGTAGGTGAATAAGTGCTATACAGAATTTTGGTTAGAATCTTTTTAAGGTTAATAGGAAGAAATATCCTTTTTTACATAGCAAAGGGAGTTTTTTGGATATCTCTTTTGAAGTATATATATATTTTTTTCATTATTTTAATTAAATCATCTTAAATACCCTAAAGAATTGAGACAAATTCTTTTAATGAAGAAGTACCTTTTTTGGACATCTTCTTGCTTATATTATCTCTTTACTCATTATTTTGTTCTAATTTACCTGTATTTACTGCACATCTAAAATGGTTTATAAAAAGCCCCGAGCCTCTTCTGTGTAACGTATGAACCCAAATTGCAGATCTCAATAGGGGATGATCTATGACATAAGCCTAAAGCATGGTCCTCTGGGTTGGCAAACTGATAGGTACCTTTTGGTGGGAACCTTCTTAGCCAAATGCAGTATGATATAAAAATAATCTTGAGCCTCTACTGTGCTATGAGCCTGAATAGCTCAGATCTCTGTAGAGGATGTCTTATGCCTGAAATGTGGTCTTCTGCATTGGGAAATTGACAGATACCTTTTGGTGGGAACATATACTTTGTGTATAAATAAAAATAATAACAGTAAAGGATAAACAGTTAGGACCAACTTGTGAGGGTGTTATGAACTTGTTTGAGCAAAGTGAGCAAAAAAATTGTCTTTTATTGTTGTGGGTATAAAAGGGGTGCAAAACTTTCTCACTGCCACTTTATTTATAGATTTCAAGAAAGAACTGAGATCTCTTAACAGAGAATTGCAACTGCATCTGTTGGAGCTTGCTGATGTTCTTGTTGAGCGTCCCTCTCAATATGCACGAAGAGTCGAAGATATTTCTCTTATTTTCAAAAACTTACATCACCTTCTGAATTCTCTGCGTCCACACCAGGTGAGGTATCTAGAATTTTGAAAACTTTGTTGTTTATTGGCTTCTACATTTTCATGCTCTATGTTTATTGTGTCAGGCTAGAGCAACATTGATCCACATTCTAGAACTCCAGATACAGCGGCGTAAGCAAGCTGTGGAGGACATTAAAAGGTATGATGCCAAGGGTTCATGCTTTGCACCACACTTGGATTTAGAGTGTTGTTTTGTATTGGGACCTATACTTTTTCAGTTTCATCATTCATGACATATCTAATGTTTATTAAGCAAGTGGTGTTGAGTTAAAAAAAAAAAGAAAAAGAAAGAGATCCTCCATGTATAACATGATATCTAGATGGCAAAGCTTTGATTTTTTGCTAGTTTTAATACTTCCTGCTATTGACTTCAGTTTTAATACTTCCTGCTATTGACTTCCCTTGCGTAGTACAGAGTTTGATCTACTAAGGTTTTTATGCTGGAAATAAGAACATGCATAGATGATTAAATGTTAATGAGATTGAGACTTGTACATGTCCGTAATGTGAGTGTGTTGGTTGAATGTGGTTAATTGAGAAATTTTGAGATTTAAGCACTTTAAATAGGCGATATACTAGAATGCCCTGAAAGGTAGGGATCACGTTGAAATGATACTCTTAAATGTTGTTGCGGACACCTTTAGTACTTTGGGCCTTATATAGACCAATTTTAGCACTTGGTTCTCTATGAAAATATATTACATGCAGGCAGAACTACTAGTACTGCAGTGCCAATGTTGTCTCTCACTCTCATTCTCACTCTCCAAATACAAATTTATCTTCTCTAAGTGTCAGTAAGTTACAAAATGCTGTATAACATTATCATTCTATTATCGTGATCAGAAGAAGAGAAGCTGCACAGAGGCTTCTAACCGAGGCACACGGAACTCTTGATGGGCAGTAGCACCTGACTGATAGCTAAGAATTGTACCAGTTGGCCTTCGCAGCATTCCGAAACTCTTAATGGACAGTAGCACCTGACTGATAGCTAAGAATCGTAGCATTTGGCCTTCGCAGCATCCCGATACTGCAGTTGTGATGCTTTAAATTGGGGCTAAAATGCCATAGCATTGTGTAGCCCATACTCTTGTTCGCTCTAATGGTAATCTAGAATTGGTGTTGAGTTGGAATATGAATGTGGAGTATAGTTTCAGAAATGCTAATATATTTTGGCTTGGATTTTACCATTTTGGCCATTGCATTTAACTACTGTACTGTCTTTTTTTGAGAACTAGAGTACAAGGGTGATCAAGAATAACAATTACAGATGAGAAAGGGGTATCCTTGAAAAAGAGAAAAGACTGTACACTGAAAATGCTCAATTTTACTTGCAACCAGCTGGGATGTTCAATCCATTAACCCTACAAAATCTGATTACAACAAAAATTGTGTACTTAAAATAAAAATTGAAAGAATGGCTACGAGATCCATCCCACATCCGTGTCGACCTGCATTGCAGAACCGATACAGTAATCACCTTACAGAAAAGGAAAGAAAAGTTGCATGATGTAGAGAAATAAATACAAACCATGATTATGCAGAGTTTGCGATGTTGGTAGTGCAGGCAGCGACATCTCTGAGAATTCATCAGAGCATCACTCGTGAGGAACGAATTACTATAAAATTGAACAAGGAGAGACCGGATTTGAAGACGAAGTAGTTACCAGGAGCACAGAGAGAGATTGATGTGATGGACGAGGAGGAAGGCCAGGGAGCTTCGATGTTGTCTCTCAGATCACAGATAAGGCTGAGGCCTGCTGAGGTATCGTACACCATGTTCGCCGGTAGGCTTGGAAGTAAACACCCTGCATTCAGATGGAAAACATTCATTCACGACAAGTTTGCACAACTACAACGCTCTTCGGCTTCTTTCTAACTTCATCCAACTTAGTTTGGACTTCTAAAGTAGGAAAAACTAAGCCTGCATTCTTGTGTTTCTCAACACACCTTTTAACATCAACATATTGCGCACAGCAACTTTAAAAATGTGTAGGAAGAACATAAATAAATAAATTTAGAAATGTACCAATCAGTAGAAATGCTATAAGGTAAAGTAGAAATGAATGGCAAAGAAAATAGTGTACCTTCTCGTCCGTTTACTGCTCCAGCCCAAGAATATAGAAAGAGAAACGAGTATATCAGATAGCATCATTGATTATTACACAAACATATATACGACTGAAAACTTGCATGAATCTAGCGAATTGCCTTAATAGAGTAAGAAGTGATACTTTTTAAATGAAAAAATGAAAGCATTATAGAAAAAGTAAAGAGTTTTACGCGTAAAGAGAGTATCACTTTTCCCTGAATATGTTTTCAATTCTTATCCATCTCACGTTATGTGAGAATTTCATCCTGGACTTGCTCTATACACAAACAGTCTAATATTACAATTGAAAACTCACCTTGGATGCTAAAATCTTTCAAGTCTACATCACAAAGCTCATAAATGTTAGCCATTACTCCACCCTTCCTCAGCATAGAGCCCAAAGCGACTGCACACATTATTGCTTGCCTATTTGTTATCAACATTTGCCTTTGGACCCCGGCTATGTAAGTATTTAACGAACTACAACAGGAAGGACTCGGTGCTGCAACATTTCGACATGCTGCAATTACTTCTGATGGCGGTTTCAAATCCAAAGGGCAAGCTGCAAAGACAATTGCAACACTTACAGCCAATAGAGATCATTAAACCATGAAACACCAGTATCAACACACTCAGACTGAATACAGTTTCCAATTTGTCTTAGGACATTATTTAAAGCAAATTTGATGAATTTTAAAAGGTTCACGATTACTGCAGAAGCATGTCTGATGATAGAAATTCTAAGGTGACCAATATCAATTTATTACAAAGATGTCATCAGCTTGTCCCTTAGATCATTGGTATTGCAATACATGAAGTTATTAAAGCAGATGCAGTAAATCACAATATACATAATTACAGCATATAATTGCATGATCCTCTTAAAACCTTTTAAGCGTAAGAAAATAAATTATGTTTTCATTATGCAACATAAGGAATTGCGCAACTAACGGAAATAACTGCATTTCTCACGATTTACGTAACTTGTCATTGGAAAAATATGATCTAACAAAGAACCAAATGCTTAAAATGGAAGATTGTTCGTACCACTCGATCAGATGGAACTGTTGACCAAATACTATGCATGCAGATAGAAACTCAACAGAATAAAAGTCTATAAAACTTTTATGGAAAAATAAGTCGATACTGACCCTTGTTAACTTTGCAGGCAGACAATATTCTAAAAGCAGTGTTTGCTGAGTCGTAAGTCAGTTTCCTTGAGATATATGAATAGACCACCCCTTTGCAATCATTAAGCGCGGCAACATGATCAGACATTCCAGCCATCTTATTATCATTCAAAAAGGACTCCATTCCGGAGATCTTAACCACAGCTTCCATAACTGCAGGTTGACAGATTGGCCTACAGCATTCTTTAAGAGGATCAACGTTGCTACATGCCTCCAATAGCTTGCTGGTGTTCACTATTTTCTCAAATGAGGTTATATCCTTCACAGGACAGGAGCCACCAGTGAGATTAGAAGCTTTTGCTAGGCACATGGTTGGTAATGAGCTGTTTGCTCCTTTGCTGGCTAATATACTAACGATATCTTGAAAACAGTCATCAGCAACCGCATTTTGTAAGACTAACTTACCAGAATTAATACTGTTGAATCCTTGAAATATGTGGAGCAAGCTACTAAATTGAGGGCAGCATATAACATTTCCAAGTACTGCTGCAAATGGCTCACTGCAATCAGTTGCTGTTATTTCGAAGATACTCGAAATGGCTGAAAAATTTACAGGGCATCTCCCCGTCAAGACTGGGTCATAGGTTGTTGGCATGACAGGATACATTGGTGGAAAAGATCCGACTGGAAAGGAATGGTTAGGAATAACAACAGGCGATATTTCAAAGGGCTCAAATATCCCACTTTTCGGTGGGCTAGCTAGCAAAGATGCTGAAGAAAGATGACCAGGGTCGTTTGCAGCCTGCAGAGACAGAACAGTCTCAAAGCTCAGCCAGATAACAAAATGCAAAGACAAATGGAGCCAAAACCCTGCAAAAATCATGAAACACCATCATCGGAAGACCATAGTAAGCCTTCATGATAATCTTTTTTCTTTAAATTTTACGAAACATCATAAATGCATCTTAAAATGTCACATAATTAGCATCTATTGTATACCACATGGGAAAATGTGTTGTGACGAACCGGTGATTAGTGTAGTGTATCATTTTCTCAATAGATGCTTCAAGACATCAACAAATTACTAAAAGTAACACGCATGCCCCCTTTAGCAGCAAATTGGCTCCAGAAGGTAATAAAGTAAAACAACTTAATTTGAAAAAGAAATACAGCATGGCTCTGAACTTATTAACTCCAAACACAATCCAGCACATTGTATAGGAGAAAAGCACTTACTCCTGAGTCGAATAATGGTTTTCACATGATCCATACTGACCCTCAGGAAACATCGAGTTTCGAGATGATATCCCACAGGCTATGTACCCAATTAGGTAACCTATATGGAGGTTAATCAAGGATACAAATCAGAAGAATGCCATAAAGGGCATACACATTACAAGGTTATCAGTGCAAACCTTCAACGGCACAGCATAAAATTCTTCACATGCCACCTCTGACCACTGTAACTTAAACATAGATAAAATCCGTTCTGGAAATCAAATACACTAAAATAAATTCTCTTACAACCAACTTTTTATTTTATTTTTTACAATTATTCACATGGTTTAACAAATTAACAGAACACTATATGACAGCTTGCTAACAAGAATGTCGAAATCAAGCTAAAGTACAAGCAAAACAAAACCCATATAAAGACAGCTTCATTGTTCAGCATTCTATTATTTTCCTTATTTTCACCTTTTCTGAAACAAAAAGAAACCAGAAACCCTAATCCCAAAATAATCTATATATAGCTCACAGTATAACAAACAGGGTTTAATTTTTATTTTTTTAATTTATAAATGCAGCTAAAGAAACTCTCAAGATCCAAATTTTACGACCACCCACAATCAAATCCAAGAAAAAAGAAAATCCTTAGGAACTAAAATCCAATATTCTAAAAAAAAAAATCTGTGTTTTTAGCAAAATAAACAGAAATGTTTACTTGCAAAACGAACCTGAAGGCAAGATCAATCGAGCTGAGAAAGCTCCGAGGTGATAAATTGAGGCACTAAAAGTGTAAACAACAAAATGTGATTGAAAAAGAGGAATAAAAGGTAGCAAAAACCCTAGCAAAGTTGGGAAAAAGTTCAGCTGAATGATGGCGATGGGATAAAAGGTGTCAAGAACTTGCCAGGTTCTTGAAAGTAATTATTTATGTGGTCATTGGCACTTTGAAACAAATTAATATTTAATATCTGATCTTTATTTTAATTAATTATTATTAAGACATTGGTCTATTTTTTCCTTTAATTAAAACGATTTGGTTATACTGTTGTCAAATCTTCAATCATTGTCTTATTCCTACACTTCCAACCCTTTTATGAGCTGTACTTGTTTTGGAGTATTATTTAACAAAAAGATCTTTAGTGTTTAATTTGAATAGTAAAATTTGTTTTTTTTTTTTAAATTTATAATGAACTAATGAAACTTAATTGATATAAGGAGTTAATGAGTTTGAGTATCTAACATATGGTGTATAAGATTATGAGATCCGTAAATCATTTGTTTATTTATTTAATTTTTTTTTTCACCCAGACAAAGAAGGTCATGAAAATAATGAATTCTACCACATAGGATTCATGCTCTGCTCATCCGTTAGACGAGGGCAAGGAGCATCTCATTTAGAGCCTTGGGTCCTCGACAAAATTAAGAGTGCACATTTCTTCTCTGCCGTACCTTTTTAAATGGACAAGTAATAACTTACTCTTTAAGTTTCACACTTTAGTTCAGGAATCAACATTCTCAAAAATGGTGTACCCCACCATTAGGGCCCCCACCGCCCCTACCCTGGGAATTGATGGAGGAGGTAAATCGCAGGATGTGGCTCAAGTTGCTTATAGAGAGGGCTCACGGTTAGGAATCAACATTCTCAAAGTTAGGTATAGTGTTGCAACATCACATTAGTCATTCAACCAAAAGGTAATACCACCTCCATCTACTCTAACATGGATGTCTTGAAAAGCATTAAATGTGATTAGAAGTGCAATAAACACACACAGAGTGAAAAGTTCAAATTACTCTCACTATTTTCCATGTATAAATAACATATTTTTGTACATGGAAAGGGATCTTCTCCCCCCTCTCCTCCAAATTCTCTAACATTAATGAGAAAATCACCCAAATATTAACTTCCAAAACACTTGAGAGGAATTCTCTTGTCTTGTGTCATTTATGTTTCTACAGTACTCATGTTAGATTCATCTGATTCTCTTTAACCACATTAAATACTATACTTTCATTATCCAAAAATTGACCATCTACATTCTCCTCTTCTCGCACGTAATTAATTTGATTGAAAAATTCTCAAGTGAAATGGGTAGCATAACAAAGAAAATATTTACATTAATTGCATAAAACATAAATTATCTATCTTGTACTATTTATGCGTTAAAAAATGTTATATCATAATATACATAATGGAGTATAACATTTCAATTGCTCAAGTAAAAAAATAGAGTAAAGAACGCATCCAAATCACAAGGGAAAACTCTGTACTTCTATTTATATAGTATTTTATATTGAGAGTTGGGCCGCTGGCCAGAAAGAGTCCGCTATGTTGTGGATTGTAAGTTTGCTGGATAAACCCATTAGTTATGATACAGGCCCAACTTGTTAAGTTATTTATGTTAATGGGCTATGATCCTCATATTAGAATCCTTAGGCTAGGCCTGTTTGGGCCACTCCAATGATCCATTAAAAAAATTCTTGTAGTATGGTAATATCCAATCTTTAAAACTACTTATTTTTATTATTAATTCATTTATTTATGAATTTTATAAGTTTTTTTTTTAGAATATTTTCTATAGGTTGATGGCACAAAAAAAAAAAAAATTGGATTTCATGTACCATTTTTATATAACATCTCAAATGCCATAAATGACACAAAAGAGTGAGGGGAAAATTATATCTGAAAAATATAAATTCCAAAATAATAGTTGGATTTTCTTATTCCTTTTACAAATCTATTATATAACTAATGGTACTAAGAGATGATATATGAAATGTTGTAAGTAGTGATTGGCTCATGTGGCAATCAAATAAAAAGACTTTATGCCATATATTTATCTCAGCACAAACAAGAAGTCTTACCCTGTATAAACTGTCAAGATTTTCCAAACAAAAAAGAATTTACTAGAAGCTAAATAATTACTCAAAATGTACACAAACTAAAAGGCAATTACATCATTACCCCCCCCCCCCCCCCCCCCCCTCTCTCTCTCTCTCTCTCTCTCATGCATGCTGCAATGGTACTTGATGTGTTGTAGCATTCTTCATCCCCTCTTTCTTGATTACAGGCTGCTTTTGTCTTTTCCTCTTCTCTCTCTCATGCTCCATCTCCCACACTTTCTTCACATCCTGTTTAACTTAATCATACATGAGTGATTGGATGATCAAGAAATGTATCAAAGTTTATTACATGATTAGTACCTCTGAGTACTGATGATCTCTTGGACACAAGTGAGTAGCTGCTGAGTTCTGTCTGGATAAACATCTCCTAATTATCTTAACTCTGTTCTTGGGTGGTCTTGGAACATTCTTTGGGATGATTTGGACAACCCCATTGGATCCACAGCTCTCCTCCATTGCTACATGATCCAGCATTCTCTTCCTCACCACTACTACTCTCTTTTGTCCTCTGCTGTCTTCTGGTTGACGGGCTGCCATCCATCGTTCGAGCCAGCTCCACCCTGTGCTCGTCTCGTTCGCAGTACAATTCTTCTTCGAAGAGATCCTTAACTGATCATAGATTTGAGAAAGTAAGCTCATTGTGTTGTGTTGTGTTGTGTTTTTTGATCATGTGGTTTACCTGTTGGGAGAAGGCGTATGCGAGAGCTCGCTCTCGTCTCGTTGCTGCTTCGACTCTGTTCTGCATCCTCATCTTTGATATCACACTGCTCACTGTGCTGTCATCCCAATCTTCCTGATCATGTTATGACAGATGTTGTAATAATTGGAGTTGGCTAGGTATAGGTGCATTTCTCTTCTCTGTCTTGTTTTGATGTTGGGCTAGATCATTGTACCTGGATTTTTAGGACTTGAGCTCGATTTCTACGTTGTAATTTTCGCGGAATGTTGAAGCTGTCGAAAACATCGGAGGAGTTCCCAGTTTGAGCTTCAACAGATGTGCCTATAGACTCCCTACTTGGAGTAGTAGCTGCATGTGTGTTTTCTTGCTTCTCTTCCCCTGCCTCCTGCTCTGCTCGTGCTCGTGCTCGTCTAGCCTGATTGACTTCCGGACAGAATTAGTACGACGGTTGTAAGAGAGTCGAAAGATCAACTGAACAGCTGACTAAGTACTGTCATTCATCTAATACATGTAACAGAAGATGCTGCGTTTACCTGAAAGCTTCTAAAAGCTGATTGGATGGTCAATGCAGCATCTTCTCGAAGGAAGTGCTCGTAGGATGAGTTTAATTTCAATTTCTCCTTCCCGTCTTTGCCCGTGGAGAGGGGCTGAGTGACGGTAGCCTCGGAGCTCCTCACGGATGCTGTATCCTCTGCATAAATCGAAGCGAAGTTACTTGTGTCGGTAGCCCTATTGCTCGTAAACGATGCTTCGTTAACCGAACGTTGTCCGAACGAAGTGGAGTCATCCGCAGCAAGAACAGAGTTATGCTCATCACCACATAAGTATGATCTAACAGAGCTTTTCCATTTTCTCTTCTCTACCACTGCATTATTGCTACTTCCCTAAATGAATCCAAAACATGATCAAGTACTTATTATTATTATTGTAAGAATAAACATGTGTATACTTACAAGGGACTTGCTTTTCAAGAAAACACTTCTAACAATCTCTCCAGTTATGCCCATCTCAGCCAAACAAATCCCAAGAAAGCCTTTGTTTTTTCCAACACACAAGAAATCTTTCTGAGTATAGGAAAAAGAAGGAAAGCTGTTTGAGCTATGAAATAGTACTACTCCACCACCCTTTTATGAATCATGCAACTTTAATTTGGTTAAAGTAGAGAATAGCATGCAGTATTTGGTAAATAATTAATGAGTTCATTAGGCTCTCATTTGTTGAAATTATGTGGTTAAATGATGTTACAAGTGGTTAAAATTATTACTTTAGCTCATGGATAAGCTGGATTTGGCTTAAAAAGGCAGTGTTACATGTGATGAACTTTTGGAGCTGGAATTTGGAGGGTGGGGAAGGGGTGGGGGGTGGGGGGTTGAGGGATCTATAATTTAGTTTCTTTATACATCACTTTATTCACATGGCTTGCAGTATAATATGTCTGCCAAAGTTTGCTTGCAAGTGGGGCTATTCCAAGTACTTTTCTTTGAGAGACAAATGCTTTTCTTCCCAATTCACCCATTCTTTGATGCATAATCTCTATTTTCTTTGATCATAACTAATTTTCAGATTGTCACACACTCAATCGAGTAGTTCGAGAAGCTTCATTTATGAAGGTTCGAACTTGATCGAGTTCATTTTATCAAATAATTAGGGGTCGAGATTCGAGCTCAACCCCTATTCTATTTGATGAGGGGTCGAGGTTCGAGCGCATCCCCTATTCTAAACATCTTTGAGTCGAATTTGAATTGAACCCCTGTTAGAGTAGCAACACTAATAAATAGAGTCATTAAGTACACCATTTAGTAACTTATACAAGAAAGAAGACAAATATTAAAAAAAAAATCCTAAATTAATAACATAAAATAACATAAATCAAAGATTAAATATATAATTAATTTTATATGCTATTGCGGATTGGCCATCTTACCATACTCTATGAGATCAAAAGCCTACGGGTAAAGCAGCTCATTCTCTTTTACAGGTGAGATGTCTGTTTCCTAAATAATGCATATGCAAACAAATTATTTAAATTTTAAATTTAATTCCTCACCAAATTGCTAGACATTTAATTTAATAATTATAATGAAATTTGAGCCATTGGATGGAATTAAATTGTCGTTATAAAGTGAAGATATTTCAAGTTTATCAATGGACCACACGACTTGGACACTAATTATTGAAATATTGGACTTAGAATGAGCCCCTAAATAAATCTATAAAAAAAATGAGTACCCTATTATTATTATTATTATTATTATTATTATTATTATTATTATTATTATTATTATTATTATTATTATTATTATTATTATTATTATTATTATTATTATTATTATTATTATTATTATTATTATTATTATTATTATTATTATTATTATTATTATTATTATTATTTTCTAGTAATACCATCCATCGAGGCTAATACTTGCATGTTTCGAGGATACCGAGTCTTTAAATTTCATATTTTTTTAAAGTTGTATCTTTAAGTATTAAATGTTATACTATTTCATATAAGAATTTGTATCCTTTATTTTTTGAATTTTTTAATCAAAATATTTATTATCCATATTTCAACTGATCTTTTCAATAAAAAAATTATACACTTATTAATGAAAGTGTATACTCTTTAGAACAAAATGTTATGTTCTTGCACACCTTATACAACCCGACACGAGAGACCAACTCCCAGATAAGAACGCATAATTTCGTGTGCGATGAATTTATAATTATGGCAACTGGATAAAAAATAATTATACCAAAAAAATTGGAAGTTGGTACATAGTATTTTATGAATTAATGAAAACGAGAAAGTTGGAAAAAATTGGATGCAACACAAGGATTCACTCGCCACTCGCCATTCTAAAATCCACAGTAAAACTAAGAGGGTGTCGGTACCAATGTGGAGAAAAATTATAAAAATCTGTTAAATTCTCGTATGCTGCCGAAGATTGTCACACTTCAGTCACATGATCATAACAATTTGTAGGAATATATTTTCGATACCTCTGTAATTTTTTTTTTGGAAATTAGACTCTTAGAGCTTTTCAACAGCATAAAATATACGCCGTAATTCCCTCCTAATCGAAACAAAAAAATTATTGTAGTTGACTGGCTGTTGCTGCTGAGTTCAAAATCAGTAAGGATGAGTTTAAAAGTCTACAATGACGGACAACTCTACAATGTTACAAATTTCAACTCTTTTGTAATAACTCATGCGTCAATACATGTAAATACACACACGTTATGCCAAATGTTAGAACTCAAAATAAGCTGCCCCTGGCCCTATCCTAAAGTTACTACTCCCTCCGGCTCAAATTATTTTTTTCGGTTTCATATTAAATTTTATTATCCAAAAAAGAAAAAATCACATTAATCTACAATCCTAAAAATATATCTTAATAACAAATTTATCACTCATACCTAACACACATAACTTACTTTATAATTTATTTATACTTAAAAATACTACACTACAATTCAAAAATAAAATTAATTAAAAAATAATTTTTCTTAAATTCTATTTATACGGTAATGGTAAAGAATAACTTGGGATGGAGGGAGTATTGAATTTCCTTCCCCCGCACCACCCCACTCAAACTACTTTTTTTTTTTTTTCATTACCTATTTTTTGTGCTATTTTCGTTAATCTTTCGGCATATCTATATTGGGCTTTTGACAATATACATATTGGTCCAATATTCTTAAAAGCCCAAGCCCATAAATGTATGGGTGGTTAATATATGGACCCCAATAATATAAGGAACAAAGAAATGAGAGTTACCAATATATCTCTTTGACATCCCATTAGAAATTGGCATGATAAGTTTTGTAATTAATAAACTACTACTACAAGTTTGATAGTTTGAATTTTAGTATATTTGATTGGTATAAAATTATGATGGGTATGATTTAATAAATGGTTTCATGTTGAGTATCTTTTAAAAATCCATGCTCCACCATATAAACTCCTAATTGTAAATATCATGAAATAATTAAAATATCATTGAAATTATTATTGATTAATTATTTAACGTAAAAATAAACACAGGCCTTGTCGCCTTGAGTTCTTATGCATTCAACTTTAAAGTAATAGGAGTAATAATTAGTACTCTTCTAAGTAAAAATGGATACTAAAAAAATTGTAACAACAACCTGCTTAATAGGTTACTTGTGACACATGATTATGTTAACCATTTTTATAAAATCATGCTTACTTAAAAATCATATTTTAATGCATAATTTATTATATTTTAATAAATTATATCTTAACCATTTAATATTAACATATTTTACCTAAGGATTAATTGCATATAAAACATCAAACTTTACTTGTATTGCATTGCGAAACGCACCCACGGTCAGGGGAGACCTGCCTGACTGCCTACGTGGCATTTTAACACCATCCACGTCATACAATACGACGTCGTTTTGTTAAGTCATTTCTCCTCCACGTTTCAATCCCTAATTCTTTTCTTCTCCGTTCTATTGAAGCAGCCGTGAATCGATCTGAGGAGTAAAGAAAATGATGAAATAGCAGTCGACAACTAAATCCCAAAAGTGAATGATACTTTGACAACCAGACATGTTTTCTAGCAATTCTTCCAACATCAGTCGAAATAAGCCAGGAAACTCAAGTCAAACAATATTACAACCCAAACTTATTAATTGAATACCTCAAATAAAAAATTACAATGAAATCTGGCAATGAAAATCAAGTTTACAGGTAACAAACATCCGCATTGCGAAGGCGATCAGCAATCTTCTCAGAACCATCGCCGCGACTAGAATTCAACCTCGAACCTCCACCGCTGTCTTCAAAGATGCTAAGTTCGACTGACAGCACCACAGAACATCGGAAGCGACGTCAGCGGCAAGCACGAAGCCACCTTGGAATTAATGGTATTCGAGAGGCTTATGCCGCAGGGGACCCCTTCGGAGCCACTCCTTCTACTAGGAATCGAAATCCAGACACGAATTACACGAGCAAACTCAGTGATTATACAATAATAGACTTCGAATTCTGGGGAAATTAAAGTTAGCCCTAGAGAGAGAAACGGAGAGTAGGAGAGAAAATGCAAATTGCGGCGAAAATGCATAAAAACGTAGATTGTGATCTTTAATTCATCGTTTTCTTCATCTATCGATCGCTTCAACAGGAGAGATGGAGAAGAGATGACTTGGGCAGAAAGAGTTTTCAATTTTGACTTCAGATCTAATTTCTCTTAACAAACGACGTCGTATTGTATGATGTGGACTAGTGATTTGGAATTAAAATGCCACGTAAGCAGTCGAAAAGTCTCCCCTACCCATGATTGTGTTTCGCAACCAACCTTAAAAATTGTGGTTTTTTTGCTAATTATCAAAAATTGGGATTTATTTGTCATAGTAAAGTTCATGTTTTATATGTAATTAACCCTTTACCTAATGATTACTCCCTACTTTAATAATTATGACTCATTTCACCATTCATACCACAATAGAGTGCTTTAAAAATATTTCCATGCCACCGTAATCTTTTGCCTAAATTTGATGAAATTCTTCTACTTCATTAAAAAGTTAAAAATGAAAAAAAAAAAAGATCTCTTGATTCATTTTAGTTAATAAAATTATTATTAATATTTAGGACACACAAGTTTTATGCAATTAAAGAATAAAAAATGAAATGGTGGGCCACTATATGTGTAACAAAAATAATAAATTGAAAAATTAAATTGAGATGTACTCCCTCCGTCCCAATAAGTATTTCACGTATTGGTGTGCGTGAAGTTTAAGAAAATTTTGTATTTTTATATATAAAGTAAGAAAGAGAATATATATTTTAGTTGATTTAATGAAAAATGTGTGAAAAGTTATGAAAAAGGTGTGTAAAGTTGTTGGGAGATGTGAAAAAATAAGTATTATATTGAGATGTGTGTAAAAAATGTGTATTACTGTAATGTATTTTTACCAAATTTAGTAAAAGTAAGGTGTGAAATACTTTGAGGGACAGATAAAAATAAAAAATGTGAAATACTTTGGGGGACGGATGAAGTACTCAGTACTACATCATAATAATAAATTATACTAAATTATTACAGCTAAATAAAAATTCATTCTTTAGAACAAAAAAGATCAAGAAAAGTATCATCACAGTTCCAAGGCATACCGATCAAACTCGGTATAGTTGCAGTGAGGGATGATTCATGGGAGTGTTCATTTTCTTGCGAAAGCCATGAATTCACGATAAATCGAGAGGAGATAGAACTATGAGGAACAGCAGCAGCAACAGTAGCGAGGATTCAAACAAAGAAGCTTCTTCCTCCCCTTCGAATCTTGATTCTAGATTCAATCAAACTCTTAGAAATGTTCAGGGGTACGTATCTATGCATGTTAATTTTCATTTATAGATCTACTAATGATAATTCGAAGATTCCCCGTATTGAATTCCCCAATTTATTGTTTATTTTGAGTACCATTTCTCATAATTGTTACTGGAATTTGTTCTATGTTTGGCCTGATTGGAGGACCCATCTGAGACTTTGTGAAGAATATTAAAATGTCGTCTTGTAATTTTAAGTTCTTGATTTAAAAATTGTGATATGTGTAAGCGCATCTTTTGATAATTTGTGAGATCGTGGAACTAAATTGATGCTTCAAAGTTGAATAGATTTGAGCAATTGGATACATTTATTTCTCTTAGGATTTCTTGGTAGATCAAATTTATTTCTACTTAGCTCTGTTTTGCCTCTGTAAACTATCTGAAGTTTGCCAATTGTTGAGGGGTGATATTTCTTGGCTATCTGTTATTCTGTTTTGTTCTGATGTTATAAATGGATAGTTTCTTGTTATTATTGTGGATTTTGGAGCTGTTGATAAGGAAATGGATTGAAGCTTTTGATTGTTGGGCTTTGAAAGTCCATATCAGTTTTATTAGTCTGTTATTGTCCTCGTCTTGTTAGTGGCATTGCATTTACTTCTATACACTTTCCTCGATTGATTGAAATTATTTGGTCTATAAGTTTGATCTGTGCCTGATTCATCCCACTGTTGGTTTCTTTTAGTTTTTAGTTCTTATTTTGGCTAATTAAAGAAGATTCCTCTTATTGATATACTTCAGTTAAAGTTTACTCACTTTTCTATGGTTCTGTTACCTATTATTCATATGCACTTTTACTCTCGCTTATCAGTTTGTGGCATTGTTAATCTTCATGCGTTTTGGATAAATATTTTGTTTTGGAAGCTCAACCCCTAGATTGATAGTGGGGGAGAAAAAGATGTAAATTATAATTTGGACTCCAAATTGGTTTGTTATGTGTAGGAGTTACTCTGATGAGTGGGCGACATTATCATGCTGTGTCATTTTTATCTTTTATTGTGGAATAGGGTGTTAAAGGAACTGTTATCTCTCGGGTTATGCCACATTCTTTCTACGTTTTTGGTCAAGCCTTGGAGGCTTTAGAATGAATGTCAAAGTTTTACTAGAAGTGATAGCACCTGAGTTATGTTGGTCTATTTGGTAGAAAGGAATAGGAGAATCTTTGAGGACATCAAGGAATATTTAGAAGAAGTGTTGGTGGGTTTCCAAACCTTAAAAGTTCCAAGGACGCTTCAGTGTTGATAATATAGACCAGAAAAGTGTTCGAATGAATTGATAGCACTCTAAAGAATTTCTTATCCTTTTGTACCTAGCTTATCTAAAATTTATACAGTTATTCTTTCTCTTAAAAAAGGTTATCGTTTTTAACACTGACTTGCTTTGCTGCACCAATAGCTGCTCTCTTTTGCTGGTGATATTATAATCTGGTGTCAGGAGATTTTACTTAGTTTGTCTTCTACTCTTCTCTCACAAATCTAGTACTTAATATGTTTTCTTGTGCATAGATTGCTAAAGGGCCGGAGTTTCCCTGGTAAGATATTGATAACACGAAGATCAGACCCTCTGGATCCATCAGTTTTGTATTCTCCGAACATTGACAGGAGATCTTCAGATAGTGATTTAGACCGCAATGGTGAGCAAGTGGATAGAACAACTGAGGTATCTGTTTCTTACTCTGATTACTCAATAATTAATTAAATCCTTTTACTTATAAAGTTATAATTCATATTCTTCACACATTTAGGATGAGCTTCAAAACAGAAGCAGCTCAAATGCTAGTTCATCTATTAACCAAACAAAATCTCTGCCTTCGGGTATTCAAACTGCACCAAAAGAGATCCTAAAATCCAATGTGGGAGCAAGAGCTACGGATTCTGCTAGGCTAATGAAGTTCACAAAAGAATTATCAGGACCTTCGGTAGTTTTAGGTTTGTACTTTTCTTCATTCTCAATCCAATGAAGCTCTTCGGAGATGGTATTATTTGAAGCTTATTTGCATGCCCTCTTCAAACTTTAAGAAAAAGAACAAGTGGATTTGATTTTCACTTCTTCATCAAATACTTTTCTCATCTCTATCTTGTAACAAATGACATAATATAATTTTTTTTAAAATTAAAAAGCCCACATGCAACTGACACTGAGCTTGCATTTTTTCCATGTTTTGAAAATTAATATGAAAATATTTTCAGTATATTGAACTTTTAAATACGCCACACAAACACATTAATCTCAAATGAATTCTGAGGGGATTTTTTCCATACCATACATGGTATGTTTGATAAAATCCCCCCTAAATGTGAAAGCCACATGGTGTGCCTGGACATTTTCAAAATGAGGCCACATTTGAGAAATAAGTGTAACTATGGTTTTAATTTTAACTTCTTTGTGTGGTTCTGACAATCAAACCTCTATATAATATATCTTTTTTGAAATCCATCTGTGGGAATTGTTCATCCTCTTTTTGATGTAACACATAATTTTTTTATTATTATTTTTCTTTCATATATTTCCTCTCTTCTTATTTTTTCCTTTTTACTGGTGCCGTACAGAGAAGTTGCGTGAATTAGCATGGAGTGGTGTGCCTCCATATTTGCGCCCAACTGTATGGAGGCTTCTCTTGGTATGGTCATTTCCTTGTAGAATGCAGTAATTTCAATTAATTTTCTTTGAAGGATTTTCTGGCCAAAGTATTTGGAATATGAGTTTGTTGTGGAGTCAACTTGTTTCTTTGTAAACTGTCATCTTCTTCCCTTGGTAAAAAGTATGAAGAGTTGGGGAAAGTGAGACTCCCTCTACTTCCATTGACTTGAATGGATTTACTGAAAAGATCAGACAAAATTTCTCGCATTCTTTGAATGATGACTGTATGAAGTATAAAGAGATAAAGAGAAGCCTTCGTATTCTTTCAAATTTTCATTACTGGGATTCGTATCTGAACAGGGATATAAATTATTCAAAGGCTCCAATTATTAAAAAAAAAAATAAATTATTCATTCCTTGTTTCTCGAAGTCTATCTGACATCCTCAAGTAAAATTGTCAAGTTATTTAATATCTTTACAGGATAAATACATCTTTAATTACTCTTGGTACTATTTTATCTACTGATAATTCAGATTTAAGTATAGATGATGAGCAATTTATCTGAAATGTTGTCATCAATCTGGAGATCAATGAATTTAAATTAATTTCTTTGAAGGATTTTTTGCATGATTCAATTTAACGTTGTATGATTTCAGAGAGACATACATTTAAGTCTCAAGTTCATCAGTAGCTAATTAAAGGACTACTATTATCTATATTATCTGCATAAAGAAGCTGAAATGGAGTAGTTGTCTCCAGTGTTTAATATACAAAGAATTTCTAAAATTAATTGGGTCAATTGTATGTACTTGTATTATCATCTTCATCTTACTTCTCTTATTAGTGTAAATAGTTGGGATTTTTTTGAAGGTAGAAAATTAGTGAACTCCAATGGAAGGATCATGTATATTTTATTTCTAGCTATAATTTGTCTACCTTTTTATTTTATCTAGGAACTGTTGCATCAACAAATTTAATTGTTGGATACAGCTTATTCATATTTCAAAAAATATGGGGATTCTGTCGAGTTTGAGAATTCTTCCATTCAGCAATGTTCGTTTGAACTTTAAATATGAACTGACAACAGGGATATGCACCCTCTAATTCAGATAGAAGGGAGGGGATACTGAGAAGAAAGCGCCTGGAGTATCTTGATCATGTTTCCCAATATTATGATATACCTGATACGGAGCGCACAGATGAAGAGATTAACATGCTTCGTCAGGTGATTCTCCTTGCTCTGTTGTTACTTGTAATTCACATGTCCTTCACTGCATCATACCTACTGAATAATGGATTCTTGTGAAATTGTTAGATTGCTGTTGATTGTCCCAGAACTGTCCCTGACATGACTTTCTTTCAAGAAGTAGAAGTTCAGAAGTCATTGGAGCGAATACTTTATACTTGGTTGGTTGCTCTTTCTTGCACTTATTTTTAAGGTTTAGTACTTTGTTTGTGCTCATGCATTCACTATTAGACTTCTAATTGAGTGAGCACAATTCATTTTACACGTTTTCTTCTTATTCTGGAACTATGGCTTTTTTGGTCTAATTCTAGTCATTCGAGTTGATACTTTATAGTTGGTCGTCTTCTCCTTTCTTGTTTTGTACTTTGGTGGTGCTCCTATACTCTCTTTTTTGGGCATTTCACAATTTGTCTTTTAAAGTGAATACTATATATTTTACGCATTTCTGTTTTTAATTTGGAACTATTGCTTTCTTGGACTAGAAATTCATATGCATATTTCTCAAAATATAATAATATTTAAATATGCCTGGATGTATCAATTGCAAACACATGACTGACCTGAGTAAATTTTTTTCTCGTACCTATTTCGCAAATGCACATGGGGACATGCGTTGTAGATGTGGCAGTGAGGAGAAAACTACTAAGCTGGTTGAGTTGGGCATTTCTCTATAGTTAGACTGGCCATATTCTTCAAGCTGCAATATTTATATTACCATCTAATTTGTTCTGGAATCTTAGAATCTTTGAACTGAGAACAATATGCCCCCTGGAAAACTGTTGAAGCCATTATTGTGTCATTATAACTGGAAAATGTATTTGTTAAAAGTAAATCTAGGCTCTATAGGCATTTTTATTTGACAGATGTATAAGGTGATATAGGTTTTTTGATAGTGGTGTACGTCCATGTTATCAATCTTTGTGGTACTAATACTGTTCTTTTCCCATTCAAGGGCCATACGACATCCAGCAAGTGGTTATGTGCAAGGA
This sequence comes from Pogostemon cablin, assembly GCA_023678885.1. Lineage (NCBI taxonomy): Eukaryota > Viridiplantae > Streptophyta > Magnoliopsida > Lamiales > Lamiaceae > Pogostemon > Pogostemon cablin. The sequence continues at coordinate 4,347,220 of CM042988.1, read as the reverse complement.
ATAAATGATCTAGCGACGCCCTTTTTAGTTGTTTTCTTGTCAGAATACTTGGAGGGTAGTATTGAATCTTGGTCGATGGCTGATCTTTCTCGTGAAAACATATCAAATGTAGAAGCTGACAGTTATTGGTGTCTATCAAAGTTGCTTGACGGTATGCAAGACCATTACACTTTTGCCCAGCCCGGAATTCAGCGACTTGTGTTTAAGCTAAAGGAATTGGTTAGAAGAATCGATGGTATGACCTTAATAAATTGCATTGCGTTCTCTTGAAATGACATTTTAATTGTTTCTTATCCATTATTGCTTTCTTTCGACTTTCATTATTGATTTCCTGATTGACTTGTTTATTTTCTTGATTTAGAACCTGTCTCAAAGCACATAGAGGATCAGGGGCTTGAATTTCTCCAATTTGCTTTCCGCTGGTTCAATTGCCTTCTCATACGTGAGGTTCGGATGCCTGCATCCACTTACTTTACATGTTATCTTGAAAATATAGTATTAAGGTTTACCTTATCCAGCCATAAACCTTGTTAGGAAAAACGTACTAATGACGAGATGTTGTGTAGATTCCCTTCCAACTTGTTACGCGTTTGTGGGACACATATCTTGCCGAAGGGGATGCATTGCCAGATTTTCTTGTCTACATATTTGCCAGCTTTCTGCTGACAGTAAGAACCTCTGCTCTGCTCTGCATGTGATTTGTTTTCCTTTTGATGATCTTCTCCACCGAGACATATGATTATTCATCATCTGTACAAAACACCATTAGCAATAGGATTGAATTACATATACACTGGTTTTTTGTTTGTGTGCTTGTAGTGGTCAGATAAGCTACAGAAGCTGGAGTTTCAGGACATGGTGATGTTTCTTCAGCACCTTCCTACGCAGAACTGGAGCCACGTCGAGCTAGAGATGGTGCTTTCCCGTGCGTATATGTGGCACACCATGTTCAATAACTCCCCCAGTCATTTAGCTGGCTGAAAATCGAACTACATCGCTTTTTTTTTTTTTAACCTTACAGCTTAATGATTTTTCTTGTGTCCTTTATAACCTTTGATATGTTTCCATCTTTTGTTGGTGAGTTTTGACTCGATTTTGTTGTTGAAATTAATTTTCCTGACCAATTGTATCGTTTCCTCTTACTGGTACCCATGTGATTATAATCTGCATAATAGTAGCAAGATCCACTTGTAATGATGGCCAGTGGTTTTTATTCTTTATCCACAGTATGAAACAACACCATGTGGAAATCAAATTTGTTCATTTCTTTCTTTATTCAAATTGAACTGATCATCATTCATAACCGTACTTTTTTATTGGATGAATACAATTTTATATGTTTGAAACTTATCTAACCAAATTGAAACTCAATTTGAAATAGAAGTGAACATTTTACACCTATGTACAAATGAAACATAAATAAGGCAAAACTCAGGCACATTTGATTGATCCTCTTAGTCTTGTAAACTCCTACAGACGAGTTTGATGAACTGATTTGCACATTGCATCATGATTCAAGTTTCATCCGAACTTCTTCCCACCAACTAGCTACAAAGGCGAATCAGGGTTCGTTTAGACGACGATAAGCTTTTTACGCTTTGGCTGCAAGAAGGCAAATAACTCATATGAGGCAATGTGAAAGTAATCTGATTCTGGTATTGCGGCTAAGTTTCCGACTAGATAAATAAAGTAGGAAAAAACATTTCCTATGTTCTGATTTTGAAAAGCACAACAAATTTCTGTATGCTCAAGTCAAGTAAGTGTATCTTGTCAACCCTCCTTAAATTTCTAAAACTCATATGCATAAAGATGCCAAAAATTATGAAATAGTATCAAACTATGTCATGACATTTCTCCTCTAAAGGCGGTAATGCATCTTATTTTTGTATTTGGGAAAAAATTATGAAAGAAATATGTTAACAAAAGATGTTACTGAAGGTTATGAATACTCACGTGTCCTTCCAACTTCTTCAAGAAATTTGTCAGGGTAATCAAAATAATCAGCACATTGTTTCTTTACTGTTTCTGCAAGATCTTCCTCACCCGCCTTCTCAAGGTTTCTGATTAAAATGGTTAGGGTTAACTTATCAGGGACTAAACCTGAGGCCTTCATCACTTCATATGTTTCCATTGCTCTCTTCACCATTCCAACATTGAAATATGCCCCAATCAGCTCAGTATAAGTCCTCGTATCAGGATCCAGGCCTTCACCCCTCGAGTCTACGAGGAGTGGTTCGGCCATTTCAATCAATTTGTACTTCCCTAACAACTTTATCATGTCGTTAAACAGAGAGATCTGGTTGATACCACACCTCTTTCCTCACAAAGCTAAACACCTGAAACCTCGTGATTTTCGGATATAATAAATATCAATAAACTAAATCAGAAATGGTGAGCAGATAGAACACAAATGATAAGAAAGCAAATTGTTTAACATGGTATAGGGAAAAAGAGCAAATTGAAGAGCAACTTAACTCAGGCGCAGTATACTGATGGTAATCATTAGCTCGTAAAATCAGTTTATGGGTAAGACAGGGGAATTGAAAGTCGTATGAAACTAAACAAACAGAACTAAGACTAGAGATTCAAAAGCCACTCGATCTAGATCGCCTAGTTTTAGCTCGAATTCGACTCTTAACAAGATGCAGAAATTGTTTTCATACCTCCACAATGCCCTTGACATAAAAGATGATATTAGGGGAACCCAAATGGATAGAAATCCACTGGCAATTTCACTCAAATTCAAAAAGATGTCTTTCAGGGCAGCCAGAAAAGAGAGGCATGGAATCACAAGGTTGAAGTAACATATTGGCCCAATAATCTTGTAAATAAATAAAACAAAGGGATTGCACCATCAACTGCCCTAAATAGAAATTATACACACTCAATATCAACACATGCCCAAATACAGATATGAATTCGAGAACAGTAATCTCCAGAGCATAAAAATTTAATTAATCACACATACCTTGAGGGCTAAATCCAATTGGTTCTGCCTCTGCAACTCAGCCAAAGCATCCATTAAATCAGCCTTCAAAAGCCTGGTGAGCTTACTGGTGAACACTTGCTCCAATTTGGCAGGAGAATTCTGCGCCAATTTCAAGGATTGAACAGCTTGAATAGCCTCCGCCGAGAGTACTCGGCTCCTCCACATAGGTTTTCTTGGCCCGTTTCTTAAACCGCAATTGATCCTAATTAGCGAGTGTGGTGTGTAAACTCGAGGTCTCTGATGAACGCCCATTAAGCAAAAATCCATTCTGAAGCTGCCCATTTCACCCACTATAATTCTAACATGTCCGTTGCAGAGATTGAATTTGAATGAACCCTCGCTGAAATCAATATCGGAAATTTTGCGGATTACGAATGAATTGCTCGTTAAATTTGATGAACTAGGGCTCACAATCACACCTCTTTGCTCTGTTATTTCAAAAGGGTTAATTAAAGCTTGAAACGCAAACGAGAGGCTAAGGTTAAAAACTGAAATCGTGCTATTCTAAGAAACTTCGCAGTGAGACCTCCAGCGATACCTTAATTTGCTAGAGGTGTGCCGCTCGTTGCTAAAAATCCGCCGCCTTTCGCAGATTTGCAGCAAACCATCGTCGCCTCACCATCAACGCCGTCGACGAAAATCCAGCCTCGTTGCCAAGAATAGGAGGTTCTGCGCCGACGCGAGGAAGAGCCTCCATGTGAGGCTATAGCAGATTCAGTGATTCCTCGCCTCATGAGTCAAATACCGGAGTACGACGGTCGATTAGCAAGTGGAGTAGCCGGAATCGAAGAGCGAGCAGGGGTTCGCTGGGAAATTGCTGAGGCAATTAGGGCTTCCCACTTAAAAATCACCGCACATCTGATGAATTACCACATACCAGTGTGCTATATCTGATGACTTGGCTAGCGGCGCTTTTTCTCCTAGAGAAGAAGTCGCGAACCTGGCTGCGAGGCAACAGATCTTATCGGTGGCGTTAGGGGACCAGATCCGGGTCACGGTGACGTTCGATGGGTAGCGAACGACAGCGACAGCGTTGCGATTTTCGGTGGGGAAGTGGCTGCGCGCCTTCACTTTTCCAAGGAGGCTATGGAGTGAGCTTTGGAGAGAGGGGGCTGGTGGGGAAAAATTGCAGATTTGACTTTGATTGCGTTAGATAGGAGTCATTCACAGGTGGAGGGTGATGTGCCTTTACACGAGGATAGTGCCATGACACATGGGCAGCCCTCCAGCTGCCGGTGGCTTGATTTGAAAAACGAGCTAAATGTTAGATACTTTTTGTAAATATTCAAAAATCTGGACTAATTCGTAATTGACAAAAAAGTTGAAACTTTTTATGTAATTAACCTTTTTTAAAATAGTAGAAGTTTGAAAAATAAATAAACTTAATAGATTATCTTATCTTAATATATTAAAAGTTGCATGTTAATGAGAAACTTTTTTTTTCTAAACTATCCCTACCATATTTCATAATTTACATTTTTCAACCTTATTAAATTTAATAAATTAATATTATCAATTTAATTAATTTGAATTTAATTATGAGTCTTTTGAAATTCTCACATCACTCCAACTTCTTAATTAATTTGAATTTAATTTTGATTAGGCTTTTGAAATTTATACATCACTCCAATATCTACATGTGCATCACATATAAATTAAGAAAAGAGCAATGCAAGAAATTTGGCACTAAATTTTGACTTTTCTGACGTTTCTTTTTTTTTTTCAGAAAAAAAAACTATGGGTGAAGATGGAAGCAGCAAGAGGTTCAAACATTCCACGACATTGAATTTGACATTACACGAAGCCAAAACAATTTATGTTTCTAACATTTTCATCACGTCTTACACTTTGATAAGTGCTAATCCCATTATCACACTTTTCATTTATTTTTTTTTTATCATGTTTTGCATGGGGGCTTGACACAATGGCTATGTCACACTCAAATGTCACCTGTTTTTTCACGGGAAGGAATAATGCCTCCTACACTTTCTCTAGAGCCAAGAGTAAGACTTATCAGTATCTTTTTCATGTTAGTGTTTCCTTTAAAAGTGATAGATAAGTGAAAACTTATAGCCTGGTTTAACGTAGCTCTTTGGCATATCGTTAAGAAGTTAACAGGAAAACATACGAAAGCCTTTTTAGAATTCCTTAGATTTGTTAAATTTCAAAGTAAATTCTTTGTCATTCTTTCAGGGTGAGTCAACCTCGGATGAAGACCAAAATTCTTCATGGAACACATCAATTGTTGGGGATGATATGAATTGAATGTAGTTAATTCTGCCGCTGGTAAGATGCATCTTAGGTTTATGTTGTCCACGTCCATCAGCTATATGCTCAAATCAACTAAAAGACCTAAGAGGCAAACTAGGAAAAAAGAAAGGTGGCAAAAGTTAGTTTTATTTGGAATTCCAGGAAAGCTCATGGAAACAAAAGAATTAATCATGTGAGTAACATCGAAATTGCAATTAGGGAACATACTAAAAAAAAAAAAAAAATCATTCCTCACATGCCAGTTGAACTCAACAAATGATGAGATATATTTATTCAAATTGATAAAAAAATAAAATTTCTGTAAACTTTGTTTTATAATGACAACTAATAAGGCTAATAGGTAAACAAAAAACGTAGGAGTATATATATTCTATACACTGTATTTTCTTATGAATAATTTTATGTTACTCTTAAAAAAGAGAGACAGTCATGAAAAACACAAATATATATCTTGATAAGATTAGATCGAAATTTTATAAACAAAAAAATATTACATGTAAAGAAGTTTCGACATGGGGTAATTTTTTTTAAACAAAATAGAGATATTATTATAAATTAATAACACGAAGAACAATGATAGAGAAGGTCATCCACAAAGTTTGAAGACTCGACCCATACATGAGGATTTGAAAAATCACGAAAAACCCTTTCAATTTTGTGTGCTACATTAGTAGCGACACGATTAACACGATAAATTGAAAATGATGGAAAATTAATAAACAACCTACTTAAACTATAAAACTATTCTAAAGTACATGATCCAAATTCGATTCTCATTGGGAACTAATTAGGGAGTGAGTAATAAGAAAATTTGGAGAAAGAGGGAGTATGAGTGCTTCATGAACTAACTACTACTAACATTTATCGATTAAAAAAAATAATTTAACTATTCATTGTTTGGCAGAAAATTAAGACTTTTAAATTTTTAAAAAAAGCACAAAAATCACATTGCAAAATTTGACGTGCTTGCAACGTGCAACGCATTTCTAAAAATCTAGTATTTTTAAAATTACGACTCTCATTTAAGTATAATTTATTTTATCATATTAATTACAAATACAAGTTGATAATTTTTTTTTTATCATTTTTAAAACTCTAGGAGTATTTACTATAAAATTGAAACATTCTCTCATTCCGTCCGAAAAGATATTAGTACTTTGTTTTTTATGTGGATTAAAGAGAATTATTAATTGATATTTAGTAAGTAATTTTATTAATGAATGTGTGACTTCATAATTTAGTTGTAGTTGTGTTGTGTGTGAGTCTAAAACGAGAAATGAAATCTTTGAAACGAACCCAAGCAAAATGAGACCTCGACGGATGGAGAGGGTAAATATTTGTTAAGTCAAACACTCATTCTATAACTCTTCCCCCTTTTTTTTTCTTTATTTTAATCATTTTACTACCTTGCTAAATATTTGTTAAATCAAACACTCATTCTATAACTTTTGAAAAAAGTTGAACTTAAATAAATAAATAAAAGGATATATTGTAATTGTTAAATGATCATCTCATTTAAAAGATTAAATTGATAATTTTTATAAATGGGTGGCGGTGAGATTTGAACTTGGACCTTTACTAGATCTTGACTCTGATACCATGTTAAATGATTATCTTGTTGGGCGTTTTCTTAACACACAATTAATCCTAAAGTATATTGTAATTGTAGCTAGGTAACCAATCAAGTTTATTATCGAACGTAAATAACGGAATATTATTAATTTAATTATAAAGTATGACTAAAGTTGGCTAAAAAGTTTGCGAATTCAATTAGTATTAAACTAATAGACAATTAATCAAAGTAGATCAGATAACAGAAACCTCCTTTGAAAAGAGATTGGGCGAGACGTTGCAGAAAACATTTCCCAAAAATAACCGTACGGATCACAAAGAAATATGTACAAGTTATACACTTGAAAAGATACACAACAAATTATAAAATGGTAAATTGAGTGTGAAGATCCAGCAGTATGAAGAGTGGCCAAGTAACAGTTGAGGTGAGTGTTGTTGATCTTCACAGTCAAGTAAAATGCACACCAAACCAACAATGAAATGATAGATTACATTTTATTAATGTCACGCATAATTTCGTCTAAAATCTTAAGCTGATAGAGCATCCGCGGCGATCCAGGCGAGATCAAGGTTGGAGAACCAGTGGCAGGCCTCTCCTTTTCCCGGTCCGGATTTCAGAATCTGGAATGCCACGTGGCTCTTGGGCCATGCTGATGTGTCAAAGTGACATATCGCCAGCATGGTGTTGACACCGTCATTCTTAGGATCCACGAGCTCCACCTCGTACAAACGGGTAGATGGGAGATTATGGCAGAAGTATGCTGCAAATGGAAGGAATGCCTCATGGCAGGCCACTATTTTGGTGGCAGGATCATACTCCTTCATCTTTCTGATCAATGAAACAGAGCTCGACTCGTGTGTGATCTTGGAAGCCAGTGCCAACACCTTCGTCTCGCCCAACGTAGACTTGGCGAACTCCACTAGCTCTTCCAGGGACATGGGGCAGCTCTTCGTCTCGCCTTGTATTGCGGCTGCATTGCAGACCCAAAGAGTAGCTTGTATCGTCTCTTTAGGCGTATCGGGGAATATGTCTATGGGTTCATAGGTTAGGGGAATCTGCGAGACGAGTTGAGCAGGGAGAAAAGCGCGATTGGGGAGGGATTCTTTCAGGTTTTGGAGATGAACGATGTTGCCCTGTCTCAAGACTGATTGTCTGAAGAAAGAGAATGGATCTTCGTTTCCGTGGGAGTGATTGAGATGAGGTGCAACATTATAAACCCTGTATGTTTTAGAATCTAAGGGGCGTATCGTGTCATATTCGGATTTGCAAGCCAGTTTTGCAAGGGAGCAGAAATTGGCATCTACTTCGAATTTGTTGGCAAGAATGTTGGTGTAATAATCACACTGTTTTTGGGTGAGAGGGGACAGCTTTTGGAGGATGGCATCTGGCATTTCGTTTTGCACATTTTCAGACCAGAATTTGAGCTGGTCGGAAGCAACGCCAGATGATGAAGAAGAGGCTGAACAATGGAGGGTTACCATGAAAAAAAGTACTAATATAGCAAGAAATGAAAGGAAATTATTATGTGATTTTGCCATTGTTATTTTTGAATTACTTGCAAATATTTCTTTATTTAATTTATGCAGCTTTGAGGGTGTGATTCGGACTACTTATACTGCGAGTGCGAGGATGCAAAATAGACTAGTATTTAATTATTTGATATTTTATTTATTTTCTTGATGAAGACAAAGAACCCATAACAACTTGGATAAAAATTAATCTCTGTATGTGTCACTGTCTTTTGAGGGAATAATTTAATCAAATAATCACTTCTTTACCAAAATTAAATCATACTTATAATATATTGTGAATAAAATTAGTACATATCTAACTTTAGTAGTTTGTCTTTATCTCACTACAGTATAAAGTACACTTAAAAAAAGTTAATAATTAAATAATCACCATCACTACGTATTCGTCGTCACCATCACACCATTACCCAATCACCACCACCACCACCACCACCACCACCATCATCATTTTATTCTAAAAATGCTAAATTATATTAAGAAAGTACCTATTCAGTGTACAATACATGAAAGACACGATATTGGATGTCCTGTTATATTTTCGTGTTACATCTCCTGTTACACGTGTTAGATGAGTGACACGTATACGGAGAGGAAAATCTCAACCTTTCCCCTTAGGGTTGATTGTTAGGGTATAAATTAGTTTATCCTACGTGTCAATCATCCAACGATTTGTAACAGAAAATGTAACACAAAATGTAACAGGAGATTCGAACCGGAAAGACACAACAATAAATCATCAAAAACTAGGTCTTTAATGAATGTAATACTAACTTCTGTCTAAAACAACAACCAAATTTTCACTAAAAAATGTTCAATTTTTCTAATTTCATGGGATGAGACTGAATCAATGTTTTTAAAAATTATGAGATGGGAAAAAAAATATTGTTTTGGGATGATAACGAATGTTCTAACTATTTTGAGACTTTTTCGAATAAATAAAAAAGATACGAGATGATTTATATTTTAAACTTTTAGAAAAATTGAACATTTTAAGTAAAAAGAACCATTTTTGTTAGAATTTTAAAGCTATAAAAGTATTTTTGAGAAAATAAATTATTGGGACTATTTTAAATAAAATAAATTTATCTGAGACGATTTTAATTTTAAATCCCAAATAGGATTTCTTTTATACTTAAAATAACATCTTCAGTATTACTAGTTTTACATATAGGTACACATGTGAGGAAAGAAAATGTAACATGCACTTGAATTAGCTAGAGATTACACTTTTTAAAAAAAAAGAAAATTAATTACTCGTCATTCCCTTTCAATTCTCTGCTTATTCCTTTCTGCACTGATCTTCATATTGATAGAAAAGCATTAGAAACATTGAATTATTAAATGCAAATGGCCATTTATTGTTAATTTATCTATTGCTATCAAACAAATAGTTTAGAGGATAACAATGAATTCCACCACAATAAAACAGATTGATAACTAATTAGAAATTAAAGAGAGTGAAATTGTCTCATACAACACTATCAAGAAACACTACAATAACTTATGTTATGTAACACCCAAAAAATATTATTTAATAATTAAATAATGTTATTATAGGTTATACATAATATTTTTATCGGTTTCGCTATTGCCTCTATTACCTAAAATGTATGTAAAATATGCTAACACTTTATATCAATTTTAACATTTTATTATAATACTTTAAAAAATGTTACAAATACTTTTAATGTAACATTTACTTTACCTAATGTAAAGTTATTTTGTTAACATTTTTAAATATAAGGTAATATTAAGTACATTATTTTTTTTAACACACATTAATTATATAATAATTGCATCACTTTTAAGATTACTTGTAACACATTTGTAAACAATTATGCGACACTTAGTGTTAACATTTTAGTCATAGCAATTTATCATCATCCTCGTCGCCGTCATCCTCCTCGTCGTCGTCATCCTCCTCATCGTCCTCATCCTCATTGTCACTTAGTGTTAACATTTTAATCATAGCAATTTATCATCATCGTCGTTGTCGTCTTCCTCCTCGTCGCCGTCATCCTCCTCATCGTCCTCATCCTCATTGTCGTCCTCGTCATCGTTGTCGCTGTCTTCGTTTTCCGTCGTCACCACCACCACCACCACCACCACCATTATTATTCTAAAAATGCTAAATTTATATTAAGAAAGTAACTATTCTGTGTACAATACATGAAAGACACAACAGTACATCATCAAAAACTAGGTCTTTAATGAACCTAATACTAACTTCTGTCTAAAACAAGCAACAGATCATCTATATGCAAGTTGCGTAATTACAATCAGAAAGAAACACAAAATTAGCAGATTGTATAGCTTCAGAAAGAAACACAAAATTAGCAGATTGTATAGCTTCAAATCTTGAACGAGAAAAGCAGAGCACTTAGTAAACTACATTAGACTCAGCAGCATAAACCAGCACAAAGTCATTTGCAAGTGCATCATAATCACAGTTCACAAGGTGGAGACAAGTTTGATTAAAGCCATCACAAAGTTCTTTCTTAAAGTCACCTATTATGCCCAAGTCTGAAGAAGAAAGTATTATCTTGGTGTAATCAGTACTGACCTCTTCACAGGTGCTTATGGGATATTTTTAGTATTGAGTTAAGCTAAACATAAATAAATCCCAATTCTTCAAATGACTAAACCCAACAGATGATTACAGGTATTTAGCACAACATAGATGTGCATTAAGTTGATGATGAGACAATGAATGAGATGCATAGGGCTCAATTATTCCAAACAAAGACAACTGACAAACACTCTAATTATTGAACTAAACAAAAACACTATCTGACAGCAGCCTAGTATATCTGAACAGGGGATATACATTATTCAAAGGCTCCAATTATTAAAAAATAAAAATAATAATTCATTCCTTGTTTCTGGAAGACTATCTGACATCCTCAAGTAAAATTATCAAGTTATTAAATATCTTTACAGGATAAGTACATTTTTAATTACACATAGTACTATTTTATCTACTGATCATAATTCAGATTTATGTTTATCTGAAATATTATCATCAATCTGGAGATCAATGAATTTAAATTAATTTCTTTGAAGGATTTTTTGCATGATTCAATTTAATGTTGTATGATTTCAGAGAGACATACATAATTTGAGTCTCAAGTTCATCAGTAGCTAACTAAAGGATTACTTTTATCTATATTATCTACATAAAGATGCTAAATGAAGTAGTTGCCTCCAGTGTTTGAAGTAGGAAGAATTTCTAAAATTAATTGGGCCAATTGTATGTACTTGTATTATCATCTTGTCTTTCTCTTATTAGTATAAATAGTTGGAATTTTTCCAAGTTTTGATGGTAGAAATTAGTAAACTCCAATGGAGGATCATGTATATTTTATTTCTAGCTATAATTTGGCTACCTTTTTATTTTATCTAGGAACTCTTGCATCAACATTATGAAAATTTAATTGTTGGATACAGGGGCATGTTTCAAGATTTACTTCAAGATTGTTTTTATTGCATTCTCATACGTGAGGTTTGGATGCCTGCAACGACTTACTTTGCACGTTATCTTGAAAATATAGTTTACCTTGTTTGGAAAAACAAACAAATGACTTGAGATGTTGTGTAGATTCCCTTCCAACACGTTACTCGTTTGTGGGACATGTATCTTGCCGAAGGGGATGCATTGCCAGATTTTCTTGTCTACATATTTGCCAGCTTTCTGCTGACAGTAAGAACCTCTGATCTGCTCTGCATGTAGCTTGTTTCCTTTTGATGATCTTGTCCACCGAGACATAGGATTGTTCATCATCCATACAAAAACTATTAGAAATAGGAGTACTTAAATATACACTGGTTTTGTGTTTTTGTGCTTGTAAGATAAGCTACAGAAGCTGGAGTTTCAGGATATGGTGATGTTTCTTCAGCACCTTCCTACGCAATGTGAAGCATATGTAACCAACCAACTCTGAAGAAATCTTCAGACGATGATAAGCTTTTTACGCTTTGGCTGCAAGAAGGCAAATAACTCAAATAAGGCAATGTGAAAGTAATCTGATTCCGTTATTGCACTTAAGTTTCCGACTAGATAAATAAAGTAGGAAAAAATATTTCCTATGTTCTGATGTTGAATTTGTTGTATGCTCAAGTCAAGTAAGTGTATCTTGTCAAGCCTCCTTAAATTTCTAAAACTCATATGCATAAAGATGCCAAAAATTATGAAACAGTATCAAACTATGTCATGGCATTTCCCCTCTAATGGCGGTAATGCATCTTGTTTTTGTATTTGTGAAAGAAATAATGAAAAAAAATATTTTAGCATAAGATGTTGTTACTGAAGGTTATGAATACTCACATGTATCCTTCCAACTTCTTCAAGAAATTTGTCAGGGTAATCAAAATAATCAGCACATTGTTTCTTTATTGTTTCTGCAAGATCTTCCTCGCCCGCCTTCTCAAGGTTTCTGATTAAAATGGTAAGGGTTAACTTATCTGGGACTAAACCTGAGGCCTTCATCAATTCAAATGTTTCCATTGCTCTCTTCACCATTCCAACACTGAAATATGCCCCAATCAGTTCAGTATAGGTCCTCGTATCAGGATCCAAGCCTTCATCCCTCAAGTCTACGAGGAGTTGTTCGGCCATTTCAATCAAATTGTGCTTCCCTAACAACTTTATCATGTCATTAAACAGAGAGAGATCTGGTTGATACCACACCTCTTTCCTCACAAAGTTAAACACCTGAAACCTCGTGATTTTCAGATATAATAAATCCCAATAAACAAAATCAGAATTGGCGAGCAGATAGAATTCAAATGATAGGAAAACATTGTTTAACATGGAAGAGGAAAAAAGGGCAAATTGAAGGAAGAAGATTAGCCTAGCAACTTAACTAGTACAGCATACTGACGGTACTCAGCTCGTAAAATTGGTTCATAGGTAAGACAGAGGTACTGATGTCGTCAGAAACAAAATCAACGGAACTCAGACTAGAGGTTCAATAAAGCCACCCAATCTAGATTAATTTTAGCTCGAATTTTGAATCCAAACAAGATGTACACATTCTTTTCCTACCTCCACGAGGCCCTTAACTTAAAAGATGCTATTAGGGGAACCTAAACTCTGTAAAAAGGTAAGTCTGGAATTAAATCCACTGGCAATTTCATTCAAATTCAAAAAAGATGTCTTTCAGACCAGCCAGAAAACAGGGGCTCAAAATCAAATCACAAGGTCTCATTCTGTTGAAGTAACAATTTGCATATATATTTCTGGATTTAACCAAGGGCAACAGATTGGCCTAAGGTATTGAACTATCTGAACTGCCCTAAATAGAAACTATGCACATTCAATATCAACACATGATCAAACACACGTATGAATTCGAGAAACAATCTCCACCCACGAAATTAAAAATTCAATATACCACATATACCTTGAGGGCTAAATCCAATTGGTTCTGCCTCTGCAACTCAGCCAAAGCATCCATTAAATCAGCCTTCAAAAGCCTGGTGAGCTTACTGCTGAATACCTGCTCCAATTTGGCAGGAGAATTCTGCGCCAATTTCAAGGATTGAACTGCTTGAATAGCCTCCGTCGAGAGTACTCGGCTCCTCCACATGGGTTTTCTTGGCCCGTTTCTTAGACCGCAATTGATCCTAATTAGCGTGTGTGGTGTGTCAACTCGAGGTCTCTGATGAACGCCCATCACATAAAAATCCATTCTGCAGCTGCCCATTTCACTCACTTCAATCCCTATAATTCTAACATGTTCCGTTGCAGAGATTGAATTTGAATGAACCCTCGCTGAAATCAATATCGGAATTTTCGCTGATTATGAATGAATTGCCCATTAAATTTGATGAACTAGGGTTCACGCTCACACCTCTCTTCTCATTTTGTCTAGTAATCCTCTTTATTCTCTAAAAATAATAAAAAAATTGAAATTAAATAGACTCTCAATATAGTAGTAATAATTTATTAAAAATATATCATTCTCTAACAAACATAATTACTTTATAATATATTTATATTTTAAAAATATAATTTTACCCTCATAATTACTTTGTATATATATGATAAGTTTAAAAATTTTCCGAAGTGAAATGATTAATTTTTATCTTTTATTGTAATTTTTAAAAGAACCCGCAGAGTTTAATAATTTTATTTTTGAATATAGATTTTATTAACGGAGATGTACCATGAATTTTTGAATGATTTCAGTATCCCTTAAATAGCAAGAATATTGGAACAAGTGATGAGACATGTGATTAAAACATTATTTAAAATACAGAAAATTTTCACTTTTAGTCTCAAAAAAGTTGATGACTAAGCAAAAATAGTGTCATACCTATGCACTGATCTTAAAACTTTCACTTTTGTCCCATCCTTTACTTTTTTTATGAAACATTGAAACCGTTAAATAAGAAAAATTACAGAAATATTGAACATTTTGGAGGAAAATCATTCCTCCCAACTATATAAGAACAACTGCAGCCTCATACATCAACCTAAACCACAAATTCCACTTATTAACACAAAAAATGCTTACTCTAAATACATTTCATCCAACATTAGATGTTGTTATGGAAAACCAACCCTTCAACGCATTGAAATAACTGCAAAAGCCCATAAAATAAAATATATTAATAACAATAACCAGTCAAAAAATACAATCCATAGATAAATTCATTAAAACAACAACTGTGGTGAAGTTTTGTTCGTCCAAGTAATAACGAGTAGATGCCCAAGCTGGGAGCAGGAAACAATAGTAAAAGGAGCAAGAAACCAACTCTGTTTTGTTCATCCATATGTGTAAGAATGTAAAAGGAGCAGGAAACAACCGTAAGCCTTTAACTCACATGGTGAGAGCATAGGGATTAAACAAAAAATGAGTTGAGAAATAAAAAAAAGAATAATTACAGAACTTGAAACAATGTCAATAATGTTTTTACTTTCCAAGATTCTTAAATTAGGAGAGAGACTTAATTACTAGAAGAACTTGTCAACATATAAAGCATACAAAACACATCACCAATTTGGCATATAAAAATTACTCCATTTAAGGCTTTTCTACTCCTGACATTGTTCAACATGTTTCCAATTTGGTCTTCGGCTTAACACATTGTGGTTGAAATTAGAGAGATTTTAATATCTCTGTTTTAAGTAATTCAACATTCACAATATTATGCAATTGAGAATGAACAGAGGGGACGAGAAAATGCAATTGAAAAACAGGGGAATTTCTTATCCTATCAAAAATCTTTCCCCCCAATTCTTTTTCATTCATGATTATGGAAGACATCTAAATAACTGTAAAAAGTAAAAGAAAAAGTAATTTACCAACCTTCAATTTTAGAAAGAAATGAAGTAATCGCAATGGAAGATGCATAAGAAAGAAAGAAAGAAAAAAGCCCATGTGAAGCCACAACAGTGGATGGTCAGACTGAATTTGCAGCCACAGTTTCAGAAACAGCTCTTGGCGCCGGAGAGGGAGCGGGTGATTTTCAGTGGATTAGGCAGGGCGAGATGTTAGGGTTCTTCAAATTTGCTCCACAGAAAGAATTGAGAAATGATAAATCCACTAACGGCGCTTATCTTCCACGCATGTAAAATACGAAATACTAAATCTTATGGGACTAGTTTTGTACCTTTTCAAAAAATTCCCTTTAAAATACTAACGCATTATTGGAAGAGTTAATAAAAACGGCGTCAACAGGGTGCAGAAAACATAAAATCCGAAGCAAATATTACACACAATCTGATGTTATTCTTGTGCAGTGATCAAGGCAAGATCAAGCTTGGAGAACCAGTGGCAGGCCTCTCCTTCTCCTGGTCTAAATCTGGAATGACACGTGTTCCTTAGGCCACGCAGACGTATCAAGGTGTCATATTGCTAGCATGGTTTTCACAACACCTGAATGATCAACCTTAGGATCCACGAACTCCACTTCGTACAGACGCGTGGCAGTAGTACGCCGCACACCGAAGAAACGCCTCGTGGCAGGCCATGATTTTGTTGGCTGAATATAGCTTCATCTGTCCAACAAGCAGAGCCGAGCTCGACTCCTCGCGACTAATCTTGAAAGTCAGGGCGAGCACCTTCTTCGTCCCCCAAGGCGGACTTGAGGCGAAACCCACCATTCTTAATAAACGTAGGAAAAGACTTGTGCTAGTCCGTCTCGTGGATTTAATTTCGTGAGAGACCAGTTAGACCGCTTCTCTAAATATATCATGCACTAACTCTCATTAATTAACATAAGCTTTCGTGAGGTAATAGTGGCACTATGATTCTTACCGCTTATGGAGTCGCAGGATCGAGCCGTTGTAGAGTGTATTTTTATCATTACGTGGACACCTCAAAATGAAAAGTTGGTAAAAATATGTGGGATGTAAATTGCTCAGTTAAATAAAAAATGATGTTTATCCAATAAAATTATTTCATAAAAGAGTTGATATTAGGTGGGATGTAAATTGCTGAGTTAAATAAAAAATGATGTTTATCCAATAAAATTATTTCATAAAAGAGTTGATATTAGGTGCACCCATGTGTATAATTTTTTATTCTATTTTTATACATGTTATTCTATTTTATACATGTGTTTTTTAATAATTGTATATATTTTTCACACTAAGTTTTTTATTAAAAAAAAGCATCCATATAGGTATAACTTTTTATTCAATAGTGTATACATGTTTTTGAATAATTTTATATTTTTTTACACTCAATTTTTCACTAAAAAAACTAACAATTAAATTATATATATTTTTTACACTCAATTTTACACTCAAGTTTATTGAGTGTTCAACTAGCTGCATAATGCTTGGTATGGGTATCTGGGTAGGGTAACAGAAATAATGAGTGTTTGTGCTAATGCTAGGCAGGGGTATTGGGAGAGGGTAATAGAAGTGAGTATATTGATTCTCATAAGAAGCATCCTTGGTAGGGAGTATTGGTGGAGGGTAATGGAAGTGAGTATGTTTTGTTATTGCATTATCTTAGTTTTGAATGCACAAACAGACCAATCAATCGAATTGCTTTGATAAACTTTGAATAAAGAATCAAAGATTGATTCAAACTCTCAAATAATAGATCAAGAACAAGTGTGTGCTAGTGTGTTTGAAGAAACTTTGAAGAACAAGATGTATAGTGGTTCGGCTTATTAACCAAGCCTACGTCCACTTGATGATGATGAATTTGTATTGCTTGCAGAGGGTTTTAGATGGTTACAGATACATACAAGCTAAGATTACAGCTATATATATACATCACATGTGATAACAAACTTATGGGACCAATCGAGTGCAGCATCTTCCAGCTGTCATATGGGTGGTTAAATGGAATCTATTTCTGTTGCAACTACTTCCAGCTCACAGCTAGCATTATGAGCTTTCGATCCATGCATAGAACCGCTTCCAAAAAACTACCACACCTTTTGTACAACCGCCGTAAACTGCCCCAGTCACAACTCATCACATGCATTGATTTCCAGCTCATTAAGTATGATCATGCACCTGTTTCTGGTGTTTAACATGATCACACACAACTAAAACTATAAATACACTCCTACTAATGTTGATCAGACATTAAGTGTGAGGTTTTCATCTCAAATCTCCACCTAAACCTCATACTTAAGCACTCATTACTTCACCTTCATCTCACTGTTTTTAAAAAGTCAGCAAACTTTACTTCCATTGTCTTGTTGGAGAGCAGCAAAACTCACTTCACTACTTTGAGAGAGTAGCAGAACTCTTTACTGTCATATTTAACACATGTTGTTAAGGCTTTTGCATAATTCGAACTTCGAAGTATGCAAAGCCTTTGTAAGAAAATCTGATGGATTCCTTTCTGTTCCAATTTTCTTCACAATCACTCTTCCATCATCTATCAAATCTCTAATGAAGTATAGTCTGATATCAATATGCTTTGTTCTTTCATGATATCCTTGGTGCCTTGAGAGATGTATGGCACTAGAATTATCACAATACATCACCACAGACTCTTGCACAATACCAAATTAAGACAGAATTCCTTTCAACCACAGACCTTCCTTAATCCCTTCTGTAAGTGAAATGAACTCAGCCTCTGTTGTAGATAGTGCCACCAATGATTGATGTGTTGACCTCCAACTGATGGCTGTTCCAAATAAACTGAATACATAGCCTGATAGTGACTTCCTTGTGTCCAAATTTGCAGCATAGTCAGCATCTACATAACCTGCAAGAAAATCAATGTTAGATGAAATCTTATTGAAATGCAAACCTGTTGTTAAGCTTCCTTTCAGATATCTTTGAATCCATTTGACAGCTTCCCAATGCTCATTTCCTGGATTTCCCATGAACCTGCTCACTAAGCTCATTGCATGAGCTAAATCTGGTCTACAACACACCATTGCATACATAAGACTTCCTACAGCATTAGTATATAGAATTTTATCCATTTCTGAAACCTCTGCTTCAGTACTTGCTGATTGTTGACTTGATAAACTTATCCCTTGCTTAACAGGTGTGGAAACTGATTTACACATATCCATATTATATCTTTTTAGTACTTTTTTCAAGTAAATACTCTGATGAAGCACAACTGATCCAACTGATCTATCCCTCTCAATCTGCATCTCTAGAATTACAGTAGCTTCCCCTAAGTCTTTCATGCTAAATTCTGATTTCAACATCTCTTTGACAGCTAGAATTCCATCCATAGATTTGCAAGCTATCAGTATGTCATCAACATACAATAGTAAGAATACCTGCCAATCAACATCACTTCTAATGTACACACAACTGTCATGCACACTTCTTTTGAAACCACAGCTGACAATATATTCATCAAACCTCAAGTACCATCTCCTTGGGCTTTGCTTCAATCCATATAAAGATTTCAGAAGTAAACAAGCCTTATTGGTAGTATCTTGAACTGCTACACCTTCTGGAATGCTCATATATATTTTCTCTTCCAAATTTCCATGAAGAAAAACTGTTGTTACATCCATTTGATGTAACTCAAGATCAAACTGAGCAACTAGAGCTAGCATTACTCTAATTGAACAATGTTTGACAACAGGAGAGAAAATTTCAGTGTAATCAATCCCCTCTTTCTGTGAAAAGCCTCTTGCAACTAATCTAGCCTTGTACCTTATTCCACCTGCATTCTCTGGAGCTACATTTTTCTTGTAGATCCACTTGCAACTAACCAACCTCTGATCCTTTGGCTTCTGAACTCCATGTTTGATTCTTTTCCAAAGACATCAACTCTTCTTGCATAGCAACACTCCACCTGTCACTTCCCTGCAATTCATAGCCTCTAGATAATTCTTTGGTTCATATGAATCAATCTCCTCTGCTGTATATAGTGCATAAGAGACTATGTCAGCATTTGCATACCTAGCTGGTGGTTTAATAGACCTTCTCTGTCTGTCCCTAGCTAACTGATAACTATTTAACAGCTCATCAGTTTCTGATCTTCCTTGATCATTATCAGTGATTTCAGCAGTATCATCTTGTAATATTTCTACATCACCTGCCATCTGGTCATGTACAATTCTCTTGGCATGCTCCACCTCAAGCTCAGTTTTATTACTTCCTTGAATAGTCTGAACTTGTTGTGGACATAGTGGCATTACAGCCTCATTAAATGTGACATCCCTGCTTACTAAGAACTTCTTGCTTTCAATACTCCATAGTTTGTAAGCTTTCACACCCTTAGGATATCCTATCATAACACACTTCACTGCTCTTGGTGCTAACTTATCTTGCTTAACATGAGCATAAGCTAAACAACCAATGACTCTAAGTATTGAGTAATCTGCTAATTTTCCTGACCATACCTCTTGAGGTGTTTTAAACTTCAGAGCTGCTGATGGACTTCTATTTATGAGGAATGCCACTGTAGTGACCAGCTCACCCCAAAAGTCCTTTGTCAAACCAGAATTACTCAATATACACCTTACTCTCTCTAGTAAGGTTTGATTTAATCTTTCTGCAACACCATTTTGTTGTGGTGTGCCTGGAACAGTCTTGTGTCTTATGATACCTCTATCTCTACAGAACTTGTTGAACTCTTCAGAACAATATTCAAGACCATTATCAGTTCTTAACACTTTGATCTTAGCATTACAGATGTTCTCCACCTCAACTAGCCAATTCTTGAAAGTGTTAAAGGCTGCATCCTTAGTTTTAAGAATATATATCCACACTTTCCTACTATAATCATCTATGAAAGACATGAAGTACCTGCCACCACCTTTGGTTTGAGTTCTTGCAGGTCCCCATAAGTCTGAATGGATGTAATCCAGCCTGGATGTACTTGTGTGTTCACCAATTCCAAACTTAAGTCTCTTAGCCTTTCCAAAAATGCAATGTTCACATTGTTTCAACTGCTCTGATGGAGTGATGCAGATAGCTTTCTGCCTTGATAGTTCTTGTAGCCCTTTCTCACTTATATGAGCTAACCTCCCATGACATAAGTGTATATTATCACTTCCAATTGTAGCATTATTCTGTCCAGTTACAGTATGACCATCAAGAATGTACATCTCTCTTTTCCTGATTCCTTTCATTACTTCATACTCATCTTTTTCAACAATGAGTACTCCTCCTTTTGTTCTAAATTCATATCCTGAAGCATCTAATATACCTAATGAAATTAGATTTCTCTTGAGTTCTGGAATGTACCTCACATCTGTCAAGGTTCTAACCACTCCATCATGCATTCTTAACTTGATAGAGCCTATTCCCTTTATCTGACATGTATGATCATTTCCTAATAATACTGATCCAGCATTTTGATACTTAAGATCAGTAAACCAATGCTTCATTGGAGACATATGAAATGAACATCCTGAATCAATGATCCAATCCATGGATCCTTTTGATGAACAGATTAACAGTGCCTCAGGATAATCAATTTCCACCTGATTTTGATTAATTGCCACCTGATTTGATTGCACCATTTGTTGTCCATCCTTCCCAGCCTCTGTCTTCTTTCTTTTGGCTGTTTTCCACTTGTGACAATTCTTCTTAAAATGACCAGGTTCATGACAGTGGAAGCATTTTCTTCATTCCTTGTCACTGGCAGACTGATCACCTTTGGTATCTTGTTTCTTACCATCAGAACTACCCTTCTTGTTATGTTTCTTATTCTGATTTCCCTTCCGGATCATCAATCCTTCACCTGATGCTCCTTGTTCCTCACTACACTTTTGTAACTCCTTAGTTTTCAAAGCTAATTCAACCTCATCAAGACTTATTGATTCTTTGCTACCAAATAGCAATGTGTCTTTTAAATTTTCAAACGATTTTGGAAGTGCAGATAACAAAATCAGAGCCTTATCTTCATTCTCTAATTTAACCTCAACATTTTTCAGATCATCAAGTACCTTATTAAACTCATCAAGATGAACTAAAACTGATTTTTCTTCTGTCATTTTAAATGAGTATAATTTCTGTTTCAGATATAATCGATTTGCAAGAGTTTTTACCATATAGAGATCATCAAGCTTCTTCCATACTGCTCTTGCAGTCGTTTCCCTCTGAACTTCTCTGAGTGCTTTATCACCAAGACACAAGAAGATGGCACTTAGAGCTCTTTCTTGAAGATCTGCTTCATTTGCTGCAGCCTGTACATCCACTGCTGCTGCTTCATTAACTGGAGCTTCTTTGATTGCTCCTCCGAGGCCTTGCTGTACCAAGATGGATCTCATCTTGATCTTCCACAGCCCGTAGTCTGACTTCTCAGTGAACCGCTCAATATCAAATTTGGTAACCATCTTGAATCCTTCCTTCTTCTTCAGATAACTGCTCCTTTGATCTACTTGCCTATGGTGTTTCCCACAGACGGCGCCAATTCTCATTTTTGAATGCACAAACAGACCAATCAATCGAATCGCTTTGATAAACTTTGAATAAAGAATCAAAGATTGATTCAAACTCTCAAATAATAGATCAAGAACAAGTGTGTGCTAGTGTGTTTGAAGAAACTTTGAAGAACAAGATGTATAGTGGTTCGGCTTATTAACCAAGCCTACGTCCACTTGATGATGATGAATTTGTATTGCTTGCAGAGGGTTTTGGATGGTTACAGATACATACAAGCTAAGATTACAGCTATATATATACATCACATGTGATAACAAACTTATGGGACCAATCGAGTGCAGCATCTTCCAGCTGTCATATGGGTGGTTAAATGGAATCTATTTCTGTTGCAACTACTTCCAGCTCACAGCTAGCATTATGAGCTTTCGATCCATGCATAGAACTGCTTCCAACAAACTACCACACCTTCTGTACAACCGCCGTAAACTGCCCCAGTCACAACTCATCACATGCATTGATTTTCAGCTCATTAAGTATGATCATGCACCTGTTTCTGGTGTTTAACATGATCACACATAACTAAAACTATAAATACACTCCTACTAATGTTGATCAGACATTAAGTGTGAGGTTTCCATCTCACATTACAAACCAGATTGTTTCCAAGGTTGATTGCACTTTGATTATCTCCAAAAACTGATGTAGGCTTTGGGATAGTCTTTGCAACCAAACAAATTTTTGAACAGCATGAGTAGAGGCTTTATATTTGAGCTTCCCCGAATTGTTCTTTGTTCTTTTGCTCTTTCATAAACGATTCCTACTCTTAAATCCTGTCAACTCTACGACCGTACGACATGCTATGTTTATGTTCTTAAACCCTTAAAAAAAGATTTTTATGATGGATGTCTTTTATATATGAATTGTGCGGTAAATGTTAGTTACCTGTGTCATTCACTTTTGTGGAAGTCCAATAGCCAAGTAAGCTAGTCTACCTAGTTGTGCATCGTGTTCAAGTGCATGATATTTTTCTCTAAAGGCGGCAACGAGGAAGGGGGAGAGAGGCGGTGAGGAAGGGGTGAGTGTCTTGAGAGAAAATAACGTGAGTGAGGGGTGAGATCTCGAGAGAGAATGAGATTGCTAGGTATTTTTTGAGTGGTGGGTATGCAGGTATCATTCCGTCCCTGTGAACACACCTGCCATCCCCGTTGTCTCTACAATTGGATCAACCTGAATAAATCTAACTGCCCCTCCTGCAAATTTAAAGTGCTTAATTGTGACATTTTAATTGTGTCACTAAAAATCAATAATAACATTTTAATTTTACTTATTATTTTTTATATTAAGAATTCTCACACATGAGTATAGATATTATAATTGTATGACTAATAATATATTATTTAGCTATACATAAAATTTCTGTGTGGCTAAAAAAAAAATTACATGTGATGATATGATAGTTTATTAGACAAAAATAATTAATTAATAGAAAATACAAATTAAAAACTATATTATTAATAAAGCATTATTAAAATATAATAATATTTAGATAAAATAGCTTATTTTGAAAACATATCCTATGTATCTATACATAAATATAATTACCAAAAATTAAATGAAATACTTATATAGTCTAATGGCTAAAGCTTCCTTTCACGCGTCCTGTGGATAAAAGTTAAAAATGTACTAACACAATTTTAAGTAAAAATTTCTAGCTACATAATTATAGTAATACATAGTTACACTTATTTTATATGTGGGTAAAAAACAATGCCCACACAAAAATAGATTTTACCCACACATACGATGAGCGGATAAAACCCAAATTTCTTGTAGTACCCTTCCAATACCACATCACTTTATTTTGTTACTACCTATGCAATTTTTTTTTTTTTGGAGTACGTATCTTAACTGTGTGGACGACCCTGTTTTCATTAATTTTCATTTATTTTGTTACTACCTAGAGTAAATTATTTGGTATTTTAACTATGTCTGAGTGCAGATCCTATAAATTTTCATGAGTTAGTATTTTAAATTTGGGATTTTTTGACGCAATATTATAACTAAAGTATTTACTTTGATATCACCATCTTAATTTGAACTAAATCTTTAATTTTCCTTTATTTTTTCTCTTTTAATATCCAATCATATGTAATTATTAAATAGGGAAGTTAGGTTGCTAGATAGGGGATTCGAAACTTGGACCAAGGTGGTTTCTTTGAATCAACTCCACCACTTCAACAAAAGGCAAATGTTATAAAAATTCTGTACTTTTATATATGGGCCGCTAATATTCGTTAAAATTTATGAGCCTGAATCGATCGACTCAAGCAAGGATTGACCATGTACCTGTTTGCACTTCCTTTATATCTGCGGGCAATGAATACTCGTCCCTGGTTACTGGGCATTGGATCTCCTAAGTTTAATGAGTGTTTAACGAGTATTTAATCAATGGGGTGCTAATGCTTGGAGAGTTATAAGAGAAAATATCAATTTTGATCTCTTATCTTTTATCAAATTCAATTTTAGTCCTATAACTTTTAATATTTTCAATTTTAATCCTTTTAGTTTTAATTTTAGTCATATATCTTTGAAATTTTCAATTTTAGTCATATTAGTTTCAAATTAGTCCTATATTTGTTTGAAGTATCAAAATTAGTCCTATTATAAATTAGAGTAAATATCAAAATTGGTCCTGTAAGTATGACGTTTTCCAACTTTAGTCTTTTTCCTATTGCAATTCTCAATTTTGGTCATTTTTGGTCCACTTTTAGTCCTTTTAGTCCAAATTTAGTCCTTTATGTTAAAAAAGTCAAAAAATGGTCGGAAAGTGTATACATTTAGGACTAAAAGTGGACAAAAAAGGACCAAAATTTGAAAAAAAACCAAAACTGGACCAAAATTGAGAATTGCAAAAGAAAAAGGACAAAAGTTGGAAAACGCCATACTTACAGGACTATTTTGATATTTACCCTATAAATTATATCATATTTTAAAAGATACAAGACTAATTTTGATAATTCAAAAAGATATAGGACTAAGTTTGAAACTTGTAGAACTAAAATTGAAAATTTAAAAGTTATAGGACCAAAATTGAAACTAAAATGACTAAAATTGAAAATACTAAAAATTATAGGACTAAAATTGAATTTGGTAAAAGATATAGGACCAAAATTGATATTTTCTCCGGACTATTAGGATGGGGTGCTAATGCTTGGCGGGTTATTAAGAAATGATAATGGAAATGAGAGAATATTGATTATTGGACCACTTAAGTTTAATGAGTGTTTAATGAGTATGCTTGGTAGGGGAATCGGGAGGATAATGGAAGTGAGCTGCTTGGTTTGGGGTAGTGGGAGAGGTAATGAAAATAAATGCGTATTGATTTCCATTGTTGATGTTTGGTTGAATTAGTGAGAATTAAAATTCTTCCATCACTCTCATTTATTCAATTACTCCCCACCCTAATCCCATTGTCATTTAATAGATTTATTAACGGGAGATGTACCATAAATTTATGAATGATTTAAATATCCCTATAGCAAGAATATTGGAACAAGTGATGAGACATGTAATTAAAACATTATTTAAAATACTAAGCATTATTAGAAGAGTTAATAAAACGGCGTTACAAATTAGAAGGAATCAAGGTGCAGAAAACATAAAATCCGAAGCAAATACAACACACAATCTGATGTTATTCTTGAGCAGTGATCCAGGCAAGATCAAGGTTGGAGAACCAGTGGCATGCCTCTCCTTCTCCCGGTCCAAACTTCAGAATCTCAAATGCCACGTGTTCCTTAGGCCACGCAGACGTATCCAGGTGGCATATTGCCAGCATCTTGTTCACAACACCCGACACATCATCCTTAGGATCCACGAACTCCACTTCACACAGCCGCGTGGACGGGAGCGTGTGGCAGTAGTAGGCTGCAAACGGCAGAAACGCCTCGTGGCAGGCCACGATTTTGCTGGCTGAATATAGCTTCATCTTTCTAACGAGCAGAGCTGAGCTCGACTCCTCGCGACTGATCTTCGAAGTCAGGGCGAGCACCTTCTTCGCCTCCAGGGCGGACGAGGCGAACCCCACCATTTCTTCTAACGACTTGGGGCAGCTCTTCGTCTCGCCCTGGATTGAGGCCGCATTGCAGGACGAAAGAGTAGCCTGCAGCGTCTGTGTAGACATATCCGGGAATATCTTGGCTATGGTTTCGCAGGATAAGGGAATCCGCGAGACGAGCTGAGCAGGGAGAAAGGCGCGATTGGGGAGGGATTCTTGAAGGTTTGGGAGATGGACGAGGTTGCCCTGTTTCAAGACAGATTGTCTGAAGAAAGAGAATGGATCTTCGTTTTCGTGGGAGTGATGAGCTGCAGCATTATTATACG
The DNA here is from genome assembly GCA_023678885.1 of Pogostemon cablin. Lineage (NCBI taxonomy): Eukaryota > Viridiplantae > Streptophyta > Magnoliopsida > Lamiales > Lamiaceae > Pogostemon > Pogostemon cablin. The sequence goes on along the minus strand of CM042988.1, from coordinate 4,320,689 downwards.
TCTTCTCTGTGGTGTATGTATTCCTTGTACGTTTTGGTAGATTTAGGAGTAGGTTTGCAGCAGCAGGGGTATTGTATGTTTTACTTGAAGTAGGAGTGTATGTCTTAGTTATAGTGAGGGATTTTATTGCAGCTGGAGGTTTGTATGTCTTAGTTGAAGTGGGCTTGCTATCGTCGAATCCGGATTTGCAAGCCAGTTTTGCGAGGGAGCAGAAATTGGCATCAGCTGTGAATTTGCCGTTTGTGGTGGCAAGAATGGTGGTGTAATAATCGGACTGTTTTTTGGTGAGAGGGGACAGCTTTTGGAGAATGGCATCTGGCATTTGGTTTTGCACATTTTCCGACCAGAATTTGAGCTGGTCGGAAGCAATGGGTGATAATGAAGAAGAGAGCGAACAATGGAGGGTTAAGATTAAGAAAAATGTGGGTAGGAAGAAGGAAAGGAAATAGTGCAGGTGTGAATTAGTTGCCATTTTTGCTAACTCACTTGGGATAGATTGCACCACTCATGTACTGTATTTATGACGGAGCAAGGGTCTCATCCTGCCGTATCCGTCCCAAAGAGTCTCATTTCCCAATTCAAATATATGAGACTCATACACATTACTCATACAACTAAAATATGAGTCTATATATCCCACTAATATGATTATTCACTAAATATTAAATAATAATACTCTTTATTTGATTTACTAAAAAAAATAAATGACATATTTAAAGGGGACAGAGGGAGTATTAAATATATGAATAAAATAGAATATAAACCATGCACATCTAAGGAGCATACAAGTATACAACAGTTCGATGCAACTACTTGGGAGTGGTTGCCAGTAAATTTTTATAAAATTAATATGGTACGAAAATAATTATTATCAGGTAATAATTTTTCAACATCGGACGGATATTTATTTATGCAGATACTGCATATTTTATAATGTTACACAGATTTTATGATAGGAGAGATTAATTACACGTTTGGATTCCAGCATCTTTGTCCTACTTAATTGGCAAATTCTCGAGATCTGAAAATGAGTGTGCATGCATTTGTTGAATACAATGGAGACTGAAATAAAATACTACACACTATTTTTTACACTGATGAAAATAAAATATACTCCATTTATTTTATTAAAATTAATGTAACGGGTACTTATTTTTACCTATTGCTCTAATTAATAAAGGTTTTAAAATAGAGCAGTTATTCGGTAGCTTGACTCGACTTTGACTCGTGACTATTTAAGCTTGAGTTTGAGTTCATCTAATACTCATCAAGTTAATAAAGACAAATTGGCTCGTTAAAACTTGACAATAATAATTATAATTATTAATAAATAATATTATTTAAATATAATGTTGTACATTAATATAATAATTATTGAATTTAAAAATAAATATAAAATAGTATTAATTAAAAACGGATAAGTCTCGAAAACTCGATTCGATTTACTTATTGAGCCGAGTAGATCTTGAGCTCAGTTTTAGGCGCAGTAAACACTAAGTCGAGCTTAAGTATGCACTACTCGAACTAACTTGACTCGTTTAACATTCCTAATATTTAATTAAAGTATTTTGTGAAATCATACATAATGTCATTTTAGTCCATTTACACTCAATTGATGTATGGAATAAGGGAATGAGCCTATACTCCCTCCTTTATTGACACGACCCACCTTATATAACTTATAATTCAAATACTAATTAACATAATTATCATCATTAAAAAAATGCATATTTTTTTCACGTAATATATTTAAAACCATAATCTAACATACGTCATCAGTTTCTGACACCACATCAATTCAGACAAACTCATGACAATACTTATTATATTACATAACAGAATATCAGCAGAAACAGAATAACTCACGACCTAGTCAAACAGGTCGTCATCTATGTACATCCGCTCAAAACCCTGAAGGAGCTCCACAGCTTACACCACACACCACACACCACATACTCAATCATCATCAGGCTCACCTACAATGCATAAACTAGTGAGACAAAAATCTTAGTAAGCAGAAATCATGCATGCCAGTGCATGAAAATGCATTTAGTTTTCTATCGCTTATTTCCTAGTTTTTCTAGTTGATCTCTTTTATTTCGAAAATTTTTCATGTTGCGGGATCCCCACGACACACTTATGATATGCACCCCAAATGAGCTCAATAGATACACACAGTGTCGGATCGATTCTGATCCCTGAATATAATGCCGAGAATGATTTTTCCGAACCCTGGCAGAGTGTTGGGGAAGATTTTTCCGAACCCCTAATAAAGTATCGGGAACGATTTTTTCGAACCCTGACAAAGATGCATATATAGTGGCCGCACACACCATTAGTATCTTATTAATTTTGGGGAAAATATTTTTCATGATTATGCGTGATATGCAACTAGGACAATTGAATATGTATCATAAATCATTTACGATATCAATATCAACATTTAATCACAATAAAACAACAACTTAATTTCAATTTACATAGATCCACTTCTGGAATAACAACTTCACCTCAGTCACATAAATTCATTTATAGAATAACCACTTCACCTTGGATCACACAGATCCCTTTTGGAATGACAACTTCATCTCGGATCACAGATCCTTATAACTAATATCTTCTCAAATCACACATATATATTTTCAACAGTTTTCAATCACACACCTCTATATAGGATAATGATTTTATTTCAAATCACATAAATCCACAACTTGTATTGCAAATTTATCATAAATAATTTACAAATAATATTGTTAAATAATGAACCCTACTTTCCCCAAATCACATAAATCCACAGCTTGTATCACAAATCAATACCAAATAATTCACAACGTAATTAAACTAATTACAAATAATTCATAACATAATTATCACATATTAATCACAAATAGTTCACAAACAACATGTTTATGCATTGTAGTTGAACTTCTACTTACCTGGACTCCGACAGTAATAATACTCTAGACCTCGTGAAGAACTGTAACTAATCCGTTGCGACACGCATGTTCCGACACGCTCCATCTTCTCCCTCCTATCTATCTCTCCCTTCCTTCTTCTTTTTTTAATTCTCGCGATCTGCTCCTGGTTCAATACACCCTCAAAAGGGTTACATGTATATATATAGTGTGATCTGTGATAACAATCACCACCGCCAAGCTTACTATTTTTAGAATATATATATCTTCTCTATAAGCCACTTGAGGCACATCCTGCGATTTACTTCCTCCACCAATCCCCAGGGCAGGGGCGGTGGGGGCCCTAATGGTGGGGTACACCATTTAACTAACTACCTAAAGAAATTCTTTGGCTATCAATTAGCCACGACACACATTGCAAAAACTTTCCCCTTTCTTTTTTTTATTATTATAATATTATTATTATTCATTCGAATATATGTGTAATACTTAACAACTAAGATATAATACATTTACATATACACTTTCTCATCACTATTAATATTATGAGAACACGTGTGATACTTAATAATTAAAAAATAATGTAATTGTACAAATAATACAATTTAATTATATATCCAAATTAATGCACGTAAATATTTATGCACACATATATTCACATATTGTCACAATTTTTATCACAAATGTCTCAAATAAAATGTAAAGATAAATAAAATGTAGAAATAATTTGTCACATAATTGTCACATTATTATCACATAAATGTCACATAATTATCACATAATTATAAAATGCACATAACACAAATTAAATTATATTGGCACATGAGTAGTGAGAGCTCGGATATCACATTTATATGTTACAAAGGAGAGAGGTGCAATTTTTTATGTGACGATATTTTACAAGATTGGGAAGAGAACAAGATTCATCGGGTGGAGCAATAATATCTTCCTCGTGATATTATTCCATATTTTATCTTGTCTTAATTATAAAAAATGAAAAACCAACTTGGATTAGTTTTATGCACGGATTTATTTATCTAGACTAGATAAAACACCCTTCCCCTCTCTCTCCCCCTCTCCCTATATTTTTTTTAAAATTTTATTTCAATCTATTAAAAAAATAACACCTTTGAAATTAAATTTTACATCTTCTATTTTCATTCTTTTCATATTAAACTTCACCATTTAAAAAATGAAACATCATAAATTATCAACCCGTAAAGTACATCTTAATTATAATTTTAACATTCTCACTTAACACACATAATATACTTTATAATTAATTTACATAACATATTTTATAATTTATTTATTCCATAAAAATACTACATTATTCTTCAAAAATTAATAAAATTTATAAAAAATCATTTTTCTTAAACTCCTCCGCATCGAGAGTAACAGATAGGGAGGAAGTTATAACAAGAGGATTCAAAATGACAAAAGGAATGAAGGAGGAGGGGGTAGACGAGTAGAAATTATTAAGCATGCCTTGAATTCTAACAAAGACTGAATTCTCTAAAGATTTATTTATTTATTTTATTTATCTATTTACTTTTGTAAAATAGTGGAATGAAGATAGATTGTGAAATTGGAAAATTCTAGTATTTTTACAAATTCTAGATATTATTAAAAAATAATAAAAATTATATTTTTTAATTTTTTTTATTAACTTTATTTTTTTTTTATCAATTTCAAAATAATTTTCGATCACTGAAAGGATTTCAAATGACATAATTTGAGAAAAAAATTTGAAAATCCTTCCAAAACAACTAAAAAAACAAATTAAAATCCAAGATTTGAAATCCATTAATTTAAAATCATGAATTTATAAATTCATGGATAATATCGAAAAATATTGAAAATTGAAAAATCGAAAAATTGACCACACCAAATTAATGGACACACAAAAAATCATACCCTAATTTAATGTTTATTATTAGAGTTTAAAATATTTAAGTGTAAAAAAATAAAAGTGAAACATCATAAATATTTTATAAAAAAAATCGAAAAAAAAAATTGGGTCAACCCACTAGTGACCCAACCCGCAACTAACTCGCCCCACCAATGACCCACCCCAGTTGAGCCCATAAAGAGCGGATTGCGGGCTAAACCGTCCCACCAAACAACTCTAAAAATAATAATAATTATTATTATTATTATGAATGGATATTTATACCCAAGAAGTTGTCTTAAAAGTTCAAGATGAAGCTGCTAAAAATAGAATTGGGCCTCTTCATATATGTGATTGGGTTGATTTAGATACTTACATTTAAAAAATGATAATGTAAAGGGAGCCCAAATAATTGGGTCTTTTAGTCTTACGCCGAGGCACGCCGAGGGACGCCCACGTCGGGTGCCGAGGCACGCCGGGGGACGCCCAGGGGCGCCCACGTCGGGCGCCGGGGGCACGCCCACTTCGGGTGCGGGACCTAAGATAGGCCTATTCTTTTAAGATTAATTTGACTTATTAGTTATACAGTGGGAATATAGAGAAGCTGGCAGAGATATATAATTGCGTCTACTTGCAAAGAAATGAGCCAATCCTTCTTGGATCAGTTGCATTTAGATATATTTAAATCATTGGAATTTTGGTGTATATCTTATATTCCACTAATTATATAATCATATAATTAATAATAAGAGTGGAAGTAAATCTAATAATTATTTTTTAGGGTTTATACCTTTTTTTTTGTTAGGGTATAGGTGTCATCCATCCAGCAATGTCATACAGGAGATATTACATTAAAATGTTAAAGAAAATCCAAAGCACATGAGAATGTAGGGAGGACTTTGAACCCGGGTCACTCACTTGTGTGAGGAGCCCGGTGGCCAAGTGGGCTAGCCCACTTGGTTACCTTGTAATTACTAAAAAATATACTCAATGTATTTAAGTTGGAAGTATGCTTGGTCCATTAATTCGTGGTATGGAAGATTTTTTTTTATTTCTTTTTAATTAGTTATAGTTTTAAAAATAATCTGATAATGATGCCGAACTATATAATAGTAGTATAAGAAAAATCATTTTGGAATGATAAAGAGAAAATATACATACAAACATAAAAATACATACATGTATGTGTACATAGCAGATATCAAACCAAAATGATAGATAAATGCACAAACGGACATCAAACCAGCACTGAAATAATGGACTGGATTAAATTATCACACATCATTTTTAAACAGACATCTCGTCTAAAAGCTTAAGCTCACTTGGAAGTGATCCAGGCTAGATCAAGCTTGGAGAACCAGTGGCAGGAATCTCCTTCTCCTGGTCCAAATTTCAGAATCTCGAATGCCACGTGGCTCTTAGGCCATGTTGATGTATCAAAGTGACATATTGCCAGCATGGTGTTGACACAGTCATTCTTAGGATCCACGAGCTCCACCTCGTATAGACGGGTAGATGAGAGATTATGGCAGAAGTATGCTGCAAATGGGAGGAATGCCTCATGGCAGGCCACTATTTTGGTGGCAGGATCATACTGCTTCATCTTTCTGATCACTGAAACAGAGCTTGACTCGTGTGTGATCTTTGAAGCCAGCACCAACACCTTCGTCTCGCCCAACGTAGACTTGGCAAACCCTACTAGCACTTCCAGGGATATGGGGCAGCTCTTCGTCTCGCCTTTTAGTGGTTCAACCTTGCAGGGAGACCAAGTGAATTGTATGGTGTCTATAGGTGTTGTTGAGAGGTAGACGCTTGCATACGTTAAGTCAACAATATAACACGTGGAAGATAGGTTGGATGATCAACATATAGATCAAGGGTTATGATCGAGTGTTGTAAGAATGGGCTGCCAAGGTTAATGGGCTTAGATATTGAGGATAGCTTGCTATGCAAGTAAAGTATATATGATTTAAGATTATGCAAATCATATATTGTCCATATATATCATATTATCCATATATATCATATATTGGAGTGTATATATGTGGGTTAAGTTTTAGTTTGGTTCACAGAATCATCCATACATTCCCAAGATTAGGGTTTGTATGAGATCTAAGTTTCATAGTCGTTGTAATCTTCATCAAGATATTCTTCTCCCTTAAGAGTGGACGTAGGCGATTTGCCGAACCACTATAATCCTTTGGTGTTCTTCATTTTTCTTTTCTTTCTTTGATCGATTCATAACAATTGGCGCCATCTGTGGGAAACAGGAAAAGGAACAAACAAAGAAAGAAGGAGCGAGAAGGTGTGGGAAAGAAGGCAGAAACGAGAAGAAGAAAAGTGGGCAAAACACTCTTCACGTTTTTAAGAGAAGTCCATGCGCAGAAATATTGCAGAAGCAATAACCGGAGTTTCAACCGTCGGATCGAGATGAAATTTTGTCAGGATGTTCAGAATTTTGATCTACATTCTGAACGGTGGAGATCGTTTTTGGTGCTCTGTGTTGACGGGAATAAGCTGAAAACAGAAGTCAGGTTTTTGGGCGATTCAGTTCTGTGCAGCGTGTTTAAAGGGTTGTTTCTCAGAAACCATCCGTTGGATCGAGTTGTAATTTTAACATCACGTCCAGGACTTATAGACATTAAATCTGGACGGTGAAGATCGGGTTCTAAAGTTCCAAGTGTTGTGAACATTGAACAGCAGTTGAGTTGGTGTTGTTGGTTTCAATGTCAATGAGTTCACGGAGGATTTCTAAGTGAAGATGAAGAAATCAATGGATGATCAAGAATAAGGTGACTCTTGCAGATCAACAAGAGGGATAAGGCGTCGTTCTTTTAGATGGCGGTTCGAAGAGATGAATTCTTGGAATTCTTCTCGACGGAATGATAAGATCAATGGGGAAAAACCATTGATGGGACCCTGGAGAATTGTGGGAGTTGGGTCGTGGATTTTACAATTCACATGCACAATTCGAAAGGGATTCAATTCAGATTAAGGTCTGTCTTAGGCGAGCAACGCTTCAGTAAGGAAACTAGGCGATGCTCGAAAGTGGTCGGAAGCGGCAGCTTCTCTCCAAAGGTGATCGATGAAGCTCGGTGGCAAAAGATCAGAACCTCATGGTGTGGTGAGGAACTAGCTGCTAAGGTGGAGGATATTGTTCAAGGTGGAGCAATGGTAAAAAGTTGCTACTCTAGGTGGAGTAGTGATGCAGAAAGAGGGTTTCTGTTCCCTTTAAAAAACAGTAGAGGAGTTTGCTGTTCTCTTTTAAAAACAGTTAAGGAGTTTACTGGTCTCGTTAAAAACAGTTAAGGAGTTTGCTGCTCTCTAAAGGCAGTGTGAATGAGTTTGCTGCACTCATTAAAACAGTGGATAAGAGTGGCTGCACCGTAATGCAGCAGGTGGGAGAAGAAGAGTAAGAGTGTTGATGTGGTAATGCAAGGTCTAAGGTGGAGTATTGTTGAGAGATAGATGCATGCAAGGTCTAAGGTGGAGATTGTTGAGAAGTAGACGCTTGCATACGTTAAGTCAACAATAAAACACGTGGAAGATAGGTTGGAGGATCAACATATAGATCAAAGATTATGATCGAGTGTTGTAAGAATGGGCTGCCAAGGTTAATGGGCTTAGATATTGAGGATAGCTTGCTATGCAAGTAAAGTATATATGATTTAAGATTATGCAAACCATATATTGTCCATATATATCATATTATCCATATATATCATATATTGGAGTGCATATATATGAGTTAAGTTTTAGTCATTCAGTATGGTTCACAGAATCATTCATACATTCCCAAGATTAGGGTTGTATGAGATCTAAGTTTCATAGTCGTTGTAATCTTCATCAATAAGATATTCTTCTCTCTTAAGAGTGGACTTAGGCGATTTGCCGAACCACTATAATCCTTTGGTGTTCTTCGTTTTTCTTTTCTTTCTTTGATCGATTCATAACAGGTGTATTTGGGAACATCTTGGCGATGTGCTCGTGGGTGAGGGGAAACTTCGAGTTCGAGGCGAATTGAGATGGGAGAAAAGCACGGTTGGGGAGGGATTCTTGAAGGTTTGGGAGATGAATGAGGTTGCCTTGTTTTAGGATTGATTGTCTTAAGAAAGAGAATGGATCTTCATGTTTCTTGATTTGGTTCAGAGAAGCAGAATTAATATTGTAAGATTTTTGTGAGGTTCTGGATTCTAAACTGAGAATGAAATCAGATTTGCATGCCAGATTAGCAAGTGAGCAGAAATTGGCATCAGCTGTGAATTTGTCATTTGTGGTGGCAAGAATGTTTGTGTAATAATCAGACTGTTTTTGAGTCAAAGGGGAAAGCTTTTGGAGGATGGAATCTGGAATTTGGTTTTGCACATTTTCAGACCAGAATTTGAGCTGGTTGGAAGCAATGGTAGATGATGAAGAAGAGGCTGAACAATAGAGGGCTAAGATGGGAAAAACTATGGCAAGAAATGAAAAGAAATAATTATGTGATTTTGCCATTGTTATTTTGTGTATTGGTTTTTTTGTGTAGCTTTGAGGGAGTGATTTGGAGTATTTATACTGTGAGGATGGAAATTAAAATTAATTATTTGATATTCTATTTCCTTGATGATGACTAAGAACCTAATGCAACTTGGATAAATATCTACTAATGACTGTTTTGAATGTACTATTGAATGTATTATTGAATGAATTTTTTATTATTGAAAACACGTGATTTGTAGCGATTCTTGATATTTTCTGTTGTCTTAGTCTCCCTTTGTGGGGTGGTTTAGTATCCTCTCGTGGGAGTGTGTAGTCCTCTTAATTGAGGTGGTCGAGTCTCGTGTATGCCTCCTTTTAGTGGGGTGTTTTCTGTCCCTCGAAAAATTGTAGGGTTTAGTCGAGTCCGTTTAGACGGTGCTCTTGGCTAGTTAGCCATATCGTTGTATTTATGTTTGAGTTATTCGTATTTGAAAAAAAATATTAGATTTTAATACTTGAAAAGTTACCCCGCATATAAATAATTAATTTGTATTCTTCTAAATTAAAAAAAAAAAAAATCGAATTCTTGCATTTTATTTTACCTGTATTTCTAATATATAAATATGCATACCATCATATTAAAAATTACTCTTTTAGGAAATTTTTAATACAATGGTGGAGTTGTTAGTTATATGCATCTAAAAATAGATGGATAGACACACTTCCCGATCACTTATTTCACGTAAAACTAACAAATTTTGTTGTAATGATAAAAAGATATACATGCAAATATAAAAATATACGTTGGATGTACACTGTAGATGAAATACCAAAGAGAAAATCCCCTGAGAAGAGTACGTAGCTGATTTTCATAGTTAAAAGTACGTAATATGCACAAACGGACATCAAACGAGCACTGAAATAATGGACCGGATTAAATTATCACAAATTCCTCTAAAAGCTTAAGCCTGGAAGAGTAGGAAATATCTTCAACGATAAGCGATTTCACATGGAAGCGATCCAGGCAAGATCAAGCTTGGAGAACCAATGGCAGGCCTCTCCTTCTCCTGGTCCAAATTTCAGAGTCTGGAATGCCACGTGGCCCTTGGGCCATGCTGATGTGTCAAAGTGACATATTGCCAGCATGGTGTTGACACCTTCATTCTTAGGATCCACGAGCTCCACCTCGTACAAACGGGTTGATGGGAGATTATGGCAGAAGTATGCTGCAAATGGAAGGAATGCCTCATGGCAGGCCACTATTTTGGTGGCAGGATCATACTGCTTCATCTTTCTGATCACTGCAACTGAGCTCGACTCGTGTGTGATCTTTGAAGCCAGCGCCAACACCTTCGTCTCTCCCAACGTAGACTTGGCGAACCCCACTAGCTCTTCCAGGGACTTGGGGCAGCTCTTCGTCTCGCCTCTTAGCGGTGCAGCATGGCAGGGAGCCAGAGTAAATTGTATGGTTTCTTTGGGTGTGTCGGGGAATATCTTGGCGATGTTGTTGTGGGACAGGGGAATTTTAGAAGCTATCTGAGTTGGGAGAAATGCGCGGTTGGGGAGGGATTCTTGTAGGTTTGGGAGATGAATGAGGTTGCCTTGTTTTAGGATTGATTGTCTGAAGAAAGAGAATGGATCTTCATGTTTCTTGTTCTGCATCAAAGAAGCAGAACATACTTGGTAAGATTTCTCTGAGGGACAGCTTTTGGAGGATGGCATCTGGCATTTGGTTTTGCACATTTTCAGACCAGAATTTGTGTTGGTTGGAAGAAATGGATGATGAAGAACAATGGAGGGTAACCATGGAAGAGAATAAAGCAAGAAGTAGGAAATAATTATGTGATTTTGCCATTGTTATTTTTAATTACTTGCAAAACTTTTGTATATTGCTTTCTTTGAGGGAGTTATTTGGAGTATGCAAAATAGAATTAATTATTTTATATTTTATTTTCTTGATGTCGACAAAGAACCATAGCAACTTGGATAAAATATCTGTATGTGTGTTTTGAATATATTACTTATTTATTATGTGTACACAAAAATTCCAGATTCGAAATTTGCGATTGCGATTAACAGCTGTGATTTCAGTCCATACAATAGTATATTAGTATTGGTGCTTTGAACCTTTACAATCCGTTGTATGTCACATTAAAATCATCAGAAAAATTTAACATTTAGCCCAGCTTTCTAAGATAAAATTTGACGGCTGAATCCTTAGGTTCTCATACCAGAATTATGTGCAAGCATGATAGAACAATTAATATAAATTAAAGAGTGAGACTACTGTGCACCCAGGCGCACGGAGCACATTCCGTGCGCCTTTGCAATTTTCATGTCCCTTTACAATTTAAACCCCTAGTAATACATAGGTTTAAATAGGATAGGAGGGGAGAGTTGTAATCACATGGGGATACGGAGTATCCCTCCGTGTCCCCGGGGGCGCAGGAACTTTTGCCTAAATTAAATCCTTTACTATTTACCATAGTAAATGCGAGTATGCGTGCAACATATTCATAAAAGACAAACTCTTAGTATTATTATGAATCCGTGTGGAATTTTTTTTAAAGGTAAATTATTAGTTACGTCTAGCTATACGTACACTTGAATTTTATTCTTAAGGGAGTATATGAAAATCAGGTAATGCTTTATTATTATTTATATTGAAAAATCTTACTTATCTAATTAACTTAAAGTTAATTAATTGTGTTGGGTGCATCATGCTTCTAATAGCTGTCTATTCTTCCCCGAGGGGAACTGAACTCGCTTTTTACTATGGTTCATGAACTTTCATTTTCTTTTTTTACCAAAATATTGAATGTGAAAATTCATAGGACAATCCTCCCGAAGTTATTTTGTCAGTCTTGACTGTTTCCACCTTCGTTAATAAATCGTTTTTTTAAAAAAAAAAAAGAAAAAAAAGGAATTTTAACAGAAAGTAATATCTCATATTTTAAAAAATAAAAATTGTTAAAATCCGAGTATAAGTTGCACAAAAACAAGCCTTTTTAAAATATATATATATCAAGTAGTGCTAGTTGCAGAATAGTTTCTATTTGTCGTCTGTCTAAAATTGGATGTAATATATTGGTTTAAAGTGAACTTATGGATAGTCACGTGAATTAAGCATGGCCCTCACTGAAATTGCATTAAAACATCCAAAATTGCTTTACAAAAAATATCTCATCTGTACGTACGTATTCTCGTGTAGGATTTTAATATTTATAAATTTTTAGTCATTTTTGTCTATTCCATCTTTTTAGATGAAAAAATCTTAAATGATATTATTGGAATTTTTTATTTTCATTGAAAATTTTTAAGAAATCAATGTAATAATATATAGCATTGTCATCCACTTTCTTGTCAACTTCTTGTCAACTTCTTGCTCCTCATATACCTTAATCTTTTTAGCTGTAGTCTTATCAATTTTAATTTTTTTTTAACTTATATATTTTGAAAAATATCTGCTAATTAGTAGAAGAAATTGAAGTTGTGTTGTAATGAATATTAGAAGATATACAAAATATGTGCAGCAGTACACATTTACAAAATGACAGATCAAATTCTAACCCCTTAGCTTGGTATGCAGTAACTCTTGAGGTGAGAGTTGTTAATTTAAATTGACAAGTAATTGTTGGAGATATTTTTTTTGGTAGAATATATTTTGAAAATAGGGAATAACATAGCTACTGTTCTTACTTTTCTATTGGATAATTTTCTGATTTAAACTCATTTAGTTAATTACATGAGAATATACAGATTAATCTAGAAACTAAAGCATGAATTAATACTTTTTATTTGACTCAACAAGGAGACATTCTTTGAACACGACTTTACAAATTACAATTTAACAGTAAAATACACAAATGTTCACCATAAAGATGGGTACGTCAAATTATCACACATTTCTTCGTCTAAAAAGCTTAAGCTGGTAGAGTTCGACATCATTTAATATTGACTTACGTTTTCGATTTCAAATGGAACCGATCCAGGCAAGATCAAGCTTGGAGAACCAGTGACAGGCCTCTCCTTCTCCAGGTCCAAATTTCAGAATCTGGAATGCCACGTGGCCCTTAGGCCACGCTGACGTATCCAGGTGGCATATTGCCAGCATGGTGTTGACAGCTTCATTATTCTTAGCATCCACCAACTCCACCTCGTATAAACGGGTTGATCCGATTGCATGGCAGAAATATGCTGCAAATGGAAGGAATACTTCATGGCAGGCCACTACTTTGTTGGCAGGATCATACTGCTTCATCTTTCTGATCACTGCAACGGAGCTCGAGTCATGTGAGATCTTGGAAGCCAGTGCCAACACCTCCGTCTCGCCCAACGCAGACTTGGCGAACCCCACTAGCTCTTCCAGGGACTTGGGGCAGCTCTTCGTCTCGCCTTTCATTGATGCAGCATTGCAGGGAGCCAGAGTACTCTGTATTGTTTCTTTGGGTGTATTAGGGAATATCTTGGCGATGGGGTCGAAGGCGAGGGGGATCTTTGAGGCGATTTGAGTTGGGAGGAAAGCGCGGTTGGGGAGGGATTCTTGGAGGTTTGGGAGGTGAATGAGGTTGCCTTGTCTTAGGATTGATTGCCTGAAAAAAGAGAATGGATCTTCATGTTTCTTGTTTTCCATCAAAGAAGCAGAGTATACCTTGTAAGTTTCTTCGTAGCATTTGTCTATTGCACTGTCAGTGATTTGGGATTTGCAAGCCAGTTTTGCGAGGGAGCAGAAATTGGCATCTGCTGTGAATTTTCCATTTGTGGTGGTAAGAATGTTAGTGTAATAATCAGACTGTTTTTGGGTTAGAGGGGAGAGCTTTTGGAGGATGGAATCTGGCATTTGGTTTTGCACATTTTCAGACCAGAATTTGAGCTGGTTGGAAGTAATGTCTGATGATGGAGAAGAGGCTGAACAATGGAGGGTTAAGATGGAAAAAAGTATAGCAAGAAATGAAAGGCAATAATGATGTGATTTTGCCATTGTTATTTTTTTAATTACTTGCAAAGTTTAGGAATATTGGTTTCTTTGTGCAGTTTGAGGGAGTTATTTGGAGTATTTATAATACTATGAGGATAGATAATTATATATTTATAGATAGATACTTATAAATACTAGATATTTAGAAGTGCGTTGCACGTCGCATGCATGTTTCATTTATGTTTTGTCTTTCTCTTCGTTCCTCAAAATATTTTACAAATTTTTTTATGATAACGAAATTTTAATATTTAAATATTTTTTTAAGTGACTAATATTTTTAATAAAAAGTAAGAATTAATTAAGAAAGAGTGAAATAGTCTTATCATGGGACGTTGTCTAAGATCTTAACATTATTTTGTATTTTTTATTTTATAATAATTATATTTAAATGATTTACATTTAAGAGTCAATTATTTTTTTAAAAAATAATATATGTAAGTTAATTTAAATCATACTATTTGATTTAGTTTCGATTATTTTTAAAGGGCTAATTATCTAATTACTTAATTTTTATATTTATAAGAATATATAACTCAAATTAAAAAATTATACTTCCTCCATCCCACACTTATGTTTATACTTTCCGTTTTTATTCGTTCCACACTTATCTTCAACACCCAAAAAAGAAAAATTCTCATCAATCAACAACCTCAAAAGTTATTTTAATTTAAAAAATATCATTCTCACCTAACACACATAACATACTTTATAATTTATTTATTACTTAAAAATACCACAATACCTCTAAAAAGTCAATAAAGTTGGTCAAAAAATAAATTTTCTTAAGCTCCGTATCTACAGAGTCAGCGAACATAAGTCCGGATCGGAGGGAGTATAATAAAAAAATGTAATAAATTATTAAAATAATATTTTACTTTTACCTTTATCTTAAACTTAATCTTAATTTTAACTCAATATTAGATGCCGCTTGAGGTTGTAAATTTCTTTTCCTCCTTCTGTCCTTATTTATTTTTTTTATTTACTATTTTTTTTAACCCTTAACATTAATATTTTATATCTCATTAATTATTAATTATTATTGAATGCTATTAATTACTTTTACTCCTATGATGAATTTATTTCAATGCATTTATCATTTTTATTACTTTCTTACACTAAAGTCAATCCCTATGATTCATCGATTCTATTATTATATTTTAATAATTATAATATAATCTTTTGTGTTTTACTATATTTACTATAATAATATGTTACATATACATATATTTTGTCTAATTATAATAATATTAACATTATATTTCTATTAAATAAATTGTAAAAACTATTTTATATCTTTCCATTTCATTTCTACATAAATATTCCTCCTTACTACATTCTTAATATGACTTACAATATAATAATAATAATAATAATAAAATCTAATTATATTAATTAACTGTCTTTTCATTTTTCATATATTTTGTTTTATATATTATTTAATATAATTTTTACAAAATATACCGAATGCTGCATTTTTCGGCGATGTGCAATTAACATTATTGAAATGTCTTATCTTTATCGCTAATTTATTTGGGTCCATTACGTACATTTTATATACATATATTACTACTATATACAAAAGATAAAATATATTATTAATCAATACAAATTGAATGCATGAAATACCACTTTTATCTCTATTTTAATTGTATTCATAAATAATAATAATAATAATAGAAAGATAAATATCCCACTAATTTCTCCATAAAATAGGTGGAGATCATTCAAACTTCCAAAATCGGTCAAAGATAAAAATAAAAAAAAAATCTGAATATTCATTCTGCATACTCATTTTTCAATTGGTGCGCGCAAAAAGGATAAGGGGTTTCATTTATAATAAGAAATTTATGTATTCATAATTTTATTTTTCAAAATTTATGTATTCAAAAGATTTACAATCAATATATTTGTAAAAAGATTTATGTTCAATATGTATTTAGAAATCATATATTCAAAATAAATTTATGTATTCAAAAGATTTATGATCAATATATTTGTAAAAAAACTTATGTTCAATATATTTGTATTCATAAATCATATATTTAAAATCTTCTTACATGTTGCGTTGCTTATTGTTAATTGTTAAAAATTTATATATTCAGAAATATTTATATTCAATATATTTGTGTTCAAAAATGTGTTCATTATTGTCAAAATTTATGTATTTAGAAATATTTAAGTTCAATATATATTTGTGTTCAGAAATGAATATTTATTGATTTTGAATACAAAAATATACATGATGCGTTATGAATACTTCTTGGAACATTGATAAGACATTTCTGAAAACATGTGAACATTAAATATTTTGAATACTTATTAATTTTGAAAACAAAAATATTTCAATTAATGAATTTGAAATATATTAAATACATTACAAATATTTCGTAGAACATTAAATTTTTTTTTTGAAAACATTGTTACTGAATATTAAATATTTTGAATATTCATTGATTTTGAATAAAAAAACATTTTAACGAATAAATTTGACATATACTGAATACAAATCACAACTGAAATGATCAACATTCTTTTTAAGCAACATACAATTTTGAGTTTGGAGTTAAGTTGTGGTGAATCTGATCATCAGTTGGGGGTAAATAAAACAAAAGAATTTAGTAAAATGATCAAATAAACAAATAAGATTGAAACTAGAAGTTAAAGAAAACAAGTAACTCCGCATCTGGTTCTTTTTCATATGGTGATGGTTGTGTCATGTTTGAGAAAGAGTGATGGAGTTGCATACCCAGTAAAATACAGTAGCATAAGCAATCATTTTATTTTCAAGAACAAAATAAAAAGGCAAAAACTTGAAAACATTTGAAAGTAGAAACGACGACGATTACCTAAACTTCTGCCGGTGTTTACAGCGGAGAGAGAATATGAATATAGGAAATAGATTAATTATGGAAACGTGAATTTTTCTTTATTTTATCGATTTGTTGATGTAACGTATATAGGGGTAAGTGTGACTTTTCATTAAATAAATTTGTAGTGGGTTGTAATAAAAATATCATGTGTATCTCCTAATAATATTATTGTATATTTTGTACTAGATAGTAATAAATCCAATTTATTTTTAATATGATTGTTTTATTCGGAATGAAATCCATTTATTGCTCTTCATCGTTAGACTCTCTAAAGCTTCTACATAATCCTATTTAATAATAATAATAATAATAATAATAATAATAATATTGTTTTATTCGGAATGAAATCCATTTATTGCTCTTCATCCTTAGACTCTCTAAAGCTTCTACATAATCCTATTTAATAATAATAATAATAATATTATTATTATTATTAATTTAATAGTTTTAGAGAAATTTAAGATTATTTTTAAATATATTATTTTAATAAATTATTATTAATTTAATAATTTAATTTTTACTAACCTCTTGAAATACACAATTTTCTAAACTTTCTTCTTCACCTATATATTTTTACTATTATTATTTCGTAGGGCTAATTAGTTAATATTTGTTATGTTTTCTATTTATAATATAATATATTAAATAATATTTAAATTACACACAAAAAAATTAATAACAGAAACCTAACGGATAGAATTACATGTATACATATAAATGTAAGAAATTAGCGTGCAAACCTAATTACACATACATATAAAAAAAAATTACACAACTCATATATGGATTCATCACCGATTAACAACATCATTATCGTCTTCTCCTTCGATGCCTCATCCAATAAAAGACATCATCGTCTTCTCTTTCAATGTCTCATCTTACTTCGATGTTGTGTCCCTCACATCTAATCAAGTATCTGAAAATTAAATTTTTCATTGCCATTGATGATTTGTTCAAAGACTCCGTTTTCGATATGTTCATCGGCACCACAAATCCTCCACATTTTATAATGTTTGATTTGTCCCTTCATATTATTTATTAAATAATTTAATTAATTATGGATGTGTAGGGGGTGTATGTTAAATTATAATTAAATATAGATACATGCATATATGGTTATTATTATTATTATAGATACATGATATGATTATTTATTTAATATTATAAATATAAATATAAATTAAGTTATTAAATATTATATGTCATTAATAGATGAAGGGTTAAATGTGTCATTAAAAAGAATAGGCGGGATATAATTGGAAAAAAAAGTTTCTCAACTCATTCCCACTTTTAATATATTAAGATATATACACCCCGATAATTTCACGCAAGACTAATATTGCGAATTTGCTTTAAAATAAATTGCGAACACGAGATAATTAGCAAGTGGGCTTCTTGATTCCTTCACCCAAATTAGTGGAGATGTTTTATTTATTTCCTCTCGTTCCTGCTTAATCTTCATAATTACGGTAGATATGAATTTTCAGAAAAATTATTTTTTATCATCCTTATTGTGTATTAAGTGAAAATAATTAATTTATAACTAAAATGTAAGTAACTTTTAAGGGTGAAGATTGATGTGATGTTTCTTTTTTAATATTAAAATTTAATATAAAATGAACGAAAATAAAAAATGTGAAATTTAACTCGAGAAGTAGGATGTTTATTTTTCATTAATTAATATTTTCTCCAACAAATAATTAATAATAGGAATCATTTAAATTGCGACTAGTTTGATATGTGAGATTTGGAATGTATGAAATATGAATGGGATAATTATCACATGCATGGAGGTAATTACGCAATTAATAGAAATGATATCATTATCAATCCACGTGGAAATGATTTTTTAAGATATACATCAAACATATTCCTAGTTGCACAATAGTTTCACTTCTCTCGTCGGTCTAAATTTGGACATATATAATGTGAACTCGTTGAGAGTCACGTGAATTAAGTGTGATCCTCAGTCCTCAGTGAAAGCATACACCCCGTTCATTTTGAAGGATTTATATTTACTATTTGTACGTATTTTAATGTGTAATAGAATATGTATATTAATATAATATGCAAGTCTCCAAAATAAATAAATGCAACTCTTGGGAGGGTACAATGGAATATTAAAGTTCTAATTTACGTCTAATGAAAAATATCGCGTTTGTTTATAGTATTCGCATGTAGTTTTTTCAATATTTCATTTCTTAATTTTAGATATTTTTATCTAATTTTAATTCTTTAATTTAAATAAAAAAATCTAGATCTCGTAGGAATTAATTCTCAATTTTGTTATTATATTTCTAAAAAGAATGGGGTTTTTTTATAAATTAGTGCAATAATATACTTACTTCGTCCGTTCGAAAGAGGGTATTTTATTTTTGTGCATGAGAATTAAGGAGTGTTATTATTTAATGTGTAGTGAGTATATAGTTGTATTAATGGGAGTATGGACCTCATATTTTAATTGTATTAGTGAATATGTGTGGGTCTCATGTGTGCTAAAAAAGAAATTACCCTCTTTAGGGCGGACGACCAAAATGGAAAAATATCCTCTTTTGAGCGGATGGAGAGGGTAAATGATAGCTTATAATACATATTATATATTACTCTCTCTCTCTCCGTTTCTTAAGATTTGTCACTTTTATTGTATTATGAATATTAAAAAAATTACTTTTTAATTAATTTTATTAATTTTTAGAGGTAATATGATATTTTTAAGTAATTCTCCAAATAAAGTACTACTCCATAAAATATATTAGGTATGGAAAGAATAGATGTCATTTTTTTAATTAATATGTGCTTGTAAGGTGTTAGATAAGATTGAGGTGAACAGCTATATGAGATGACCCAATAAAAAAAAGGACTGAACAATTTTTAATAACGTAGAGAGAGTAGCTTATATATACACTCATTATATGTCTTTTAACTCCTAAAGTTTAGCTCTAGAATTCGTAAAAGATTCCCAAATTTCGTAGAGAGGATCAAAATTGAGTGTTTTTGTGAGATTTAATTTTCTAATCTAAAATGATTATAATAAAAAATTTTAAAATGGAGAAAAATGCACTTTTGATCTTATATTCAAGGTATATACTCCCTCCATCCCTTGTTAGGAGGGTCTTTTGCTTTTTGGCACGTGGATTAAGAAATATTATTATTTAATGGGCAGTAGGTAGTTGTATTAGTGAGAGTGTGGACCCCATATTTTAATTGTATTAGTTGGTGTGTGTGACTCCCATGTGTGCAAAAAAGGAAAGAGGACTCTTTGGATAGGCCGATCAAAATGGAAAAAAGACCATATTTAAAGGGACGAGGAGTATATTATTAAAGATCGAAGAGTTATTTGTTTATTGAAAAGAAATTCATTGAATTTATTCCTAACACATCATTTTAGGAGTCAAAAGAATACGCAAGAAGACTACAAAATCAAGAAACAAAACTGGGCCACATTATTTGCTTGGGTGTGTTTGGACCCTACTAATTGCACTGAGGGAGTTCTGAATTACTATATTCCCATGTCGACCGACTAAAACAATATAATTTTTGGAAAGATTAATTTGTGAGACGGTTTTATGGAATTGTTTTCATGAGACGAATAAAAAGTAATAATTTTTATAATGAAAAATGATATTCAATAGATGAAAAATGATAATGATGTTGCGAATTATTTTATAAATAGTTTATAGTATTATAATTGAAAAATGATACTCTCTCCGTCCTGGGTATTTTTACCCGTTTGTACGGGCACTGAGATTAAGACTTTTTTTTTAATATATAATGTAAGAGAAAGTAGAGATAAATTAGTAATTTAAAAAGAAAGATTGAATAAAGGTATTGAGAATGATGAATAAAGTGTAAAAAAGTAATTAAAGTTGTTGAGGTTATAAAAAGTAGATAATAAAATATTATGTATTTTTGCCAAAAATGGAATGGGTAAAAATACGTGGGACACCCCAAAATGGAAAGTGGGTAAAAATACGTGGGACGGAGGGAGTAATATATTTAATAAAAAAATATTAATTAATTACTAAAGCTTAAAATACATGATCTCGTTATCATACAAATTTGCATGCGTCTTTATATTTAGAGTAGCAAATGTTTGTATGGAGTGCTACATTTCCGTAATATAGATACAAAGTAAATATTTACTTTGGATAACAGCTAGACTATTATATGTGGGATAACTTTTGAAAATTTTATTTAAAAAATAATTCGTTCATTATATATAAATATATTTTAATTATATGTTTTTAGTACTTAATATGTTGATTTAATTTTAGTTTTGATTCGGAATGTTTTCATTTTTATAATTGAATTCGATAATTTATCCTCCAAATTTTAGGAATGAACACATAATTAAGTGTGCTTTGTGCAATACTACCGATACGATTACGTACGAAGATGCTAAAAAGAAAAAAAGAATTGGGCCTTTTCCTATATGTGATTTTTGAGATTTAGATACTTATATTAAAACAAAGAAAATTTAGAGGGAGCCCAAAATAGTGGGCTCACTCTTACTAATTATTGTGCCTATTTTGGAATCATTACTTAAACTGAGCCAACCCGTTTGAGTATCCATTCTTAATTCGATCCTAAACTTGAACTCGTTCAGAAAAAAATTACTGAATTTGAGCTTGAACTCGTTGAAAAAGAAATATATTGACTTCAAGCTCGAACTGAAATTATTTATATAAGTATCGCGAACGTGTTCACAAACATGCATGTAAGTTAACTTATTCAACATAAAAATATTTTATTTTGGTTCGTAGACATGATTAAACAAAAATTTCGTTCATGAACATCTAATATTATTCATAAAATAAACAAACAAACAAAAGATGATAATAAAAGTTACTTTTAAAAGATAATAATAAAATTTACAAATGCATACTCTAGCCATTAACAAATATATTCGTGTGCGTTCAATCCGAATACATTGGGCTTGATAAAATATGCGAGCTCAAAATTCAAGATTGGCTTGCTCGTTAAAGTTAATGAACGAGCTCAATCGAACACTTTAACGAATCGAGACTCAAATAGTTCGTGTACGATTTCTTCTGTTTTATCCCTATAGAAAGGGTGGGAATTCAGAGAACATGGCCGAAATAATTTGGCCCATCTTGCAAAGAAGTAGGCCAATTCTTCCTTCATTTTTGTTGGATTTGGATAGCAGAGAGGGCCGAAATGCAAAAAATGACAGAAAATTTTGCACCTAGAGTATCGAGTACGTAGTAACTCTTGAAGTAAGAGTTGTTGATTTTCATAGCCAAAGTAAAATGCACACATTTGACATTAAATCAACACTTAAAATGATGGACTACATTTATTAATTGTCGATCACACATCATTTTTAAACCACCTCGTCTAAAAGCTTAAGTCGATAGAGCTAGAGTGGTATGGGGTATCATTCAATAACCGATCCAGGCAAGATCAAGCTTGGAGAACCAGTGGCAGGCCTCTCCTTCTCCTGGTCCAAATTTCAGAATCTGGAATGACACGTGGCCTTTGGGCCACGCAGATGTATCCAGGTGGCATATTGCCAGCATGGTGTTGACACCTTCATTCTTAGGATCCACGAGCTCCACCTCGTACAAACGGGTTGATGGGAGATTATGGCAGAAGTATGCTGCAAATGGAAGGAATGCCTCATGGCAGACCACTATTTTGGTGGCAGGATCATACTGCTTCATCTTTCTGATCACTGCAACTGAGCTCGATTCGTGTGTGATCTTGGAAGCCAGTGCCAACACCTTCGTCTCGCCCAACGTAGACTTGGCGAACCCCACTAGCTCTTCCAGGGACTTGGGGCAGCTCTTCGTCTCGCCTTTTATTGATGCAGCACTGCAGGGAGCCAGAGTACTCTGTATTGTTTCTTCGGGTGTGTCGGGGAATATCTTGGCGATGTGCTCGTAGGTGAGGGGATCTTCGAGGCGATTTGAGTTAGGAGGAAAGCACGGTTGGGGAGGGATTCTTGCAGGTTTGGGAGATGAATGAGGTTGCCTTGTTTTAGGATTGATTGTCTGAAGAAAGAGAATGGATCTTCATGTTTCTTGATTTGATTCAGAGAAGCAGAGTTAATCTTGTAAGTTTTTTCTGAGTAGGATCTGGATCCTAAACTGACAATGAATTCAGATTTGCAAAATAGATTAGCATGTGTGCAGAAATTGGCATCAGCTGTGAATTTGCCATTTGTGGTGGCAAGAATGTTGGTGTAATAATCTAACTCTTTTTGTGTCAAAGGGGACAGCTTTTGGAGGATGGCATTTGGCATTTTGTTTTGCACATTTTCAGACCAGAATTTGAGTTGGTTGGAAGAAATGGGTGATGAAGAACAATGGAGGGTTACCATGGAAGAGAATAAAGCAAGAAATAGAAAATAATTATGTAATTTTGCCATTGTCATCAATTTTTACTTCTGTATATTGGTTTCTTTGTGCAGATTTGAGAGAGTGATTTTGGGTATTTATACTGTGAGGAAGGAGAATGAAACTAATTATTTGAGTATTTTATTTCCTTGATGATGACATTAACTTAGAACCCACATAGCAACTTGGATTAAATTATATGTGTACATTAATTATTAATTATTACGTGCACACATTTTAGAACGATATCATACAATATAAGATCAAATAGTGTTTTTAATTGTTGATTATCTGCTCTATGCTCTCAGGGACGATATAATAAAGTTTATAAGTTTATCACATTTCTTTTAGACTAGATGATTAAAAACTATAAATTCTCGTTAAAATAGGAGCAGCTTGGTTCAAATTTCGGAATGACAATGGTAATGGGAATCATCGATGACGGCAATAGTAATGGGAATGAAAGTGATTGAAGGGGTGGGGGTATATATTGAATCAATGAGAATAATTGAGGGATTAGGATTCTCATTATCTCTAACCAAGCATGAGGAATGAGAATCAATACTCTTTCATTCTCATTGCCCACCCATAATACCTCTAACCAAGCGCCCCTCAATCTAACCGAAGTGTCTTCATTTTGCATGACAACTATATATATTATTTTTTAATTTTTAACAAAATTATTACCTTTGAAAAATCATAATACAACAAAAAATTAATCTATCCTCTCTAAAGAGTAACCATTTGTCTAATAAAATGCAAGCATTACCCTTATCATTTATATTTTTCTTTTATATGTATACTATTTCCTTTTTTCTCTTTAAGTGTGAATCATCCTGTAATGTAACATCAGAAATAATATATCAAAGCGGCACACAAAATTTAAACCTCTATAATGTTCATGTATCATCATGTGTGCCACTACTTATTTGACACGAATAAAATCACACCATTACCTTTAGGATGCACATATTTCTTGTATAATGTCCTTCTTTCTTCTACATGCCAATCATCCATTAGTGGTATAGGAAATGATACATCAAAATAATACATGGAATTTGAAGCACTTAGTTGAATTTAATTCCATATACATATTTTAAACCATATTAGTGAACAAAATTACATATTTAACTTTAATCATGTCTTTCAATATTTTTTTTGTTTAACTAGAATCCATGTTCAAAAGAAATTAGTTGTTGAGAGATTATTCCGGATTTGCTTTAAAATAAATTGCCAATATCCAATTTGCAAGTGGGCCTTCTTCCTTCACCCTTATGCTGGAGAATTTTCATTTATAATAATACATTTCTTCAACATCTATGTTAATAAGTGCAGCATTATTATCACTCAAATTTTTTATTAAAGTATCCAAATTTAAAAAAAAAAAGTGATACCAAAATTCCTATTATATCCTCACCTTCTCTAACTTACAATCACAATAACTCCAACTAACCTATTTTTGTTAAACTCACCTCACATTATTACTAAATTCATCCAAAATATACTTAATTAGCCTTAAATCCTACACATTTGGAGAAAACATGCATATATAGAAGAAGAAAAGAAAAAAAAAAGAAAAAATAAGAGAAAGAAATTAGTTGATGTAAATTATTGAAGTAAATTGCTATAATATGAAAATTACTACATGATAGAATGACAACCAAAGATAAATTTCAATCATTTATAACAATAGCCAATTTCTTTTTTGTTTTTATTTTGTTCTTTATTTCTTCTAAGTTTCCTATGTGTTTTTATGGTTTAAATTAACTTTAAAGTTTATTTATGGAGTAATAATGTTGGATGAGTTTAGTAATAGTATGTAATGGTCATATTAAAATAAGTTGGTTGGGTTAGTATGAATTAATGTAAGTTAGAAGTATATATTGTATAACAAAATTTTCACTATATATTTTTTTCAAATTGGAGTGATGTTAGTAAAATTTTGAGTTAGTAAGGAATCGTTTAAATTGCAACAGGATTGATATATATACTATCAGATATGGAATTTGAAATATGAATGTAATTATTATCACATACATGGTTGGACCCAACCACGTTAACGAAATGGATATAATTATTTTTTAATATTAATAATTATTATCAATCCACGTGGAAATTATTTTGTAAGATATCAAGGCAAGTAGTCTAGTTGCAGAATATATATAGTCACTTCTTCTAGTGTGTCTAAATTTGGACATATTATACTGTTTAATGTGAACTCATTGATTGTCACGTGAATTAAGTGTGGTCCTCACTAAAATTGCAATATAATGTCCTAAATTACTTTTAAAAGGTGAAACGTTGATATTTTCATTTAACTGTGATTTACTTATTATGTAATAAAATAAAAATATGCTATCACTTTCCTATATTCTCTTAATTATTCATAGAATTTGTATAAATTTATATGGGACGAATTTAATTTAAAATTTAAGGAGTTATTTGTTTAATAAAAAAGAAATTGATAAAAAGAAATTCATTGAATTTCTCCCTGACACACCATTTTAGGAGTCAAAAGTATACGCTAGGACGAGGAAAGTTGTTCTAAAAAAATTACTAGTATATTCCCATGTCCACTGAAGAAAACAATTTTAATAGGCAAACACTGCAATAGATAGAACCGAGTCTTCCCCTCTAATTACCGTTACCTATATTAATTTTTATTTTGTTCTTTTTTTTAATTTATTTTTATAAATTTAATTCTAGAAATATACTTATAATTTTACCATATAGTTAATGGTATACTTTATCTTAATAATTATATTTCACCTATAGTTTATCTTTTTACGTTACTTAATTGTTGAATAGGCGATTTTAGGACACAATATCACCTTAAATATACTCCTTATTCCATTCAAATGGTAGTTTTTGCTTTTTGCACATGAATTAAAGTTTCATACTATTATTTAATATGTAGTGGGTAGTTGTATTAGTGAGAGTATACGTGGCCCCATATTTTAATTGTATTAATGAGTGTGTATGGATAAAAAAAATGGGAAGCCAAATGAAAAAAAAAAATTTGAAGAGGAGCAAATATTTATTTTCTTAAAAGGACAAATTAAATCATTCGTACCAATTTAACATTTTTATGCGAAAACCAAGTAATGGCCTTCCCATATTCGTACCATTATCTTAAAATTGCTATCACTCCTTAATTTTTGTCTTTAAAGAAAACTTCCTTCCCAAAATAATAATGGGCCTAGCTTTATTAAAATTAATACAACTAATGGGCTTGGCGGCCCCAATATAAGCCACTTTTTGAAACAGTCAACCCATCTGATTAGAATTTTCCCATATCTGCTTCGGATAATAGAATTTTGAAGATTTTATTTAAAATAATTGGTTAAATATATATCTTTATGATTTCAGCCGTAAATCTAAATTGTTTTCTTTTTCTTCTCAATCAACCAAGACCCTGTTCTTTTCTTTTCATCCAAAAAGAAATATTTTCAGCAATCGTTTCAAATCTTAATTACGTCGCTACATTATAAGTTGCAGAATTTAGTTTTCTTACCAAGTTTTAGAAACGCGTTTTGATCGTTCTTTCTTTTGTTATTATTTGAGTATAGGCAGCGAGGGTAGGGCGAGTTGAAGGAAAAAGGAGATTTCGTTTTGCTAGATCAAGTGTTTAAGGTGGGATTTATTATGTGTTATTTATGTATTTAAAACCCTACATGATGTGATTATACATGAACATGCTATATTATCCATGAATTATTAAGTACAAGTCAAGGGTATTGAATCGCGATGCTTGCCAACATGGGTATTGAACCGAAAGGTGCTTGCCAACATGGGTATTGAACCGAAAGATGCTTACCAACATGATTTGAAATTTCAAGTTACAAGTGTAAGAATTTCAATTTCACTCGTATAAGCGTTTGAATGGTAATAGTGCGTAATTTATTTCACTGAGCGGTGGATTGCTCACTCCCTTCAATTACCTCCTTTTCAGGTTAGCGCGGCGGTAGCGTACGATCGGGGAGCGTTGGCAGGAGGAGACTTAAATAAGAATTTCAATAATTTGCATTTTGCTGCGTACACTCAATTTCACGTTTTACTTCAACATGTTTTGAGCATGAAATTTAAATAGGATTACATTGTCTCACTTTCATGTTGGTTGCAATTAATTTCGTACTTGAAAATTTGATTCCGAAAGCATAAGGAGTTTTGACTTTTCGAAATGAGTGTATTTGCATAATATTGATTGCTTTATTCGCCTTCGGTGGATCCTTCTCTTACATTAAGAGTTCACAGGTTTGATTTAGTGTTGAATATTAATACATTATCAAATTTTATTTAATAGTTAAAATTTGTTAGTGGCCGTTGAGTTGATTTGGTGGCTTCTGTCAAAGTTGTAGGCTTACATGTTGGCTGCAATTAGAATTAAAATGGTCAATTGGTTTTATTAGGAGTTTGATGTAAGTTTAGTCATTCGAAAGAACTCGTTTACTTTTCGTATAAGTTGACATAATTATAATATACCAATATTTTCGAAAGTTTAAATAAAGTTTTTATTTAAAATTGATTTCGTTTCCTAGTTGAAGCACAACTAGTTAGAATAAAATTCTGTATTTTAAATTCTTGAAAAATTTTGCATAAACTTACAGGTCCGAACTTCTTAAACTTTACCTTCTTCTTTGCTAAATCACTTGTCTATTAATTTCTGCATGTTAGGATTTTAATTATTTTTATATAAATTTGATAAGTCCGGTATGTTTCACATGTTATGATTTTAGGAAATAAACTTTTGGTCCTTTCTTTAAAGGTTTTTGCTAAATACTCTTCTTAAAATTAAAGTTGCAAGAACTTATGAGACTTGTTCACTTGTTTAAATCTTTTATTTTTGGATGCTCATTTATTTATTTATTCAATAATTAAAACATTTTTTTATCACGCCCTATTTAATGCTCTATTTATGAAATAAAATGGAAATTTCTTTATTTTGAAAATTGGGATGTGACAGTTTCGGCCAATCAAGAACCCCACTTTTTGTTTGATCTGTCCAAGTATTTCATGCCCATATCAGCACTTAAACATCATACTACACAAAGTGTAAGTGTGAGCTTTAAGGATTAAAAGACTGACCAAATAAGATAATGTCCAGGCTTTTGTTGGGCAGGTATTCATAGACGAGCATACTTTCGTCTCGATGAATGCAGCATCCTAGAAGTTTAACAAGATTCCGATGCTGAAGTTTGGCAATGAGGATGATTTCGTTCTTTAGTTCACTGACACCCTGCGTGGATTCCTTGGATAACCGTTTGACCGCAATTTCTTGCCCTCCTTCCAGAGTGCCCTGATTTCAGAAACTTCTAAGACACATGATTTCAAGATCTGTACTAAATAAAATTTTATTACTGCACATATTCTATTTTCTCTTTGACACAAAAAAAATGTTTATAGAGATTAATACACACCAGATGTGATGAATTTCTGATTTACTTTCTTGCACTAAGAAACTGTTCTTTTATGAAAGTATGTGAATTGAATTCATTGTTAAGTAGTCCTCACATCCTTCATCAAAGGTCAAGTTATACAAGTCTTAAATTTATCACAAATAGTATTAATTCATACTCCACAATAAGGAAACTAGAGTTTTCTTTTAAAATTATCACCTGGACTCAATTTTCTAATGAAAAATGTCAACTTTGCTGTATAAACTATAAAGACATAAATGCCTTGAGAAATAACTGTGAAAATTTGAGAAAAAGGGACAACCACACATGGGAAATTAGACTTTTTTTTCAGCCATAACAAATTGACTTTTCTTATTTCCATCATTATATATCTGGTTTTGTGAACATAAAGTCAAACAATGTGGACCCTGTGTAGTAACAGTTATGAAGTCTCAGAAACAATTCTATCTTAATTGTTTTCAGGTAACTGAATATCCATGTCTAGTTTATTACCTTATAAACAGGACCAAATCCACCTTCTCCAAGCTTATTGTTGCTGGAAAAGTTATCAGTGGCTTTCAAAATTACAGATATGTCCCAAAATGGCAAACCTGATTGATCCTCATCACATCTGCTCTGTAGTTCTGCACTAACAAGTAACTGGTTAATCTTTCTTGCTTTTATTACTCATAAAATGAAACTCAATTTCTCTCTCTCACCTTCTTCTATTATTGTGCTTTTCCTCTCTCTCCTTCTCTTCAGAAAAAAATAGAATCACACCAACAACAAACAGAACAACCCCCACCACAGAAACCACACTGCCTATAATTATCTCCCTTCTCTTCCCTTCAGAATCTGCAAAATTCTTACACATTAAAACACATAAAACATAAAACAACTTCTTCCTTTCTGAATCAGTTCTAACCTGCCTCTGAAGAAGACATTCTGATGTAAATAACCAGCCCATCATCAGCCAATGTCCTGATATCAATCAATTCATCGAACCAAATCAAACATCCACTCCCTCTTCGAACATCCAGCAGCGAATACCCCACACAAGAACAGTTCTTCAGACACTCTGCTCTGCACTCATCAAGATTCATAGTCGCATTATTCCAAGAATTTCTTGCATCCGGCAACTTAATCCCGGAATACTCCAAGAACACATCGTCCCGGCAGCTCAAATTCGCCCTCCGAACACATCCACTCGAAAAATCCACCCTACCCCACGCCTCTCGATCTTTAGGCACAAACCTATGATCAAGACAATCACACGGCGGAGATCCCCCAACATTGCAACTTCGATACGGACCACATTGATTGTAGTTATCACACATGTCCGTCGGAACACTGAAATAGATCACCCAGCTCTGTGTCCGGTAACCCCAAGTCCACCGCTGAGCAAAGCCGGTGTAGTTCATCGTATACGTCGAAACAAACGATTTATCGATCAATTCCGACCGGTAGTAGACCTTCTCCTTATCCATCACAAACGACAGACTTAAAGTCGGATCTTCCCTCGGGTTAGGCGGCCCGGGGAATCGGGTCCCGTTCCACGGCCCGATCCGATGCACCACCGCCGCAACTCTCCTCATCACGATCTGCGGATACCCGGTCGTATCCAGGTGGTAGCTATAAACCCCAGTAGCCGGGTCATCACTGCTCTTCCACGACGAGAGATAGTAATCCCTACCCGTTACCAAATTAACCCCCAAATTCATACCGGGTAAGTAGGTATCCGTCGGGTAATCGAAGCTCCGCCACAGGAAATTCTCCGGCGAATCGTCCCCCTCATATCGGAGAACCAAATTACCCGAATCGAGCAATTGGGCAATCGGGTTTTGGACACTTCGGTCCGAATCGAACCGCCACACAGTCCCATTGGTGGTGTTGAGAATCAAAATCCCAGGGTGGATGAGTTTCAACTCCCCTGAATCGTCCCCAATTGGAGAATCCCTATTCAATACCCACACGTAACTTCTCTCTGTAATGTTCTTGAACCACAGCCCTAAGTATTTGTTCCTGAATTTCCAGGGCTGAAGAATCCGAGCTCGAATTTCCCACCTGATGAAACCAAGGTTTCACTATCTCTAATACTTTGACCTGCATTGATCGTATCCGTCGCGACTTAACGGTGTGCAGAATCAGGAAAAACCAGGAGAAATGCGTGGCTGCAGTTCTCCACATGGGATTGATTCTCTCTGTAACTTCAAAAAGTAGTATTGGGCAATGTGCAGGAATCCAGTAACTTTTTGAAATTTGTTGACATATACGACGAGTTTCTGGAATTTGGCGACAGATTCAGATTAAAAAATTGTCAAGTTGGAGAAGAGGATGAAGAAAACTTGCTGGTGTGGGGTCGCATGTGGCATCGTGTTTGAACATTGACTCGGATGTCTGGATTCTACTGCATGGGTCAAAATTTTCCAGCTGAAAGTCTATTTTTAATTAAGAATTTTTACAGAACTTACAGATAAATTAATAATGCCTGATTAGAGTTGGATCTGGGTTTTGACCCGACCCATTAGTCACCGGGTTCAATAACGTTCCACCTGTGTTAAAAAAATACTCACACTTTCTGAAAAAGTTGACATATTCACGCCTTTTGGGAGTATATTTAAGTCGAGTAAGGTCAGCTGGTTAGATTTCATTTTTCAAATTAAAATAACATACCCTCTCCGTACTATATAAATTAGACACACTTTCCTTTGCTCTCAGAGCATAGCTCAAGTGATAGAAGGGAGAAAGGAAATGTCTTTCAACTGAGCTTGGTAGCTGCAGAGTGGGGGTTCGAATTCTGCCTTTAAGAATTTGATCCCTTGCAAGCACAAGTTAAACAGTGAGTCATCTCTATAAGCCACGTGAGGCACATCCTACGATTTACCTCCTCTACCAATCCTCAGGGCAGGAGCGGTGGAACCCATAATGGTGGGGTACACAATTTAGACACACTTTCCTTTTTAATTTGTCCCACGCATTTCCTTTTTAATACATGAGACATAATTAATTTATTCTCATAGAGCCTACATACCACCTTAAAATAACTACTCACTACACATTAAATAATTTCTCTAGACGGAGGAGGGAGTAATTAATTTTAGGGTGATTCCCACCTTGTGATCCGACATGGAGAAATGAAATTGAAATACGAAAAAATAAAATTGGGAATGTAAGAAATTGCAGAATTTAAATTTGATTCGTTAAATGATAGAGTTAGTATTTTATAATTCGCTCTATAAATTCATGTAAATCCTATTTTTTCCTTTAATTGAAATCAAATTTATATAAGTGTGTTGTGTAAATGATATGGAATAAAAACGATATTTTCTCATTTGAATATATAAATACAATAGGTAAATTGGTTTTCAGCCTCAAAATATCCGAAATGGGCATCTCAGCCTCCAAGCGAGTTCAAAATAGCCTCCGTACATCGCCGGACTTCAATTCCGCCTGCGCCACCGTCTTCGCCGACTGCCTCTCTCTAACCCAGCACGCCTTCGCCGGCGTCCGCCCATACCAGCTCTTCTCTGCGGCCGACCGCCTTCACGCCATACTATCCGACTCTCTTCCCGTCGTTTCCAAGTGGGTCCCCGTACCCCCGGATCGGGTCCAAGTGGACCGGGCTCTGAACACCGTCCTAGCGCTGCGGGCGACCCGAGAGGAGCAAATAACGCTGGATGAATTGGAGTTTAAGGAGTTCGCGGTGGTGACGTTTGCAGATGCCGTCGTTTCGAGGGCTGGGAAGGAGGTATTGAAGAGGCTGCCGCTGGGTGTGGCGGGAATTGCCGGCTTCGGGGTGGTGGTGAAGCCCGGGAAGCAGGTGGTGGCGGCGGCGATTGGGGCTTACGCTCTTGGCGTGGTGACCTCCATCTATCTTAGCCTAGATGGTTAATTAATTGTTTATAATAGTGATTAATTTAAAATTTATAATAAAATTAGATTAAACTGTATGATATTTGTGAATTTCAATTCTCAAATGTTTCATAAACAATGTGCGGTTGCTTATAATCCAATGTAACTCTATTCATTTCTGATGTCTCAACTTTTGGTATGTGTACGTAGGATTGGTTAAAGATCAAAATTCACATTAAATTATAGTATTAAATAGATAAATATATAAATAAGAATGTTAGCAATTGTAAAACTTAAGATAGCAGCTTAATTAGAGAAATGGGAAAGAGGTTTAATCAAGTACCCCAGCTATATAGATACAACACTGATTTTAAAAGAATGAAACAATGGAAGTAAGCAAGAAATGGATCACTCAACTTTACTGCTCATCCTCCTCCAGCCCCGGAATGTACTCAAGACTAACGTCGAAGATCACCGGGCTACTCGGAGCGACTCGTGGCCTTCCCGGAGCTGAGGTCAGACCTTTCGGAAATGCCAACTGATAAAAAATCTTAACATGTTAGTGATATACTCACTAACAAAGACAAATGCTGAAAAATGAGAGTGAATGCATGTGTTCTTACTGGACCGGGTATGTAGAGTCTGCGTTTTCCTCCGGCTTTCATGCTCAGTATCCCTTCATCAAGTCCCTTGATTACCTATTCGTCGCATTTCACTCAGAAATTGTCGCACACAAATGTTCCCGGAAGGCCAAATCCATCAAATGTGGACCAAAAACAATGTGTTCTAACATGTGAAGGTTTAAGAACAGGGGCTACTTTCTCTATTTAAACGCTTGTTTCGGAAATCACATTATAATTACATCTTATTAAACTCACCTGACCAGCGCCAACCCGGAAAATGTAAGGCAGACCTCTCTCCAGTGAACTACGAACAAAAGAAGTATAAAAAGATGTTTCAGATCTTGAAAATAACACTACAGCAGAAATAGCACAAACATCTGAACAGGAAATGGACGGAAAGCCTTCCCGAATAACCATCACCTGTCAAATATTTGGCCAGAAGGAACCATGGCGACATAATTTGCCGCTACCTGTAAAGATGGACATATATAATATGTTAGTTAGAGATATTGGATGAAGGCTAATGTTACTGAAGAAAGAGAAGTTATAAACTGAAATCGAGAAATTTGGTTGCCCATTATTATTTCCAACACCCAATTTTGTGTTTTGCATCAGGTAATTCAGATGACAGTTCTTTCGGTTACCTTTTCTGTGCTAGCTCATACACATAAATTGCTTGGTAACTATCTTAAAGAAAATTATCATTTGCCTATAACAAAATAAAGAAAAATCACATGAAGATAGGCATGTAAACATTGCTTGAAGTTTGTGACTCATGAGGTATAGTTGCTATTCGTCAAGAGCTGAAAAAGAAACCAAGCAATAATGTTATTTCTCAAAATTTCATACTTTATTTCTATCTTATAGTAGAATGCCGATTATTACAAAGAAGAAGAGGACAAGAATGCTATTGACTACACTGATACTCTAATTTGTGGTTGCTCTTAGTTCCAGTTACCTTGCATATACTCAAGTATCATTTGTTGGAGCTTACCTGAAATCCAATGGGAGGACTAGGTCCTCCACCAACTTTTATATCCTTATATTGCAACCCAGACTCCGTAGTTACAATTGGCACCTTCAAGAATAGATAATCTTTACAGTTAGACAACAGATTGTCATCCATATTATTTAGCACTAATTTACTGTATTAAGCACTCCAATAATTGAGCTTAGAGCTTCAAGAAGCTTTAATTTAACCAGCTCTTTTATGAACAGAACAATAAAGAGTCTTAATATGATAAAGTACTCCTTAAAGTATAATAATGTCAATGACAATGTCTAATCTGCTGACAACTCGTTTCAATGTCCATGTCATGGAATGATGATTTAATATAATAGGAATAAGAATTTCTTCATAGAAATTTGTATAAATAATATATTAGTTACAAAACAATTCAAACACCATTTGTCATGAATTTAATGCTGAGTTCATCCAACATCTGAGAATTTGTTATGAGGGACCTCATATCTCATATCACTCTGAATTTCAGCATAATACTTAACAAAAATTATAAAAGAATAAGGAGTATAGAAATAGGGAAGATGAGATAATTATAACAACTGACCATAAGACAGAATTTAAAATGAAGGAAAGAAATTAAAAGTTTAGGGAGCTATGTGATCTCACCATACATTTTCAAGCTCTTTCTCACACACATCATCACACAGCTTTGGTTTGTCCTCTGGGGGCAACCCAGCTGCTTTACTGATAGAAGAGCTACTCAGGAGACTCAGAAGTCCAAATCCTAAGTTGATTAAGTTTCTTCGATTCATGACAGAACACTCATCGAGATGCACAGCAGCATTTAATGCTTGTAGTCTATGTTCTGAGGCAAAGGATTGAACTCTAATGCTATTATTGATTTTGTACACTCTTTGACGATTGATTGAGTTGCTTTTGCTGGATATGCAACCTAAACAGAAAAATATTGACGATTATTTGATGTTCCATATAAAGGTACATCAAAACACATCCATATTCACGTGCCATATAAAGGTACTAATGTTAGACATATGATTCCCTTTCAAAGGTAATATTGTATGCCTCAAAAATTGATCACATTTACAAACAAAGAGCTATGCAGATATATAAACGATCATTGGTTATCCATACAGTTTAGATGAAGAAATGCTATCTCACTACTTGCTCTTGTTTTTATCATTTTGTTTTCCATCAATTCTCCACAACACTTACATTTTATCTGTTTGTTAGGGAGTTAATTTTTTACTATTCTTGCTGTTAGCACTGAAGTAAATAGGGATTCTACTGTATGTTTTCTATTAACAAATATAAGAAACCAGTTATTCCTTCTTTCGCACAGCTGTGTTTTACTAGAACCACGGCTAAATCTGGTTTAATTAAGTTTTTAAGGCACAACATGGAGATTCCCCAATTCATAATTCAAAGTTTTATATTATTTTTGTTGGAAAGAAAATGAGCATAGTCACCAAAAGTCCTGGGTTCTTACAATTTAAAATCCTTAGGTACAAAGGACTGCAAAACCAGCTAGATGATAAGAAATTGGCACGGAAAATCAAACAATTTCAAATTGCTAAGCCCTCAAAAGTTGACTAATATTGAAATCTATAATCAAGCTAAACAAGATTTTGAATTGAATAACCGAACATCCGGGATACAATAAAGTAATCTTCTATAGAAGAAACAAAAATGTAGCTAAAAGATAATCCCATCTCGACATTAAACCTGCCTTCAAATACCCTCCAAAATGTGTTCAATAATAACAAACTACTGAAAAAAAATCCTACTGAATGAAGCCTATATTGAGCAATGAAACCCCACCCATTTAATTGATAAAAAAAAAAAAACAGAGTTCTTGCAATATCAACAGAAATTTCACTTCTACCATGTTCTACCCACAAATATCTAACACCTATCAGAGATTCATTCAGTTCGAAACACAAGAAATCTGATTGTTTCCATAAATAAACCCAAAATTATTCATACCATCAAGCTTCGACAACATTAATAGAACAATTATTTGTATTTAATCATTTAATCAAACAAAAGCCCAACGAACCTTTACCATTCTATTCATATATCAGTTCCATCAAGCTTCAAATAAACAGTTCGCGACTGCATTTTCACTAGGGTAAATAAAGCATCAACATATATAATGAAGATTACATTATACAGAAAACAAATTACTTCCAATTTAACAAAAAGTAAGAAAAACGAAAGAAAAGGAGATTGAAATGCGAGTTCAAACCGAGCGGAAGTAGCAAAGAAGCTGATGCCATTTTCTTGGTTGCGCGATTGTGATGAGTAATACTCTGCTTTCAGTCGTTCGGATTTGAATGGATAACGATATAACTAACATTTTGGCCCTTAATTTACTAAAGTGCCCCTGTTTTGGAAATGTCAAATGCTATATGGGCCTCATGAATTTGGACCACAAATCACAGATTGTATTCCTTCCATCTATGCATTCATTTATTTTTTTTAATGTGAAATAAGAAATATTAATCAATTTGTTTTTTTTTCACATGAAATAAGAAATATTATTATTTTATATAAAGTGTATAGTTGTATTAGTAGTAAGTAGTTAGTATGTGTGGGCCCTTTTGCTAAAAAAAGGAAAATTAATACTTTTAAAATAGACAATCAAAATAGCAAAATGTATATCTCACAACAGACGGAGGGAGTATAAAATAAGAATATGGAAAACATGTAAAAATGATAATATTTATAATAAAAATATAAAGTAACAATCAATTAATAAAAAAATAATAATAATGATGTGAATTATTTCATAAACAAATTATATTATAAATAAAAAGTGATAATATTTTAAAAGAAAAATGATAACATTTTAAAAATTAATAACTAATTACGAAAGTGTAAAATAGTCTCACCACACAGCCTGCCTCAAGAATAATTATTTTTAGTGTCACTTACTATTGGATACATAAAATAATGCATAATTGCTGTAAACTACACGACTCAAAGCACTAATACTCATAACTACACAATTATGATTGTAATACCATAAATACCCCTATGTGTTTGCACAATTTTGTTTTGCACAATTTTGTTTTTTCACATTTTGTTTTGAATTTTTTTTCACATTTTGTTTGCACATGTCCGGCAGAGGTCTGGCGACCGTCGGCAACGGTTCGACGGTGGTCCGGCTCTGGCAGTGGATGGGTGGATGAGAGGTTAAGGGTTTGTGGTTTAAAAGTGTATGAGATTATAAGGTTATATTAGGTATTTTACTTTAATATTTTGTATGCGAAAGTAATTATTTGAACTCATTGCATCTAAATAATTTAAGGTAAAAGTGTATATTTATTAGTGGTTTTCCCATATTTTAATTGTAATGGTAATTGTAGTAGTATTGTGTGTGAATCCCATAAAGATACCTTAATGAAAAATTTTCATATGAAGGTCCAATTTTAATATAAATTTCAATTTTAGACTCAATTTTAGAAATGTCTCATTTCATGGTTCAAATTTATTTTTTTCTCAATTTAAGACTTGTCGTAATTTTTTTTTCGAATTCAATATATACTATAAAACAATATCTGCTTTAATTTGAAGGTGTATAATAGTTTTTTTTTATTTTTTCTATAATATGAAATTAAAAATAAATTTCACTGTAAGTCTTAAAATAAGAAAATAAAATTAAAAATAAAAAGTTGCCCCTAAATTTGAACCTTAAATTGATAAAGTGCGACTTAAATTAAAAATTAGGTTTTTGTGTGAAATTCTTCCATATTAATTATTTTGTGTGATTTCTTTGGAATATATATATATATATAATTTCATATTTAGTCCCGTAAGAATTACTCAATGTCAAAAAGGTCCCAAAACTGGCAGATTTAGTCCCATAGGAATTTTTCATCTAAATTGTTAATAGTTAACAAAATATTCTGAACATTAATGAGACCAAAACAGACTATGTCTATTTTGAAACATAGTTTATAATAATATAAGTTAATTTGAGATGAAAATTTTCGATTATAATATTCTTATGGGATCAAAACCGCTAGTTATGAGACCAGTATATTCCTACGGGACTATAATTGAATTGAAGGAATTCTTACGAGACAAGATGTGAAATTTTCATATATATATATATATATATATATATATATATATATATATATATATATATATATATATATACACACGAGAGGGACAATCTACTAAACGCAGATGAAAAGTGTTCCAACTCCCGCAGCTTACACATAGTTGAAGGGTTTTACAGGTTACAAACTTATTTTCCAATCCCTCTTACTCGCATTTCGTCTAAAGATTGCACAAAACGCTTTGATGTTGTATCAACCTTGTTCCATGTTCGTTTCTTCAATCAGGTTTGTTTCCCTCAACACGCTCTTCAATGTTGTCCAACTCACTCGATCGCATTCAGTTCCATCACTTGCCCATTTTACTCATTACTTCTCCGATTCGGGTATCGATGACCCGACCCGATTGTAAAAACCATATTACTGTAGCAAATCATAGTGACTGCTCTAGGCACAAGAATTCTACAGAGTATGATTCATGTACGGTTGTTCAGATTCTTGAAAATATGAAAATGGAACCCATTTTGGCCTTTTCTTTTTTTAACCAACTCAAAGACGACGGATTTCAACATGGCGTTGACAGTTACTTGGCTATGATTAAGGTGCTCTGCCACTGGGGTTTGGAGAGAAAGATGGATTCTTTGTTTAAAGGGGTTATTAAGTCGAGAGAAGGGGATTCCTCTTTTGAGGTGTGTGAGTTATTGGATGCAATAGCTGAGGAAGTTAAGGCTAATGGGAAAAAATCATTACTTCGAGCTTTGGCTGCATGTATTAAGAGTTATGTTTCTTTGGTAATGTTTAATGAGGCAATTGATGCACTTTTCCAAACGAAAAGGCGTGGTGTTGTGGAGTGTTTACTGTCATGTAATTTGATGAATAGGTTGGTTGGGCATGGGGAAGTGGATGCAGCTATTGCCATCTATAAGCAGCTGAAGACTCTTGGGTTTAGTCCGAATGTATATACTTATGCCATTGTGATTAAGGCGTACTGTCGAAAGGGATGTTTGGAAGAAGCCGCTGAGGTGCTTCTTGAGATGGAGGAAGCTGGGTTGGAACCTACCTTTTCAGCTTATCTTGTAGGGCTCTGTAGGCATGGCAGATCGGAATTTGCGTATGAGGTCTTAAAAGCTTGGAAAATTGATAATGTTCCCATTGATGCGCTTGCTTTTACTGTTGTGATTCAAGGTTTTATTTGGGAAAAGAGGATGAAAGAGGCGGAGATCGTTTTGCATTGCATGAAAGAACATGGACTGGTCCCTGGTAAAGATGAATATCGTGCCTTGGTTCAGGGTTGCTGTGATTCTGGGGATATAATTAAAGCTTTGGCTATCCATGATGAGATGGAGGCAAAGGGAATCAGAACTAATTGTTAGATTCTCACTTCAATTCTTGAGTGCTTATGCCACAAAGGTATGCATTATGAAGCAGTAGACCAGTTCATTAACTTCAAGAAAATGGGCATCTTTCTTGATGAAGTCATATATAATGTTGCTATTGATGCATTATGCAAACTGGGTAAGTTAGATGAGGCTCTATGTCTGTTTAATGAGATGAGATCTAAGAAGTTGACACCAGATGTTGTCCATTATACTACTTTGATAAATGGTCATTGTCTCCATGGAAATATTTTTGATGCTGTAAATTTATTCAAGGAAATGAATGATAAGGGTCTTAAAGCTGATGTTATTACTTATACTGTTCTTGCTGGTGGATTATCTCGGAATGGTCTTATGGATGAGGTGTCTTTTCTTCTGGATATGATGAAATGCCAAGGCTTCACCCCCAACACTGCGACACACGACGTGATCATTGAAGGCCTATGTCTCGAAGGAAAAGTGAAGGAAGCAGAAAAGTATTTCATTGACTTGGAAGACAAGAACATAGAAAACTATGCTTCCATGGTTAAAGGATACTGTGGATCAAGCATGGCAGTTAGTGGATTCAAACTATTCATTAGATTATTCACTGAAGGAATTCTTTTAAGTAGGAATTTGTGCACAAAACTTATTAGCAGCCTCTGTTTGGAAGGGGAAAATGACAGAGCTATTAAGGTCTTTGAAATTATGCTTTCATCTGATGATGGCCCTAGTTAGACAATGTATAACAAACTCATTGCTGCTTTTTGTCGTGCTGGAGATATGGAAAAGGCCCAACGGGTATTTAACCAAATGATAAGAGTGGGGTCGTCTCCTGATCTTATTTTGTATACTATGATGATGAATGGTTATTGTCAGGTGAGTGGCCTGCAAGAAGCATTTGCTCTTTTCAATGATATGAAGGAAAAGGGCATTAAGCCCGACATCATAACTTATACAGTATTGGTTGATGGGCATTCTAAAGTAAGTCTAAAAAGAGCTCAATCTCAATACAATGGGCATTCTCAAGTGAGTTGGAGAAGGGCCCAATCTCAATACAATGAGGAAAGAAACAGGAAAGTAAATCAGGTGGCATTTGGGGTGAAATTAGGGACATGGAACTAAAACCTGATGTTATTTGCTACACAGCATTCATTGACAGTCACTGCAAATCATCCAATATTCAAGATGCTGTTTGCCTTTTCAATGAAATGATTGAAAAAGGTTTACTACCTGATACGGTTGCATATACAGCACTCTTATCTGGCTATTGCAAGCAGGGAGATATCGTAAAGGCTTTAACCCTAGTGAATGAGATGATAACTAACGGAATAGAGCCAGATAGCCGTACCATGTCAACATTACGTCATGGTATTGTGAGGGTAAAAAAAAATTGAAGTTTCAGCGTTGAATTTCTCCAGTAATGCTTACTGGTAAGATGCACAAATTGTATGTTTTCACCTTCTAGCTTTTCATATGTTATACTAGGTGATAATTATTTTATTTCTTGATCCCCCCCTTCTAATTTTCTTTTATCTTTTTTATAATATTGCGTAGTTTGATAATTATTTTATTTTCTTTATTTGTGTATTTGGTTGCTGACTTGAGAAGATGTAGATGAATTCCAAGAAAACTAACTCATTCACTTGTAGACGACGCAGAACTAGCAGCACATTGAGAAACTCGGTTCGTTCGACCAGCTTACTACTTATTTGATTTCAGGTCAGGCACCAAGTCTGCTCAACTGCTTCCAAATTTTAAACTTTTGAATGTTCTTTCTTGATAACTAGTGCATATTGGTGTCCTGTGAATTGTGAAATATATATATACCAACCACATTTTCTGTTTTATTAGTGAACAAAGTCGGTGTGTATATTGATTTTCAGGAATTAAAGATATTGGCCTTTCTATTTGTGAATATTGGGGTAAATTATATGTTAATATCACACATTATTTTGATTCTATTCACCAAAATTAATATTTTTATTTGTTATTATTGTGTGTAAAAGTCTTTTTTCAAGGGAAACAGAAAGGACATAAAGAAACACAATTGCTTACAGTAAATATCTTAAGTTGCTCAGAATTCTTCTGATGAAACTACTTCTAACAGTCAAAAAGCTTGAATATAAAAGACAAGTCTTTGATGTTGATGATATTGTGCCTGAATGTTTGTTTCCATCTTACTCCTGTTCAACTACCAATGTTGTGTTTGCCAGACCTTTAAATATATTACTTTTAGCTCTCTAATACTTCAAGTAGCATTTTGAGCTGTAAAGTACATATATATTAATAATTAATAGAAACGCAATTGCAGGTTATGAAATTCTGTATGACCAATCACTTGAGGTAACTATGTCTTTTAAGCTTTTCCACTTTGAATAGACCTTGGTATTTCAATATAGATAAAAAGGAAGTCACATATTAGTCGTCTTCTGCCTTGCTGATTGAAAGAATCGTTAATGTGAAAAAATCTTTATTTTTCAAATACTTAAAAAGGAAGTCACATATTAGTTCTCTCCAATTTAACTGAGACCTAATTCATTTGAATTATGGTTACATGGATATTCTTGTGGTCTTTCGCTCTTTCTGTATAGTGTATGTTCATGAATGACGAGCTTTTATGGTTCTGGAGCTTATGTATTTTGTTTGGCTGCAACATAGATTGCAGCTGATGATGACAAGTATATATTTTCCTGCAGTATTTGTTGGCTATTGCTATATTTTTCATCTTTTTCCTTCATTTGTACTATATGTTTCTGTTCTTTTGATTTTCTCCTGATACACGCTTGTCGCTAACATTGAACGATCTCCTTGCTGAAGGCAGATGTAACTCATTGGAAACTATGTTCCCCATCCATTGCATGTGCCGGCATCAAACAAGAGTATTTGGTATGTGTTAGAATACTGGTGAAGGATCTTTCTCAATACACACTGAAATAATTAACTGAATGGAATTTGGAGCATTTTTTTCATAATGATGTTCTTCATAAGTATTAGCCTGCTAAGGGGAGTGGTCTTATGAGCTAAATAACAAGAAGTCAGCAGTGATGTTTATTAAAGTAGCAGAACACATAAATTTACATGCATCAACACATGGTGATGAAACAGAAATGTGAACAGGAAAAAACATACAGGTCGTATTCAATCAAAACTGTTCATTCAATAAGGAAAACATCCATAACACATTGAAAGTAATTATCCAAACATTTGTGGAGATATACAATGTGCAAGTATTGAGGATACACAATGAAGCGACATTTTATGATGACAAAAACTTGTGTGCACCCAATGGGAACACAACCCTCCCCTTTATAATCTATTTAACCATATGTATTGCTAAGGATTTAAATTGCAAAGGGGCACAGTGTCTCCGGGTGCACAAGAGTCTCACTCTTTTAAGATAGATTCGACGTAACTTAATCAAATCCCATACTGCACTTTGCTTAGTCCTTAGTGCTGTTCTTAATCCACTCCAGGTACTGCATATTGCCACCCGTTATGGGCAGGGCAATCACCTCAGGCACCCTACGAAAAAATAAAGAAACATAGCTCCACATGAAGGATTGTAACTATCAAATTGCTAAAGAAAATTCATTTTGATCAATATCCAATAATTTACTAACACAATTTTGACATATAAGATCTGGAACAGTGATCTTAACAAGAATAAGAAAAGAGCGCTACTAAGGCTAGACAATCTCAATGAGACAGGGTAATGGAA
The DNA here is from genome assembly GCA_023678885.1 of Pogostemon cablin. NCBI lineage: Eukaryota > Viridiplantae > Streptophyta > Magnoliopsida > Lamiales > Lamiaceae > Pogostemon > Pogostemon cablin. The sequence continues at coordinate 4,277,222 of CM042988.1, read as the reverse complement.
TTCATTTTACCAACATAAATAGAACATCAGATTTCAAGACTTTAAGGTTGTAAATACCTCCAACAATGATAAATGATAATCAACTTTCCAACTTTCCAAAACACATGATTAAGTAAGGTTAAAGAACCAGAAACTAACATGACAATATAAATACTTGAAATAAACTAGAACAATAATTCCTGCACACCATATCAATTTCAGTGATGACTATAGGATAACAACCATATGAATAGGAGTTGAAAGCTAAACCATAAACCTAATTCTACCAAATAATAAAGCCCATTGGCAGTTTATTAACAAAAATACTCTTTACTCTAACAACCCAAGTAATAAAGCAATAAAATAAGAATTTATCACCACAAGCACAATGATTTAATATAAATACAACACATCCATTTCCCCTTTAAAGAGTCAATGAACAAAAAGAAAAGCTAATAGATGCCCTTACCTTTAACAGTTTTAGCTTTAAATCGTGATATGTGCAAGGTGACTCAATTCTCTATATCTGTTGTTCATATAGTACATCAATTGCAACCTTAAATTACGTAAAATTATCCTCGATTATAGTTGTATTTATAATGAAAATCTGCTTAAACTAATTGCAGTTTGAAATCTGTTGAAATTTTATTAAGTCATGCTACCTATAGTCAAATCAGATGTTCTTTTTTCTCTTCCAACAGATCTGAGAATGAATTAATTAAATCACCGAGTATATAATACTCTCACCGCCCCAATACTTATATTCACACCTCCCTTTTCATTTGTCCTATACATATTTTCACGCCAAAAAAAGTAAATGTTACTCAAAATCACAACCTCAAGAGTGCGCTTAATTTCAAAATTGTCTCTCTCTTTTTAACAAAAATATCATATTGTATAATTTATTTATTACCTGAAAGAACCAAATTATCCCTAAAAAAATCAATAAAGTAAGTTTTCTTAATATCCATAAAAACGCAAGTGTACAAATAGGTGGGATGGAGGGAGTAACACATTATACATTTTATCTTTCTCATACAAACTTAGAGGTTTCATTTCCCTTTATCACATTAATTAATAGCACCAAAATTTATGTGAATAATTATGTAATAGAGCAATGGATAAAAGAACAGCGTATTAAAAATTCTGAATCCAATTCTCATTTATATCTTCTTGTAGCTATCCTAATAACTCCAACATTACGAATCATATGAAATCATATTCTGGTACTGCACCAACTCAGGAATTATATTTTTCCTCAAGTCACAACTTTTAATCCACAGCAAGAAAGGAGGTAATGCTTTACTCATGTTCATGATTTGCCTTTATATGCTCTGTTACAGCCTCTAGAAGAGATTCCCTTGTCTTGATTATCAGAAGTTCTTCATAATCAGTTTGTATCTATTCAAAGAGAGAAATTATTAAATTTATTTCAAAATTTAGGTAATCATGTACTCTCAACTCCGGCCTTAGATTGTACTCAATGAACAGAATAATATATACCTCTCCCTTCCACTCATAAATTGATTCAACACCTGCACATATACGGAAATTAGTCATTATACATGTCAAAGAATGAATAAGCATGAACACACCATATAAATACCACAAGATAATAATTATTTGATTAGGAGTTCAAAATATTACTCAAATTAATAGAGAGAGTTTGTGATAGAGAGCAGGATCATGGGATTAGCTTGGAGGAGGGGTCGAGGCCTTTATTGGTTTACCGAAGGCGGGGACGGGATTGAGCCCACTGTCCGTGGGCTGGATTTAATTTATGTTTTTAAATTATTTATGTTTTCTATTTTTGGCAAATAATTAGCAGGTATTTAAATACCTAATTAGGGTTTATTTTGGATTCATCAAAAGATCAATTTGGAGATTAGCCTTGCGGCTTTGGGCAACAGTGTATCACCATTGATTTTCTGTTTCTGCTTCTATCAATTGGTCCGACCTGCCGGATCCCGTTCCTTTCGAGATGGCGACAATGCGTTCCAGTGGAGAGAGGTTGAAAAGATTGGAGGCAGATCCAGACGGAGATGAATGAGAAACTGGAGGCACAGTCGGAGGTTTTGAAGACGCATGGGGCGCAATTGACGGAGATCGTGGCGTCCTTGGCTGCGTTGTCCAAGGCGATTCTGCAACCCTCGTCGGAAGGGCAATCGGCTGAAGGTACGACCCGAAGGGAGGCGACATCGTCCGTCACATCTACGATGGCGCCGTCTGTTGATGATCCGACGCGTAGGGGCGCTGCCTTGGCGCCTCTGCTGTCATTTGAAGGGGAGGATCCGATCGGGTAGATAGCAAGGGCTGAGCAACGGTTCGAATTGAACGGAACCCCATCGGAAAGAAAGGTGGCAGCGGCTGGGGTTGCCATGGACGGTACAGCCTTGCACTGGTTGGCGTGGATGAAGGCAAGGAAGCCCGGAATGTCGTGGGGAGAGTTTAAGAAGGCGCTGGTTGCGTGTTTCGATACACGATTTAGGGGGAGCAGGTTTGAACGTCTGTCTGGAGTCAAGCAATCTGGAACAGTGGAAGATTAGCAATCTGGAACAGTGGAAGATTATATCTCGCTTTTTGTCCAATTGGCGGGTCAGGTTCCTGTTATATCTGAGGCACACTATTTGGGCTATTTTATGAGTGGGTTGAAGGGTCCGATTCGCGCCTCATTACGGCTGCTTCGCCCAAATGACTTGGAGACAGCAATGGAATTAGCAATAGTTATTGAGGATAATCTATCCTTTCAGAATGGAGGTCGGGGAAGTCAGACTTTCAACTGTTCTGGGATGCGTGGTATCGTCGCAACAGGTGGCGGCTATGCTCGAGGATCAACCAGCAACTTTTCTAAATCGGCTGGACAGGTTTCGGGGTCGAATTTGGGGCTGTCCGGGACGAATTCGAGGCTGCCAGGGATGAATTCGGCGTTGTCCGAACAGTCAACTGCCCGTTCTAGGTATACTCGACTCCCACCGAGAGTCTTAGAGGACCTAAGAGCAAAGGGATTGTGCTTTAGGTGTAAGAAACCATTTACATCTGGGCATGACTGTCCATTCAAACAACTAATGGTAATGTTGGCCGAGGAAGATGAGGATTTTTAGTTATTTTTTATTTGCAATTCTCAATATTAAAATCATTTGTATAGTTTGATTTTGATCTTTCTTATTCAAATTTAGTCCTTTAATCAAATTTAGTCTTTTTTTAAAATTTTAATTTTCCAAAATTTAAATTAAAATTGGATAAATTTTAGAGTCTAACTACGGTGCACCTAAATAATCTTAGCTGTTAGATCGTTTTTGCATTTAATATTCACCACTCAATAAAATAAAATTATTAAAAATAAATTTAAAAACTACCCCACTACACCCTATTTTTACCCTATAAACTACCAAGGTGCACCGGTGCACTACAGAATAACCCTAAATTTTAATATAAAGGGCTAAATAAAAAAAAATGAACTAAAGTTAATTAATTAATTAAATTTTAGTCCAATTTTTGGACCCAAAAAGAAACAAAATTGGAGGAAAATGATGATTTTAGCTGATGTGGCGCTACAATTGTAACAATCATGACACGTCATTTATTAAAAAATAAATAAAAATAAATCACTTGACACCTCATTTATCAAAACATTTAATTAATTTTATTTAAATAGAAATCTAAATTAAAAGAGGAAACACAATTTATTAATAAAGAAATTAAAAATAAAAATGAAAAATGAGTTTATGGAAATGGGCAAGCAAGAACCCAGCGGCCGCTGCACCATCGACATCTACAACGATGTTGACTTCAAGTTTCCCGCCGTCATCGTCTCCGTCGAATATCATCTCCGCCCTCGAGAATTATCTCCCTTCGCCCTCAACGCCATCTTCTGGGTCAAAAACCAGCGGCCGCCGCACCGTCGATTTCTCCGGCGGCCTCCACCCTCGAATTCTCTTGCGGCCGCTGCACTAAGTGAATACCGTCTCTGGAGCTGAAGAAGCCTAAAGCACAAATCGAAGAAGAACCCAAATGGAAGAGGAACCCCAATCCAATCCATAATATTAACATTAAATGTTTTGATAAAATGAGGTGTCAAACGATTCATTTTTTTAATTTTTTTTAATAAAAAATATGACATAAAAATTAATAAAAAAATATGACATGCCAATAGGATTGGCTCAATTTTAAGTGGAGCGCCGCATCAGCTAAACTTGCCGGTTTTCCCTAAGACGAAATTGGGTGCAGTGCCCAATCAGTTTTTACAAATTATTTTTCCATTCCAATTTTAAGGGTATATTTTTTTATGTTCGAATTGACGAAAATACCCTTTACTCGAATACATTATTCGATACATTCGAGTAAAGTATTCAAGTAAAACAATGATAAAGTAAAAAAAAAGAAATTCGAGTAATATTTTCGAGTAAAACAATGATAAAGTAAAAAAAAGAAATTCGAGTAATAAAAAATCTTCGAGTAATGTTTTCGAGTAATATGAGTAATGTGAGTGAGTAATGTAATTTTCGAGTAATATGAGTGAGTAATGTAATTTTCGAGTAATGTGAATAATGTGAGTGAGTAATGTAATTTTGAGTAACATAAGTGAGCAGGTAATGCAATTTCGAGTAATATGAGTTAGCGGATAATGTAATTTCGAGTAACATGAGTAATGTAATTTCGAGTAATATGAGTGAGAGGATAATGCAATTTCGAGTAATGTGTTACTCGAGTAATGTATTCGAGTAAAAATATTATATTTGAGTAATGTATTTCGAGTAATACTTTTTTATGATTTTTCATGTGTTTTATTGTTTTACTCGAATATATTACTCGAATATTAGAGTAAAGGGCATTTTGGACAATTCAGGCATAAAAAGAATTTGTGTTATATTTAGGATAGAATAGAAAATTGTAATTTAAAGTAGGGTACAGTGATTTTTTATCCTTTCCCTAAATGATCACGTGCACCGCACATGTACATGATTGTTTTTTGACGCAAATTGAGGGTTCCGGTAAAAATTGAACAAAAACAGACAACTATAGTACTAAATTGATAAAAAAAAATTTTTGGGAAATAATTTAAAGTGTTAAAAAGTTATGAGACAAAACAATTTTTTTACTCGAGAAAGAGAGTAAAGAGAGTGTAAATGTACCTAAACATATCAAGTAAGTGAAAGAGAAATCTTGTATTGCCCGAAAAGATTTAAAGAGCTTAAAAAAAAAAGCAAATGATAAATCAATATTATATGGTGTCAACATAAGCACATGGAATAATAATGCTATCTTGTGGCCATCCCCAGAAGTCTTTAGAGTATAGAATGCAAAAATAATAAGTTTGAAATTTAAATGGAAAATACTGATGATTCATGAAAAACACACCTAAACGCATAAATAGGGAAAAAGAAAATCTCAAATCCCATGAATATGATATTATGGGATTTGAACATGTCCTTTTCCGTTCTACATTTGATCTTTATTCTCATGTAATCACCATTCCATAAATGGAAAACCCCAAATTAAATATTTTGCAAACTTTCTCCACAGATTCCAAGTGGATGGTCAGAAGATAGCATTATACATACTATAATATATATGTACACACGCATACTAAGATTTCGTTTGCTCTCTTTAGATAAGCTCTCCACTCTCCTCATGAAGATAACATTTCTCTTTCTCATTTGATATTTTCTTACATGATTTACTCTTTTCTTGTACCATGTGTGCTTGTCCCTGTCATATATTTATACACGAAAAATAAAATATATCGTTGATGATATTAAATTTTGTATGGGGGATATAGTTAAAATTGTAGGATCAAATATCAAGTGCCAGGATTTTTAAATCATGACTTTTAATGAGCAGCAAATATCGAATATCTTGCATTAATTTCAGATGGTTTATTAATTATTTAATGATAGTAAATGCACATGATATCTTTGATCTATTCTCTGTCTTTCTTGGTAAGAATTCATGTATATCGATTCGTTTTATATCCCCAAATTCCGAGGTTTGATACTTTTGACCCGGTTTGGATTTCCTGTGTTATTTTCGTACATCATCTTCTCTGTCACTGCTCGGATCATCGAAACATAGAATGAGAGAGAGAAATCAGTAAGCCCTCCACATGTGTTAAATTCTTCATCAAGGAAAATCTGTATTCTTAAAATGGATACATTGAATATAAGAAAAGATTACACAGAGATCATCTTTCAAATATGTTTGGAGTCGTCATTTACTTTGATCATTTTTAAAATCTTATGATTTCATTTATTTTCATCAATTGTCCCTCCAAAAAGATTATGAGTTTTAGATGTGAAAATTGTGGGAGGTTTTAGATTTGAGAGACCTTAGTATCCACTACAAGAAAGCGGAAGTATAGCGGCGGTTTTTTAGCGACGAAATTTATTTTGTCGCTAATATCACTTGTTTAGCGACTAAAGTTAAAATTTCATAGTTAAGTAGACGATTTTCGCAAAATTAAATTAAAATTCATGTTAGCAACGTAAAATATATTTTCGTTGCAAATATTTGCGACAAAAATTTTACATTTCATTGCAAACCTCTGAATTTGTGACAAAATTATATTCCATAGCAAGTATTTGCGATGAAATTTAATATTTCATCGCTAATTCAATTATGTAATAAAAAAAATGAACCCTAATAACCAATTTGCGACAAATAATTATTTTTCATCGGTAATGTTAGCGGCAAAGAAGTTTTATTTAGTTGCAAATTTGGTTATTTGCGACTAAATTAATTTAGTTGCTAGTTTTTGCTATGAATTTTTATTATTTCATCTCTAATGTAATAATACAATAAATAATGGATAATGAAAAGCTTGTTTGCGACGAAAAATTACGTTTCATTGCTAATGTTTGCGGCAAAAATAATTAATTTCGTTGCAGACATTGGGTATTGCAATGAAAATAAATTTAGTTGCAAATATTAGCGGTGAATTTAGAATTTTCATGGCAAACATTAATAAAGATTAAAAATAAATAAAAGTTGGAAATTTGATTTTTGGGCAGACCCGAGGGTGAGTTAATAAAATTTAAAAGTTAAATTTTTTGAAAACATTTTAGCGATGACTTAATAATATTCGTAGCTAAAGTTAGCGACGCATTGTTGTAAATTCATCGCTATATTTTTGCAATACTTCAAACAATTGGTCGGTAATATTTTAAGAAATGCGCCTTTCTTTATTTCAAATTTTTAGAAAATATTTTAGCGATGAATAAATTATATTCGTAGCTAAAGTTAGCGACGCATTGTTTACAATTCATCGCTAAATTGTTTAATTAAAATTAACTTTCCCAAATTGACGTACTCGGATCTGAAATTTAGAAAATATATTTTCTCATTTTCTTCTTTGAACGAAGGAAGAAGACCTCCTTCAATACTCCACTCGACGAATAGCTCTCCGTTCACCCAATTTGTCAATTTTTAGAAGGGAATAACCCGTCATTCTTAAGAAGAAATGGGGTTTCAATACCCAAAATTTTTGACATCCACCACATCTTATTTCCGTCTTTCTCTTCATCGTCGTTGCTAGTGCCGTCGTAAGGATTTGACTTCGTGAGAATTGATTTTTGAGAAGAAAAGAGTTGGAAGAGAGAAACCACCCTTCACCTCCAACAATTTCTCTATTTAGACTCAATTCATTCATGATTTGAGGTTTCGATTTCAGTTATTATGTTTGTATTGGGGATGTTTGAAACTGCTTGTGAGCGCTATGTCGAGGGCTTAGCTCCGAATTTCATGTGGCATTCGACAGCGTGTTCAAATAAAGGTAAGGATGTAGGATGTGTAAATTGTTGTGGTGTTGTTCAAACTAGGGAAAAAAAGAAAGAACAATCTAACTTGGTGAAGAGTGGGGTGTGAAATATGAAAATTATAGAGGATGTTGTTATATTTTGGCGGATGTTGATTATGGCTGCCCTTAAAGAACTCTTGTAATTACTTGTGTTTTCTTTTTTGTATATATATCATTATATCTGTTTAAAGAGTTCGAATATTTCTCATTAGTAATGGACTTACTTTGAATTTGAAGTTATGTACTCATTCTAGTCAATTTGTAATTTGATTTACAAACTGAAATTAGAGAATAGCAATGCTGAATAGCAAGAACAAATTATGGTAGAAAGGGTTGTGAAAATCAAGGTAAGGTGTTAGCTATGTATGGTTAAAGCTTGGATTCTAAGGAATGTTGTAATCATAGTGCCACCAGGATAATACATACTTGATATTTTCAATAACTTTAATCTTTTTTAGTTGCCCTCTTTGAGGTAGTTCTAGAAATTGACAAGTGTTGGAGTATGTTATTATAGCAATCTTGGTTTTCTCCTATGGCTGATCTAATATATGATGTTGCTAACTTGTTTGTAGGTGTATGAGCTAGTTGCATAGTTCTTGTGTACACAACATCCTAGGAGATTTAAGATTATCATGCATGTTAAGTATACTAATTATAATATCTGTGCATATGTATATGATTATTATTGTGGTTTTGATGGAGATGAGTTTATGTGTTTCTTCTCACTTTATACTTTGTGTTTTTTATTTTTTAAGCAGAATAAGATGAAGCATGAAGTGTATAGGCAGGATTCATCATTGAAGGATATTATGATTTATTCAAAGAGTTCTAAATAAAGAATTAATATTCCTAAGGGTAAGCATAACTCCAAGTTTATCTACCTTGTGTATATAGGTACAGGTTGATTAATTCCATGAGCTAATAAGAAGCTAATCTAATGAAGACTCTGAATAATTTGTTCTACAATGTACATTATTTTTATACTCTTCAACAATGGCTAAACTTATAAGTTCAAAAACTAATTAGTTTTGAACTTGTGTTTTTATTTTTGAAACAGGACAAGATGAAGAATTGGCTGATTCATCATGGAAGAATATCATAGTTTGTTCGAAGTGATCTAAATGAGTAAGCTTAAACTCCAAATTTACCTCTTCCTATATTATTTGGTTTATATATACTTACACAATGTGAATTTTATTTAAACTTAATTCATGAGCAATTCCATTTCATCAGTTATTCTTATTGTTATAATGATTAATAGTGTTTTTCTATCCTTTCAAGTTATGCATTTGTTAATCTCTAATTGAAATGTTTATTACATTTTTTCTTCACAGGTTGTTGATCCATCAAAGAGTTTGGCACTACAAATTTAACACTAGATACCAATGTTAGTTAGACTTAGATTACATTTAGCATGAACTATAAAATACTATTTTGTATTAAATTTTGTAATATTGTTTCTGATTTTAATTCAATATGTTATGTCAAGTGTGGACTTTGATTTATTATTTAGTCATTTATAATTATTTCAGGTATTTATTACAGAATTAAATAAAATTAATAAAAAGATATTAATTTAGCGGTGAAAGTTATATATTTCATCGCTAACTGTGTGAATTTTATCCATTTAAAAAATGCAGATTTAGCGATGAAAATAAATTTTTGTCACCTTAAATTGCGATGAAATCTTATTTTCATAGTAACTATAGCGGTGAAAATATAATTTTCGTTGCAAAAGTTTTGCGATGAAATAAAATTTTATCGCTAAATATTTGCAACGAATTTAAGTTATTTGTCGCTATTATTGGCAACGAAATTAATTTTTTCCTCGTTAGCATTTAGCGACGAAATTTAAATTTTGTCGCTAAACTTAGCTACGAAAAATAAATTTTTCGTCGCAAACCAAATTAGCTACGCTCCTGTAGCGTCGAACCGTGGCGACGAGCATTTTTTCATCGCTAATAGGCTTTAGCGACGAAATTTCTTGATTAGCGATGAAAAAAATTCATCGTTATTCTTCCGCTTTCTTGCAGTGATCGCAGAGTTTATGAGATGCATGATAAAGACTAGTGTAAGAATAGATTAAATCAAATCCATCTACTATTATCAAAATCACAACGCTTAATTATTCATGTTTGATCTCAGTGTAATTATTCTTTACGGTATTTTGCATTATTCAATATTTGCTTTTTTAAAATAAAGATTTTCTATTTTCCAAAAAAAATTAATTAAGCACACACCTTTCTTAATATATCATTATTTTCATTAATGAAAATTTAATACGAGAAAAATATTAGTGATTTCTCTATCATCCTATATGGCGACAATCCGAACAGTGGTACAAAAGATGATATTAGATGTTCTGTTACATTTGGTGTTACATCTCTTGTTACACGCATTAGATGAGTGACACGTGTACAGGGAAGAAATCACAACCATTGCCCCTAGAGTTTAAACTTTTCTTTTAGGGTATATATATTTTATTATATCATATGTGTCAATCATCCAACGGTGCGCAACAAAAAATGTAACACCAAAATATAATAGGAGAACCGAACCGATAAAAGATAATGTACGAAAGTAGCACAGGAATCCGAGCCACTTTTGACCCATATATATTACTCTAAAAAGGAGAGAAGATATCACATTTAGTCTTGCAACTTTACCTTCTTTTTTTTTTTGCATTCTTAATTTTCACTAAGAATCTCTTTACTTTTAATTATTTAGTAATAACATTTTTTTTTATCAATATTTCTATTTTATGTATTACGCGAGTTTTTGTACTAGTTATTCAATATATAGAAAACACACGCATTACAGCAAAGGGAAGAATGAATACATACAATATCATGAATAAAATTACAGCTTATATTAAAGCTAATATTTGATTCTATAATTAACATATCCTATCATATTAATTTTAGTCATTTTCTATTTAACATATATTTAAAATTAAACGAAAAGAAATAAATTAGACAAAAAAAAAAATTAAAACGGCGCCATGATTGGTCGTTAATAGTCGGGGTGACCAAGCAATAAAATATCGAACCCAAGGAAGAAAGTGTATGAAGCCGTATTCAAAAGATGTTTCACTCTATAAGGGCTAATCAATAAAAGGATTGTTTAATTACACTACAAACTATCAACTAAGAAAGCAATTAAAGATAGAAAATGTACATATGAGATGGATGATGGGTGATGGTGAGCAATCTAAGAAGTATGCAATGCTTAACCACAATCAAGATCTAGATATCGCCTAAACATGCAAGTTTCTAATGGTAAACATCATTGACAATGGAATAGAAGCAATCACATATATTCCCCTAATTCCTATGGCCAAGACAATTAGATTCTAAACTTTTTACAAATTTGCAAGCCCCTAAGATTGATTCTTACTCTCAATTCCCTTAGAAGGTACTATGATCATAAGTTTGGTTCTTCTCACTCAATTAACAATAAATTAAGATCAATTAACTAAGTGTTATCTCATGAATGTCTCAAGCACAAGAAGGGTATGACTTACCTCTTCCTACACTAACATACATGATCATATAATAAAATTATTCAATTAAAACCCTAGACATAATATTGGAATGATCATCCTAATACTATGAATAGAGAATTAACCACACAATTCATAACATGAATCAAGTAATCATAGATCATGAGATAAATTCCAAAATCAATTCAATTAAACCATTAAAAATCATACATATCTAGAATAGTCTCAATCCATCATGTGGCTAGCCTCACATGAGGACTAGCCACTACAATTCATTACAAAATCAATATAATCCATGACTTGCTCCAATTGAGCCAAATAATGAAGAAAACAACAAATCAAAGGTTGATGGAGAGTTAAATTCATTTTTTGCCCTATAACTAAGTAAAACTTCGATTTTTGTCCTAAAAAAGATAAGTGGTTCAATTTTGCCCTATAACTAATGAATTGTTTCAATTTTTGCTCAATTTTTTCCTGAAAATACGAATTTCGCCGGAATCCACCACGTCATGCTTCAATTCCGGTTGGTCATCCAACATGACAATTTTGACTTTTTCTGAACCAATGAATCCGCCACGTCATACCCCACCCTTCTATTATTTTTTTTCATTAATTCCAAATCAGCAAAATATTTAATTAAAATAGAAATATAAAATAAAAAAGAAAAAATATTCCACGTCTTTTGATAGCGTGGAGGCTTAACAACTCCGACAAGGGCAAGGAGCAGCAGTGGTTGATGGGATCCGAGTTCGTAGCTTCCTCCGTCGTCCGCTGGATCTGCCACAACACTCCAGCCTTGCCTGGCTGTGCTGGATTTGAGTCCGACCTCCAGAAGCCGCCGTGCCACGCGACGCCGCTGACACATTTGGGGATGCAAACTGCTGCGCGCCACTCATCTCTGTCCGTGTTTCGATGCTTGTTCCCGAAGGACACACCATAGCCACTACTGCCCGCAGTCCACGCCGGAGGAGGTGATGTTGTTCCTCCCATCGACAGACCCTCAAGGAATCACCGCCGACGACCACTGGATCTGTCGTGGCCTCGTTGCCGTTCCCCACCGTTGATCACCGAAGTCGCGAGCCATCGCTGCCTCACCCGTCTTCAACCACGCGCTGCTGGCTGTCGATCGCCGCAAAGGGCTGGTACCCGAGATCCTATCAACCCCTGCTGCTCGCTGCCCTGCCGGAGTTGTTAAGCCTCCACGCTATCTGGAGAGTTGCTAAGCCTCCACACTGCAATAGAAATATAAAATAAAATAGAAAAAATATTCCATGTCTTTTTTTAATATTTCTAATTTAATTAAATATTTTGCTGATTTGGAACGAAAAATAAAAAAAAAAGGTGGGATATGACGTGGCGGATTCATTGGCTCAAAAAGTCAAAGTTGCCACGTCAAATTGACCAACCGGAATTGAAGCATAACGTGGCGAATTCCGGTGAAATTCGCATTTTCCGGCAAAAATTGGGCAAAAATTGAAACAATTCGTTGGTTATAGAGCAAAATTGAACCACTTATCTTTTTTAGGGCAAAAATCGAAGTTTTACTTAGTTACATGACAAAAAATGAATTTAACTCGTTGATGGGCTTCCCTTTTGAAGTTGGTCTTATCTTCTTTCAACATGCTCCAATCTTCACTCCTTGATGTTCTTCACTTCTTAGATTGGTGGATTGGTGGAATGAAGGTTGGATGGATGAATAGAGCTGGACATTTTGCACGACAATTCGACCGAATTTTTGTGCTTCGATCGAATTTTTAATACCGCGTGCCTAGCCCCCGATGCTCTGTTTCGTCCCTGTTTTTCAAAAAATTGTACAAAATTTCGATTGAATTTTTGTGCACATGTCGAGTTTTTCTTACAGCTTTGCGCTGCTTCACTGTTTTGGCTCGTTCTCCCTCGTTTTAACTCGGAATTGAGATTTACTTTTTCCTACATATTCCTCTTCACTTCTAGAATCCATTTATACCTGAAAATCACACATATTCTCCAAATATTTACAAATATCGAGCAATTTAGGGCACTTAAACACTCAAACCAAGCATAATTTTATGTAACCATTCTATAAATGAACCCTAAATTCACGAGATTTCTACACTCATCACCTATCATATTAATTTTAGTTATTTTTTATTTAAAAATTTTTAAAATTAAACGAAAAGAAATAAATTAGACAAAAAAATCAACAATCTACTAAGCATGGAGGAGGAAAAGAATGATCTGTTAAGAAAAATATCAAAATTAATCTTTATGCAACAAGTTTTTTTTTAATCCAAAAATGTCCCAAAATAGTTATGACATTTATTTTCATCCCGAACTTTTTAGTTTTGCTCCAATTTCATTTCAAAATAATATATTTTTTACCAATTTTATCCCATAACTTTTCAAAAGCACTGATTCGATCGCATGGTACATTCCCATGGAATTAGCCAATTTTTTTTTTCATGTAAAATAATCATTTTTGGTGAGAATTTAAAAGATAAAGGACAATTTTGAAGAATTCAACTTTTTTGGAACTGTTTTGAATAAATTAAAAAGGTATGGAACGTTTATATTTTAAACTCCATTATTCACGTTTATAAATGAGTTGATTCGAAAATTGAAATCAAAGCATTCATTGAATATTCTAATTAATGTTAGGAAGGTATCCATATATTTTAGGATACTGCAAAAAATAGGAAGCTGTAATGATTGCACTATATGTATATAATAATCTCTTTACTATAATTGTATAAATTATTATACAGGAAATATTTTTATTCCTCTAAGTTGACTTGACCACGTTAATTTAGAAATAATTAATGGTAATTCATTAAGATTCTATCAATATATATATATATTTTTTCCTATATTTAGATCTATTTGCACATATATAATAGTATAATTTTTCCTTTTGGAAAAAAAGTCATTTTTTTTCATACGGTCAAAACAAATATTGTTAATTCAAGAAAAGAAATTTTGCAAAGTAAGAAAACTGCATTAATTATACCATAATTCATAATTAAATAAGAATTACCATGTTAACTCATGTATCCTTTCAGCATTATATATAGAAAAAAAATCATTCAAAGAACAAACCCTAATTTCTATCAAACATGAAAAGAAAAAGAGCAATACCCCAACAAATATCAGATGACAGAAAGAGAAATCTTGTTTTCTCAAAGAGGGCTGAGGGTTTGGCGAAAAAAGCAAACGACCTCTCGATTCTCTGTGGAGTAGATGCGGGGATGGTCGTTCACAAACCAGCACAAAATAATGCTGTCTTGTGGCCATCCCCGCAGATTTACAAAGAGAGGATGGAGAAATTTCTCGACTTCTCAGAAACAGAGAGGGGTAAAAAGATGATCTTCCACGATGAATACATGGAAGAGAGGTTGAAGGACGAGACAGACGATGTGGACAGATCTCGTAAGAGGATGAGCCGCATAGTGTCTGAGCAACTCATGAATGAGATGTTGGCTCAAGATAAGACTTTTCAAGAAGTTGATTTGGGTCAACTCGATCATTTGCAGTCTTTTATGGATGAAATGCTAATTAAATTGTATAAAAGGGATGATGAGATTGATTCCCAATAGAAGTGCATGGATTCTTCTTGAAAAGTTTTACTTTTTTCCTCACGTCACACTTTGTAAATGAAGTTCTATCTCGAGCGAAAATTAATTAGGGAAAATATCAAAATTAGTAGTGGCTAATTTCAATTTACTAATTTTTTATTTGCACTTCCTAATATTGGTATTTTTTTGTTCGATTTTGGACCTTTTTGTCCAAATTTAGTCCTTTAATTTAATCAAAGTTAGTCATTTTTTTTTTCAAAATTTGGCAAATTCTAACATATAAGGACCAGATACAAAGTTCATGCCATAGTTTAGTACAAATCATGACTTAAAAAAAAAGGTTAAAAATTTGTTCTGTCACATAACATTTTAGCACTTTAATTTTTGTCTCAAAAAAGTTATCTGTACAATTTAGTACTATTATTATCTTTTTTAGTTCAACTTTCCTCAATTTTTGTTGAAACCTCGATTTTCACCAGAAAATGGTGACGTGGTGCATGCGACCATTCAAATTGGGGGAAACCAGCAAACTAATTAGCTAAGGTGGCGCTCCAAACAAAATTGTATCAATCATATATTGACAAGTCATTTATTAAAAAAAATTAAAAATGAATCATTTGACACCTCATTTATCAAAACATTTAATTAATTTTATTTAATTCTTTTTATCAATTTTTTTTAATATCACAATTGGTCCTATAAATATGATCAATTCCAACTTTAATTTTTCTTTCAATTATCAATTTTGATAATTTTTTGTTCAATTTTAATATTTTTTGTCAAATTTTGGCCTTTTATTTAAAATTTGGTCATTTATTGTACACTTTTAGTCCAAATTTTGTATATTTTTTACCAGTTTTGAACAATTTTGAACATTAAGGACTAATTTCGAATAATAAAAGATTAAATTTGGAAGAAAAAAAAGACTAAAATCAGAATTAATCATACTTAGAACCAATTGTGATATTTTCTCTAATTTTTATAATATAAATAAGTGATAATAGCTTTGATAAATTGTTGATGTATATTATTAAAATAATCTTGAGTAATGTAAATTAATCTAGAAGTACTAGACTGGAACAAAAATATCTAGAAATAGAAAATCTATGGTGTAATCTAGAAAGCAGTAGATCTTCTGAACAATTCTAGGGAAGAAACTCATTACCAAAACTTTGCTGCTATCCATTCTCACTCTCTCACTAAAACCACACACCATTAAACCATAATTAACCACACTTTCTTACATTCTTAGTAGCCACACGTCCCACTAGATCATTATCCTACACCATCAAATCATCCCTCACGCCATCTAATCCTATTTCACTATTTCAAATACCAAATAAAAAAAGTGAAAACTAATTAATCAAGAAAATTCTTTTATCATGAAACAGTCTTACACAAAAATTGCTTTAGGTTGAGTAGTGTCAGTAATCCTAGGAATATTCAGGCCAATCGAACAACGTATTGATCATTTAAGAGCTGGGTAAATATCAAAATTAGTCCTGTAAGTATGATCGATTCCAACTTTAGTCCCTTTTTTCTTGTAATTCTAAATCTTGATCCTTTTCTGTTCAGTTTTAGTCATTTTGTTTTTTTTTCATATATAATAACTCTAAACCTTTCCGGATTCTAACTAGGTCGAAACACAAGTACGGGACAATAATTTGAGTTCTATAGTTCATCAGCTTCCACGCCCAAATTAAATTAAAAGAAAGAAAAAAAATATATATATATATATATATATATATATATATATATATATATATATATATATATATATATATATATATATATATTGGGAAAAAAATAAGAACCCAAAAGCACCAGTTACGCATATCTAATAACTTTACAATTGGATCTGATTTCACTCAGATTCGAGGGAATGGAAGGCGTGACTTTTATCAAGGCAAATACTTGTCGTACCCAATTAAGAAGAATAATAATATATCACTCTAAAAATTAATTTATACGAAAGAGATAATTTAGAATAATAATTTATCACTCTAAAATTAATTTATACGAAAGAATAATTTAAGGGATAATTTAGAATAATAATTTATCACTCTAGAGATTAATTTAAACGAAAGAATAATTTAAGGGAAATCACATGTTTATTAATTACTTTTTGTTGGGCGTACAAGTACAACCCACTAAAAAGTGAGTGACAACATTAGGACACAAATAAAATACACACAAACACCATGGAAATGGAGGACAACATGATGAGGTTGAAGTAGTAGTCTTGATGCAGTAATTACATACTTCCTTCAATGAATGTCATGTCCTCCATGTTGACCATTTTAAATACGCTTACGCCCACTGCCAAATTAAACAGAAAAGGTTTGATATAGATGAATTAACTAAATTAGATAGTTAAGTAAATGAGAAAATAAGAGTAATAATAATTAGATTAATAAAGGAAAAAAAATTACATCATGGGAGCGATGCCGTAAATGTACAAGGCAAAGGAAAACATGATTGGAGAGTGAAGGCAAGATTGTAATGAAATTTATATAATGAGAAATAATATTTGCAATTTAATTTGTGAGTGAAAATGATGTTGCATGGATCCCTGCTTTTTATAGGCAAGATTCGAACCTCGTCCAACCGGGAACCTACGCATTCGGTCATTATTTTCCACCTCTTAATAATCTTTTTCTTTATTATTTTTGAGTGAAACCATCTCATGTATTAATTCATGAAACAAATTATTTATTAAAAAAAAAAGTATACTTAACGGTCTCACCAAGTATTTACTTTTTTTTTAATTTAAATTTCTTTTCTTGCCTATTAAATCCACACTTTTGTTGTGAAAATACGCGGCCTGGATTTGGATCTCTCACGGTTATACATCTCATCAATTTCTTTCTATGGTGATTTACAACTTTGCCACGTTTATTAACTACTCCTAGATCCTAGTTCAACGATAAGGTTTTTTATTGTTTATTTTAACACCTCTAGAGAGAATATATTTGGTGAAAATGAGAATTGAATGGTGGAAGGTAATTTTAGAAACACTGCACGAGGGACACCAACTGAAATTAAAGTAAAACTTCCCTTGTCGCTGTCAATGTGGTCCTCAAACCACGTTTCCAACTGAAATTAAAGTACAACTTCTCTTGTCGTTGTCAATGTGGTCCTCAAACCACGTTTTCCATATTATCAATGCGTACTTCCTATCTCCGGGTGCCTGGCATTTTGGTTAAAAAAAATTACACCATTCGTTTCGGAGAAATTGATGTATTTTTTTCTTGCATAAAAATTAAGGAATGTAATAATTTAACGTAAAGTGAAGTAAAGTGACATGAGAAAAATAATATTTAATGTGTAGTGAATAGTTGTATTAGAGGTGGTATGTGGGCCCATGAGAATAAATTAATTGTTTTTGTGTGGGTCCCATGTATTAAAAAAGAAATGTGTCAACTTTAATGGAACAAACCAAAAATGAAAGTGTGTCAACTTCTATGGGACGGAGGAAGTATTTTGGTATAGATGATCAAAGTTGAGTTGTTAAATGACAATACTCCCTTGTCCCCTTTAAAGATAATTTTTTTCCATTTTGAGTGTCTCATTCAAAGAGTCTCATTTCCTTTTTTACATATATGGAACACATACACACTCATTAATACAATTAAAATATGGGACTCACACCCCACTAATACAACTATTCACTACAAATTAAATAATCTCTCCGTCCCAAAAGACCCTTCACACTTCCTTTGTAAATTACAAAGGAAGTATGAAGGGTCTTCTGGGACGGAGAGAGTAATAATACTCCTTAATCCACGTGCCAAAAACAAAAGACCCTCTTAGTGAGGGAAGGATGGAGTATTTTTTAGCAATAATGGATTATTTTTTACAAGGGCAAAGATGTTTGTCCATATTTTGGACATCCAGAATTTTATAAAAACTATTAACCTCGTGTTTTAAGGTATAAATAGGCATGTGGTTTAAGGTATATTAATGATTTAGGGTTTATAATTTTAAAGGTTGGGATTTATAATTTTAGGGTTTAAAGTTTTTTTTTAATAAAAGGTAATTAATAAATAAATATTTTCTATAATATATAGATGTGCATGACATTTAGCACCACCCTTCTTACAATTATCACAGACAAAAATCTATGATGAATTGTTAGTGAACAGGAATAAAAAGTTCTTGTATAGAAATAAAAGAAATGAAATTTCTATCATTCTAGTTATTTAAATATTTCCCCAGCGATTTTCTTCATAATTTCTGGGTAAAACTGAATTTTTTTTTTCTTCTTGTGTGTGTCTACAAAGGATCATTTCAATGCAGGTCCCATAATTTTCAATTAGTCTTTAAAAGTTTCATTTTTGGTCTCGATCGCCTTTAAATGAATGAAGTTACTATTTTACTCTTATCTTTATTTAAGGATTTTCGGACAAAAATAACTTTTAGGATTATTTTAAAATTATGGGAACTTTTCCTCCATGGTGATGGTTTTAGTCTTTTAGACGCGTTTACGCCCACTGCCAAAGTAAAAAAATAATAATAATAATCATAGAAGGGTTAATATAGACAAAAAGAAATAATAAAAAATGGATGGATATTTAAGTAATTGAGAAAATAGAGCAATAATTGGAATAAGGGAAAGAAGAAAATATCATCATATTATGGGACGAAGCTGGCCATCGTTCCAGCCAATGGAATACATAATTTGTGATTGTGGAGAGATTGATTAAACAAAAAAAAAAATTCAATTTGACACAATCTATACTTTAATTGCAAAAACTAATACACAATGTTCTATAAAATTAAAAAATATATTATTCTAAAAATGCAAACTTCCTTAAGTTATTATCTTGTAATTACAATTTCCCATAAAAAATTATAACATATTTTAGGTGAGATAGATAATAAGTGACATTTTTATAAGATAATAATGTAATGAGGTTTAGAGGAAAGAATTTAAGTACGTAATAAGGTGATGTTTTGAAAATCAGGTTTTTGTTTTTAAAATCTACATTTATGTTTTTAAAATAAACCATATATACATTTTATATATATATATATATATATATATATATATATATATATATATATATATATATATATATATATAATCTCTCTTCAATTAATACTTAGGGGCGGATATTCGCACCTCCAGAATTGCTATACATACCCCAAAAAGAAGTTAAATTTAAATATTTTAATTGACATGACCCAAATACCCTTATATAAATATATATTTTTAAATACTTTACTAAACACACCCCACCACCTAAATACATTACTAAACATACCCCACCACTACCATGATGATGTTCATCTGTTCTTATCAAATTGCCGAACACCAACACAAAAACTTAATCGTTAAACACGACACAAATTTTCAAATTTTTTTTCTCTCTTTGATTCAAATGTTTGAGGTTTGTGTACAAGCATGATCATTATTTTTTTTCATAATTTACTATAAACTTTTGTCCCATTCGAAAACATTATACATCCAAATTCATAGAATTGTACTACTAAACACAAACTGGTTATACATTTCAAACCAAGATAATGGAAAACACCAGTTGATACAATCTCGTACTCTATTAATCATTTTAAGTCCAAATTTGAGTATTTCACGAATGAAAGTTCTTCAATTCGAATTCGAATTCTACCGACAATTCCGGCACCCTCTCATCTTGAGTTCTTCGCTTCGTCGACGGTTAAGATTAAAAGTCCCAAACCTGTCTGAACCACCACATCACCTCGTCGAATCAATGACGGTTTCTCGTTCGATGAAAATATGAAATCCGACGACGATGTAATCGAATCGAAATCTAGGGCTCTGAAATTCTACTAAAATTTGAAGAATTGAAGCAACCGATTTCGCCAGGTGCGAAGCTTACGAATCTGATCAACTCAATTTTCACCAAGAAATTTGACAGGAAGAAAGCGCTAATGAAGATTTCATGGATTTGTTGAAGAGTTGATGTTGGTGATAAGGTTATATTATTGGGTAATTTCCAAATCAATAAAAGATTATTAATCTGATATTTTTTAGATAATTTTGGATATATTTGGTAAATGTATTTATTAATATTTTTATAGGGGTATATAAATTATATTAATTAAGAGTACTATAATTTAAATTCTTTGTGGAGTATATTCAATAATTTCGGGGGTGCAAATAGTCACTCCTTAATACTTATTCTCTCTTTATTTTTTACCTCTCATTTCTCTTCTTACAAAAAATAATACTCCCTCTTCCTTAGAATTCTTCACACGTCTGTCCCACAACACCCTTCATACTCAAAACAGGAAACAATTCCTTATCAATAACCTAAAAAATTACTTAAATTTCAAATTTGTTACTCTCATTTAACATACATACCATTACTTTATACTTTTTTATTACTTAAAAATATTATAATATCCTCTAAATTAACAAAATTGATAAAAAGAAAAAATTCTTAAACAACATGGAACAATAAATGTGAAGAGTTTTTTAGGATAGAGGGAGTACTTTTTACCCACTGATTTGACATAAATATTAAAAACTACCCTATAAAAAACTCAAAATAAATATCACTATTTTTCTAACTCCCACAAGAAAACCAAAATAAACATAGCTAAGGAATTTTTTTAATGGAGATGATAAACACAAATCACATGTTTATTAAGTACTTTGGAGTTTAAAACAAAAACCGGCTCATTAAAATTTACTTTATTCAAAATAATTTTAAAAAACTTAATTTTATCAAAAGAGTTTCATAACTTTTATTCTCACAAAAATAATCATTTTTATTTAAAAATATCCAAAATCGAAAAGAATGAGAAAGTGAGTATGAAATGGAAAGTGAAATGTAATAATAGAAAGTATTGAGAACAGCTGTACTGTCTGAAGTTAATGTATAACTACTCGCGTTGTCATGTTGTTATCAATATGTGCTCCTTAAACCACGTGACCCTTATTTATAAATCAATACACATAATTTTCTTTTTTTTGGCATAATTTCTTGTACACCGAGGAGGATTCAATGTACAATAATGCATTGCATATCAATGATGTCATGTGATGCCTTATGATATAATTAAAAGAGTAAATATCTTTTGTAAAGATATAAATTAAAAAAGCAGTGAATTTGTCTAAATATTAGTTTTATATTTGTAAGAAAAAAGTAAAATAATAAAGAATCAGTAGATTTCTAAAAAATAATTAGAGAAAGTGTAAGAAGCATCGAAAACAAGTTGTCATATATTAAACCCCCATGATAAGAAGTTAAGAACATACATGGTACACCAACGACCTCGTCTTTATTTCTTTAGACAAAATATCACATTTTACTCCTACTCCAGTATGTATTCCTAATTCAAATTTTATTCCTTTGTTGTTGTGAGGTATAAACGTTAATGCACATGTCTAAGTGTGGTTTAAGTGTTTACAAGGTGATCACAAGTGATGAATGTACAAGCTGCATGAGGAAATTGTATACAGCAAGTTCATCACAAGTTGAAATCATACACCAGGTGCATGCATGGAACAGGGCCTGTTCGTGAGGGTTTTTGGATATCTAAAAGGATTAGTTAGGAGCGGTTGAGCATATGGCTAGAAAGCTTGACACATAGGCTGTTAGTTGGAAGTAGTTTCACTCGGTTTGGTAACCGTTTGATACTCCAACTGAAGGCTCAAAGATGCTTCAGCAAGTTGGTCCTGTAACTTTCTGTTTCATTAGTTTGTGTATATAAAGTTGTATTCACAGCTTTATTCATGTGCAATCACCTCCACAATCATGTAGCAATAAAGAAGCTCTCTCCCGTAGACGTAGGAGTTTCATCTCCGAACCACGTAAATCCTCTCGTGTTTTCGTTTTCTTTCTTTCAAACCTGATATTGGCCATTCCCATGACAGTTGTTTGAATTCTCAAATTTTTTGTCCAATTTTAATCCTCCATATTTAATTTTAGTCCTTTATCTATTGCTTTATCAATTTTATTCATTTTTTATTTCAAAAATTGGACAAAAATTAATCAAAACTGAAAATGCAGAAGAAAAAAAATCAAAGTTAGATAAGAAAAGGATTAAATTAGAAAAAAAAAAGACTAAAATCGTACCAAAAAGAATGAAAACTGAAAATACGAATATAAAAATATCAAAGTTGGAATAGGAAATACTTACATGTCTAAATATGATACTTTCTTAATCTTAGCAATTAACCTAAAATTAAAGGACATTATATCTTAATTTCTCAATTGAAGGACAAATTAGAAAATTTGAAATTTTTGGGCTCCATTGCATTTCTTTTTAACCTTTATGTGAGGCCCAATAAATTGGCTTCTTAAATCATATATATTGTCACACCAACATCCTCCAAATTAAAATTGTTATGTCACCCCAATTTTTAATTCTTCCTAAGATAGATTTCGCGGGATTAATAACGGTGGATATGGCACTTATATGACACCCCAATTCTTATTTAGTTACTGGACTACATGTAATTTTTTATTTTTTTTAATTATTAGGTTAATTGATTAATAGATAAAGTAAAGGTAGTTCAAGGACCACATATTATTCATAAATCCTAACGGTACAACAACGCGAGTGGTTGTACATTTTTATAAGAATTACCTTCCGCCGTTCAATCCTTATCTTCACTTAATAACACCTCATATGTACTATGAAACCAATGCCACAAAGTATTGAGTATTTAAAATAGTGTTTTATTAACCTTAAACTTATTATGGAATTACATATCAACTTCATATATGCTCACGTACTTATTTTTTAGTATATCCCTCTCTACTGGCGAGATTTGTAATTGATCATTCAAAAAATAGAAAATATCAAAATTTAGTAGGTAAGTATATCGATACAAACATTGATAATTTTTTTATGGTTTTCTTAAAGTTTACTTTTTGTTTGATTTTAATTATTTTTGTCCAATTTTAATCTTCTCGTCAAATATTAGTCCTTTATCTATTTATAACTTTATATAGTAAATTTTAGAACTTTGTTTAATTTAAAAACCACTAAAATTTGAAAGAATTTTTTATGAAGTAAATAGATAATAGACCAAAATTGGACCAGGAGTACTTAAATTAAAAAAAAAAAGATTAAAATCGAACAAAACATGATTGTAATTTAGAACGCTGAAAAAAAAAGGGATTAAAGTTTCAATCGAACATATTTAAAGGACTAAATGTGATATTTTTTTCAACCTAAAATCATCTTTAATATTAATTGGAACATAGGAGCAACTATGATTTTGCCCGTGTTTATTGTGGAGAGAGAATTGGAATGTAGAAAATGGACTGCTTATGGAAACGTTGATTTCTCATTATTAGTTAGCTGATGTACTATACCCCATTTTTCTCATCAATAATAAACAATAAAAAATATTCCTTTCATTTCATTCATTTTTTTATACATTACAATTTCGAGACTGATCACGAAGCAGCTCATTACACCGGCCCGGCCAACAGGTCGTCATCCATGTATACAACTCTCAGGATCTGACGAGACCCCAACCACCAGCATCATATGTAATTTACCTACAATACATAAACTAGTGAGATAAAACTCAGTAAGTAGAAATTATGCATGATAGTGCATGAAAATGCATTTATTTTTCTAATCTTTCTAGTTGGTCTCTTTTATTTTGAAAACTGTTCACGTTGCGGGATCCCCACGGCACACTTATGATATGCACCGAAAATGAGCTCATCACTCGATTTACCAATTTCACAATATAAATATGGAACTGCTGTGAGGACTATCATCTCGTGGCCCAACAAGCTTCCTGCCGCTCGTCACTTGTCCCGCCACCAAGAATCATCTCCCTCCACAGAGTCCCACGTGGTGCAGTCCGAGGATCCACCTTTTCTTACAGCCCGCTAGGGTCCATCACCAACTGACCCCCTACTGCTCAGAAGTCCCCTCACTGAACACCACTATCTCTCTCTCACAATAATTCAAGATGGTGGCCCACTCTAGGTAGCCTACTCTGGGTTTTCCCAGGTCGCTCCTTCCTAGGTCGCCCCTTCCGCCACTCAGTGTATATATAGTGGCCGCACACACCATTAGTATCTTATTAGTTTTGGGAAAAATATTTTTCATGATTATGCATGGTATACAAGTAGGAGAAACTAGACATGCATCACATATTAATTATGACATTAATATCAACATTTAATTAAAATAAAATAATTATTTCATCTAAGATCACATAGATCTTCATTTAGAACAACCTTTGATCACATAAACCAACAAATATAAAACAATGATAATATCTCAAAATACTTAAGTCTGCAACTTGTATCACATATTAATCACAAATAACTCATAATGTAATTAAACTAATCAAAAATAATTCACAACATAATTATCACACATTAATAACAAATAATTCACACACAACATGTTTATGCATTGTAGTTGGACCTCTACTTATCTGAACTCCAAATGGTAATAATACTATAGAACTCGTGAAGAATAGTGATTAATCTCTAATCTCCCGTTCCGACACACTCCTCCCTTCTTTCCCTTTTCTTTCTCTCCTTCTCTTTTCACTCCCTTTCTCTCTCTTCTTCTCCTTTTCTTTTCTCTTACTTTTCTTTTTTTTTTTATAGTCTGTTAGTGATTCTTGAATGGGTTGTCAACCCAATTTATACATAAGGTTTTGAGGGTGAAAGTCGGCAACCACCACCTCAATTTACTAATAATATTACTATTTATAGTAACTTACTATTAATAGTAAGTAATTTATTATTATTATTATTATTTACTAAATAACTAATTATGCCTTGTGGTGGCCTACGTGTTTACACACCAACGAAGTAAAAATTGAGCTGTCAATTAAATCACGTAGTTGACGAAAATTATCATTTTTTCTTTATTTATTTATTAATATTATTCATTACGAATATACGTGTAATACTTAATAACTAAGATATAATACATTTACAAATTAATTCATATACGTATATATTTTTTCCACCACTATTATTATTACGAGAACACGTGTGATACTTAATAATTAAGAAATAATATATTTATACACATAAGACAATTTAATTATATATTCAAATTAATACATGTAAATATTTATGCACACATATATTCACATATTGTCACCATTTTTATCACATATGTCTCAAATAAAATGTAAAAATAAATAAAATGTAGAAATAATTACCACATTATTATCACATATTTATAAAAATGCGTAAAATACAAATTATAAAATAGGAAAAATTCTCGGGTAATACATGTATTTAGAGGTAAGTGTAACTTTTTATTATAACATTTTGTAGTTGATGGTAATAAAATATATTTTATGCATCCACTATTAATATTAGAGTATAATGTAATAATTATAAATCCATAAAAATAAAAAAGTGTAGAAATAAGATTGAACCATTTTGTCTTTTGATTAGCCTGCAATTGTTACCGCCTGTTGAATATTTGGGCCACAGGGATTCTCCGTGATTGGGCTGGATTAATTTCAGGCCCAGTCCTTTTATACTCATTACCGGACTTCTTCCCACTTGTGATGTTAAACTTTTGTCCAGAGCGACGCCCATGGTAGTGTGGACCTAGGGATGTTAAACGGGCCAACTCTAACGGGCTACGGGCTAATCATTTCGGGCCAAAAGACCCAGTTTTAAAACGGACTACTTAAAAGATGTTTCAATCCTATAACCTTAACGGGCCGGCCCTACGGGCTA
The DNA here is from genome assembly GCA_023678885.1 of Pogostemon cablin. NCBI lineage: Eukaryota > Viridiplantae > Streptophyta > Magnoliopsida > Lamiales > Lamiaceae > Pogostemon > Pogostemon cablin. Next base: position 4,250,717 of record CM042988.1, on the reverse strand, counting down.
TACAATAAGAAATATTAAAAAAAATTTATAAATGTAAATTTGTTATAAGTAATATAACAAATTCAAAATTAATTGATACATTATTTAAAATTTGAGAGAATTTTAAAATTAAAACATGCAAAATATTAACAATCCAATGTGTGACACATAATATATATATATATATATGTAGGTACTATTGACATACTCCTTCCATTCTCTTTAAAGAGGGTCTTTTTTTTATTTTGGGCGTCCCATCCAAAGAGTCGTCTTTTCTTTTTTACATATATGGAACCCACACACACCCACTAATACAATTAAAATATGGGACCCACACTCCCACTAATACAACTACCCACAACAATACACATGAATCAAATAAACCTGCTACGATTTACAATTAAGTACCTATATATAGATCTTCTAATTATAAGTATTTTTATTTTATAATTAAGACCTGTATATGTATGTTTGTAAATCCAAATATACTTCTACTCTTGTCATGATTTTGGTCCCTAGAAGCAGCTCGTCGGCTTGACGACACCGTCCGTTGTTCCTGCAGCGTTGTCGCAAGAAGCAACGGCTTGTTTATCTTTGTAGGTAAGTTTAACTTCAGACAATGTAATACCACTGCATGGAGAGGTTTTACTGCACTCCAATTTCAGTGCAACCTCTGTAGCTGACGTTCCATGTATGTCTTCGTATCTTACATCCCTAATTTTCACTCCTGATGACTGCATGATAGGTTATAATCATGAATAATAATGTACAAGAAAATATCTGTCAAATCTTGACTTGATCAAAAGATGATTAAATTAACATCTTATTGAAATTATAATAAGATTATATTGCTATAACTCTTTACTTTTTCAATTTTAATCCTGTAACGGTTCATTTTTCCAGTTTTGGTCCTTCTGCAAAAATTATTTTCAAACATAAAGGACTTATATAGACTTTTGTATGTCCTGTAAGTTTTGTAAAAAAATTTGCAAAACGACCTAGAATTGAAAATGTTAAAAGTTACAGGACTAAAATTGAAAAAGTAAAAAGTTAAAGAACTAAAATTGGATTCTATCAAAATTATGAGACGGAAAATGATATTATCTCAAATTATGATGGTACCTGATTGGGGCAATTTTTGTGGTCCGGACAGTAGTTTTGGTCGATGAGAATGTGGTTTTTAACATCGATCATATTGATATGTTGGAAAAGTACATCTCTAACGAACCCTTTACTAGGTCTTGCCCATGTCTTGATTCTCACTCCATTTGTAGTCCCTCTCAGTGTTGCTGTCTTCACTGTAACATTTTGCACTCCTTCTTCTTCCATAGTCCACCCTAGACTTCCAATGCTGTCCAATTTGTAACACATTGCATTAATTCAAGGAAACGAGATCACCTATTCCAACTTTGTGTTTTGTCTCATGTTTTACTTATTATATGAATGAAATTTGTCATTATTGTTTCTTAGATTAACGTCATGTGCCCAAATTAAGAGTTAAATGGTCGTCATTTATAGCGTATAATTTTTTATGTTATGGAACAGAAAGTACCTGACTCCGTGCCCAGGACCACATTCTAGGTTTTGAATCCACAAATTTGAGACGCCAGGGCCGATTGAAATGCAGTCGTCTCCGGTGCTAATTATCGAGTTCATTATGGTGACTCCGGACGACTGCTGGACGTGGGTTCCATCGGTGTTTGGGCTGTTCTCTGGTGCTGATACTTTCATGTTCCTCAGATTCACATTCTGGCAACCCTTAACCAGAATGTGAAACATCTGACTGTTTTTCGAAGTTAATCCGTTGATCTTTATGTTTTTTGAATTGTACAAAATCAAAGACTGCAAAATACAGTAAGGAGCTAAAAATTAGAAAATATTATACAAATATAATAAGATTGATATCATAAGAAAAAAATCAATCTTTCATGTGGAAAAATAAATCATCTTAAGAAATAAATAAATAAATAAATAAATAGAAAGAGCATTTTCATGCACGAGGGTTATATAATGTAAATAATAAGCCGTTAAAAACATGTATATTTATTTGGCTAGCATTTATTTTTTATCGGATAAAGTTAGTTGTTAATATAGTTAGTAGTTAGTAGTTAGTTCACCGAGCACCCATACCCCTTTTTCTTCGAGCCTCCTTATAACTCCCCTCCTATTCATTTCATTAATTATAAGGGAAACACTTTTAATTATTGGGGAAACACTTTTAATTATAATCAAGTAAAAATAGAATAGCGTAGCTCCTTTAGGACAATTCTTCCCGGAGTCCTTGCAAGCCCACAAAGCGGTCCCTTGACCATCTAGGGTTCCGCCAACGATTGAAACTCCAGTGACCTTCTCGAACTTCAACCAGCTCTCAGTATTCCCAATTAACATTGTAGTTAGAGGGAGCCACCAGAGTCCCATCTATAGTGGTGTCTGTATTTTTGCATGATTCGCCCGAGAAATATGCATTTCGCAATAAGTAACTCCCCGATGGTACGCATACGGTGGCGGGTGCAATGGTGGCGCAGGCTGCTTCCCATGCACTTAGAAAAGCCTTGGTAGAGTTGAATTTCCCATCATTTTTCGCTCCAAACGACTGCACATTGTAGGATGGATTGGTTGCAAATGATGGTGATGAGTAGTAGAAGAGAATGAGAGTGATAAGAATTTGGATCATCATTCTAATGTTGGCTATATTTAGGGTTAATTAGTTTGAGTTGGATATGTTGGATGTGGATAAATGAGGTATTTATAAGCTTATGAATATGAATCAGAAAAAAGGGTCTGCCTAAATGTTGGTCCACTTAAATCTTACATCCCCATAATTAAACTGTTTAAAAAAATAAAAAAAATGGGAAAAGTCAAATTTTGTCTAAAAATATTTATGTATACACGATGAGAGTATGAAAAGAAGGGTAAATCTTGTGGAAACGATGCTTGAGGTCTATCCTTACTTTTTATTTTATTATTCTTTTAATCCAAAAATGTCCACCTCATGCAATAGCCTATAAATTATTTAAAACTCATGCATCCAAGAGAAGACCCAGTGAAAATTAAAATCACAATTTTAGATTAATTAGAGAAATTTAAGAGAAAAGTTTAAATCCATTACATAGTCTTAATAAATAGGGAAATGATTTTATGAAACAATTTCACAACAATATTTTTCAAGAGTCGAATCAAGACGTGTCACATTTTTCACTATAAAATGCTTTACTAGATCTTATTGACATATTATTACTCATGAATTATTTATTTATTATTACTCCATCCGTCTCACGTAGTTATATCCGTTTATACGGGGGTTGAGATTATAAAATATTACTTTTTAATATATAATATAAAAAAGTATGGGTAAATTGATAATTTAAAAATAAAAAGTAAATAAAGTTGTTGGGAATAAAGAATAAAGTGTAAAAACTATGTATGATGTATAGCGTATTTTTATTATTAATGGAATGTCCACAAATATTTGGAACACCTCAAATTATAAAATACGTGGGATGGAGAGAGTATATATATACTACTCCCTCCGTCCTCTGATAAGGTATCAATTTTGTCATTTTTTTCGTTCAGTTTAAATGTATTCATTTTCTTTTTTAGTAAAAGGGTCTCACGCATACCAACCACTCACCACTAATACAACTACCCACTTTATATAAAATAATAATAGTCCTTAATCTACGTGAAAAAAATAAATGAGTATGTTATCGATGAATGTAGAGTATTACTCCCTCCGTCCGCTAGATAGGTCCACATTTTGCCATTTTGGACGTCCGCACTAAAGGTCTACATTTCCCTTTTTAAACACATGAGACCCACACACATCATTAATACAATAAATATATGAGACTCATACACTCACCAATACAACTATCAACTACATATTAAATAATAATACTCCTTAATCCACGTGCAAAAAACAAATGTCCACCTTTCGGGAGGACGGAGAGAGTATTTTAATATTGCAAGAGTGTTTTATGGGATAAAAGTACAATTTAGAATACTAATCAATCGTTGTTATGGTTTTTTTTTCTTTAACCGCACATATTTATTTATTTTTAATGCAAACAATAGAATTTAAAAAATAGAATATAATTCTTGCCTCTCGACTCAAACCCCTGCTGTAATTCTAATAAAAAATTTTGAAACTCAAATATATCGATCGTAAAATATTTCCGAAAGTGCATTCTTCATATAATCCAATCACCAAGTTCTTTTCTTTTAAAAGATGTCTAAATATTTTCTAGTAGTAATTAATTAATACCGGATACAAAATAGATTCATATAATAATAATCATAAAATACAATAGCGAATTCGTGTTCAACGTGACAAAAAAAAACTTTTTTTTTAAAATAGGAGGCAATTTGGTGCAAAGCACCTGGTGAGAATTCAGTATTATTGTGGATATAATTTAGATTGTAATTTGAATAATAAATAATTCAAATAAAACCTAAAAACTAGCCAGCTATTTTTTCAAGAAAGACTTAAATTTAATTATGTAAACAGTAGTTACACTTTTGTGAGATTTTTTACAGTTAAGCTAGCTAACTTTCTTTTGACATGCTAGATAGGGTTGATATATATACGTTGAACCTAGTCGTATTTCTACAATTCCTCTTGCATGCTCACACATCACAACACATTGTACGTACGTAACCATCCTTTTCCCATGTATATGTAACCAACCCTTTTTTTTATCAAGCAAATTTTTTAATAACTGGAGATTAATATTAAGTTGTGTAATGTGTATATACGTGTAAACTATATTAATTATCAATTAACTCACATTTAAAAAAAAGTACATGTATTAAACCCACAAAATTAAAATTAAGCCATGAATTAATTAATTACAATACCGTATCTCAGGGGAAAAGTTCCAAAAGACAATAAGGATAGATAACATTTAATTTAATAAAATAATTTATTGGATTAATGAAAGTGATAATGGTGTAGTGAATTATTTAATTAATAATTCGTAGTATAAATAAAAAAGCGATGATATTCTAAATGAAAATTGAATATTTTTAATAAAAATAATTATAACTTTTTAAAAAAAAATTGTAAAACAGAATGACAATAATTAAACATGAATTTATTTTCGTTGATCTAATTTTGAGGTGTATATGCGTTGACCTTTATTCTAGGGTTGAATTTTGGTCACGTGGGTGACGACTAATTGTAAATGATTATATCCTTAATAAATATTTGAGTCACATGGCTATTAAGTAGTAGTACTATGCATGATTGGAGAGAGCTAATATATGACCAATGCTTCTATCGTTGATCATCTTCCTACTCAATCTTATCAATGGAGTAATATACTTTAAAAATTTTAATTAATAACTAGTCTTTCTGCAGAGTAGAGGTGTCAAATTCGACTAGTCCGATGAATTGACTCACTCCTTCAAGTCCATCTAATTAAAATTCGTCCTATTGGTCGAAATCCAACTTCCAAATGATCCACCTCGGTAGACCACCTCGTAGATGAGATGACTCGTCCATCGACAATTCATCATGTTTAATTTAAAAAAAAATGATTTTTTATGAATATTAATTAATTAGTTCATATCAATAATCTATATATTTTCATTTGTTTATTAATTTTTTTTATTTTATATAAAAAAATGAAAAAAGATTTGGCACGCGTAGACCAATCGCAGTGCCTCACCAATAATCCAACTCACATGGGTTATCCAAGTTCTAACCCACAACACCCATTTTTACACTATTGGCCGTGAGTTGAAAACCTGAAATGTGCAAATTTAAACTTCTTAAAATCTTAGGACCGAAATATTAATAATTTTGTTGCGTGTTTTCGAGTGCACACAAATAAATCCCCAAGTGTAGGGATATCGATTATAGCAACAGACAACCAAGTTAAAATATCGAATCCTAGTGACGATAAATTATCTATTTTCTATAATCACTAAAGTATATAAGACATGTGACAAATTCAATTGTTTATTGATTTTTAAAACTAAATATTACTAGAAAAGTTAAACAAAAGCAATTAAATAAAATATGAAAATTCAAGAATGAGAAATAGTAGCTCTAGAGGTTCTGGATTAAGCTAATTACTTCGATGGTCGGGTTCAATTCCTATAGATACTTATGGAAGAGTCACAAAACTTTACTAATTCACTTATTTGGTCTAAGCAAATTTGTAACTAATCTAGTTTATCTCATAGGACTCTAGGTTAATAATTTTATCTCACCCTCTAGGTACTTACTATATTATTCCCTCCCTCGTCAGGTACTAGAACTAATACGTGTTCCCTTTTTAGAACTATAATTTTATTTCCTAATTTCCTAAATATTACTAATATGACAATTCATCAATATCAATAACATCCATTGCAATTTCTATGTCTAATAAGCCAAAGAATCAATTCAATTACTTTAACTTATACAAAATAACCAAATAATTCAATCATGCACACAAGTTATAATTATCTCAAGTATTGGTAAATATCATGAAATAACCACAAACGTTAAACAATTTAAATTAAATAGCCTCCAAGAAATTCATAAAAAAACAAATAAACATCCTACAAGTTTTGAACCCTTCATCAAGTATCAAATCAAAAATAACTTAATACATCTAACCCTAGAACTACTCAAAGTATTTATCTCATGGAGTTACAAGCAGCTTCCATGGGTGTAGGAAAGAACATACCAAAATTCATATCAACCGGAAAGAAATTGAGTTCAATGCCAAAATCCTAGATTGAAGAATAGTTTCTACTCTTCTCTTCGTCTCTTCCAATCGTGAGTGGGCGGAATGGGTGTGTGATCGTGAGTGGTGGAAACTGCGATGGTGCGATACGTTCTGCTTTCAGCGATCAGTTCTCTTTGTTCTGCTTCTTCTAGTCTGTTCTACGCTGCGTTAGGAAGTGACGTGAGGAAGTGCCCCAGCTGTTGTGATGGGCTTCAAAATTGTGGAATAGCAATCTCCATATGGGCCCACTGTTGGAATTGGTTAAGTATAGAAGTGGCTCAAGCCCACCTTTGACCAGTGTTCTTGTAATTTTTCGTTTGTCGAAAATGAAAACAAATTACATATTCGGAAACTACGTTTCGAGTAGATGAATTTAATGTATAAGTTTGCTCAAATCCAATTACGGGTGAATGAGTAATTAATACATTAAGTTTGCAATTTAATTACAAGGAAAAATAAGAAAAGTAAAGAGTAAAGGTTGAAGTGGGAAGTTGTCCCACATTGGAAAAAGATGGAAGAATTGAACTCATTATTACCCAAACACATTATTGAATTAAATAAAATGTGTGGACCACATGGTGCATCCAACCAAGTCTAGCCGCGCTTGCACATTATCACTTTTTGCACTCGAACCGGGTTCGATAGGTGAGTCAAGCCGACGCATGGGAGGACCGGTCAAACCGGTTGGGACGCCGGACCGGGTCGGGTCACTGTCGGGTCGGCCCTAATTCACGGGGCCGAACTGGGCTCAACCCAAAGATGCTTTGGAGGAAAAATATGGCTCCAAGATTTGAATTTAAAATTCAAATGAAGGGGTGCAATCTTAGCCATTGGATCTTGATCTTGATCAAGAGGCATGATCTAATGGCTCATAATGAATCAAGATATTCATTCTTCAAGGGATACCATGACTCTTCAACTATTATAAATAGACCCCCAACTCATTTGAAAAAATTCATTCCAATCATGCATACAATTCAAGCATATTACATTCTAGTCCATTAGTTCTAGAATTATTCTACCCAAGTCCGAAAGTTCTAAAATATTAGTTCGTTCGCCGATAATTTTGGACTCGTTGTGCTACAAGTCCGAAATTCAAAGTCGTTGTATCTTGGAGGCGATTGCTATAGTCTGTAAGCACCTGAAGTACAGAGCAATTTCGTCTTAAGGAGAAAGAGTGTAACTCTTGACTCGACTTTACCAAAAGTAATCCATAAGCCTTTTTAAATACTACCCCATATACCCAATAATATTAAGACAAAATTATTAGTATTTAAAGATGGCTACTGATGTACCTGCTACTGTTACTACTGCACCTGTTCACGCCGAGAGACCGCCTAAGTTCGATGGAACTGAATTTAAGCGTTGGAAACAGAAAATGTTGTTCTACTTAACAACACTCAACCTCGCCAATTTTTTACGAAAGTTGCTCCAACGGTTGAAGAAGATGAAACTGATGATCAAAAAAGATTGTCGTTCAAATCTGGAAACATAGTGACTTCATGTGTCATAACTCCATTCTAAACGGGTTAGATGACTCACTTTATAATGTTTATACAGATTTTAAAACTTCTAAATAATTATGGGAGTCACTTGAAAAGAAGTACAAAGCGGATGATGCCGGAATGAAGAAATTCATAATCGGACGATTCCTCGAGTGCAAAATTGTGGACTCCAAGACTGTATTGGATCAAGTTAGAGAACTACAACTGATCCTACATGGCATCCATGCTGAGGGTATGGAATTGAGTGAATCTTTTCAAGTAGCTGCTTTAATTTAAAAGCTATCGCCTCTGTAGAAAGATTTTAAGAACTATCTCAAGCATAAAAGGAAAGAAGTGGGGCTTGAGGACTTGATCGTAAGATTAAGGATCGAAGAAGATAATCAAAAATCCAAAATCAAGTCTAACAAAGAGGCAAGAGTTAACTTGGCTGAATTCGGAGCAAACAAAAAGAGAAAGCGGAATGACAAAAAGCAAAAGCCTGCGAAGAAAATTAAAGGCAACTGCTACAACTGCGACAAGCCCGGACACATGGCAAAAAATTGTCGTCAACCAAATAAGGAAAACAACAGCCGAGCTAACCTAGTGGAAGAGAAGTCAGTATCCGCCAACCTGTCCGAACTAAACCTAGCCGTTGTGGTCTTTGAAACAAACCTTGTGGATAATCTACAAGAATGGTTTGTGGATAGTGGAGCTACAAGACACATCTGCTCGGATAAAGAAATGTTCTCTACCTACATCCCGATAAGTGGTAGAAAATAATTTATGGGAAATTCTGCAACATCCGAAGTTGTTGGACTAGGCAGAATTGTGCTAAAGATGACATCGGGAAAAGAGCTCCAACTTGTGGATGTGCTGCATGTCCCTAACATCCGCAAGAACTTAGTGTTTGGATCATTGTATAGTAAAGCCGGATTTAGACAAGTGTATGAGTTTGACAAATATGTGCTATCCAAAAGTGGAATGTTTGTAGGAAAAGGTTACCTTGAAAAGGGGATTTTCAAACTAAATGTAATGATTGTACACCGTGATATTAAAAATAAAGGAAAAGTTATTTCTTACTTGGCCGAGAGTTCTAATATATGGCATGATAGATTAGGACATGCAAGTTTAAATTCGCTAAGAAAATTAGTCAACTTAAATTTGTTGCCAATAATGGAACTAGATCCACAAAAGAAATGTGAAATTTTTGTTAAAGCAAAAATGACAAAAGCTCCATTTCATTCAGTGGAAAGAAGTACTACACCTCTAGAACTAATCCATATTGATATATGTGATTTAAAGTTCGCACCAACAAGAGGGGGTAAGAATTACTTTATTACATTTATCGATGATTGCACAAGATATTGTTATGTATATATTCTAAGAGGGAAAGATGAAGCAATAGATGCATTCATAAACTTTAAGAATGAAGTCGAAAATCAACTAAGCACTAGAATCAAAATGATTCGAAGTGATAGAGGTGGAGAATATGTGGCTCCATTTGAAGAATTTTGTCTGCAAAATGACATTATTCATCAAACCACAGCACCATACTCACCACAATTTAATGGCGTTGCCGAACACAAAAATAGAACTCACAAAGAGATGATGGATGCTATGTTGATTAGCTCGGGCCTATCCCAAAACATGTGGGGGGAAGTTGTGCTTTCGGCAAACCACATTCTTAATAAACTACCACACAAGAAAAGAGATAAAACTCCATATGAATTATGGAAAGGAAGGAAACCATCATACGGTTACCTCAAAGTGTGGGGGTGCCTAGCAAAAGTTGAGGTACCTAAACCAAAACATGTAAAACTAGGACCCAAAACAGTTGATTGCATTTTTATTGACTATGCATACAATAGTAGTGCATATCTTTTCTTGGTTCACAAGTCAGAAGTTCCTGAAATGAATGAGGGAATGACTATTGAATCTAGAAATGCAGTGTTCTTTGAGAACATTTTTCCTAAGAAGAAAAAATAAGAAGTGAGCTCGCATAAAAGAACTCATGACGCTATAGAAAAAGGTTTACCTCAAATGGAGGAAGAACCAAGGCGTGGTAAAAGAACCAAGAAGGAAAAGCATTTGGTCCTGATTTTATAAGCTACATGCTAGAAAATGAATCAAGGACAATACAAGAAGCATTGTCTAGTCCAGATGCTCCTCTCTGGAAAGAGGCTATCAATAGCGAAATTGAATCCATTATGCAAAACCATACTTGGGAGGTGGTCGATCTCCCACCGGGCAACAAACCTTTAGGATGCAAATGGATCCTAAAGAAGAAATACAAGGTTGATGGTTCAATTGAAAAATACAAGGCTCGCTTGGTAGCTAAAGGGTTCAAACAAAAGGACGGATATGATTTCTTCGATACATACTCACCTGTAACAAGAATATCATCCATTAGAGTTCTCATCGCAATTACAGCTTTGCATAACCTTGAGATAAACCAAATGGATGTAAAAATAGCTTTCTTAAATGGTGAATTAGAAGAGGAGATATATATGGAACAACCTGAAGGGTTTGTTGCCCCTGACCAAGAAAAGAAAGTGTGCAAGTTAATAAAATCCTTATACGGATTAAAACAAGCACCTATACAATGGCTTCAAAAGTTTGATCAAACTATGCTATTAAATGGATTCAAAATCAACGAATATGACACATGTGTCTATATAAAAGGCACGCCTAATGAGTATGTAATTATATGTCTATACGTAGACGACATGCTCATAATAGGAAGTAATCACAAAGTGATTGTGAATACTAAGAACATGTTGAAAAGGAATTTTGACATGAAGGATATGGGTGAGGCTGATGTCATACTAGGGATAAAAATCTCTAGATCACCTGACGGAATTGTCTTAACACAATCTCACTACGTAGAGAATATACTTAAGAAATTAGATGCCTTTGACTTACCCCCGGCTAAAACTCCTGTGGATGTAAATCTACATCTAGCCAAAAATAAATGCGAACCCATATCACAACAGAAATATGCAAGAATTATCGGAAGCTTGATGTACTTAACAAACTGTACACGTCCGGATATAGCATACTCTGTTCATAAACTTAGTAGGTTCACAAGCAATCCAAATGAAGAACATTGGACAGCATTAACAATAGTACTTAGAAATTTGAAACATACTCTAAGTTATGGTGTATACAAGATATCCGGCCGTGGTCGAAGGATTCACGGATGCTAATTGGATAATTGATTCAAAAGACTCCAAATCCACAAGTGGTTACATATTTACCATAGGTGGTGCAGCAGTATCATGGAAATCCTCTAAACAAACATGCATAGCTCGTTCCACAATGGAGTCGGAGTTCATTGCATTAGACAAAGCTGGTGAAGAAGCCGAATGGCTTAGAAACTTCTTAGAGAATATTTCTTGTTAGAGCAAACCAGTGCCTCCTATAATGATACATTGCGATAACATGACAACTATTGGGAGAGCACAAAGTAACATGTACAACGGTAAATCTCGACACATAAGAAGGAAACATAATACCGTTAGACAGTTGATCTCTAGTAGAATAATTTCCATCGACTATGTAAAGTCTAAGGAAAATATCACGGATCCGCTTACAAAAGGCATAAATAGAGATCTAGTGACAAATGCAGTAATGGGAATGAGTTTAAAATCCACGCACTAAAGAACGTTTATAGCGGTAACTTAACCATGATGATTGGAGATCCCAAGAACATGGTTCAATAAGACAACTAAGTTATAAATGTTCCGAAATAGCACTTGAAATATAATTTCAACTCATTCTCAAACAAATCAAGTGCAAGCCTGCAGAATTGTGGTAAAGGGTAAGCCTTAAAAGCTTTTAATGATTCCTATACCTTAAAGATGGAGTATAGCCGGATACTCTATAGGAGATCACCTATATAAGTGTGAAGTTTGACTGCTTCAAATGAGAAAAATACTTATGAATCCAAGATGGTCTAAGGCCGAATTGGACACAACGTGAGAACAAAGAATATTAGAATTGTTATTGTGTGGGTGTCTATGTCTTGGTTTACCCAAAACGCTGACTAGTTCAAGACATCATGTTCACTAAGCAGCAAGTAAATCCGATGACATTCTACTAAGGAAGGTTCAAAGCCAGAAGCTACCTATCCTGATGTAATAGCAGTTCGTCGGAGCTTTCGATAGAGTCTGCATGCATTAATTACATTCATGTGGGGGATTGTTGGAATTGGTTAAGTATAGAAGTGGGTCAAGCCTACCTTTGACTAATGTTCTTGTAATTTTTTGTTTGTCGAAAATAAAAACAAATTGCATATTCGGAAACTACGTTTCGAGTAGATGAATTTAATGTATAAGTTTGCTCAAATCCAATTCCGGGTGAATGAGTAATTAATATATGAAGTTTACAATTTATTACAAGAAAAAATAAGAAAAGTGAAGAGTAAAGGTTGAAGTGGGAAGTTGTCCCACATTGGAAAAAAATGGAAGAATTAAACTCCTTATTATTACCCACACACATTATTGAATTAAATAAAATGTGTGGACTACATGGTGCATCCAACCAAGTCTAGCCGCGCTTGCACATGATCATTCTTTGGACTCGAACCGGGTTCGATAGGTGAGTTAAGCCGACGCACCGGAGGACTGGTCAAATCGGGTTGGGTCGCCGGACCGGGTCGGGTCAGCCTGTCGAACCAGTCCGTCGGACCGGTCTCCGGGGTTGTTGGGCCGGCCCGACCCTAATTCACGGGTCCGGGCTGGGCTCAACCCAAAGATGCTTTGGAGGGAAAATATGGCTCCAAGATTTGAATTTAAAATTCAAATGAAGGGGTGCAATCTCAGCCATTGCCTCTTGATCTTGATCAAGATCAAGAGGCATGATCTAATTGCCCATAATGAATCAAGATATCCATTCTTCAAGGAACACCATGACTCTTCAACTATTATAAATAGACTCCCAACTCATTTGGAAAAATTCATTCCAATCCTGCATAAAATTCAAGCATATTACATTCTAGTCCATTAGTTCTAGAATTATTCTACCCAAGTTCGAAAGTTCTAAAATATTAATTCGTTCGCCGATAATTTTGGACTCGTTGTGCTACAAGTCCGAAATTCAAAGTTGTTGTATCTTGGAGGCGATTGCTATAGTCCGTAAGCACCTGAAGTACGGAGCAATTTCGTCTTAAGGAGAAATAGTGTAACTCTTGACTCGATTTTACCAAAAGTAATCCATAAGCCATTTTAAATACTACCCCATATACCCAACACCCACATAAATTGCCAATTCTCTTCATGGCCTTGCATCAAATCCTTTTTCTTCCATCATATGATCATTAATAATAGTTGGGTACACCACTTACTAAATTAGATGGCAAAATTTCTTGAATCCAATTCAACTCACGCATCACATGATCACTTTCATGGCACCACATTGCATTCCTTGGACCATCACATGCCTCTTTTATATTTAACATGGGCACACGGCCATAACTCTTCTTGTAAGATGAGTAGTAGACAAGCCGTGATTAGGTAAGGACCCCTTTTCAATATTTTAATAATTTCACTTTAAAATAGGCTTAAAATATACAAAATCTCAACAATACCCGTGAAGTATATAAAATATAGAAATAAGCAATAAACTCCACAAACAATGCTAAAATTATGCAATAATCATATGAAAACGGCCTATGAAAAATACGAATTTTCGTGCTGAATAAATTTCTGGAAATAATTTTGTGTGAGATGATGATTTGTTATGAGATGGATAATAAGTGATATTTTATAAAATAATATATATGAGGATAATTGCATTTTAGGCAAGTCTCATTTCATTTTTGTCTTAAATTTTTTTTATTGTTCCAAAAGTTGTAATTTTGATTTCTGTCATTATCTTTTTGATGAAAATTGTTTAATGTTCTTACTATTCACACTCTTTACACCCTAAAAATAGACAATTATTTAATCCATAATTTCAAAAATTATTAAATTTCAAATTTTTCAGTCTGATCACCTAATACACATACTATTACTATATATTCCCTCCATTTCAAGTTAATATTTACGTTTGCTTTTTACACGTAGATTAAGAGATATAACATTTTAATATGTAGTGAGGTGAGAGAAATAATATTTAATATAAAGTGGGTAGTTGTATTAGTGTTGTGTGTGAGGCCTACATGGAATAATTAATTGTTTTGTATGGGCCCAACTTGACAAAAAATTAAATGTAATCATTAACTTGGAACAAACAAAAATGAAAAACGTAAATCTTAACGCGAGACGGAGTGAATAATTTTTTATTACTTAAAAATACTACGATATCATCTAAAATCAATAAAGTTGGTTAAAATAAATAATTTTATCAAAGAACGTGTAACGTGAAAGGTTATTTTAGGATGGAGGGAGTATTTTATTAGAGAATAGTGATTCTTTATGTTTTCTTAGTGCATATCATTTCAATGTGTAAATTATGTTTTTTAGTGCATATTATTTCAATAGATGAAACACGTAGTAAATCAATACGAATTGAGATCTTAGCGATATACATATATAAATATATATTTGAAAGTCCTAGTGACAAATTACCAAAATCTGTTTTCTGGCAGAATATACAAGTGATCCAAATTAACAAGCTAACAATGAATTTCTAGTATAAAGCAAAGTTGTTAAATGTATATATATTTAGATAAAAACACTACACAAGTATAGTGGCTACAACAATATGATCCAATATATATGTGGAGTCAAGTACTGTGACAGGCCTCATCAACTCTATCAATAAAGAAGCCACATTCATTTCACTAATTGATGTATATCTATTCCTTAAATATATCCAATTTTGTTCAAATATGTCATGTGGTTTGTATTTCTATAAGCAGCTCGTCGGCTTGACAACTCCGTCCGCCGTCCCTCCAGCATTCGTGCACGAAGCAGTAGCTGATTTGCCTTTGAAGGTCAGATTAACTTCATCTAGGGTGATTCCACTGCATGGGTGTGTTTTAC
This sequence comes from Pogostemon cablin, assembly GCA_023678885.1. Taxonomy (NCBI): domain Eukaryota; kingdom Viridiplantae; phylum Streptophyta; class Magnoliopsida; order Lamiales; family Lamiaceae; genus Pogostemon; species Pogostemon cablin. The sequence continues at coordinate 4,235,549 of CM042988.1, read as the reverse complement.
TGCAATCAAAGTTCACTGCAACTTGTGTAGCTGCTGTTCCATGTATGTCCTGATATGTCACATCACTAATTTTCACACCTGATGCCTGTTAGAACAAATGAATTAAAAATTTATATGGTCCACTTTGGATTCTTGTAGAATATATATATTTTGTTGGATGGAATAGTATGGTACCTGAGCGGGGCAATAATCGTTGTCAGGACAATAGTTCTGATCGATAATAATGGGGTTTTGGACATTATCCATGACAACATGCTGAAATAGAACATCTCTAACATATCCATTGCTAGGCCTTGCCCATGTCTTCATCCTCACACCATTTTCCGTTCCGGTGAACGTAGCCGTCTTGACCGTCACGTTTTGCACTCCGGCCTCGTTCATTTCCCACCCTAGACTTCCAATGCTGCAAAAAAAATGTTTATTACATCAATATATACATGAATATATAAATAATAAGTTAGGTTGATACTATGTATCACTAGCTTGTTGGAAATTTTGTAGGTTTAATGTGAATTTGGCATAAAGTGGGTTATACTACCCATGTGACTTGAACCATGCATGTTCATATTGAACAGCATATCATATGATCAAAAGTCAATGTCTAACAAAATAAATTATTAAATCCTTTATTATTATATTATTTTTAAAAGAAAATTCAAAATTCAAGGTGTAGGTACCTTATTCCATGGCAGGGGCCGCAAGCGAGGTTTTCGATCCACAAGTTGGCGGCGCCGGGGCCGATCGAGACGCAGTCGTCTCCGGTCCCAACGCGAGAGTTCATGATAGTAACACCGGACGACTGCTGCACGTGGATGCCGTCGGTGTTCGGACTGTTCCCCGGAGCTGTGATTTTGACGTTGTTGAGATTGACATTCCGACAGCCATCAAGAAGAATGTGAAACATCTGACTGTTTAATGAAGCCAATCCATTGATCCTTATGTTGTTTGAATTGTAGAACGCCAATGACTACAATAAACAAATTCACTAATTAATTAAAATTTAAAAAGCTAAATATTATCTTTAACTTAAGTAATTTAAAATTTGCAAACCTACCGTGGCTCCTTTAGGACAATTCTTGCCGGAGTTCTTGCATGCCCATAATCCCGAACCTTGGCCATCTAGGGTTCCGCCACTGACGGAAACTCCGGTGACCCTTTCGAACTTCAACCAGCTCCCGGAATTTCCAACAGCATTGTAGTTAGAGGGAGCAACAAGAGTCCCATCAATACGTATAGTAATGGCATTATTCTTGCACGAGTTGCCGGTAAACTCCACGTTTCGCAAGAGGAACTGCCCCGGAGGCACGTATATGGTGGCCGGGGCAGTGGTGGCGCAGGCGGCGCCCCAAGCGGCAAGAAAAGCCTTGGTGGAATCGGACTTCCCGTCCGATTTCGCCCCGTAGGACTGCACATTGTAGGTGGGGTTTGCAGCAAGTGATGGTGAAGAGTAGAAGATTAGGATGATGAGAAGAAGAGTGTGCATGAGAAATGTTGGGTTGGCCATTTATTTTTAGTGTGATTGATTGTGTTATTTTTGGGTATGTTGGATAATGCAAGTATTTATAGGGTGGTGTGATGAGAATTATGGGCTGCCTAATTAATTGTTAAAGCGGTCAAGTATACTGTTGAGATGAGATAACTAACAATAACTGTTTTGTTTGGCTACAACAATATTATAATTTCTATGTATCGGGTAATCTAGTTGAATTATCTGTTACATATTTCATGTTTCATTGGTGTTTTTCTATATAAAAAAATTATACTCTACAAATGATCATTAAACTCTTAGAGCATGTATTGAATTATGACATTTAATTATGACACATGTCAAATATTTAATTTGTGTAATAAGAGATGAAATAACATTGTGTAACAGGTGATCTCATTTGTCTTGGAATACTTGACATGTACGGGATTTACGCAGGAAATTACTTAGAGGCTGAATAAGCTGAACAACATGTGAGTGTGAAAACAAACATGGCGGCTTAATTACTAGGAAAATGTAAGAATTTTGTATTCATACGAATCATAATGATAATTAAGACCATAATTGGTGTACGTATCTCAACTCAAGAAAATTTTATGATTATTAATTTATGGGTGATTATGTGCCCGAGTGGAATCTAGTTTGACTCTTTATTTACTATAACTATTTTAATTGATAGTGCGTGTAACGTATTTCTTCCTGATGATTATTGTTTCATGTCATTTAAAAAGTAAAAAATAACAAATATTTTTTTTGTTTTGTAATAAGTAACAGAGCCAGGAATTAAGTTTAGGGGGACAAAATAGCACTAGAAAATAAAATGCTCATGTAGATAAAAAAATTAATTTTTTTATGAATTTGTATTGACTTTTTAGAGTAAATTGACTTTTTTGCTTAATAAATAAAGTATATCAATATGCTATAAAATTTTTAACATTTTTAAATTTAAAATATAGTAAGTACTTTCTAGATTTTATGAGACAAACAAATGAATAAGGTATTATCTTTTATTTATAAAATAAAATAAATTTATTATCATTATATATTGAATAAAAGTTAACGGAAAAAATTATAATTAAAAAAGAGGATTACTACTAGGTACAAAAAAAACTCTTAATTATTATATAATACAAACATACAAAAATATTACTACTAACTATAAAAATATGTAGTGATATTCCAATATTACCCCTACATTGTGTTGCACATAAATGTTGTGTGCAGCAAAAGTTCATGTGCGCAAAGTGTGTGCAGTAAAAAAAAGTGTGTGTAGCAAAAATGTGGGGTGGTTCAGCGACAGTCTGGAAATCGGTCGGCGGAGCTCTGGCGGCGGCAGCAGGTTTCCGCGCGGCCGGCCGGCGACCGTCCGGCAGAATTCCTGCGACCGGCCGGTGGTCCAGCGGTGGGTGGGGGTTTGGGTTTGTGGTTTAAAAGTGTATGAGTTTAGGGTTATATTTGGTATTTTACTATAATATTTTGTATGTGATAGTAATTATTTTAAATCAATGTATCTAATAGTAATTATGGGTACAAAGTGTGTACCTAGTAGTAATTTTTCCTTAAATAAAAGAGAATGAAGATATAAAATGGGAGGATTACTATTAGGTAAAAAAAAAACTCTTAATTACTATGAGATACAAACATACAAAAATATTACTACTAACTACAAAAATATATAGTGATATTCCAATATTACTCCTACAATGTTCTGTACATAAATGTTGTGTGCAGCAAAAGTTCATGTGCAGTAAAAAAAGTGTGTGCAGTAAAAAAAAAGTGTGTGCAGCATAAAAGTGGGTGGTCCGGCGTCGATCCGGGATTTGGGTTTGTGGTTTAAAAGTGTATGGGTTTAGGATTATATTTGGTATTTTACTCTAATATTTTGTATGTGATAGTAATTATTTTAAATTAATGTATCTAATAGTAATTAGGGGTACAAAGTGTGTATCAAGGTGTAATTTTTCCTTAAATAAAAGAGAATGAAGATATAATATAAAATATACAAGAAAAGAAATAAAAAGATTTAACATTTTTCTTCAAGGGATCAGATATGCATATATAGCCTCACAACCATTGAGCCAACTCAGAAATTAATATAATTTATTACTATATATCTATATATTTTAAGATTTCCAGGGGGGCCAACACCCCTTATCTCCCTCCGTCTTTAATTTTATTATAAAAATATTATTTTTACTAATTTTATTGATTTTTTTTTCATCAAGTATATTTTTGTTAATTTTCATTTCATTATGTTAATTTTCATTTCATTACATTGGACACATTTTATGAAAATGTATCGATAATTTTATTGTTTTACTAGATGACTTGTAAGGTCTATAATAATTATATATGTGAAATTTCCATATTCACACCTTTATTTTTTTTCCTTCTTACATTTCAATGATTACAATGATGATGATCTCATGTGCAATACAATACAAATCAGAGAAGAAAAATCCCAAGTTAAATAAAAACAAGAAGGAGTGGGGATTGTAGAGTAGCCACCTATTAATGTAATCAAGGCAAAATTTGAGGTTATGTTGCTTTTTAGGTGTGATTTCTAAATCTTAAAGTGAGGCAGAAGCAAGTTGGAATGGGCTAGCTACTCTCCAATCTTAATTTGGAAGGAAACTAACTTATTTTTGTTTAATTATTTGTATTATGGTGTAATTTTCAATTTTCTACATGATTTCGGTATGACGGCAAAAATTTCTCCCCAACGATGTGCACTTAAATTGCTTTATGGAAAATTCCCCCTATCACAAGTTTGAAATCCATACATATGATCAATATATAGCTAATAAATCATTATAGTCTATGCAGAGGGTGAAATTGAAATATGATCTTCAACAATAGGCGTGGGTTTTAATTTCCTCAAATTAATCGGTGTACATTGAAATAAATTATCTAAATGGTTAATAACAAAGTAGTTTTAATTATTCAATGAATCAAGAAAATTAATAATAACAATAGTTTTATTTATGCATATTCGGTCATGAACTAATTTCATCTACTTTCCCATTATATATATATATATATATATATATATATATATACACGCCAGTTTGCTTTTGCTGACTTGGCTTCACCTCTTTTCTCCATGGTGACTGTTGTCTGGAGATTTTTTTTATTCTGTAAATAATTTGCTCCATCCATTTTCTTAGTTAGTTTATTTATTTATTTATATTTCCTTATTTAGCTAAGTTGACATTTTTTGCCGCATTAATTTTTTTTTACAATGAATTATCAATCCCTTATTATTTTGATTACCTTAATTATCGACTAAATTCACGCTTGTTACTTTCGGTGAACACTCGAATGATATAAAAACTGTAAAATTTTCATCACTAACGTCTATGCTTTTTATTCTTCCAACGGATCATGTGAGCGCACCAAAAAAAAGATTCAAGACTAGATCAAAAGTAGTTTGGTGATGGCTTCATATACTACGTACAACAATAAACGAGTGTTGTTAAGGGATTTATTGATTCATAATTATTATTGTTTTTTTCATTTTGAATATAGTTGATTAGAACACTGTAACAAATCAAATACTTTGATTCTTATTTTTTTTATTTATTTTAAATTATTATTATATTTTTTTGTTCAATATCTTTAAATATCATGTTTTTTTAATATTCATACAAATTATATTATCTTATTTTATTAATTTTAATTTATATAATTCTTTTTATATTATTGAACTATCATATAATTTTCATTTAGTTATTCGTATATTTCAATTTCCCACTTAATATAAAATTATATAAATGAAAATGTGATTTATGTTGGGATTATAAAAATATAAGATTATACATTAATATTAAAAATTGTATTGTTAAAAAAATAAAAAAAACTATTATTTATCCACTAATCTAAAAATAAGACGTATTGCACTAAATATTATTGCATTTTATAAATACCAAAATCATTTTTAATTTATCAATTCTTAATCATGTATTTGAGAGTTTTAATGTAGTGATAAACAAAGCTAATTAAATTATTTATTGATAATATAGATTTATGTGGTTTATTTTTTTATTATTTATTGCTGGGTTATTTATATTTTATTTTCACTCATTAATTAGCCGTTCATTTTATAATTATGCCAATCATTAATTGAGATATAATTTGCATTTATATTGATTTATTTTTATATGACTTTTAGGTATTAATTAGGATTTGAGACTCCAACTAAATAATAAACTGTTTTTCATTTTTTATAGTTTATATTTATAGTAATAGAAGAAATTTTGTAACATAATTAGGTACTAATTAGCCCTTCATATATTTTTTAGTAATATTTTTTTCTTTCAAAACTATATTATAATATAATTTATAATTTATTTCCTAAAATTTAAAGAGATTAATTCACTCATTATTATAATTTATATAAGTAAATAGAAGTAAAGACGTAGCAAGAAAAAATAATTTTTATTTATAATTTTTAATATTAATCTTATGACAAAAAAAATAATAAAATAAAAAAGTTCAAGTCATCTATTATTTAGATTAGCTGTAATAACCAATCAAAAGAGAAAGATGTTGAAAAAAATTAAATTTACAGAACAAAAATTATTATTAAAAATTAAATAAGATGAAAAGCAAAACATATATAAAATATATACAACTAAAACATAAATTTCACATAAATTTATATATGGTGGAAAGGAAACTATGTTTATTTTACATAAGTTAAAAATTGACGTCCAAGGTAAATATTAATTAACAAAAATGATGATGTTATCTTATACTAATAAATAACTTCGAGTTTCAATAGAAACACGAGATCTTCAAGAAAAAGTAAACAATGTTTATTGATCATATGAGTGCTTATTTTTATAAGAAAATTTTAAATAAGAGCTTTTTTAAAAAAAATATTTCAAACCTTTTTCTTCTTATTTGATATATGGTTCTCACTTTAATATTTGATATTAATGCATATTACAAAGATATGTGATTTATTTATTTTAGATAAGATTAAATTATAGAGACTTGAATAAAGAGATTTTATGTACAAGATCAATGTAATCGCAACATTTAATATTATTAATGTCTTTCTATTACTTCAAGAAGGTTTCAGCTGTACACTCATGTATTAGACTCTCTCTTACTGTTCACGAGATTTCTAAAAAATGGTGTACCCCACCATTAGGGGCCCCACCGCCTCTGCCTTGGGGATTGGTGGGGGAGCTAAATCGCAGGATGTGCCTCAAGTGGCTTATAGAAATGACTCACTGTTAAACTTGTGCTTGTAAGGGGCCAAATTCATGCCAAAGGCAGGATTCGAACCCCCATCCTGCAGCAACCAAGCTCAGTTGGAAGGTCTTTCCACTCTCCCCTCTACCACTTGAGCCATGCCCTGGGGCTACTGTTCACGAGACTTCTACATACCACATAAAGTTGAGAAATAGTTAATAAATTATGTTTTGAGGCGCTTTATATTGCTTTAGGAGTCTACACTAAGATTGAGAATTAAAAATTTATGAGGCACCATTCTAAAAGAAGATTTGTGAAAGAATTTTCATGTTTTTATGAAAGCTTTTAGAAAGGAAATTATATTTACAAACATTAAACATATATATGGAAAATTATATATTCTATGGCTCACAAAGAACATGAGATTATTGAATGATTGTTAATTGGTGTGAATATGATTATTGAATTTAGAGAATTCTCATATTAAATTTAAAGTAAATAGGTTGTAAAATAAGATGATAATTATGATGAGAATATTATTAAAATTTAAGAAAATAATTTAGTTATGAAAACTGGTGATTCAATAATTTCCATGTTTTTATGAAAGCTTTTAGAAAGGAAATTATATTTACAAACATTAAACATATATATGGAAAATTATATATTCTATGTCTCACAAATAACATGAGATTGTTGAAGGATTGTTAATTGGTGTGAATATAATTAATGAATTTAGAGAATTCTCTTATTAAATTTAAAATAAATAGATTGTAAACTAAGATGATAATTATGATGAGAATATTACTAAAATTTAAGAAAATAATTTAGTTATGAAAACTGGTGATTCAATTAGAGTTATTGTTACAACTTTCTATTGGAATATCAAACTTGATTTTTAAAAAAAATTGAATATTTTGAAGAGAAAGTTATTAGAACGTATAACACACAAAGAAATAAAAAAAAAATTAATGACTATTTTTATTGTTGATCCCTAATAAAGAGATATGAGTATTCAAATTCTGATAATATTTATTGTGTTCAAGAGAAAGTTTAGCATAGATAAGTAATTTTATTATATTGATTTTTTAAGGGTGGCGCTTTTGTAACCTAAATGTTTGCTAAGGGCACCCAATAATTTAAATTAGATGATTTGAAAATACTAAAATAATCTTATATAAACATACTTAAAATAACACACCCAAATCCAAAATTTAAAAACTCTTTTTACTTTACACACACAATTGTGAATTGTAGAATTGGTTGCTCAAATCAATTACCACCAATTTTGAACCTTTGAAAATCTCAGGAGGCAATTTGTCGTAGAGCTTATTGTCAAAAACTATTAACGACCCCAAGAATGTGGCAACTCCGACATAGAAAGCGATTATTCAAATTATTTTCTGAAAAAATTCTAGGAAGCCCCCATATTCCACCAAGAATGCGGTCGATAACCCGTTGTTGCTGACCCGAAACCAAATTGAAGTGGTACAGCTTGCATAGAAATCCTTCTACAATAAATGGTGCAACTTTCGTAAGTCATCAAAAATCTTTCTTCGATTTCCCCACACAAATGTCGAGGAAAAATAATAAAAGATCATGCAGGTTTTACCTATCAATTTTGTCATACTTGATTGCAGGTTTTAACACCATTAATTTCTATAAAAATTGAAGATTCTATATTTTAAAGAAGAAGGATGCATGTGATTTTTTTATTTTTTTTTCAATGAATTCTAGCATGATTTGTCTCACTCCTCATTCACCAGAAAACCTTCAATTATCAAAAAGATTATGGTACATTTCCAAAGCTAATGAAAATTTATACATGATCATGATCATTAATCATGATTATCAAAATATTACATTTAAAAGTATTAAATGGATAGAGAATCCTATCTCTTTACACTGAATCAGTGCTTGATCCAAAGAAGGTGGTATTATGTGAGAGTTAGGGTTTTGGCTGTGTAAAGTAAAAAAAGAATTTTTAAATTTTGGATAATTGAGGGTATTATTTTAAGTATATTGGTTTTTCGTTATAGACTAAAAGATAGAATTATGTAATAAAACAACATTAATCATGACAAAATTGATAAATATTTAACTAATACACATATGATTTTTTTAAAATTTAATATATCATTTTGGACATGTATTTTGATTAATACTTATCAAAATCTTATATTAAATAATATATAAAATCAATTTAATTCGATATATTTTTTTTTAATACTTTATTATTATATTAATAAATTATCTCAATTAAAGTAAAATTTGTCTCGTACATCGCACGGGTTCTATACTAATCATATATATATATATATATATATATATATATATATATATATATATATATATATATATATATATATATATATATATATATATATATATATCAAATTGCATGCATACATGCATCTTTATAAACCCCACATTTATATTTTTATATGATTTGGGAATCAAATAAAATTTATTTGGGAATTTGATTCCCAAATCATATAAAAATATGTGCCTACATCTTATGATGCTTGGAAATTATGAAATCGAGGAAAGGAGAAGAGGTATGATGCTTGGAAATTATGCATCTTCTACATCTTAAAATATAGTACTATATATTTTTCAAGAAAATTTTGAAAATAAGAAAAACAATGTAGAAATAAGTGAATATTTAAAAATTAAAAGCTAAACAAAATAAATAAATAAATGTTCTCTCCGTCCCACACTTATGTTCACACTTTCCGTTTTGTGTCCGTCCCACACTTATCTTCACCACCCAAAAAAGGAAACTTCACATTAACCAACAACCTCAAAATTTATTTTAATTTCAAATATACCACTCTCATCTAACACACACATAACATACTTTATAATTTATTTATTATCTAAAAACACCACAATACCCTAAAAATTCAATAAAGTTGATCAAAAAATAATTTTTTCTTAAATTCCGTATTTATAGTGTCGGTAAACATAAGTTCGGGACGGAGGGAGTAAATAAATGTACCCGTGAATAAAGCCTAAACAATAACCAATGGATCAAAAATATCTGTAAAATTAAACCCTAAACAAAATGTATGCATGAATGTCAAAATATATCACATGCAATCCTCTAATTTAAAAATAAACAAAATTATGCTAGAGACAAGGAATCCATGAAACAGGACAACTTTCATATATATATATATATATATATATATATATATATATATATATATATATATATATATATATATATATATATATATATATATATATATATATATGAGCTCGGATTCTCTGTGTCATTTGGTGCACCGTTAGATTGACGACACATAGGAGAGAGAACTATACTCTAATCCTTAAACCCTAGGGGCAATAGTTGGATTTGTTTCCTCATCTTACGTGTCAATCACATAACGTGTGGCACAAAAGATGATGCACCAAATGACACAGAGAATCTGAGCCGACATATGACAATTGCTTAATTAAAAAAATGAATCAATGATTTCAGGTGATCATAAACATAGATCCATAAATTGATTTCACGATATTTGGTGCTGTGAGATGCATGAGAAACAAGACAATATGGATATCCAATTTCTTTGGCAACACAAAATGTCAAAATGCACTTTTTAAAGTCTCCTAATAGCATGGTTTAAGCCAACCATTCACATCCAAATAAGATCTTTATTTTATGCTCCATATGGGTTTTTCTAAGGGAAATGATGTATTGAGTGGTGAGGAGGTCCCGTCGGCCCCAATCCCGACTGGGGCCCACAAATTTTCTTTATCATATATATTATTTTTTAATTGAAAATATATAGATATTTAATATTTAATTGGCATATTTTATTATCTTTTTCGTATTCGCTTGAGCATGAGATTCTATGATACTTTTGTCTTCATTTTTCCTTTTCGCACAAATTTTCTTCTTTTATAATATTTCTTTTAAAAAAAATCATTTGTTATAGTTATTTAATAGAAATTGTAAAATTTTAATATAAATATTTAACTTCTTTTTGTTAGAGGTAAGTTAATTGAAAAAAAAAATACTTTTTCACACATTTTTCTTCTTTTATCATTCTTTTTTATTTTTTAAAATTACTTTTCTATTAAATTTGTTGAACAAAAACTATAAATTTTTATGAAGAAGGTTTTTTATGGGTTAATTAGTCATATTTAATGTGATAGTTTTTTATAATAAAAAATATTATACACCTCATTTTATGTATTTAATAAGTATAATTATATTCATATTCTAATTTAATTTATTTGATGTCTTTTAGAAAAATAAAGGACCTAAATTTTTTTTACATAAATTAAATTAGGTAACCGACTAAGGAATTAACATTAGGAAAGATGAAAATGTCACCTGCCCAATTTTGACGATTTCTCGAATTCCGGCAGCAATTACAACAAAATGATCAAGCAATTCTAAAAGCTAGAATAAGATTAAATTGCAGACATTTTTGGGATCAATTAATTGTAACTCTTTCAATAACCTTTACTTGTAATAATAGATTCTCTCTTAGAATAAGTTTAGGAAAATGTTTGGTTGATTTGATCACATGGGTAATGTTAAAATTCCATCCCTTTATTGAATGTCTTTTATGCATAAATTGAAAGTTGAACCTATTTACACTTTCATTTGTAATAAAAACAGTAATTACCAATTTGATGGGATTTTTACCATTATAAAACTTTGAATCTTACATTTCTAACACTCAAACAATGTACTTAAACCACTTTCCCGATAACTAATTGCGTGTGTAAAATATCTTTCGCCACTCTTAAGCTAAAGTTCTAATTTCATATAACAATCAAAATTCATCAATTAATTGAATAAATGCTCTTAAATATTTCTTACAAGCCCTCAAGTGATAGTACCCCCCCTCACTTCCTAAAAATTATAATAAAAAAAATTGTCCTCCATGATTAAAAGAATTTCCACGATAACACTTGGTTTAAATTACCAAACAAATTCAATCATTAAAAAAAATTTAAAATACCAATGTAACTTTGAATAAAGGAAGTTTAAGAAATCTAATAAATTATTTTAGTTTAAAAAAAATTAGTGTTGAAGAAAATATATGAGCAAAATTATATGCAATTGCATATATAGCTTATGTTGTACGTAATAGTACCATGTTCATATCACATCTCTAAAAGCAATTATTCCGGAAATAAATGAGCAATCACATGGGATCATTCCAATCAGAAAATTTTTTAATTAAAAATACAATAAAAATGTAGTCTGTCACATGGCTATTACAATTTGTTATCAAGTCTATATCATGGAGCCAATAAAACCACGACCTTCCAGCTTTCATAATCTTTCATTCATATCAATTAAACTAATAATTGGCTCCTAAGTCCTAAGTTAATTAACCTGATCTTATTTATTATTTTCCGTTATAAATAATTCTGATGTGAATCTGAAGTTGACATTTGCATATGCTACTTATAATTAATTAATCATATTAAATGTGATTGTGCATGCACTGATAAGTACTCGTACGTACTTAACCCCCAAATTAGACTCTCTCCCTACTTACTTTTTCTTTTTCTTTTTTCCTTTTGTATAATAAATAAAAGTATTATTATGAAATATATTAAAATTTTTATTATTTTATTTAAAAATATTGAATCAGTGTGAAGGCAAAAAAAAAAAAACGACGTTGATATTAGTTAGTACGTACTACTTTAAGAAGTGGGACATAAGTTTAAATTTTTAGGTCGGAAATATTTTAGTTATTATATATCTTCAACTATACAAATAATATAAATTACGTTTTAGTTAAGTGATAAATAAAATAAATTCTAACAATTGAATTTTTCTATACACAAGTTGACAAGCATATATAAAATATTTTTTGACGTTAAAAAAAAAACTTAAAAAACAATGGGCTTTACATATGTAAACAAATTTCATTGGGCTTATTCTTGTAGGCCCAAAATGAGACTTTACAAAATAAATATGGATTAAGTGGCAAATGGCTAAAATTAAGTACGTACTACTATGAATGACTGGAGAGAGCTAATAATAATAATTTAAACTTCTTAAAATTGTAGGGTGCATATCATATACTAAAAAAAATCTTCGCTGATGATATATTTTATGAAATGAATAATAAGTGATATTTTTTTTAGAAAAAAAAATGATACTCTATATAGCTCTAATCATTATGTATATTTCTTATGTATATACGGGCATGGAGAATAATCTAATCATTGCTTGCAAAGATTTAGCATCGATCTCTTTCCTTTGCATCGATTAATATCCAACTATGCAGCATGTGGCATTGATATGCTAATTAACATAGAAAATCTATCTCGATCGTTGTTGTTCAATTAATAAGGTTTTTATTTGAATTTAAAATCAAAATCGTCTTACACAAATTTATTTTATTCAAAATAATTTTAATGAATTTAATTGTCCAAAGTAGACAAATTGTCATTTTTACTTAAAAATGTCAAAATTTTCTAATCCCTTTAGATGAGACTGAATCGGTGTTTTTATAAAGTTATGGAATGAGATTGGTAAAAAAATATTGTTTGGGGCGCAATCAGAACAAAAATGAAAGGTTTGAGACGAAAATGAAGGTCTTAACTATTTTGAAACATTTTCAAATAAAGTAAAAATATATGAGACTGTTTATGTTTTAAACTCGTTTCTATTTCTATAAGCAACTCGTCGGCTTGACAACACCTTCTGCGGTCCCTTCAGCATTGGAGCAAGAAGCAATAGCTGATTTGCCTTTGTAGGTCAAATTAACTTCATCAAGTGTAATTCCACTGCATGGCTGTGTTTTACTACAACCAAAATTCACTGCAATTTTGGTGGCCGATGTTCCATGTATGTCCTGATACGTCACGTTACTAATTTTCACACCCGAAGACTGTAAAAAAATTGGTCATGAAAAAGAAAATTACTTTCAATTTATATATATATATATATATATATATATATATATATATATATATATATATATATATATATATATATATATATATATATATATATATATATATATATATATTTATAACCTAGATGATTCTCTTTGAATATCTTGTAGCATCGTATGGTACCTGAGCGGGGCAATTATCGTGTTTGGGACAGTAGTTTTGGTCAATAATAATAGGGTTTTTGACATTATCCATGACAACATGCTGGAAGAGAACATCTCTAATGAATCCTTTGCTATGCCTTGCCCAAGTCTTCATCCTAACACCATTTGTAGTTCAGGTGAATGTATTCGTTTTTACCGTCACGTTTCGCACTCCGGCTTCGTACAAATTCCACCCTAGACTTCCGATGCTGCAGAAAAGTATTTATTATATCATTATAAATAAATAAGGTTACCTAGATATATCTTATGTGTGGCTTGTTTGTGGTCTTATGAGAATTTTCGAAATATTATAGGTTTATAATGTGAAATTTGGCATAATGTGAGTTTTACTACCCGTGTGACTTGAACCATGCATGTTCATGTTGAACAACATATATATCATCAAAAGTCAATAAAATAAATTATTAAATTTTTTTTTTTTAATTCAAAGTTGTACCTTATTCCATGTCCTGGGCCGCAGGCGAGGTTTTCAATCCACAAGTTTGAGGCACCGGGGCCGATTGAGACACAGTCGTCTCCAGTGCCAACGCGAGAGTTGAGAATAGTAACTTCCGACGAAAGCTGTATGTGGATACCGTCGGTGTTGGGGCTGTTTCCCGGAGCTGTGATTTTGACGTTGTTGAGATAGACATTCCGGGACTTGTCAAGAAGAATATGATACATCTGACTGTTTAATGAAGCTAATCCATTGATCGTTATGTTGTTTGAATTAGATAAAGCCAATGACTACAATGAACAAATAAAAACAAACTGTTAGATTGATTGGTTAATTCTCCCTACGTTTTAAAAAGACTTTCACACTTTGTGTTGCACATTGTTTGAAAAAAATAATTTTGGTACGATAACGTGAGAAAAATAATGAGCATTTTAGGTAATTTAATTGAATAAATTGAATAAATGATTGATATTGACTAAATTATGTGTAAAAAGTGCGTGACAATTTTAATATTATATAGTATTATAAGAGTGTTGATATCGTTGATTGTTTCCTTTTGTAGAGTGTACAAATTATTATGAAACGAATTAGAAAGAAAAGTGTGCAAGTCTAAAATGAGAGAGTACTAAATGATTTATTATATCTTACACATCTAAACATTAAACTTTTAGGTGATACTCCCTCCATCCCATTGAAGTTAGTATAATTTTTTTGGGTACGGAGATTAAGGAGTATAATAATTTAATGTAAAGTGGAGTAAAGTGAAGTGAGAGAAATAATATTTAATGTGTAGTGAGTAGTTGTATTAGAGGTGATATGTGGGGCCCATGAGAATAGATTAATTTGTTTTTTGTGTGGGTCCATGTATAAAAAATGAAATGTGTCAACTTTAGTGGGACAAACCAAAAAGGAAAGTGTGTCAACTTCTATGGGACGGAGGGAGTATTTGTTTAGGATTTTTATGGGGGTTGAAAATCAATTGAATATTAATATACTCATTCCGTCCCACAATAACTTGCATTATTATTGTTGATACGAAGTTTAAGAAAAGTTACTTTTTGATCAACTTTATTAATTTGTGGAGAATAATGTAGACTTTTTATGTAATAAATAAATTATAAAGTATGTTATGTGTGTTAAGTAAGAGTGGTAAATTTGTAATTAAGATGAACTTTTGATGTTAGAAATTGATACAATGTTTTTTTTTTTTTGTGGTTTAAATTATTGTGGGACGGACGAAAATGGAAAGTAAAGTGTGAAGTTTATTGTGAGATGGAGAGAGTAGTATATAATGTTTGTTTTGAGTTTTTAGTAGGGATGGGAGGGAGTAATTTTTTTTTTTAACTCATTTATCTTTAATTTCATTATTTTGAGTTTTGAAAACCTACCGCGGCTCCTTTGGGACAGTTCTTGCCGGATTTCTTGCAAGCCCATAAGCCCGCACCCTGACCGTCTAGGGTTCCGCCGCTGATGAAAACTCCGGTGACCCTTTCAAACTTCAGCCAGCTGTCAGAATTTCCTACAACATTGTAGTCCGAGGGAGCAACTAGAGTACCATCAATACGTATATTTATGGCATTATTATTGCACAAATTGCCAGCAAAAACTGCATTTCGCAAGAGGTACCTCCCCGGTGGCACGTATATGGTGGCCGGGGCTGCGGTGGCACAGACGGCGTCCCATGCATTAAGAAAAGCCTTGGTGGAGTCAAACTTCCCGTCAGCTTTCGCCCCGTAGGACTGCACATTGTAGGTGGGGTCTGCAGCAAGTGATGGTGATGAGTAGTAGAAGAGAAGGGGAATAAGAATTTGGATGAATAATGCTTTGTTAGCCATTAATATTGTGATCTTGTGAGTGTGTTATTTTTGGGTATGTTGGAATTAAGTGAATTATTCTAGTATTTATACTCTCTCTGTACTCGGCTCGGATTCTCTGTGTTATTTTGATACAGTATCTCCTTTGTCACACCGTTAAATGGACGACACGTAGGAGAGAGAAATTATACCGTAAACCTTAAACTCTAGGGCAATGGTTGGATTTATTTCTCATCTTACGTGTCAATTACTTATATTGTGACATAGAAGATGATGTACGAAAATGGCACAAAAGATCCGGTGTGCTCCGTCCCACCCAAAGAGTTCATTTTTTTCATTTTGGACGTCCTATTCAAAGAGTCTCATTTCCTTTTCTACACACATGAGACCCTCACATACCCAATAATACAATTAAAATATAGGGCACACACCACACTAATACTTCTAACTATACATTAAATAATAGTAATATTTTTTAATCTACGTGAAAAAATAAAAGCAACCCTTTACATGGGAGTTAGGAGAATAATATTTAACCAAATTAAGTTTAGTATGGAATTGCGAATATAGCTTATCTGTACGTAATCGCACCATGTTTGTATCGCGTCTCTGTAAGTAATCATTCCGGAAATAAATAAGCAATATATAGATCACATGGGATCATTCAAATCTTAAGAATTTATAATTAATTAATAATTAAAAAATATAATAAAAATGTATGCAGTCAGTCACATGGATAATTAATTAAATTAAAGAGCAATCACATCGAATCATTCTAATCTTAAAATTTAATGCAAATTGCTTGCACCTTGTAACATGGTTTATACAGAGTATTTATTTTATTCTCTCCATCCGGGGTATTTTTACTCATTTGCACAGACATGAAAATTAAGAAGTGTTTTTTTTTTAATATATTAATGTAAGAAAAAATATGGATAAATTGATAATTTTGAGATAAAAAGTAAATAAAGTTATTGGAATGATGAATAAAGTGTAAAAAAGTAATTAAAGTTGTTGGAATTGATGGATAAATAAAGTGTAAAAGTAAGTACGATGTAGAGTTTATTTTAATCATTTATAAAATAAGTAAAAATACGTGGTACATGAACTTAGTCTCAATTTTGATACAAATTGATAAGATCTAGAGTAAGCGTACTCTATCGTTGTGTGTAGACGTGGTGACCAAGTGCAAAATTATAATATCGAACCCAAGGGAGAAAATAATATATCCGTATTCGAAAGATGTTTCACTCTAGAAGGACTAATCAATAAAAGGAGTGGGGTTTAATTACACTACAATTAATTAACAACTAGAAAATGTACAAATGATATGAATGATGGATGAATGGATGAAATGTGAGATAGATTCCAAATGATACAAGGATGAAATTAGCATAATCATGGTATAGAAAATTTAGACTTTATGCAACTAATTATAATATGTCATAAGCAATGAAATAAGGGCAATCACATAAGTTCCCCTAACCCCTATGACCAAGGTGATTAGGTTCTCAACTCATTACAAGTTTCAAGCACATAAGATTCCCTTAGAAGGTACTATGATTATAAGATTGGGTTCCCCTCACTCAACTAATCACCAAATATGATCATCAATTAAATGTTCTCCTATAAATGTTCTAAGCACACAAAGGTGTTGCCACACTCTTCACATACTAACATACAAAATTCATATTATAACATGATTCAATTAAATCCCTAAACACAATATTGGAATGGTCATCCTAATATCATAAATGGAGAATTTAACCATACACATCATAATATAAATAAAGTAAATCATGCATCATAAGAGAAATTTCACAAAGCTCAATCAACATTAGAATTTAATTGCATAAAATCCAAATCAACCAACACCAATCATAATTGCTAATCTCACAAAGAGATTAGTCTAACATAGTATCAAACAAAACAAAATAAAGTGTCTCACAAAATTCCATGATTAAACCTAAGAAAATTACAAAATAAAATAAATTCTCCCCTTGAATTTCTTCACTTGGAGTCTCTATCTTCTCTTGTAATTCTCAATCCCCTTGCTTCCTTGATCAATTGAAATGAGTGATGGAAGAATTTGATGGAATGGAATGAAAGATGGAGTGGAGTGTGTGTGAAATGGATGTGTGGCCTCCAAGTGGAGGAATGGGAATGGGAGCTCTCCTCTAAAAAATGAGAATGAGGCTATTTATATGTTGGAGGATTAGGGTAAAAATTGGGTAATGGGCTTGAGTAGAGAAAATGGGCCTAAGTGAATAATTGGGCTTTTTGGGCTTTAAAATCAGATCTATAAATAATGATTAAATTCACTTTCTGTACAATTTTGTTACTAAACAGATCACAGCCTGGCGGTTCACGGCCCATCATAGAGCTCTCCTCCAAGCCGGAGACCATGCGTTCGAAACTGTCCCAGCGCACATCCTTTTAAATTAAATTTCGTACGGCTTAATTAACAAAAACCGCCCTTGTCCTAGTGGTTCAGCATTCGCCCATTCAAGAGAAAGGTCCCGAGTTCGAATTCTCTCAGCCGCATCCATATTTCTTTTACGATCAGTACACCTCAAAGTGGGTAAGGACATAGGGAATATGTTATTTTATAACGTAATAATTACACCATTAATTAATGTTAATTTTTAAGTTATAATTATAACTCTTTGGTGTACAATTATTATAATTCTATTTTTGAGTTTATAACTTGTATACTTCACTTAATATTTTATAGCGTGTATTTATCGCGTGTATTCACTTTTTTTTTTTATTTAACATTGGAGGTTTAATCAAATTTAATTTAAGACCGTTTAGTTATAACGGAGCACCCTAGCTAATCCAACTCTAAATATATTATATAAATATATAATTTATATATTTCACGGAAAAGTGATTTTTTTAAAAAAAATCATGCGATACATAGTCAAACATCTATACTCTAAAAAAAACAAAGCTTCCACATGACTTTAAAGAAAGCTTCCACCCAAACCCAATTCATGACTTGTTTGGGCCCCTCTTCTTTAGAAATGGGCTATACACATATAAACAAAAGTTCTCTGGGCCTTTTCTTGTAGGCCCAAAGCAACTTTATATTACAAAATAAAATATATTGCTTCCTCTGTCCATAGCTGGCTGTAATCGATTACAAATAACATTGATAGTGGGCCGTTCTATAATTTAGGGTCCCGGTGAATTTATTATTTTTTTCTTTCTAAGTATTTTTTATTTATAAGAATCATAAAATACTCCCTCCAGCTCCTTGAAAAGTGTTCGTTTGTTTTGTGCACATGGATTAATGAGTATAATATTTTAAAATATAATGAGGTGAGAGAAATAATAATTTAGTGTATAGTGAGTAGTTGTATTAGTGTTGAGTGTGAGCCCATGTGTAATGGATTGAGTGTGTCACACCAACCCAAGAAGGAAATGAATATTTTATATTGAGACGAACCAAAATGAAAAAAATAAAAGAAGAGGACACTTACAAAGGGAAAGGAGGGAGCATACAATATCTCCTTCCCGAAGATATTACTGAAATGGAAATCATTTTCATGTTAAAATAGAGAAAATGCCAATTTTGGTATTCTAATTTCTAAGGTAGGGAGAGACATGCCGTTAAATAATCATCTTTATAATAAAAATGAATAGTTATTAATTATTTTATAAATAATTTATAGTATAAATGAAAATTGGTAAGGTTTTTTCTTTTTTTTTATAAAAATGATAACATCTTTAATAAAAAGTGATAATTAATTATGAAAGAATAAAATGATCTGACGATCTCACACAAGATTGCTCCTCAAGTTATATTCAATCCCAAAATTAGTTTTTTTATATTTCAATTTTGGTGATAGTAATATTTTAAAAAATATGGTGCATCTAAGGATTATTTGTTTATGTTGGAGAATTTAATTGGTTAGTAAAAATTAATTAATAAATTAATCACCAATTAAATAATTATTAAAATTGGTGAAATTAGTTTCACATATAGAGAATTAAATATAATAAATTGTGGTTTTTGGGACTTGAGCTTAGTCCAATAGTCTATTAATTTTGTACATATATCGGGCCGTGATTGGGGATCCCATGAAGGAGGGTTTTTGGGCCTTGAGCCTAGTCCAATAATCTATTAATGTTGGGCATATAATGGCCGTGATTGGGAAGCCCATAAAGCTCAAATCCTCCCAAGCAGATACTGTGATACTTTATATCTAGTTCGTCAAAGATTGGGTGTCACAAAATCAATGACATATCATTAATGACAAATCTGAAAATTTTATTATAATCGGAATCAGTACCAAATTTGTATGGGAGTGGTTCCGAAGAGTGTAATTAGATACGAGACGAGAAAAGCGTGAAAATGTTAACTAGCCTCATTTTCAATTATTCAAAGGCAAGACAAGCGTTACTCATAAATAAAGAAGGAAAATGGCAAAACTAGAGAGGTGATAAACATGTTTGTGATACTGACATTGTACACATTATCCACATGATTCCCTTTGGGTTGATTACATTTTAGCCACACACATTGAAACCCCAGAATTCACACACAGAGAAATCAATTAGCAATAAAAATTAGGGAGACGCAGTGATGGGTGAAGAAGTGAGAAACAAGCAGATAATACTGAGAGA
Source organism: Pogostemon cablin (assembly GCA_023678885.1). NCBI lineage: Eukaryota > Viridiplantae > Streptophyta > Magnoliopsida > Lamiales > Lamiaceae > Pogostemon > Pogostemon cablin. The sequence continues at coordinate 4,214,876 of CM042988.1, read as the reverse complement.
CCCAAGGAATCCGATATGATCCTCAAAACGTCGACGTTGAAGCTCAAGGTTCCTGATGGCTCCAACGACACCGTTTTGGTCAAGAATCTCTACTTGTCCTGCGATCCCTATATGCGCAGCCGCATGAGCGATCTCAAGGATAATTACGTTCCCTGTTTTACCCCCAACTCCGTAACTTATTCTTCATCCTTTTTATCTACATTAAATTATTTTTAAAACAATTTTAAGATGAGATTATATTTTTAATGAAAATTAAATTAATACAGGATGGCGATAGTTTTTTTTTTTTTTTTTTGTCTAATTTGTTTGTTCAATGTTACTCCACCATATGAATAAATGCTTTTGTAGCATGTCAACTTTTATTAAAGGATGAAGAAACAAATTAAGTTGGATGAATAAAGAATAGAGTATACATCCAAAAATGGCTGCAACCATTTATGAACAGGTTGAATCAGTTGGACTTGGTGCTAGTAGAGTTAATTATGTGGGTCCATCAATGAAGATTGTTGGTGCTAGTAGAGTTAATTATGTAGGTCCACCAATAAAGGTTATAACTGTAATTTAATTGAAAACAAATATTGAAATAATAGCATTTTAGTACCTAAATAATCACGGTGATTTTATCTAATTAAGTGACACATCTTTAGTTCCTCATTTAAAAAACCCCTCAAAATTGATGCAAAGTCCTAAATTTGTGGGGTTTAAAAGCTGATTTATTTCAATGGGGATGAATTTTGGGATGAATATGAATAAATCAGCTTTAAAACCGTAGATTTTGGAGATATTCTTTAGTTTTAAGGGGGTGTTTTAGTAGGCGTGATCACGTATTCCATTTCCGTATTTTATCTCTTATTCCATTTATTATATACCTGTCATGTGTTATAATATGGCTGTAAAGAAATCAATGTTGAGTTCTATGCCATTTCATTTTTTTTTAAAATGACTAAATAAGAGTTGTCAAGCTTAGATTGAGTGTTGGCCATAATTTTGTATAAAATTTAATATCGATTTTGTTGTTGGTTTTAGACTATAATAGGATATGGAGTTAGCAGAGTTGTGGATTCATCTGATCCCAATTTTAAGAAAGATGACTTGATTTGGGGTATTGTTGGATGGGAAGAGTACAGTCTAATCAATTCTAAAGAGGGAGTTTTCAAGATTAACCATACACACGTCCCTCTCTCCTACTACACAGGCCTTCTTGGTAATTTTATACCCACTTTTTTTATTTTATTTACTTGTATATATCACACTTTAATCTATGCTCATTTATTGAACTTGTTCCAACTATTTGTTTGTGTAGGATACCTAGTTCATGTAGTAGTAATCTAGCTAGGCCACAATTAAAGGTGTTGATTTTATATGTGTTGACAATGTAGGGATGCCTGGGATTACAGCGTATGTTGGATTCCATGAGATTTCGTCTCCGAAAGAAGGCGAGACTCTGCTGCATCTGGAGCTGTTGGACAGCTTGTTGGCCAGTTTGCAAAACAGTTTGGGTGCTATGTTGTTGGAAGTGCTGGAAGTCAAGAAAAGGTTTCATTTAATTATATCTTTCTTCAACTAAGTTAATTACACAAATTGTGCGCACCAGTTACATTTAATTTTGAATGAATTGATGATAAAATTCATAAGCAGAGCATGTAATAAATTCTAAGGGGTAATATAGTAATGTTACCCTTTCATATATCTGAAGTGAGTAATTTAATTTGAAGATAGTACCCCTAAAATGCTCACATTTTGCTACTATGATGGTGTGATGAATTAAAGTGGATCTATTGAAGAACAAATTTGGGTTTGATGATGCATTCAACTATAAAGTAGAACCCAACTTGGATGCCGCTTTGAAAAGGTTGAGTATAAGTTTTTCAACCTTCACATCTTCTAGAATCTTCCATCCTGATCATGATCAAGATTGTTCTGTTATGTGCAGGTGCTTCCCCGATGGCATCGACATATACTTTGAAAACGTGGGAGGACATATGCTGGAGGCAGTGCTTCCGAACATGAAGAACCTTGGTCGGATTGCTGCCTGTGGCATGATCTCAGGGTACAACGATGAATCTGAAGGCGTGCGAAACCTTTTCAGCATTATTGCCAAACAGATACGATTGCAGGGATTTCTTGTGTTCTATTACTACCACCTCTATCCTAAGTATCTTGAGTTCGTTCTTCCACTGATCGAGCAAGGGAAGATAAGCTATGTGGAAGACATTGCCGAAGGCCTCGAAAGCGCTCCGGCAGCTTTGATAGGCCTCTTTTCCGGTCGCAATGTTGGGAAGCAGCTCGTTCGAGTTTCTCCCCCATTAAATGAATCGAGTCGAGTGGAAACGTTATTTGTTTATATTCATTCTTGTTGGATTATTATTTATGTAGAGTTAAGTATATTATGAATTGGGTTCACATTGTACTAGAAATTTATACTTCAATCCATAAATACGGACCACCAATAAATAAGGAGGTGGATTATTTTTGACAAAGGCTTGTGTACAATATCCAATTGGTACAACCCTCGGTACAATCTCATTCCTTTATCTTTGGTATGTGTTTTCCTTTCTTTTTTTTATTTAATTTTATGGATATAATTGCAATTTTATCCTTGTGGTTTAGGGTATAATTTATCCCTAGGGTTTAGGGTATAATTGTAATTTTACCCTTGTGGTTTAGAGTATTATTTATCCCTTAGGGTTTAGGGTATAATTGTAATTTTACTATTGTGGTTTAGAGTATAATTTATCCCTAGGATTTAGGGTATAATTGTAATTTAAATAAAATAAAAAATAATATTAATGAAGGAGTATGAATTAATTAAGAAGGATGAGAACTTGTATCAATTCAATTGGTACAACCGATTGTACCCTAGTCCCTCTCATTATTTTTAGAAAGTTCCTCAACTTCTATGCATTAGAATATTGAGTGTTATTATTTAATAAATAAATTCATATTTTTTTTATTTAATTATTTACTATATTCTAAAATTGTTTTCATACTTATATAAAATGAAATACACCCAATAATTCAATAATATATTTTAATTTTTTAAATTAATAGAAAACATGCTTTAAAATTTATTTATTACCAAATATTTATTAATCAATTTTTGAATTAAACGTATTTGAGCTTGCGGGAAATTGAGTTTGAATTTTTTATTTTTTATTTTTATTGGTAAATATTAATTGTTAGTATAATTAGTAGTAAGTTCACCAAGTACTCATACTTCTCATTTTCTCCAAGTCTCCTTATAACTCTCCTAATTCGTTCCAATAAAAATCGAACTTGGGTCACTTTAAATATAACAAAATTAGGTTGAAATTGTTTCATATAGAGTAATTATAGAAATATTTACATTACTTATATTGGACAAGATTATCAAAATAATGGTGGAGGTGATTGTGACCTTAGACAAAATTCGTTCTATTAAAAAAAGGACTTTTGATCGGTGTGAAATTCACCTAGAATTATGGGCTAAATTGCATGAATTTACTTGGATTTATTTGGCTTTAATTTAATAATTAAGTATGATTTTAATGAAAAATACTATCAATTGCTTAATTAGTTTGAGAAAGGTACTGTTGTGCATTTTTGCAGAGAAATGGGTGTTTTTGAGCTGGAAAGAATGATGGAAGAAACGGAATTAAATCAGGACGAAGACGAAAAAAAATGGTGGCGGACTAATAAGTTCCTAGAAGTGATTATGAAGATAAATGGTGATAAAAAAACATGAAGAAAGGAGAAATTTGAAGAAAATAGAAAGTTGGCCAAAATACATAAAAATACGCCCGTGTTTGCGTGTTTTTATGTAGTGATCGTATTTTTATGCAAGTGCAAAATATACAAAATGCTGAAATTTTGCAGAAAAACACGATCAAGTGCAGGAAAACACGCCCATGTTTTCTTGCACTTTGATCAAAAAGCGTGTCCATGGTCAAAAAGTGCTGATGCAGGAAAATACAGGCAAATGCATAAAAACACAACCGTGTTTTTATGCACTTCTGCCAAATTTCAAGTGCGACATTAGGGCTTTCCATTGGGGGTGTAAATAACCCCAAATCTCACTCCTCCAAGAAAATAACAGCAGAGGGAGGCTGCCTCTCACCCACTCCAACATCATCTCCCACATCTACACCACACCACCATTCTCCATCCATTCATAGTTTTAAATGTTTTTCTAGATTAGGAATTTAATTGCTTTCCAAGAAAGTGAGGACACCAAGGAAAGGATGATCCTCATGAATGTAAAAACTCCATTAAGGTATAATCTAATCTTATTTATTATCTTTTATTTTCTATGTTTTGGTGGTTGATTGAAGACATGATTATTGATTAAATTATGAAAATATCTTGATTGAATTTCCGACTATGATTAGGTTTCGTTTATGGAATATGTATGCATGCTTTAATTTGGGATTAATGTCTTTGATATTAGTGGAAATGTGATTAGGTTGTGTATTGTGTATTGTGTATCAACATGTCTTGTTGTTGCTTTTACCTTAGTTACTTTACATGATTATCATATGTGAGTTTTTTCCATTTATTGCATGAGGATAAATATGGGGGAGTTTGACCAAAACCTTCCTATGTTTAGAACTACATAAATGAACATTAATGATATTAATCAAGCCCGATAATCGAGTTAGAGAAGGGAACCAAGCCAATGTGAACATAGTACCTGGAAATGGAACATAGGAAAACGTCCCTGCCTCAAAGAGAAAATTCTTCGTGATAATATCTCTAGTAGGTATATTAATATCCATAAGTACCTATGAGAATTGTGAGCATTGGAGACACGATCTAATTAGTCATTTTTACTTGAATCCTATTCATCTTGTGAAAGAGCTTAGGCATAGTGACGCCCTTACCATGATTGGTTTAAAAATGGAAACAATTAAAGATGTTGGATGTTTGATTATATGAGTGCATCATGATAACTATCATGTCATTGAAAATCCAAAAATATTGTAATTAGATTTACTTTTCCTTGCATTTCATTTTCTTTTATTTTTAAACTCCCTTTCAATCGTCCCTAACTAATCACGATGTTATACCTAAAGGTCATGAACCCTAAATTCCCTTGGGTTCGATATTTTGTTGTTTGGTCGCTCCGACTATAACGACCAATCATCTTTGTATCTTCGGATGCACAAAATGTATAAGGAATAATATTTTATTATAAATGGTATACATTTTAATTAATAAGAATATAATAATTTTTATTATTAAAAAAATTAATTGAAATACGAATGGTATAAATATTTAATTAAAAAATTAAAAAGAAAATTCCAAAAAATTAAGCGTTCAAACTCTTATACTAAAGTGTACTCGAACAATGCTGGCTTTAGGGTACACGATGTTCCAAGGGCATTCAAGTTTTAGGCTTAAAATATTCATCCCTTTTAATGATTCTGATTATGTGACTAAAAGATATAATTAAAGTATTAATCTTTTTATTTTATTTTTCCGGAAAAGAATAATGTAATATAATTTGGAATAAGTGTGGATTAATATTTTTTAAGAATAAAAAAGTGTTAATCAAAAGTTAGCAAAATTTTTGCGAAAAAAACAAATTTATATATATTTTAATTTTAATGATATAGATGATTTACCTGATATACATATCTCAATAATCTAAAAAAATAGTGAATTATCCCGAATTAGATATGATAAATTAATATCTCAATAATCTAAAAAAATAGTGAATTATCCCGAATTAGATATGATAAATTAATTATGTTTTGTTTTGGTAGTCCTTATAGAAACAGTCTAGACTGTGTGTGTGACTTTCTATCTTACCATTATCTTCTTGATAGCATGAGTGAGTTTTTTGTCTTAATTCTTAATAATATGTGAGTTTATGTTTTTATAATTGTACTGCTACGAATTCTTGTTTATATGTTTTTATAATTGCCAATCCAATGGTTAATATCTAAATGTGTACTATGTCTGAGTTTCACTGAATTTCTATTCTTAGTTCTGAATTGTCTGAGTCGCTAGGTGTGTTTTAGTTGTGCTTATTTTTGAGTTGTGTGAGTCGATATGTATGTTTTAGTTAACACATGTCCTTACATTCATAGCGACAGGTGTCTTACATGCATAGTTGACGTCTCCTTATATGATCATCTCTCATTTCCTTATATGATCATCTCCCATTGCAAGTTTATCCTCCTACCGCATTCTCTCAAACAGGTGTCTTACATGCATGGTTGACGCCTGGGCCTCCCATTGCAAGTTTATCCTCCTACCGCATTCTCTCAAACAGGTGTCTTACATGCATGGTTGACGCCTGGCCCCTGACGCCTAGTCATCTCTCATAGTTAGTTTATCCTCCTACCGCACTCCCTCAAATTATAAGGAGAAAATTATTATTATCCAATAAATAATTAAGTGTTAATTTTAAAATAATGAAGTATTATTTTTGTAATCGCCACCGAAATCCCAATCATCCCCAACCCATTTTCACCCAACTTCAGCACCCCAATCCCAATCCTCATCCCACACCCCCAACCCTATCCTTCCTCCTTCCTCCCGTAGCTGTAACCCACGCACCCGCCCCCTCACCCCCTCCTCCTCATCTCCTCAGTAAATGAATTCTTAATATATATATATATATATATATATATATATATATATATATATATATATATATATATATATTAAAATTATTAATGTATATAAACTTATTATCATTTATCAATTATAAATAAAATAATTTAATTTTAATAATAAGAAAATTAATTAAAATGAATTTGAAATCTTTTGATATGAAATTTTATTTATAAATTTTTAATACATCCAAATCAAATAATGCAAATGAATGCATTTAAAATAATTCTTCTATTTTTTTTTATCTCAAATGTTTCAATCCAAACATATCTTTAATTCATGTACTTTGAATTTAATATCTTTTAGTTGATTTTGAAGGGTTTTCAAATTCTTCCTCATGTTATGTCATTTGGAATCCTTCCCTATGAAAAAAAAAAATATTTTAGGGGTTACTTAGTTGATCCATCGGTGATCCCTACATGGTGCACACTTCAGGGAATTATCGGTGATCACGGGTCACCTAAGAATTGTCCAATATTTTAATAGTATATATAAAAAATTATTTTTTAGAAGGATAAACTATTACTCCATTGAATGAAATATATTACACCTCAAATTTTGACATTCTTATTTACCGATTTTTCTTTAAGAGTATATTACCTCCGTCCTAGGTTAAGAGTGTCATATTTCCATTTTGGTCGTCCCACTCAAAGAGTCTCTTTTCCTTTTTTACACACATGGACCCACACACCCCCTCTAATACAATTAAAATATGGAACTCACACCCCCACTAATACAACTACCCACTACAAATCAAATAATAATACTTTTTAATCTACTTGTAAAAAAGCAAACGACCATCTTACGCCGGGATGGAGGGAGTATGAATAATTATTCTCTAAAATAGTGTACTATTATTCTTTAATGAAAAATATTATTCATCCCCGACAAAAATACTCCCTACGTCTACTGTCAATCTATTCATTTTACTATTTTGGGCTATCCATTCTTAATTCATCCATTTCCCTTTTTGGATTATGGGACCCACACTCTCCACTAATTCAACTACCTACTACATATAAAATAATAATACACTTTAATCCACGTGCAAACAGTAAATGGATACATTAAAGATGAACAGAGAGAGTATAAAAAACATAACATATTGAAATTTGAAAAGTTATATTTTATTTAAAAGAGTAATAGTTCTTCTTATAAGAAATAATTTTTCATATATTTAAAAAATAATTTTATAAAAATAAAATGCATGTTTGAATGTGGTTGCCATTATATTTATGGATGTACTCCCTCATTCCCATGATTATTGTTACACTTACTAAGAAGGGAGTCCCACAATTAATGTTACATTTTTATTTTTGGATGATGTGACCCACACAAAACTATTAAATATCTTCATGGGGCCCATAACATTCCACTAATACAACTACACTCTTTACATTATAATATTATTTTTCTCACCTCACAACATATTAAAATACAATACTCCTTAATCTCCGTGCAAAGAGTAAACGTAACAATAAAGGTGGGACCGGGGAGTAGAATTTACGTAATTTATTTTAAAAATAATAAATAAAAAATTCTAATTAGGGCAAACGTAAGATGTCTGCATGTCATCAGATCAGATAAGGATTCGCAGTTCAACAAAACATATATTCACTAAACGCCACCGCTCTCTCCCTCTCTCCCACTTTCATTTCATCTTGATTTCTACCTTAAGAAAAAGAAGAAGAAGAAAATGATTTCTGTGTTACTATCAACTCTCCCTATCCTCATCATCATCTACCTCTTCCTAAGGCCAAAAACGAAAACTCTTCCACCAGGCCCTCCAGGACTACCCCTCATCGGAAACCTGCATCGTTTCACCAAAACCCCCAATCTTCATACATATCTATGGAAGCTTTCCCGCAAATATGGTCCCATCATGCACATCAACCTCGGATCACTCCCTCTTGTAGTTATTTCATCTGCAAAACTCTCTGAACATGTTCTCAAAACACATGATTCCACCTTCTGTAGCAGGCCAAGCCACTTTGTTGGCCTACGGAAGCTCACCTACAACCTTAAGGACATCGCCTTTTCGCCTTACAACGACTACTGGAGGGAGGTTAGAAAAATAAGTGCAATCCATCTCTTCAGCCAAAGAAAGATACAATCTTTTCGTCCCATTCGCGAGGAGGAGATGGCTTGTATGGTGGAAAAGATCGAGGGAGCATCTGATTATCAAGCTGCTGTGAACTTGAGTGAGATGGTCATGGATCTGACTGTCTCCATGATTTGTAGGGTTGCTTTCGGTAAGAAATATGAAGAAAATGGATCGGAGAAGTTAAGGTTTTATAAGGTTTTGAGGGATTTTCAGGCAGCGATGGCCACTGTTTATGCATCTGATTACTTCCCCATGTTGGGGAGTTGGGTGGACAAGCTCCGAGGAGTGATGGATCGTCTTGATGCGACTGCGAAAGATATGGATTCGTTCTATCAAGAACTCATTGACGAACATCTTCGTTCGGATCATAACATGAAGAAGAATGTGGAGGAGGATGTTCTTGATGTGCTCATTCGGCTTAAGCAACAAACTCCTGGCCTCACTTGGGATCACATCAAAGCATTGCTTATGGTATTTCTTCTTCTACATTTAATTTGTTTTATATATATAATTACTAGTTAATCGATAACAAGCGTTTGAATTTTTTGAGAATAGGAATCTGAAGCAAAAATTCATGGGATTATTTTGATTTTGAACACTCAAAATTATACTTTTTAATCCTAAATTGATCTAAGTAGATAGGATTAAAATCAATACAATATAAATATGTATTTTGATATTTTCTCTAAGATAGTTTAAAAGGTATGTTTGTTGCCTGAAAATGAAACAATATCCCCTTGTAATATTTAAGTCATTTGGAATAAATTGCAAAATATGTAAAAATTTGAGCATATATTTTGAAATTAATACATACTTTTATTTTATTTTGATTGTATGTATAGAACATATTCATTGGTGGGACAGACACAAATGCAGCCTCAATAATATGGGTAATGACAATCCTAATAAAGACTCCCAAAATCATTATGAAAGTGCAAACAGAAATCAGGGAGACAATTGGCAAGAAAGGTAAAGTTGAGGAAGATGATTTAAAGAAACTTCCTTATTTGAGAGCAGTTATCTACGAAACTTTTCGATTATACCCTTCAGTTCCACTATTGTTGCCAAGAGAAACAATGGGGAAGTGCATGTTAGGAGGCTATGAAATCCAACCAAAGACAATGGTTTATATCAACGTTTGGGCAGTGGGGAGGGATCCGGAGTATTGGGAAAATCCTGATGAGTTTTTGCCAGAACGATTTTTGAACACAAGTGATGATGTGATCAAAGGGCAAGATTTCGGGTTGATCCCATTTGGTTCTGGCCGGAGAATGTGCCCTGGTATGCTTATGGGACTCGCCATTGTAGAGCTTGCACTTGCGAATCTTCTCTACGTCTTCAACTGGGAGTTACCTGCCGGAGTTGAAGTAGGAGATGTCGATACCAATGCGTCTCCAGGTCTTGCTATCCATAAAAAAAATGATCTCTGTCTCGTGGCTAAAAAATATGTTATGTAGTGTCGTAATCTACTGTGTTTCAATGTTGATGTGTGCTATGATAAATAAGTGTTTCTTTATAATTTGGTGCTTGTATAATATATACATGTAGTGTAACATATTAGCTTGTACATAAATATAGTATGTAGTAAAAAGACTCATGTTATGTTATTTTAATTTTGAGTTTTGTATGAGATCTCCCATTATTATTGATTTGTTTTAATGTAGCGATTATATTTATGCGACAACATAATCAAATGAGATAAAAGATACTCCCTTCAGCCCATAAAAGTTACATATTTTTCTTTTTGGTTTGTCTCAGTTGACATATTTTTTTTAATACACGGACCCATACAAAGAATAATTAATCTATTTTTATGGGCCTCACATATCATCTCTAATACAACTACCAACTACACATTAAATATTATTTCTCTCACTTCACTTTACTCTACTTTACATTAAATTATTATATTTCGTAAAAAAAAAAATATACCAATTCCTATGAATAGAAGGGAGTATTAAAAAAAAAAAACTAAAATTGAGTTTGAATTACTAGCTAGTTTTGACAAAATTAAGCTGGAATTGTTTCATAGTATGTTAATAGCATTTACAACTTATGTCGGACAAGATTACCAAAATAGGTGAAGGTGATAGTGACATTAGACAAAACTTCGTTCTTTTTTAAAAATAAAAAAATGAAAATAAATTATTTCATCAGATTAAATCCTTCATTAAGCAATCCCAAATTCATATCACCTCAACCCTAATTATCAAATCCCGACCAAAGTCTCAAATTCTTGTTTGATAATCCACGATGGAGCAATATTGAAGAAACTCCGTCACCCCTAACCCTTTACAGAATCAAAGCTTGGTATCTCAATACTGTAAATCTCGCCAATCGCTGCTTCTAGAACCTTCATTGCTAACGTCCCAGCTCGTCCAAGGTTTCTATGAAACCCAATTAACAAAATCCTAAATCTGCGGCTGTGATTTTACACAACCCGTCAGGTGTAGAAGCAGTTTGCCGAGTGGGTTTTGTGGATCGAGTTTTTATTTGGTAAGAGGAGCTTCCGGAGCGGTACAAGGGTCGGTTCGAAAGTCGGATGAGGAGTCGCTGAAGCAGAAGGCACAGAGTAAGATTGATTTATTGCACTTTTCATAAAGAACTTTGTCAATTTCAGTTTGAGATTAATTGGAATCTGGAGATTTAGAGCTTGTAGTTCTGCATTTTGGCATTTGAGGCTTTATAGGATGTAATGTAATTGAGAGTTCATTTGTGTAGGTTTTTGTTTACTCGTTGGATTTGTTCTATGAACTCCATTTACCTCTGTTTTCCAAACTTCGTTTATAATTGATTTATTTATATGATAGAATTTGCTTCTACAAATTTAAATGTCCATGCTGAAATTTTGCAAAGCTTTGGATTAAGGATTGGAACTTTTTTTTTTATTATTGAAGGATTGAATTTGTTAAATTGCCTTCTTTGGGGATGAATTAAGTGGATTATTTGATGATTGGTCAGTGTGCTAATAATATATGTTTGTTACTTGGATATTACATTGAAAATCTTGATTTTGTTTTAATTGTATGTGGCACTTAGGTAGATTTAAAGGATGATACAACCTGTCTGGTTGTTGATTTTATTCCTTTTGATCAAGTTGAGAAAGTGCAGGTTGAGAAATTCAATGTGATGGAGAACTGTGAGGTGGGTAGGAGAAAGAGAAGCAGGGGAAGATGATAAAATGAGAATCTGAACGTTTTGTCAATAATGTCAACTGTTGTCCCATGTATTAACGCCCACTTCAGGATCTATCGAAGGTACTATGATTACTCCAAGATTCTTTTATTTGCAGTGAATTTCCTTTTGGATGCATCTTTGATAAGATATAGTCTCTGATAGCTCTGTTGAAGATTCTCTCTTGGTGTCGAAACTTGGTTACTGTTTTGAGTTATAATTCCTGGGGAAATTTTGTGATCTGTAAGATGATCTGCCTCACATGTTGAAGTATCTTGGAAATGGCTGCATTCTTTGTTGCGCTTTTACTAAATGAACTTGGCTATGCAGTATATAGTTAGTATAGTATGTCCTTTTAAGAGTGTTCTGGTGCTGCGGTGCATCTGCAAACATGTATGATTGAATTCATTTTTCTGAATTTAAACGCATGCTCTTAGGTATAGTTTGCTAATGTCAAGATAGTGTTCTGCAGGTATAGATGCATTCTCTTTATCATTTATCAAGATATTGATCCAATCCACTTTGTGGTGCTTTTTTGGATCTATCAATCTGCTATGTAAGTTAGTCTATAGTAGAATTAGTGATTCAAGATATTGAGTGGCGGTTAGAGGGAAATAAATGTTAATCACTGTATCCCAAACTCATCTGTAATTTCAGTGGATGTAGAAACCTTTGCTACAGTACATTTAATTTTATTAATTCTTACCTTAGTTTGCTATTCGATATATCTCGGAATTCAGAATCTAGACTTGCATGTCGAAGGCTCTTTGTAAGGTATATATCTTACTACTACTAGTATTCATTTTCATCTCACACCAAGAAAAGCACAAAGCATAGTACTCCACTTTCTTTTCGCCCATTTCACTTTATCTTATATCTCCTCAATAGAATAATACTCCAGTAATTGCTTTCAAGTAACTGCTAATTATGTGGATGAGTAGTAAATTAATTGTCTAAGCCATTTTGTTATGTCTTGAATTCCCATCCGCTTAATTATTCTCTTTCTTTATTTACTAGCTTATGTGATGGACAGAAATTTTTGACTAAATATTTATCTAGACAAGAGAAACAAGAGGAGGAGGATGATACAGAATAAAATAATTGATTAAATTTATACTAATTTTCATGCTTCTTGTGGATTTTTTCGTTTTTAGGAGTTCTCTTGGGCCCTATGAGAATGTCAATTGTTGTTGATACAGTGCAATTGATCAGGTTCGTTCCATTTCTCTCGGATATAGGTTACAGGAAATTGATTATAAATTACCAGTTGGAATTTTTCAGGATCTAATCAATTACTCCTTGTTTTGATGTATTCACATTGATTTTTGAATTGTAATTGAATTGTAATGTCACTTTTATTCATAGACATTTTTAGTAGTTTAATCTCTGTTTTGTAAAGTTTGGAGTGAAATTGTGTATGAGCGATTGCCTTGCCGGCTTGCCTCAAACATCCTTTACATTGGATTTTTTTTTTTTCATTTTTCATTCAAAAATTAACGATAAAGACTAAAATTGCAACTTTTAGGATTAAAAAAAAGTTAGAGAACAAAAAATGAAAGTGTAGTTTTCTCTTTTAATGATTACGCGAAAATATGTATAATGTGAAACTAATACTAAGAGGTACCATTAAAGTTAATTTTTTTTATCTTTTCATATAAATGAATGTAATCTACTTTGGAGTAAGTGTGGATTAATATATTTAAAGTAAAGAAAAGTGTTAATTAAAAGTTAGAAAAAATGGCAGGAAAAACACAAATTTTTACTCTTTAAATTTATTTATTTTTTTAATCATGTGCCTACATATATTCAGTTTTTTTTATTTAAATGCTGAGAAGATTCCAAATATATATAATATTTACAAATTAAATTCACAAATCGTATTAATCAACATCAACCGCTAAATATATCCAAAAAAATACTCCATAAATAATACTATATATATATATATATATTTTTTGATATGAATGTTATTTTTAATATACATATCTTAATATTTTATTTTTTTTTAAGATTATTATCCGAATTCAGATAAATTAATTATGTTTTATTTTGGGAGGTGTTGCACTATACTGTTTCTAGTATCATTGTTCAAACTTTCTTAATAAATTGTTTCTTGGTTCTATCTTTATTCTGTTGAACCGCGGAACAAGTATCCTTATTTTAGATTTATCTCTTTTTCTGTTGCACCGCTTAATTCTATTGCACCGCTTGCCTTTTATTTTTTATCAGCGTGTCTGCTGCACGGCTTTTGACTGTTGACGTTAGTTCTTATAAGTTTGTTCCGTACCACTACATAACAGCTGAAAATATTTATTTTTCATATAATTAAAATAATTATTAATATTTATAATATTTTTTTATAATATGATTACAAAAGCTTAGTATTTATAAATTTTTAATACATCCATATTTAAAATATCTTTTTTTTAATATTTATCTTTTATATAATTATTAATATTAATAATATTTTTATATAATATGATTACAAAAGTTTAGTATTTATAAATTTTTAATATATCCAAACAAAATAATTCAAATAAATTCATTTAAAATAATTTCTGCATTTTTAAATATTTTGGATTTTAAAATATTCAATCCAAACATAATCTAAATGATTTTAAATTATGAATTAAATATTTTTTAATTAATTTTGAAGGATTTTCAAATATTTACTCAAATTATGTATCTAAAATAATGAAGAAAAATTACTCGAAAGGAAAAGGGTAAAAAGTAAATCTTGCGTGAGACATGAGATCATTTATACTTTTTAAAATAATTATAATTTTCGTTATAAAATATTATCACTTCCCCTGTTAAATATTATCACTTTTCATTTATAATAAAAATTATTTATTAAATAATATTATCACTTTTTATTGATTGAGTATTACTTTTCATCATAAAAGTTATTATTTTATGTGAACCCTTACGTGTAGCATACAAATATTTGAAGGAAAAAAATTACTTCTAAAAAAATGGGTGTGAGTTGAGGTGTGTCATAAATAATATTTTGTGTGAGTTTCTATCCTCGATTCTATCTTTGTTCTGTCAAGCTAGCGGCTTGACAATCGTCTTATCTTAAATCTGTGTTTTATCTTAGATTTGTTGCACTGCTTGTCTGGAAGTAGCCTCCCATTTCTTCTGTGTTTTATCTTAGATTTGTTGCACTGCTTGTCTGGAAGTAGCCTCCCTGTAATACCCGAAAAATTCTTTATTTTATAATTTGTATTTTTATGCATTTTTATAATTATGTGGTAATTATTTCTATATTTTATTTACATTTTATTTGAGACATCCGTGATAATAATGGTGACAATATGTGAACATATGTGTGCATAAATATTCACGTGTATTAATTTGAATTATAATAATAATAATATAATATAATATAATAATAATAATAGAAATGAAATAGCAGGGAATTACGTGAACAAATTGGTTACACCTTGTGTAGTAACTTTGTGGTGTAAATTATATACACGTGGGCCTTCTTACTTTGAAAAAGTGTATATATGTTAAAAATATATATATATATATATATATATATATATATATATATATATATATATATATTAATGATTAGATTAATTAAGTGTTGGGTACCCATTTCATCCTCTATATAAGCCTTTTTGGGCTGATTTGCGAACACAAGCAGACCATTTAAAAAAAAATGTGAGAGAAGGAAAGAGGAGAGAAATGGAGGAGAGGAAGGAGTTCGTGCCGAAACGGGGAGGAAGAGATTAGTTATAGTTCTTCACGAAGTTTATATTTTGTCGGATTCCAAGTAAGTAGAGGTCCAACTACAGTGCATAAACAGGCTGTTGTGTGATTTATTTGTGATTGTTATGTCATGAATTATTTGTGATCAAATGTTGATGTGTTAAATGGGTTATGATGCATATTTAATTGCCCTGGTTGCATACCACGCATAGTCATGAAAAGTGTTTTCCTCAATATTAATAAGATACTAATGGTGTGTGCGGCCACTATATATGCATCTCTATCGGGGTTCGGAAAAATCGTCCCCATTGAGCTCATTTGGGGTGCATATCATAAGTGTGTCGTGGGGATCCCGCAATGTGAACAGTTTTCAAAATAAAAGAGACCAATTAGTATATTAGGAAATAAAAGCATTTTCATGCATTGTCATGCATGATTTCTATTTACTGAGATTTTTGTCTCATTAGTTTATGCATTGTAGGTGAGTTGCGCAGCGGAAGCGTGGTTGGGTACCGTCAGATCCTGAGAGTTGTATACATGGATGACGACCTGTTGGCCGGGCCGGTGTAATGATTTGTCTTGGTGAAAATTGTATTGTATAAAAAGAAGAAAAAGGAATAATATTATTGTTTATTATTGGTGGTGAAAAAGTGGGTCGTGACAGAATGGTATCAGAGCACGGTCATGGTCCTGTAGACTGTCCATGTATACAATCTCGGAATCTTTGGTACACCACTAGACCAGTAAGTTCTATGATATGTTAAATATGTGATTTTGTATTAACATAATTATGGTCTCATTTATTTAATATGTGATGATTATAAAATGTTGAAGTAGAGTGGGATTAAATTTCGAGGACGAAATTCTTATAAGGTGGGGAGATTGTAATACCCGAAAAATTCTTTATTTTATAATTTGTATTTTTATGCATTTTTATAATTATGTGGTAATTATTTCTATATTTTATTTACATTTTATTTGAGACATCCGTGATAATAATGGTGACAATATGTGAACATATGTGTGCATAAATATTCACGTGTATTAATTTGAATTATAATAATAATAATATAATATAATATAATAATAATAATAGAAATGAAATAGCAGGGAATTACGTGAACAAATTGGTTACACCTTGTGTAGTAACTTTGTGGTGTAAATTATATACACGTGGGCCTTCTTACTTTGAAAAAGTGTATATATGTTAAAAATATATATATATATATATATATATATATATATATATATATATATATTAATGATTAGATTAATTAAGTGTTGGGTACCCATTTCATCCTCTATATAAGCCTTTTTGGGCTGATTTGCGAACACAAGCAGACCATTTAAAAAAAAATGTGAGAGAAGGAAAGAGGAGAGAAATGGAGGAGAGGAAGGAGTTCGTGCCGAAACGGGGAGGAAGAGATTAGTTATAGTTCTTCACGAAGTTTATATTTTGTCGGATTCCAAGTAAGTAGAGGTCCAACTACAGTGCATAAACAGGCTGTTGTGTGATTTATTTGTGATTGTTATGTCATGAATTATTTGTGATCAAATGTTGATGTGTTAAATGGGTTATGATGCATATTTAATTGCCCTGGTTGCATACCACGCATAGTCATGAAAAGTGTTTTCCTCAATATTAATAAGATACTAATGGTGTGTGCGGCCACTATATATGCATCTC
The DNA here is from genome assembly GCA_023678885.1 of Pogostemon cablin. Classification (NCBI taxonomy): domain Eukaryota; kingdom Viridiplantae; phylum Streptophyta; class Magnoliopsida; order Lamiales; family Lamiaceae; genus Pogostemon; species Pogostemon cablin. The sequence goes on along the minus strand of CM042988.1, from coordinate 4,197,591 downwards.
TATCGGGGTTCGGAAAAATCGTCCCCATTGAGCTCATTTGGGGTGCATATCATAAGTGTGTCGTGGGGATCCCGCAATGTGAACAGTTTTCAAAATAAAAGAGACCAATTAGTATATTAGGAAATAAAAGCATTTTCATGCATTGTCATGCATGATTTCTATTTACTGAGATTTTTGTCTCATTAGTTTATGCATTGTAGGTGAGTTGCGCAGCGGAAGCGTGGTTGGGTACCGTCAGATCCTGAGAGTTGTATACATGGATGACGACCTGTTGGCCGGGCCGGTGTAATGATTTGTCTTGGTGAAAATTGTATTGTATAAAAAGAAGAAAAAGGAATAATATTATTGTTTATTATTGGTGGTGAAAAAGTGGGTCGTGACACTCCCATTTCTGCTGCACTGCTTTTTGACCTCAGTTCTTATCCTAGATGTTGGCCCGCCTTACCTATGAAGTTTGTTTCTTACCACCGCATTGCAGAACTTGATAATAGTTGATTCTTAATATAGTATAAGTTTCAGTCATCACCACTTCACCTCTTGAAGTTTACTACTGCTTTGCAGAACTTGATAATAACTGATTATTAATATAGTATAAATTTCAGTTATCACCACTGCACCGCTTGAAGTTTGAGTTTTTATCATTACATATGAAAATTTGTTAAATATGTAAAACATATATATTTTTAAAATATTTATTTTTTATATAATTAAAATAATTATTAATATTTATAATATTTTATATAATATGATTACAAAAATTTAGTATTTATAAATTTCTAATACATTCAATCAAAATAATTCAAATAAATTCATTTAAAATAATATCTTTATTTTTAAATTATTTGGTTTTTAAAATATTCAATCCAAACTTTTAAATTATGAATTTAATTTTTTTAAAATTAATTTTAAAGGATTTTCAAATATTTAGTTTTGTATTTAAAATAATGAAAAAGAATCACTCGAGATGGAAAGACTATCCGATTTCTGTTTAATATATGAAAAATTATTCTTAATAGGAATTTAAAAAAATAAATCTTCTGTGACATCGTCTCACTCGATATTATTTTACACTTTTTAAAATAATTATCACTTTTGCTATAATAAAATGGACAAATTCTCTTGTGAGACATTAATACATGTGAGACGATTTGTGAGACGTGTTAAAGTATGTCTATTATATAGAAAAAAGTATGCTTAATGGTTTTAAAGTATGTTTTATAAAATATGATAAATGATGAATTAAAGTATGATTTTATGGTGTAATAATATAATTTATTATTGACATACTTTAACTATAAATAAGCATACTTTATCTATATAATAAGTTATGGGTCAACCCGTCTCACAACAGAGTTTATGTTATCATTTTTCATTTATAGTAAAAATTGTTTATGAATTAAATAGCATTATCACTTTTTATTGATTAAGTATTACTTTTCATTTTAAAAGTTAGTACTTTTTGTCCGTCTCACATAATACAAATTTTTGCAAAAAAAATTACTTCTCAAATTTTTGCAGTATTATTTATCAATATTACTCGTTCTCAATACAAATATAAAAATCACAATTTGAATAGTAATATATTTTATTCAAAAGAACATACTTGTAAAGAGTAATTTTTCATATATAGAATAATTTGGTTAAAAAAAAAAAAAGAAAGCAAGTATAAATGGGTTTAAAGAGAGTCAATATATTTATGGGGGCGGCTATTTGCACCCCAAAATCACTAAACGTATCCCATTTACAAAATGCATCCCAATATATTTTAATAAAATATATACATATTACTATATATACCCAATTTTGACCTTTTAATTACTAAATATACCCCAATATATAATTTAATTTAGACATAAATGAAAAATAAGTTAAAGTTCTGTAAACAACTCTAGCACACTCTCACAATCATTCTCCAGAAGAAAGAACATGAAAATACGAAAATCCCTGTAGAAATGCACTGAATCTATCCATAAAAAATATTGTAACCCCACGATTCACAAGGCATGTTTTCTCAACCCACATAAAGTGATCTCCAACACTAATTTCCAAGTAATCAGATCTCGCATAGTATAACTTTGTTATTCTTCAAGCAAGTTAACAATCATTGTAACAGACACACAATTGAATAAAATTCGTAGGAAATTTTAGATTGACCCATGGTTCACCTCACAATAAGAATCCAACTCAATTTTGGTACGCAAAATCAATGTTCGAGCTTACTTCTCCAAAGTTGGAAAAGAAACAAGTATGGATTTGGATTTTGGACAAGAAGATCACTGCTGCTGTTGAGAGGATGTGAGATTAATAAATTACCAGTTCAGCATGTTCGGATTCTGAAAGCGAACTAGTGATATTTAATTAACTATTTGGTTATAGTGCCATTTCACACTATACGTTATCAAGGAGTATATGTCTTTTTGTTGATGGATATTTTAGTCTAACAAATTTATGGGGTATAATTGCAAATACCCACTCCCTATATTATATATTTAGATAATCTATTTCAAAAATAGTAAAATCAGTGCCATCCATGTCCTCAGCCAAAGAAAGATACAATCTTTTCGTCCCATTGGGATCAGCTGATCGTCAAGTTGCTGTGAACTTGAGTGAGATGGTGATAGATCTCACTGCCGCCATGATTTATAGGGTTGCTTTTGGTAAGAAGTATGAAGAAAATGGATTGGAGAAGTTGAGGTTTTATAAGGTCTTGAGGGATTTTCAGGTAGGGTTGTCCACCATTTATGTATCTGATTACTTTCCGATGTTGGGGAGTTGGGTGGACAAGTTCCGAGGAGTGATGGATCGTATTGATGTGACTGTGAAAGAATTGGATTCGTTCTTTCAAGAAATCATCGACGAACATCTTCGTCCGGATCATATAATCATGGAGGAGGAGAATGTTCTTGATGTGCTGATTCGGATTAAACAACAAACTTCTGACCTCACTTGGGATCACGTCAAAGCATTGCTTATGGTAAGGCTTAATTTGTTTTAGTATTTAATAACTAGTTAATTGTGATTTTGGATGTTCTGTTATATATGCGTTAGTTAAATGAGTGATACATAAACGCAATAAGTTCCCATTTATGTTTAACTCATATAACTTATCATATAGTAATATATACGAAACTGGTAGAAAAATTAATCCTGTGTGTTGGTCTATCTGACTTCATATAGCTTAAGCTGAGTTAGATTTACTAACTTTATTTATTACTCTATCAATTTTAGCTATTCTGGTTTAATTGGTCCAAAATTGGATTCCTACCGCTTTCAAAAATATTTCATCAATTTAGTTTAGTTAATTTATATGAAAAACAAAAAAAAAAATACATTTTTTGCTGAAATCGCAAATATGTCGCCTTCCACCTGGGTTTCTGACGAACTATAAACTAAATTGATTTAATTTTAGAAGCTGTGGGATTGAATTTTTTAATACTTTTTTTTTCATGATTTCTAATAAAGTAAAAATTCATGGGATTAATTATTTTGACTTTTAACTCCCAATGTTGTACTGTTTAATCCTGTATTGATTTATAAAGTAGATAGGATTAAAATCAATACAGTATAAATAGTTTTAGTAATATGTATTTTGATATTTATTCTTAAAGATAGTTTAAAAGATATGTTTGTTGTCTATGAAACTTCCGATTATATCCCATCATTCCAATGCTACTACCAAGAGAAACAATGGGAAAGTGCATGTTAGGGGGCTTTGAAATCCAACCCAAGACAATGATTTATGTCAAAGTTTGGGTGGTCGGAAGAGATCCCGAGTATTGGGAAAAATCCAATGAGTTCTTGCCAGAAAGATTCTTGAACAAGAGTGCTGATGTGATCAAAGGGATCCCCTTTGGTTCTGGTCGAAGAATGTGTCCTAGTATGCTTATGGGACACTCGCAAACCTTCTCTATATCTTCAATTTGTCTCCTGGAATCAAAGAAGAAGATGCCGATACTGATGCGTAGCCAGGTGTCGTGATACATAAAAAGGTTGCCCTTCATCTTGTGCCTATGAAATGTGTTATTTAGGATGAGAGTTTGTAAGTAGGGGTGGCTTTGTTATATTGAAACAAAGTAGGAGATTATTAAGATTAAGGTGTTGTGGTTCATCGTGTTTGAATGTTTACGTGTGATTATAAATAAGCGTTTGTTTGTAGTTTGATGGTTGTATTATATATAGGCTTGTATGTAAATATGTAATAAGAAGTTTTAGTTGTCCTGTTTTAATTTTGATTTATATTGTTAATTATGAGCTGAGACACATTTTTTTTATTATAGAAGACCTTTAGTTATGGAATCTATCATGGGATCCCTTATTATTGAACTTTCATGTAGAGAGTATTTTTATTGAATAAGATAATGATTAAAAATAATAATAATAAAAAATAAAAAAATCCAATTTTTTAAAAAATAAACGGTCTCAACAATTTAAAATAGAAATTATTTTGTGAATCCGGGTGCATAGTGCATCCACTTTCAGAATGTATACGTATATACAAAAACGTTATATTTTATTAGCAATTTTGTGTTAGTTTTTTTTAATAAAAAATTGAATATAAAAAATTATACATTTATTAAGAAAAACATATATATTATTAAATAAAAATTAATGTACATATAGGTGTGCATAGGATATCCATTCTTTAAATTATGGAGTACTAATATAATTTAATGGTTTTTTTAATAAAAAATTGAATATAAAAAATTATAAAACATATATACTATTAAATAAAAAGTAATGTACCCTTATCCAAAATACTAAATTTTAAAGATGCACGGTATGCATCCGGCCGCACGCAACCCTCACTCTTTTATTATATAGTATAGATGTCATGCATCTCTTTGCCTAATTTAATTCCACAGTTTTCAAAATTGCATTATATATATCAGACAAATTTTCAGAAGGAAATTATAATTTTTGTTTAATCGTAAACGTGACACGTACATGATACCCAGGCGGCAGAGTAACATTAATTTGTGCAATTCCAGCAAAAATTGCAATTTTTAATCCCAAAAAATTGCATTAATTCAGACAAAATTTTGTAAGAAATTATAATTTCATGTACACGTGGCGCAACTAATTATGTTTTGTTTTGGTAGAGGTCGTGCGTGATAAATTGGTGGATTTCTGTTCTTACTATTGCAAAAATTGTGTGGATTTCTGACCTTATTATTGCACCACTTCGAAATAGTGTAGATTTTGGTCCTTACCACAGGCACCATTTCGAACTTTTAATGTGAAAAAAGATATGATTAATATCTCCTCAAAAGTATCTTAATTCTTAAGGTGCCTGATTTTTTATAGCAGTTGTGAGTTTCACTTTTAATTCTTGATAGTGTGTGAGTTTATGTCCTTACCACTGCATCGCTTCAAATTCTTATTGTAAACATTTAAAATTCACAGTACAATAAAATGGTGACACGTGGATTTTCTTGATTAAATATCAATTTTAATTTATTTTGGAATTTATGTGGATTTTCTTGATTAATATAAATTTTAATTTATTTTAGAATTTAAATAAATTAATTCCTAAAATAAATTAATAAAATAATTGATAGTTAATTTGAGCTCAATAAATTAAATGTGGCTTAAATCAAATGAGGTCTGACTCAAGTCAAACAAGTCCAAGTCCAATGAGGTCTGACTTAAGTCAAACAAACTCATACAAATTAAATCAGACCCAAGTAAAATAGGTCCGATTATATCCAATCAAGTTGGAGGCCCAAGCCCGTGGAGCAAGGCCCAAATAGGTCTGGACTTCAACCATCACCTATATAAAGGGTTTTTCTCCATTCATTTAGACATAGACAAGCAACTGAAGACGAGACGCTCCTGAAGAGAACGAGAACACGAGTAGCTCCCTCAAATCTTCAAAGCTTCAAGTGAAAAACACTCGAGGATCTTCAAGTCCTCAAATCTTCAAAGTTTCAAGCGAAGAACACTCGAGGATCTTCAAGTCTTCAAGCCTTCAAAGCTTCAAGAGAAGAACACGCCTTCAAGTCTTTGAGATCTTCAAGCTCCAAGCGAAGAACGAGCGAGGATCTTCAAGTGATCTTCAAGTTTCAAGGAAAGAACAAGCTCAAGACCTTCAAGCGAAGAACACTCAAGGATCTTCAAATCTTCAAGTTTCAAGGAAAGAACAAGCTCAAGACCTTCAAGCGAGGACCTTCAAAGCTTCAACCGAGGACCTTCAAAGCTTCAAGTCTTCAAAGCATCTTCAAACTGCAAGTCAAGCTTCTAGCTCAAAATCTTCAAAGCATCTTCAAGCAAGCTTCAAGCTAAGAACTACCACCAATCTGGGATCAAGGTTCAAAGTCCCCCAGATCAAGCGTTCTTTATGGAAAGCTCTCCAGTCAACATTCAATTCGAACAAAGGTTCAACGCCTCCGGATCAACGTTCAAGACTACACACCTGAGCTCGAACAAACTTCGTTTGAAGATCCAGCTCAACATACACGTTGCCAACACAGTCAGCACAATCAAGTCAACAAGTCAAAGTCAACATATACACAAGTCAATGTCAAATTGATTCGAGAGAAGAATCAGATGATTGATTGAGATTGTAACTCGTTTACATATTATTCAAATTAAATCCATCTGAAATTATCTTTATACTCAATTTAGTATTTATTTTATTATAAATATAAAATTTGTTGTTACACTTATCATTATATATAAAAGTTTTATTCCACCGCTTGAGGTATGAGTTTCACTATGTCTGAGTTTCTATCCTTACCATCACCGCCTCTCATTCTACGAAAGTTTGTTCCACTACACCCCTCATTCTTACCATTACATATAAAAAGCTTGTTCGACCACTTTACGTCTGAGTTTCTGCATTCTTATTATTATATAAAAGTTATATATTTATAGATATAAATAATAAGGATGTATGTAAAATAGATAGTATCAATGTGTGAATGTCACTAGGTCAGATGAGGGTTGCGAACACAACACATCTCCTAGTTCCTACTTTGATTTCTAATTTAAGATAAAGAAGAACAAAATGATTTCTCTGTTACTATCCATTCTCCATATCCTCATGATCATCTAGAATTCCTAAGGCAACTTTTACAAATTAATTACTAGTAATAATAATATATTAAATGACAACTTTTTTTGTATTGCATACAAATTATTTATACGACAAATTTGTGATATTTTCAAATATATGATTTGAAATTAATTAATTAGTTATATTAAATGACTATTTCGGAAATTCACCACAGAGAGAAAATTTTCAGTTTCTTTTTGGACATTTTAAACTTTTATGTCAAATACATTATTTATGGCGTTTGGTTTGCATCTTTTGATAAGAAAGGACCCACAATACATAATTAATGCCCCTAAAAAAATTTATAAAATAAAAACTTATGTCATCCTTTACACAAAAAAATAATAATAATAAGAGGAAATTTGAAAGAAACATACAACCTATTTACTCGTTATATATAAAATAATAGTAATATATTTTTACCCATATAAAAGAATAAATATATAACCCTTCTGGGACTAACACATTTATGAGTACTAAAGTAGGTAATTACGATTTTTCATTCAAAGACAAAAGATCTATGAAAGCGTCTCGAAATGAGTTTCGAAAAAATTATACTCTCCCCCTCCGTTTCTAAAATTTTCATTTTATTATTTTTGACGTTCGATTCAAAGGTATTTATTTCTTATATTTAAAAAAAAAAAGTACACAATATGATTCACCACTTCCCTCTAATACAACTATCTACTTCACATATAAAAATAATACTCTTTAATGCACTTACAAAAAAATAAACTGACACCTTAAAACAGGACGGAAGTAGTAATAAAAACTAATTCGTAGTTGATGAAGAAGATAATAGTCTAAATAATAACTTTAAAAATAATTCGTGCTATAAATTAAATAAAAAAGTTGATAAAAAAAAGGATTGGATCGTTGAAATGGTCAACAGTCAAGTTTGCACAATGTTGTCATTAATCACTGTGCTAATTTGACACAAATTAAAAGGTGTACGTACTTCTTTAATTCATATATGTATTATTTTTTTCAATTAAAGAATCAGTAGAAAAATGAATGATATTAATTTTTAAATAAAAAATACATTATATTTTTCTTTTTCTAAAAATTAATAGTGAAGTATCAATTTACTTTTTGCATGTGGATTAAGGAATATTATTATTATATGTAAAATGGGTAGTTGTATTAGAGAAAAATGGTGGGTTATTTTATTTACTTTTTTACTAAATATGAGAAATGAATACCTTTGAAACGAATGCCAAAAATAATAAATGATACCTTTGAAGCGGATGAAGGAAGTACTCCCTCCGTCCCATTCAAAGAGTCCATTTTTTCCATTTTAAGTGTCCCACTCAAATGGTCTTCTTTCTTTTTTTATGAGACTCACACACACTCACTAATACAATTAAAATATGGGGTCTACACTCTAAATAATATAACTACCCACTACACATTAAATAATAATACTCCTTAATCTATGTGTTAAAAACAAACACTACCCTTTGGGTGGGATAAAAGGAGTAATATTTAATACTAAATAATATACTCCTTCGTCCCGCCCATATTGTACGTTTATTGTAGCTTTTGTAAAATCTTTTTACAATTAAACGATATAATTTGATCGAGACAAAGGAATTACAACTTTATGATGTCGTGGGAACTGGCGCCAAAAAAACTTTTTCGGTGGAATTTAACAACTTATTGAATTAAAAAAATCTCCATACAATCTTTAATGGTATAGTCTCACGTGCATCCAGATGCACGAAGCTAATTTGTATACTTAAATTCAATTTTATACTTTTAATATTAAATGTTACTCTCTGCGTCTCAATTTTAATTTCACATTTTTCATTTTGTTTCGTCTCAAATTCAACTCCACATTCCATAAAAGGAAAAAAGCAACAAACTAATATCCCTCTAACATATTTTAATTTCAAATTTGTCATCACATTTTTAAAACATATAACATACTTTATCATTTATTTATTACCTAAAAGTACCATACTATCATCAAAAGTAAGTCAAAAAGTGACTTTTCTTAAACTCCGTATCTACAATAAAAGTGAACTTGAATTTGAGACGAAGAGAGTATATCTTTTAATATAAGAATTTAATCTTTGATTTTCCAGAAAAAAATAATAATGAAACTTTAATACTCTTATACAGCTTTAATTAAGAACTCCAATTTTTTTTTTTTACCCCAATCACTAATCCAATTAAAGAGTGGCATGTAAACTACACGTTTTAGTCTATTAAATTAAATCAAACACGGCATCAATCATAAATTTGTAGGACTACCAACAGATGACACGTCATCGAAACTAGGTACCAAGAAAGTGCATAATACAAATTTCTTAAAATTTTTAAATTAAATAACAAAAGGATTTTTGAAACGATTTTTTGAAAATAAATATTTAGAATGGTTATATTTCAGCATAACAATTATTATCATTTTAAATTGTTATCCTTTTATGAAAATGATTCACCGTAACTTTTTTAATGTAATTTATCGTTATTAAAAATATTAATAATTTTCTACTGTAATACTCCATCCGTCCATTTTTGTCATTTTGGTAGTCCCACCCAAAGGGTCTCTTTTCCTTTTTTACACACATTGGATTCACACACCCCCTCTAATACAATTAAAATATGAAGCTCACACTCCCACTAATATAACTACCCTCTACATATTAAATAATAATACTCATTAAACCACTTGCCAAAAAGCAAAAACAACCATTTGGACGGGACGGAGGGAGTATACTCTTGTAACTATAAACATACTTTTCTTATATAATACTCCATCCGTCTCATAAACAAATTCACACTATCTATTTTTGTTCGTCCCATAAACAAGTTCACACCCTAAATAAGGAAATACATACAAATCAATAACCTCACAACACACTTTAATTTCAATTGTCACCCCTTTACAACTCACATAACTTACTTTATAATTTATTTATTACCTAAAAATACCAAACTATCCCTAAAAGTAAACCAAAAAGTAATTTTTTCTTAAATTCCATATCTACAGTAATCGGGAACTTGTCTTTGAAACTGAAGTAAGTATATTTAATAATAGATCAATCTGTCCTGCAAGCAACACATCTCTTATATACCCACATCTCATGTCCCTACTTCTTTCACATAAAAACAATTTTATAACATGCAAGCTTATAATTTTTTGAAGAAAAAATATTTATTATTCTATTCATCCCAAACTCATATTCACATTTTTCGTTTCGATTTATTAACAACTCAAATTGCATCCCTTAAAAAAATGACATTTAACTAATAATTCAATTATATACTTTAATTTCAAAATTATCATAACTTTATATTTTGTATATTACTTAAAAAAATATTTCAAGAGGAGTTGGGTGAGTATTGAAAATGTTATACCCCTTTCCCCCACCCAAATAACATCATTTTATTATATTTGATGTCCTATTCAAATTGCAACATTTTTCTCTTCTAATAAAATGATCTACCAATAATTCACCGTTATCCATCAAATCTTTTTAATTAATCTATCCACTCTCTGGCGGGAGGGAGGGAGTAGTGTGTTTGATTTACAATCACAAATCACAAGTTGCTTTTTGTGTGGGGTTGTGGGATCAGATTTCTTTGTCAAATAGTGGTCCAATCAATTATCACTTCCACGATCCAACAAGTTGCTAATTTCTATTGCTTAAAGAAATATAATTCTTATCTAATCAATCTCTCTCTCTCTCCTTAAAATGATATTCTAAAATTGTCACAAGAGATCATGCAATATTGACTATCTAGCTTCATTAATTGCAACAATTATGAGGAATATGTTTTCCTACATAGTTGAGGATGATATTAGAAAATTGAAGGTTTACTTTTATTTTTTTCACTCTCTTAAATTACTTATAATAATTAATTAAGATGAATACCTTTTATAGATGGAAGCAAACTTATAAGCATCTAAAAAAATGTGGAATTACTATTACCACAAGAAAATTAATAATTATAATAGTGATCCTGTCATTTCTGCATAATTCCTGTGATAATAGTTTTTAGTACTTCAAAATCTTTAATGAAATAAATGTGTTTCATTACGGATATTAAATTTTTGGCTATAAAAGCAGTAATGATAGGATCTGTGTTATTATTGATTAATTTTCTTAGAGTGGACTTTAACTTAAATTTATATATGATTCGAAATAATCAAATAAGCTCATTAATTGTTAATCCTTAATAATTCAAAGAAATTAACTCTATAATGGTATTTATATAGCTAGCCCTACTTGACTTAAAAATAGTCCATTTTTGTTGTGTAACACAGTCATGTTGACTTGACTTTATATACAGTTTTATGTTGTATTTGTATTGACTGAAAGTAATATTTGTGTATGTTATATACTCTTTCTTGGACAAAGATTAGTAATTAACTATTTGATCATTAAGTTTTGGTGTATGCATGACCGAGTCAATTGGGCAAATCCATTGCCCACTACATTATATGTCAACATAGCTATTCAAGTACAGGACCCACATCTCATACTCCCAAATTCAATCCCTTTGCATACGAAAATACATAAATAAATAAAAAAATTAAAGTTAGTAATAATTAATATTCCTTCCTCTCGTAAGTGGAATTACGTTTACCGTTTGCACAGAGATTGCGGAATACTCACTCTATTTATTTTTAAGATGTTCATTTTATTATTTTTAGCTTCCGATTCAAATGTATCTATTTTTCCTATTTAGTAAAAAAATACACAATATGTCACATTACTTCCCTCTAATACATCTACACAGTTTATATATAATAATAATACTTCTTAATCTACGTGCAAAAAACAAATGAACACCTTAGAACCGAACGGAGGGAGTATAATATTTAATGTGTAGTGAATTGAGAAATATAATATTTTCGTATAAATTGAATAGTTATATTAATGTTATGTGTGAGCCCAATGATATAATATATAATTTATTTTGTGTGAGTTTCATCTACCTAAAAGAGAAACGTAACTTTTGTGGTCGGACATCATATTTAGCGAAATACTATATCTCTAATGGTGGAACGAAGAAAATACTTTATCGCATGTATAATCGCACATATATTAATAAATAAAAGTATGTATGTATATGATTGTATATATAATCAAATAAAAAATTTTCTATTAAATTGCAGACGTAGTTGCATGCATAATTCCAGGAGACGTTGAATGAAAAAAATTGTATGTGGGATTATAAGTGCAGTCATGTGAGATGTGACATGAAATTATGTACAGGGTGCAGATGTAGTAATAGTAGAGATAGTAGATTAGAGTTAATTTATGTTTAAAGGATGACATTTTTTTTTTGTCAAAATGAAGAGTTAAAAAATTGATATTTTTACTGATCTGAGTTAGGAATGTCAATGGGTCGGGTATTCTACTACACAGGCCAGACCTGTTTTAAAGTTGCCCGCCTCGAACCTGCACGGGTCTTATCTTTTAGACCCAGACTCAAACGGGGCGGGTCCGCCCCGTTCTCTTTTTTAAAATTTTTTTTTATAATTTTATGTGCACTCTTTAAATCACTATCTCTCTCACTTCATCATTCTCCATAACTTCAAATAATAATTATATTAAAAAATAAAAAAATCATAAAATGAATAGTAAATTAATAAAATTTTAAATGATTATTAAAATAAAAAATATAATAATAAATATATTTTGTACAAGTCGAGCCGGATACCCACGGGTCTAAATTAATACCGGACCCGGCCCGTTTCAAAACTAGCTCGGGGAGGATCCTCCTTATTTTCAATTCAGGACAGATCTGGTCCGGCCCATATAGTGCGAATCTGGCCCAAACTGACACACCTAATCCGAGTTAATACAACCTCATTTATTTATGGATTGATTTTATTTTTTATTTAAAAAGGTCAAACCCACAACTATATTTTGTTCTTATCCAACTCAGCAATAATCATGCACCAAGCTGTGAACCTTGCTTTGCTGGTTTGCCCATCCCTAGTCTCACTCCCTATTAACTAGGAGTAGTTAAGTGGAGGGCTTCAATCCTCTGCTTTCGCTCTTCCACACCTATTCTGCGCGAAACAGAAATACACCATCAGATCATAATAATAAAAACCGGTTGCAAATAATGTTGATCCAGCAGATAAATACCCCCATTCTTTTAATTATTGAATACTATAATAATTAATAATTAATAAATGAAAAAGTGGAGTAATCCAGTAACGCCTTTTTTCCGGTGTGAGTTTGTGGAATAAAATAGAAGCAAATTTTGGTCTCTCCATTTCGTCTCTTTCCTTTGATTCCTCCATCTCTGATCTTCCCTCTATTTCTGCTCTTGCTCAGATCCACCCATTTTAATTCCCTTCATTTCTTCCAATTTCCTTTCATGGCTCTCTTCTCCAGCTCTCGGAAAGCCATCTACTAACCTTCATTTCTCTCATTTTCGTTTGATTTCCGATCAATCTTCTTCCAGGTCAATTTGCGCTGTAGATACGTTGAAATTTATCAACGGAAGACTGTGTCTGCCTTCTCAACGCCCTGATTTTGCTTCACGGATTTTGCTGCTTGTGATAGAAAGAAAATTGGATTCGATCAGCGTATCCTGCGGATTAAACCTCGGATAAACCCAGAATTTGGCTCTTACAGAAGTTTCTTGCCCTGAATTTTTACCGGTGTGGTGTTATTCTCTGAATTCGCTTAATTAACAGAACATTGAGGAATTTTCTTCGGGCTCTGGTTATTTTGGGGTATGGTGCTGCTCTGAGATAAAAGGAAATAGTGATTCTTGGGGGCGAGGTGACGATGGATATCGCGTCGCAGTTTAAGCGTGGAATATCACGCCAATTCTCAACAGGGTCGATGACGAAAAGCGGGAAATTCAGTTTCCAGCGTCAGAATTCGCATGACCCGAGGCGAAACAATTTCCGATTCAGTTTCGGGCGGCAGTCGTCGATGGACCCCATAAGGCGGAATCCGGTGGTGGATGACGCCGCCGATGAGGGGCTGTCGGTGCCGGATAATCTGGATTCTACAATGCAGTTGTTGTTCATGGCGTGCCGGGGAGATGTAGCAGGGGTGAAGGACTTACTTGATGAAGGAGTTGACGCCAACAGTATTGATTTGGATGGGAGGACTGCGTTGCATGTCGCCGCATGTGAGGGGCACGTGGAGGTTGCCAAGCTTTTATTGAGTAGGAAAGCTAATATTGATGCTCGTGATCGGTGGGGCAGCACGGTACACACTCTATCTCTGTTACTTGTTTTCTTTCCGAATTGTTCATTGGGTTGTTAGTTATTGTGCTGCCAAAGATGGATAGATTCAGAAAAATGTTAATTTGGCTGTATCAAGATCTTGATTATGGCATTTTACTTTTGCTTTTTTTGTAGATCATAGTAATTATTGGTTCTTATAGCTATTTTATTGTCTTTGGTGGTTGTTTTTTTTTCTTGCTATGGGCAAATTCTGTTTATTTTTGATAGCCTTGATTTTCTGACTCGTGAGTAAACAGGCAAGTAAGTTTTTAAAGGGTCTTTTGTCCAGAAAATGAAAAAGTTAGTGCTTTGTGATAGGAAGCTGGAACAGGGCTAACAATATTCCTTAGTACAGACATATTCTTGCCTCCCTGAAACTCTGAACTTTTAGAACTTTATATATTATTCAGTTGTTGTTTATTGATTTTTAAATAATTTGTAACCATGGTAGGCCGCTGCTGATGCCAAATATTATGGAAATATGGATGTTTATAATACTTTGAAGGCTCGTGGGGCTAAGATTCCTGTAAGTGTGAAATCATATTTTGGAGATATTTGTTTTTTCTTTCCCAGACACTCATAGAATTTATGTCATATTTTCTAGAAAACCAGAAAAACACCAATGGCAGTTGCAAATCCTCGTGAAGTTCCAGAGTATGAGCTCAATCCATTGGACATTCAAATACGAAGAAGTGATGGGATATCTAAGGTTTGGTTTATTTTTCCCTACATTAATTCGTTGTTTTCCGAAGAGGTATAGGATGCCATGCTAAATTCTTGATTTCTTGAGCAATGATCTTTTTGGATGGCTTTAATATAACATAAAATATGGACTTTGTTGATTAACTCACGGTTGAAGGCCTTAAATGTTATTCTAGAAGAAAATGACTTAAAGGAGATTCACATTTATACTTAATGATTTTATTTGCATTTCTTAACTCATTTTGTTAGATATTTCGATATTTATGTGGGTATCTTGGACAGGGGTCTTATCAAGTTGCTAAATGGAATGGCACAAAAGTTTCTGTGAAGATACTTGACAAGGATGGCCATGCAGACCCCGAATCTATGTACGCTGCTGCCTTCAATTTGGCTCGTCTTTACTATAACTTCTAGTGTATATTTTTTTCATTCATTATGTTCTTTTTAACACCAAACACTAAAACGTCCACCAGTTACCATACCATAATGTTTTTTTCAAAAATACATTTGGGAAGTCCCTGGATAGAGTATTCGTCAAGGACAAAATTTTTAAATCTGATAATATATTATTCAATGTACCTGCTTTCAGTTGTATATGTATCAAGCTGAAATTCTTTCTCTAGTTTTACTACATGACCTGGACTTATGTAATATGTATTGTACTGCAGAACTGTATTCAGTCATGAGTTAACCTTGTTAGAAAAGGTTCGCCATCCTAATGTGGTTCAATTTATCGGTGCCGTCACCCAAAATATACCTATGATGATTGTTCTGGAGCATCATTCTAAAGTAATCTCTGTCTCTCTCCCCACCCCCACACACAAACTATATACATAATCTATTTGTCTATGTATTTATCTATGTATCATATACCTTCAATCATCAATACACCATTTTCTAACTTTTGCTGTAAATTTACAGGGAGACCTTGCTAGTTACCTTCAAAAGAAAGGGCGTCTATCCCCATCTAAGGCATTAAGATTTGCTCTTGAAATAGCCAGGTAATCACATAATCTCTGACTACGTCCAAAATGGTTTATCAATATTTTGTTAATCTTTATTTTTTTTTTAAAGGTTTATCAATATTTTGTTAATCTACTCCAGACGTGCTGTAACATAGTTGTTTAGTGTATATTGTTTAGTCTTGTATTTGCAACTTACCACATTATGATATTTGTAGTTCTGTCAATTCAATTGTGGTTCCTCTTTACTCCCCATGCTGCACATGGCTTTCGTTTTATTTTTCCTTGTTCTATACTCTCACTCTCTCTCTGTGCTTGGGTGTTGATGTATGGATTAATTCCACATTTGTTGCACTCTAAAGTTCCAGATGATATTTTTATACAGGGGCATGAATTATCTTCACGAGTGCAAGCCTGAACCAATTATGCATTGTGATTTAAAGCCTAAGTAAGGCAATTGAATGATCTTGTTGGTCAGGTTTCTGAATGTAAATTTCCTTATATGCACTTTTTGATGAATACTCTTTTTAATATTTGCAACTTTCGTAAGGTGCCAGAAATATTTTGCTGGATTTTGGAGGGCAGCTGAAGGTTGCAGGATTCGGTGTTATTAGGATGTCGACACTCTCACCTGGTAAAGGAAAACTGGTGCAGCCTGATGCTATAGATCGTTCAAGTGAGTAATCTGTCATAAAAAAATATGTTTTTAAACAGCACCTACCTTTCCATTTTTACCAGTTTCTTCATATCATTCAAAATGGCATACCTCTTTTGCAAAATAAGCATGATCTTACTGTTTTTCTGCATTTGTTGTGTATAGATGCCTACGTTGCACCTGAAATTTATAAGGATGAAATATTTGACCGAAGCGTGGACGTGCACTCCTTTGGTGTGATGCTATATGAGGTATATTTAATTTCAGAATTATTTTTATTTGTTCCTTTCAGTACCTTAACTGTAATGCCAAAGCATTGTATGTTAATAAGAGTACTTCCACATAAGTTTTTATTTACTTTTAATTAATTTCCAAATTTATGCTAGGTACAGGTGATTCCGTTTTTTAGCATCTTCTTATTTCTTTTGTGTGGCTGACTGAAGCTTATTGCCTATTTCTCCATAAATCGTCTCCAGCGATCATTAAAATGAAAGATTTGACGATAAAATTTTCAAACATAATTTATGGTTTTTTGTAAGGTTGATTGTTTGTTTACTTTCTTTTTCCTCCAAACAATGCCCTGTCACTCCTACATGGATTTTGATGTGCATGATATGATTAACTTCTAATGTTTTTCCATGCTGCTTATGTTCAGATGATGGAAGGTTCGGCGCCGTTCTCTTCCAAGTCTCCTGAGGAGGCTGCAAAGATAATTTGTTTAGAGGAAAAGAGACCTTTATTCAAGTCAAAATCAAAATCATTTCCTATAGAATTAAAAGAGTGAGCCATTCTCTTAATCAAAGAATATCTTCTTTCCACAATTGTTATTTGATATAAAATGTGGAGTCTGCCCTTCACTTTTGATGAAAGGATTTCTCATGTTAACCATTTTTATTCTGGTAAGTGCAAAGAGATTTTGTGGGGAGGGTGAGGGGAGATCATTCTCTGTTCACTTCTGAGATGAAATAGTACTTCATATTTTAGATTGGTGAAAGCTAAAGAGTGAAACCTTATGTAGTTACTTATAGGCGAAAATCCTTGTTTGCCTGTAGCATAAACTTCATAGTTTGTCTGTAGCTTACACATGATAGCATTCACGAAGGGAATATTGCTGAGATTGACCTCTGACCAGGGAATATGTTGATAAGATGGCGTTTGTCTTTTTAGTGATCTAACTGAAATGGCAAATAATTATGTTTCGATGCGTGGTTTAAGCTACCCAATAAAGGGATATAAAATGGTGTTAGATAACTAATAAATCTTTTTTTATCTAACAAATCTTTTTCCCCAATTGATTGTGGTGTATCCCAGGTTGATTGAAGAATGCTGGCATCCAGACAGCATTGTACGGCCAACATTTTCTGAGATAATCATTCGACTGGATAAAATTGTTTTGAACTGTTCAAAACAAGGATGGTGGAAAGACACTTTCAAACTCCCTTGGTATGCTCTTCCTCTCACCTCAGCACCGTTGATTTTGGTCACTTTTTTTCAAACTGCATGGGTGACTTTCGACGTGATTTGCTTTAGTGATCGGGAGATGAAATGTGGACATTGAGTTGATAACATTTCGGTTTTCTTCTTTAGATCTATATCGGGTTTCTTATATGATACTACCATTTCATAAAACTGATGCACATTTTCTTGTTAGATTCATGTACGATCTATTATCCATCCATTCATACGCAGTCATAATAAACTGTGTTGGTTACAATGATTGACGGCCGTTTTGATGCAGGAAATGAGTGACGTCGCATGCAATCTCTCCAGTTCAGAAATCATGGATGTCTAAACTTGCAGTAAATCTCGTATACGAACTCATTAATGCGAAACGACCAATGCAGAGGATACGGATCCGTGTAACAGAGAAGAGGGTTGCTGAATCATTGGAGGTGTTTATAATATACTCCCTCCGTCCCATAGAAGTTGACACACTTTTTTTTTTAGTTTGTCTCACTAAAGTTCACACATTTCATTTTTAATACATGAGACTCACACAAAAACAATTAATCTATTCTCATGGCCCAACATATCACCTCTAATACAACTACCCACTATACATTAAATATTATTTTTCTCACTTCACTTTACTTCAATTTATATTAAATTATTATACTCCTTAATCTCTGTGCCTAAAAGAAATTATACCAATTTCTCCGGGACGGAGGGAGTATATACAAACTAATACAAATGATGAATCTATACTCTGGAAATTGTTGTGGTGAATCACTCAGGGATGAACAAAATAAGCTGAAGAGTGTGACTATTTTGTTGCACAGTTCATAAAAATGTTGTTTTTTACTTGAGATTTTAAAAGCGTTTACCTTTTGTCTATATATGTTCGTTCTTGTTGTGATTTTAATAGCGTTTTTAACTAACAACTACACTTAATTTATACTCCTTAATTAAAATATTTTTTCGCTATGTATATGCAAAACATATTTCCTCTAATAACTAAGTTTGTAGTTGATTTTGATGTTACTCTAATAAACTTAATAGGAGCCACTCTTGTATGAATACATGTATACAGCAAGTATTCTCTCAAACACATTTATTTTTATAAATTCAGGATTATTATTATCTGATTTTCTATTTCTCAAATTACTAAAAATAGAATGAAACAAGATAAAAGTAAAGAAAATCTTGTATAATGAACAAACGCTGTATGTACCCGGTTTCAAAAATGTATTGATGTTTTAGAGGTTTTTATTTATGCTACTGAAGAAATATTATAAAATGATTATTATATTTCTATTGTCGTTTTTTATAGGGAATTGTAAAAAAAATTACGAACTTTATTCATATTGCAAATTAATCCACACTTTTAAGAAATTGTAAAAAAAATCACTATTTTTATTTATGTATGATTGCAAAACGCATCCAATTTGTGATTAAAAATAGGTTTTTTGGGTGTGTTTTACAACGATACTTAAAGGTGGTTGTTTATTTTGCAATTTCTCAAAAGTGGAGATTAATTTACAATATGAGTAAAGTTCATGATTTCTTTTGTAATTAACTATTTTTTTTTTAATTATTCTGTAAGACGCGCATATGTGATACAAAATTTTTATTTCCATCCGTCTCAATACATGTGAAACGAGTCGACCTATACTTTATATTTTAATATAATTATCATACTTTATACTTCTAACGCAACGCAAAATACATCCACATAAGTATAGCGTTCTCTAATCCAATTTTAATGGATAAAGAAAAGGTAAAGACCACCGTATATAGAGTGCGCTATAGCACACCTGATCCCTCCTCTGGCCCGCTCTTTCCTCCTCCGTCCTAAACCTCTCCAAAATCCCCCAACCAAACCAACCCCTTCTTCAAGTCACACACACAGTATGATTCCATATTATGTATTCAATTAGATTCATCAGCTGATATAAATTTCCGATAGCTCGCATTTGTATCTTTTTTTTATCAATATCATCCTTTCATTTGCAGCTGTAAGTCATCTCTGTATCCATTATCTGCATTCACGCTCAATCACCCACCACCTGTATATATCTATACGCGTATCAAATTTTCTTTACGATTTTTGTTATTCTTTTACTCTAAATTTGGAATTACTGCTTGAATGTATGGAATTGAATTATGTTTTTTTCTTGCGTATTGATCAGAGGTTTCATTTTTAATATTATTATAAATTATAATCTTGGAATGCTTAATTTACAGATTGTTAGTTGTAACTGACAGGTGTTTGATAACGAAATCACAATTTGTACCAGTAGCATTTTGTAGTGTTAATTTAGGCGATACAGACACATATATGGTGGTCTGTGTGTGTTAGGGGTGCAAGTGTTGATCCTACCTCCTCGAGGCCTCTCTGTTGTCAATGTTTAGATGGATGTCATATAATCCCCTCTTCTTGTTATTTCCTTTTGTTGAATTAGCAATATCACTTGTTAAAGATTCAAACATGGAAATCATGCTGCGCCTTGACCTTGGGTTACATGTCATAGCCTGATTGTTCCATTTTGAAAAGATGAGTCTAATTGTCAATTTACATGGGTTCCAGTTGTGATCTTTGGAAAATGTTATGTAAGAAGGAAGCGAGACAGTGCATAAATAAAACCACAGCTTAAAGTTTACTTTTACAAATCTGATGATGCATTTTCATTTCAACAGCATAGTCCCTTTATATTAGAGTTTATAAACGTTTCATGGATGCATTAAGTAGATGCGGTTAACTAAAGTTGCCCTAAACCCAGTTGATGTTTGTCTTTCAGATTTTTTTGTTAGTAAATATTGGTGACTGATGTAAAAGTGCGTTATT
The DNA here is from genome assembly GCA_023678885.1 of Pogostemon cablin. Classification (NCBI taxonomy): domain Eukaryota; kingdom Viridiplantae; phylum Streptophyta; class Magnoliopsida; order Lamiales; family Lamiaceae; genus Pogostemon; species Pogostemon cablin. The sequence continues at coordinate 4,176,723 of CM042988.1, read as the reverse complement.
GGTTAAATAAATACTAGTTAAGGTGCCGTTTGATTTCCAGCATCAAGTCAGTCAGAGTTTCAACCATAAGACTCACTTTTTTGTACAGAACATAATTTCTATGTCTGTGTATTTTATTTGTGTAATATGGATTTTAAAGATACATAATACTTCTTATTCAGTGATCCTTCTATATTATCCTAAAGCTTAACTGATTTTCTTGGAAAGCCTGAGCCTGACATTGAATTTGTTTGCATAGGGAGCAAGTCATGGCTTCCCAGGCAATTTTAAAGAGGAGGAAGATTGTTTCTGATTATTTGAATGTCTCTGTACGTTCTTTTCAAAGTATCCAAACTTTGAGTCAGGGGCAATCTTGTCAGTTCTTAGGTTCTCATCGTTACTCCTCCTATACAAACCACCCTTCTGAAAATTCTGATCAATTAAAAGAGAGTGATGAAGCTTCAATTTTTAGCAAAAAATTGCTGGATCGCTCAAACTTAGGAATGTTTTTGCACAAACCTTATGAAACCGCAGGGTTAAGATATAGAAGGTCAGAGTTCAATTGCCTGATGGGTGTTAGGTTGATGTCACAGTATAGATATTATGGTTCCACAGCAACTGCAAGGCAGCCTGATAAGGATGGTGAGGATAATGAGAAAATGACTGCAAAAAAGAAAAAGGAAGCTTCGCCTGAAGAATGTGATCAAGCTGTTGTGGGACTGAGTACTGCAAAGGCCAAAGTAAAAGCTAAAAAACTGCAAGAATCTCAGAACATCGATATACCGATCTTAAAGAAACTATGGGCCACATTCCTAGGTATTGGTCCAACTCTGAGAGCTGTGGCTTCCATGAGCAGGTCATATTTCTTCATTAATGTATACTTCTTCCCTGTCTTATTTTTTGAACTAACTGCAAAAGTTTGACTTCATGGTTTTTTGCTTTTTCCACTTGCAGAGAAGACTGGGCTAAGAAACTTGTCCACTGGAGAAAAGAGTTTGTGTCAACATTGCAACATTACTGGTTAGGTTCTAAACTTCTGTGGGCTGATGTGAGGATCAGTTCAAGATTGCTGCTGAAACTTGCTGGTGGGAAGAGTCTCTCCAGAAGGGAGCGGCAACAGCTTACAAGAACTACTGCTGATGTTTTTAGGCTAGTTCCATTTGCTGTTTTTATCATTGTGCCATTCATGGAGTTGTTGTTGCCTGTTTTCCTGAAGCTCTTCCCGAACATGCTTCCTTCAACCTTCCAGGACAAAATGAAAGAAGAGGTATGGTATGTTCTCAGAAGATAAATGGAGTCTTAAGGGATGTGTATTAATTTTTTCTGTTGTTGATGTGGTTTGCTCCATATGCTGTTGCCGACGCTTGCCTACATCATTGGCTGTTTGACTGAATTTTTGTTTGTTTTGCTTCTGGAAGTAACTAGTCATAGCTCAAGTTGTAACAGTAGTCAGCTATGGGTCATTCTTACTTGGTCTTAAATTTAATTCATGTCTTGTCCCCGGATAATATTTTATCCTGATTTACTGTGCATCCATCCTTTTGAATGAGGGAATAGTCATCCATGCATGTTGAGGACCTTCCTTCTTCTTTTTTTTTTTTTGGGGGGGGGGGGGGGGGTGGGGGAATTAGATGGCAAAGAAAGGGGGACTTTAGAATGAGGAATTGACATTGAAAATTTTGAGTTGAGGCGAAGTGTATGGTGTGCATGCCAAATATTGCATACTTTTAATCCTTGCCTGTGAGAACAAACCTTGTATGAGCAGTTATAATTTATCCTTTCTCTTACTATAATTTCTCTTCATTTCTAGTTATATCTGTTTTGATTTATGAAGCTGAGATTCAGTTCATTGCTATAGTGTGGTTATTTCCCCCCAGCATGTGCTTAAGCTTGCTCGTAGGTGGAGACAGTATTGACTTAAATTTAGGTTGAACAACAGACCAATGGGATTACATCCATAATATCTAGGTTTCTGCCCCTTATTTGGCTGAATTCCTTCGAGCATTTTACATCTGGATGTAGGAAGCATTGAAAAGGAGGTTGACTGCCAAAATAGAATATGCAAAGTTTCTTCAAGACACGGTCAAAGAAATGGCAAAAGAGGTGCAAAATTCAAGAAGCGGAGAGATTAAGAAGACAGCTGAGGATCTTGATGAATTTTTGAGTAGGGTCAGTGCAAAATGCAATTTTTCAAGGTCATGCCTCCATATCCGAATTTTCAATGAATTTTAATGAGTTTGATACAGGTCAGAACTGGTGCTCGTGTCTCCAATGAAGAAATTCTAGGATTTGCTAAGTTGTTCAACGATGAACTCACACTAGATAATATCAGCAGGTTTGCATTCTTGTAATTTTAATTGTATCTCATTGCTCATGTTGAAATTGATTATCATATTTATTGTTATGGTTTCCGCAATCTTTTTTGGTTAACAGGTCTCGTCTAGTGAATATGTGCAAGTATATGGGGATAAACTCAATTGGGACAGATGCTTTTTTGCGGTATAATCTGCGGAAGAGATTGCGAAGGTGTGCCATTTCCCATTCCCTGTAAAGTTCGTGAAAATCCAGTCTTGTTGTCACATGGAGGAGCATGACTTGTGGTTCTGTGCAACTTATTTATCTCTAAGATGATGTGTTATAATGACACTGAAATATACCATCAAAGAAAATCACACTACTTATTTACCCAAAAAAATTCCTACTAATCCGTTTCTTTGGTGTTCTTTATTATGTTTTCAGTGCAATAGTCTTATCTTACAGTTGCATTGGTGCCAAAAAGAATAGCATAAGCACTAGTGATGGTGCATCCATATGCTGTATGTAGTGTTATAAAGGTTACTTGGAAAGAAAAATTATGATGCCTTTTTACAATGAAAAAACAGATCATTAATTTGAAGACATCTGTGATTCTTTTTTCTCTTTTATAGTCAAGGAATTGGGAAGCACACCAAGTTTGCTATACCATAACATGCTATTTCACTGCTATAATTATATGTTGTTTTGCATGTTAACTACCTAAGAAAAAATCTTTGTTAATTATGTTACACATGAGACTTGAGTACATACTTACTTGAAGTCCGTTGGGTTCTCTTTTCAGTATAAAGGATGATGACAGATTGATTCAAGCAGAGGGTATAGAGTCTCTTTCAGAGGCTGAGCTTCGTGAAGATTGTAGAGAAAGGGGCATACTTGGAGAACTTTCAGTAGAGGAAATGCGTCGACAGGTTTGTATGATAACAGTACATTACTCACAGAAGTGGATATTATTTTGGTTGTATTTCTTATTAGTGGTCCTGAGGTCCTCTTTCCCTGCCCAACTTACACACCCTACTAATTTTCCTTGGTGTTCTTAAATATTTAGATCTTTGTATGTATCATCTGTGAGTAGTACTGAAGTTGCTTGACAAGGATTCCTGAGATGTCTGTTTACATGTTGCATATTTGAAATTGATGTCCTGGATAGAAATGTGTTAGAAAACTCTGAAAACCATAAAATGAAAAACTCGATAATTTGGTGAATGTTGTGCATTGGAAGTTTATATGCTTGATTAAAGTTTCTATTAGTTGCCAAGGTGCCCTTAAGTCTTTTCACTTATCAAGCCTCAAGTCCTCTTTCTCTTTGCCTGCGTGGAAATTTTACGAACTCTCATTTATGAGGCCATAGCTAAAGTGGACAAGGTGTAGATGCTAGAAGTTGGCAAGAGTGAGGATGGCAAGTGAGAGAGAAGAAGCAGGAGACTTGGGAAGAAAAAATTGATAGGAGATATAATTTGATTGTGATCCTTTTTTTAATTATGTTTTGTAATTCTTTCCTTAATCATGTATTCCCTTTTCATAGTCTTAGGCCCGTGGGTTATTAGGGTTTAAACCTAAAACTGTGAACTTTGTGTTGGGTGGAGGTTATGATTACGTGAGAACTCTTTACAGTGAAATTTCTCTGATTGCTTGCGAAATCTGAGAGTCTGTTCTCAGGTTGCTAGAAGTGCTCAACTTGAGTTTTCATCACCTATAGCTTTTCTTAACTACATAAACTAACCTTTTCTTTTCCAGCTGCGAGATTGGCTAGATTTATCTCTAAATCACTCTGTTCCATCTTCTCTTTTGATTCTTTCCAGGTTGTGGTTCCCTGCTTACATTGTCCTTATAAGTAATAAATTTTCTTTTTGATATCTGATTCTTACACACCACCTGATACTTTGTTGTTTCTCTTTGCAGAGCCTTTAGTTTATCTGGAAAATTAAGGCCAGAGGAAGCAGTTCAAGCCACGCTCTCTTCACTTCCAGATGAGGTTGTGGATACTGTAGGTATTACATCATTGCCATCTGAGGATTCTGTTTCAGAAAGGAGGAGGAAGCTGGAATTCCTCGAAATGCAGGAGGAACTCATCAAGGTTGATCGACTGTTTCTATGGTTCCTGTATATAATTTATAATTTTAAATAACTTGTCTTTGCGACTCTTATTCATGTTTCTTTATACATCTAAATGACTACAGGAGGAAGATAGTAAAAAAGAATCTACTGGTGCTGAAGTTGATGTGGCTTTGAAGGAGATGACTGTTCCAACTGCTAGAGAAGCTCAACAACAGGCTAGAGCAAGAGCTTTGGATAAACAGGAACAGCTGTGTGAATTGAGTCGCGCATTAGCTGTTCTAGCTTCTGCATCAGTAATAAAGAAATTTATAGCTTTTGAGTTTCTTAAAATTACCTTTTTAAGTTTATAGTGCTCATGGTATTCCCAGTTTTTATAATTTTTTTGGTTTTTTTATGATAGTCAGTGAGCAGTGAGCGTGAAGAATTTTTAAGGCTCGTCAATAAAGAGGTATGTATTTACTCACAGTTTCTATACATGTTTATTATTGGTGTTTCACCTGCTATGATTGACCGAGTTTTTTCACTCCTTTGTGTACTCTTAAATGCGGGTTCATTACTGGTGTTGCTCGTTACCTTAAAAGTGGATAACAGATAATTTTTTAGCACTTTTAGCTTCTAATAATTATTTGGGGTTACTTTTTGATTTTGAGTTGATGTTTTTTTGACCAAGTGTCATTTGGAACGAAGCGTTGCATTAAATAAAACTGTTTTTCAGGATTTCTAAAAGCAAAACCAGCGATTATGTTTGTGCTTTAAATTCAGCTACTGTATTCTTTTGTTTATCAAAGACGGCTTTAAGTTTCTGCGTATGTAATGGATCACTAAATGTCTTATTCCATCATATTCGATATTCAAAATCTACTAATTGAATTGAGATCATATTCCATTAGTAGGCTTTAAAATCCATATACCGTAGATATTTGATGTTTGATTTTATGTCTGCACATCGGACTGCATTTGTTGATAAAAAACAGGCAGCAACCCTTATATTGGCACATCCAATTAAAATGTCTTTTAAACTCATGATAGTAATTTCTCTTGATCTTGTCAGATTGAGCTTTATAATAGCATGGTGGATAGAGATGGAACGGACGGTGAAGTGGAGGCAATGAAAGCTTATAGAGCAGTTCGTGATGAGAGAAAGGATGGAGCTGAAGTTTCTGACCGAGACAGGGTTTCATCTGCTCTTATAGATAGGGTATACTTTCTTCTTAGCTCAGATCCAACAAGTAACGCCTAGAGAAGTTCGGCAAACATCTTTTGGTATTCTTGCTTTGACTAGATATGTGTCAGTATCATGCAATGAAACTTGCCAATTAATGATCCAGGTTGATGCTATGCTTCAAAACCTTGAGAAAGAGATTGATGATGTTGATGCAAAAATTGGTGACCAATGGCGTATACTTGACAGGTAATATATGATAGTCTGGTTGTTGTTTTCCTTTAACTTTCGGCTCCTGTATTTGGAGTGAAATATGTTCATCTGGCACATATCTTTCCTAGCTAATGCTTTCTTTCATCACTTAAGTGCTTCTATTTACTTTAAGCACATTTTCAAATAATTTCTCGCATTGCAAAATGTCAATTTCTCTTAGGTAATGAGATATCCATATCTCATACCACCATTTTATAATTTTGCTTTGCAACCTCATGTCAAACCTCTGTACTGGACGCTGATAGTCAGGACGACTTCATTTCACAATGTAGGAGTAGGAATATCACAAATACCCAGTCTTGAAATTCGGACAGCATCATTAGTTAAATCGAAAATCTTATGCAGTAAAGAATCTCCGTTTACAACACAAATAGAGATCATCTCCAAGAAATTGATATATTTTTTCACTGATTAAATGCATATATATCACTGCGTATAGAGTTTTGTTTCATCCATTTTTTATCCATGCAGAGATTACGACGGTAAAGTGACACCTGAAGAGGTAGCATCTGCTGCAATGTATTTAAAGGACACTTTAGGTAAAGAAGGGGTGCAGGACTTGATCAGTAATCTTTCCAAAGATACAGGTTAGCTACTTTTTACACATCGTCTGGACGTGCCTGTCAATCTCAATGTCCTACGCAAAATTCATACATTTTCTGAGATGAGTTATCTAACTCAAATTCCATTCTCTATGTGTACTTTAGATGGGAAAATATTCGTTGAAGACATTGTAAGATTGGGTAGTCGGGTTGAAGGTGGCAGTGCAGCTGAGTCTGAGGAAATGTAGACGATACAAGTTTAAAAATATAGTTTTACAGCTTGTTAAAGGCGCGCTAATCCCATGTAAGTGCAAATTTGAATGGCTCCCTTTTTCGTGTAACCATGAGTTTGTTTAAGAAAACGCTGAAATAAGTTCGTCTTTCCATCGAAGATCCTTTCCTGTGTTTGAGCAGGAAAAAGATCTCTAAACTTGAGCATTAGTGGATAGTTGGGATGAATTTCAATAGAAGAAAGCATGAATAAAAGCATTTTTCACATGCATTATTGAATCATTTCCTGGCATTATATATGTATATATATTGGTCAGCTTAGCTACACATGAGCTTTGAGACAAAATCCTCAATGTTGTTAGCAGAAGTTCCACCTTCTTCTACAGCTTCCTTAGCTAATTCCTTCCACTTGCTAGCCTTTTCTTTGAGCTCGACCCCTTTATGTCCAAGAACAACCTCTTTGATGCACTTTGCAATCTCTTCTCGACTAATGATCCCGTTTCCATCCGGTCTTACTCTGACCCCAAAGCTCCACACATCCTCAACCATCTTGGAATGTGTGATCTGGTCACTCCACTGTGCCATGGCTATAACAGGTACCCCATAGCTTAAAGCTTCCAGAGTCGAGTTCCATCCACAATGACTCATGAAACATGCCAAGGCATGATGAGCAAGGACTTCTGGTTGATGGCACCATTCCACCAGTAGTCCTTGTTTGGACGCCAGAGAAGTGAAATCCTGAGGTAGCTTATCTACTTCAGTGGATCTAACTACCCACAAGAAGTGACAGTTGCTCATTGTTAGGCCTAATGCCAGTTCCTCCATTTGTTCTTTACCAAGAGAAGCTATGCTTCCAAATGAAACGTAAACAACAGAGCCAGCCTGCATCGAGTCTAGCCACTCTCTGCAGGCGTCGTGTTTTGGCTCGAAGATGCTGATCGTGTGAGTCAGGTCGTCGGGAAACTGCTCGTCTTGCCGCCCTAGTAAAAATGTAGGTCCAACCGTCTTGATTGGCCAGTGGCTTTCCATCCAGCTCAATATCTGAGAAGGAATGTGAAATAGGGTGAGAACATGGTTTAGTTGAGGTAGTTGCTCATTCCCTGTTTTGGATTCTGGAAAATTTGTGTGATTTATACTTGTGTGAAACAACTAATTATTAGTACTACTTAATCTCATTACAAACTTCACATTTTCTATTATTTCGTTCCACAATAAACTTCACACCTGAGATATATATACAAGTGAAAAATATAGTGGAGAGGCAGGAGATTGTAGAGTGCACCTCAGTTTCTAAATGGTGGAACGTGTTGAAAAAGATCCAATCGGCTTTCTCAATATTGGAGAACTGATCGGTATGAAGATCCACAATTATCTGGTTGGAAGGAAACCGAGCAAAAGAAGGCAGATCAGTAGTTTCAAGTGTTGGCAAAGATGGCAACGAGACCACTAAATCTTCTTCATACGGAAACCTCAACAACGAACCCTGCTTCAGGTGATAGTACACAGCGCACACTGTAGAAGACTGAGTGAAAAACGGAGCTCCGAGCATCCCTCTCCGGTGAGCAATCTCCAGAATCCACGGCATCACCGAATCATAGATGATCACTTTAGGGGAGTTGGTGATGTGTTCGTCGAGCAACTTGGCCAGGTTCTGCGAGAGGAACGTATGGAGGCGCTTGAAGTAGCCTTCCACGGTCTCCGGCCCATCCACATCTTCGGAACCATCAGAGATGCTGTGGATGGAAACGGAGGAAGTGGAAGGGGAGATGGTGGCGGATTTGATCATGCGTGTGGTCATGATAAAGGAGACGAGAAAACCCTTGGAAGCAATGTACTTTGCAAATGCTAATGTAGGGTTGATGTGGCCTTGTGCAGGAAATGGGATCACGTATACATGACCCCTTTTTGCACCTCCTCTTTCAGGTAATTCTTGGCCCATTAGTTGGAGAGAGAGAAAGAGAAAGAGAGAGAGAGAGAGAGAGAGAGTTTGAAACAATGCAGGATGGAGTCAAAGTAGATACATATATGAAGGGAAAAAAATAATAGCAGTGAAGATTACAAAGTTAATGGACGACTAAATTGATGAGGCAGTTGCCGTCATTACTCACTAAGAACAAAGTCGTAAATATATAATAATTTGAAGAGCAAAATGATGATTTCATCTTTTTTTAATGATATCACCATTTTCTCTTAATTAAACATAATATTTTTAGATATAAAAGCATTTCACACAAGTTATAGTTTGTATATCATCATGAAGCTTAGCAACACATGAGCTTTGAGACAAAGTCCTGAATGTTGTTAGCAGAAGTTCCACCTTCTTCTACTGCGTCCTTAGCCAATTCCTTCCACTTGTTAGCCTCTTCTTTCAACTCAGCCCCCATATCTCCATGATTTAATTGAGGCGACTAGTTGCTCATTGATGTCTTTTTTTCCTGTGATAATGATCTTCAAAATTCAAATTAATCTCTTGCCCGCTAACTCAACTGCATTACACATTTAACACAATCAGAAATGTTATTTCTTTCTTTGTTTTGTGTCATATCGTTGGATGAATGATATGTATGAGAGAGATTATACCCTGAAAAGTAAAACATAAACTCCAGGATTTCCTTCTTTTCTTACGTGTTAACCATATAACGAGTGACACAAAAGATGATACATGAAAATAACGCAGAAGATCGGGTGCATCTAACGTATTATTTGAAAAAATCATGCATCTGTTCACACAAGATCTTTTGTACCATTTCCGTGCATAATTTTTTGTGTCATACCTTATAATATATACTATTAACACGTAAAAGGGAAAAGAAATACATTTGATCATTGCCCCTAGTTTAATCTTTTCTTATTAGATATAACTTTTTCTCTCTTAAGTGTTATCCTTCCAACCATGTGACACAGAAAATAATATACCAAAATGACAAATGAGATGATGTACTAAAATGATATATTGATACATAGAATCCGAACAGGCATTTGTAATATCAAAATGAGTTCAAACCGTTAAATAATTTAAGGATTGAAATTGGAAAAGGAAATAATTTGTTATTGACTCCAAAATAATCACTATATACACCCCTTCAACTCATTAACTACGCACTCTGAATTAAGTTTTTGGTGGGCAAAATTACAATATAATCTATTTCACAATAGTATTTTATTTCATATTCCACGTATTAAATTTTTGTTACGTGTTATGATCAAAATTGATAAAATTAGTTAAAAAATACAACTTTTTTAAATAACATGATACATAAACGCAAAGCGTGAAACGTAGAGAATATATTTTTTATTTTTATGCAAATAATAAATGTGACAATTGCAAAATGAGAGGAGTATATCCAAAAAAAAAAAAATCGCACAAAATAAGCAAAATATAGGCGTTTGCTTTTTGCACGTTAATTAAGGAGTATAATATTTTAATGTGTAGTGAGTTAAAAGAAATAATATATTAATATAAAGTTGGTAAGTGTATAGTATGACATTCAGCTCATGAGGGGAGAAATAATTAATATGTGTGGGTCTTCTTTACCAAAAAAAAAATATATTTTTTATATTAGGACAGACCAAAATAAAAAAATGCATACGTTTTAATGGAACGGAGAGTTTATTTGCTATTTCTAGAAACCCCTGTAAAGAGATTCTTGAAGATTAATTACTCACCACGAGTTGTCAATTAATTGGTGATGGATCTAAGGCCACAAGTTTTTTCGTGGTTAAAAGCTTGCTCAAATAATTCATGTCCTGTCCTACAATTAAGACATCAATTGAAACCATCATTTATATGTATATAGTAAAATACCACGTTTTGAAACCCATCATTTATATAGTAAAATACATATTGAATTTTCTGCATCATTTTTGTACATTATCTTATGTATCAAATGTTAAATGATTAATAGTAAGAGAATAAATAAATTCAATCATTATTCCTAGGATTTAAGTATTCCTAAGTATGAAATAATATACTAAAATAGCATAGAGAATCCTAACCTATAAAATACTATGCAATCCGCTCCAATTCATTGTTTACTAAAAAGACATTTACAAATAGTATGCATTTATAGAGTAATGGTGAAGATGATTTTGGGACCAATTTATATACTCCCTCCGTCTCGTTTCAAATTTTACGTTTACTTTTTGCATATAGATCAAGGAATGTAATATTTTAATGTGTAGTGAGGTGAGAAAAATAATATTTTAATGTAAAGTGGATAAGTGTATTAGCATTATGTGTGGACCCATGAAGAGATAAATAATTAATTTGTGTGGGTCCCATCAACTAAAAAGGGAAATATAAATGTTGAAATGAGACGCCAAAATGAAAATATGTAAAGATTGAAATGAGACGGAGATTATTTTAAGTATGAATTTAATTTTAAAACTTTCAAATTAAATTTCATACGGAGTATTTTTTTTTTTGTCTCACTTTAAACTTAACTGAAATAAAAAATCCCATTAATCACCACTCCTAAAACTACATTTTAATTATAATATTATCACTTCTACCTAACACATATAACATATTTTATAAAATACGTGTATACCATAATTGTGAAGATTAAGTTGGATAGAGGAAATACTATATAAAATCTGGTTTACAGGTCAAATCCATCCGGATATTTGGGTTTGTGTCTGACAGAGCAATTTTATATCCAAATCCAATTTACATTTTTTATTTTTAGCAAATTAATCATAATTCAATACTATATTATATTCTACTTAATTATACTCCCTTCCTCTGCTCGAGAGAGAATCTTTTTTCCATTTTAGTCGTCCGTTTCAAAGAGGGTAATTTCATTTTTTATACACATGGGACCAACACACACTTACTAATACAACTAAAATATGGGGTCCACCCTCCTACTAATACAACTACCCACTACACATTAAATAATAATACTCCTTAATTAACGTGCACAAAAGCAAAAAACCCTCCTTCGGACTTACGGAGGGAGTATATGATAAATGATCAAGATAGCCGAAAGGGGATTCCAGCAAGTGAATACTTGATTTTCCAGGTGGTAGAACGTATTGATAAAGGTCCAATCCGCTTTCTCAACATTGGAGAACTGTTGGCAGGGGCGGATTGTATAGTTGTACCTCCAAATTAAAAAATTATAACTATAGATATAGGATTTAGTAATATTCGTATGCTTGTAGTCTGGTGATTAGAGCATGTAATTGAGAACCTAATATATTAATGTCCATCCATTATTTTTTTCCCTGAATCCGCCCCTGACTTGTGCCAGAAAATCCACTACAATATGGTCTGAAGCTAAGCCAGCATAAGAAGGCAGATCATTGAGCTTCAGTGTTGGCAAACACGGCAACGACACCGTCGAATCTTTTTCAGTTGGAAACTTCGGCAACGAACCCGTCTTCACATGATAGAATAAGGCAGACACTCCGAGGACATCCTCGGAACCATCGGAGATGGCATGGATTTGATCATTTGTGTGGTAAGGACGAAGGAGATGTGGACACCCTTGGAGAGGCAATACACTTTGCAAATGCTAATAAAGGGTTTATATGGCCTTGTCCAGGAAATGGGATCATGCATACATGAGCCCCTTTGGAATAGAAAGTAATGGAACACAGGAAGATATATGGTGTGGCGTGGCAGGTTTAGTTGGAGAGATGGTGGTGGTGTGCCATTATCATTATTATTGTGATCACTCCACGCGATTATATGTATTAATTATATAATGAAGAATAATCAATTATATAATGAAGAAAGACAAAAAAAAAAAAAGTAAAAAATGATAATATTTCAAAAAATTATATTGGATGATATTTTTTCAAAATCAACTATTATTAAAAGTGAAGCTTTTCACAATTTCTCAAATTGGACCACTAAAGTAATGGCCAGTGTTCTGAAAATCCGACAGGCCTATTTAACCGGTTAAACCGGGAATTGGTGCCGGGACCAATCCAAAACAACCCATAAAATCGTTTTCCCAATTGAACCGGGAATAACCTGTTTGGACAGGACAAAACCGCCAAATCGGTAGAACCGACGGAACCCGGAAACCGCCGATTTTATGCTTAAAAACGCATTGCACACAAACAGTTTCATATTTATTTTGTTCAATTAATTAAAATGATTGAAATTTTTAACAAAAAAAACAAGAAATTAAATAAATCTTAAATAGGAAAAAAAACATTGTCATTCGCTCCTACGGATCGATCCAAAGAAGACATTGTAAACCCCTTAAACAACAACCACCGCTCCAAGAATTTCTGCAGATTAAGGCCGACTAAATTGAGTGTTAAATATCTTCTACGGACAGCCGATGAAATTGAATGTTAAGAGAAAATAGAGGGAGAAGAGAACAAGTAGACAGAAAGAAGAGATTGAAGGTTAATGAGAAAATAGAGAGAGAGAAAGAGAACAAGAAGACAGAGAGAAGAGAGGAAAGAAGACTGAACGGCGCTGCTCAGGTCCTTCTGGATGATTTTGATGAGAATATTAGATAACAATAATTAATTGCCATATATATGATTTAAAAATGGGCCAATATTTTAATGGGCCAAATATATTTTGGGTTGGGCTTTAACTAAATTGTCCTCCCTCCATTTCAGAGAAATTGATATATATTTTTTAGCACGAAAATTAAGGAGTATAATAATTTAATGTAAAGTAAAGTAAAGTGAAGTAAGAGAAATAATATTTAATATGTAGTGGGTAGTTGTATTAGAGGTGATATGTGGGGCCCATGAGAATAGATTAATTATTTTTATGTGGGTCTCATGTATTAAAAAGAAAATGTGTCAACTTTAGTGGGACAAACTAAAAAGGAAAGTGTGACAACTTCTATGGGACGGATGGAGTATTAAATTAAACACATATAGTAATATTAAATAATTTATTTATTAAATATTTATTTTTAATAATTATTTAATTTTTCCGGTTGAACCGCCCGGTTGAACCGGTCCGACCGATTGAACCTTGAACCATTACCTTTACCGATTTGGCCTCTGGTCTGGTTTTCTAATCACTGGTAATAGCAATAGTGAAGCGAAACCGGTTTTACAGTCTTCTTAAAAGAATGTTATCACTTTATTGATTTAAAATTATTTTTTAGTCTTGTAGCTAAAGTGCAATTCGATTTCGATCCCAAAATATTTAAAAATTAAATTCAATCTAAAATGTTGCTCGATTCTAGTCCTATTTTGATCGGAAAATCGAAATTTGATCGGAAAATGTCGTTAATTTGGGGAAATCAGATGACTTGAACCTATGTGGCATGGTAAATTAAAATTGAGGAAATTAAATTGCCTTGTAATTTCCTTCAACAACATCGCCTTCTCTTTCATCCGTTTCTTCAATTTCAGCCTCCCACATAGATTCATCTTCTTCGATGTGAGTGTGATACGATCAAATATTTCAGAATATTTGATTTTATTTATAAAGATCTTTTACTTATTTTATTTATTTATGTTTTCATATTTACAATTAGAGGTAATTTAAATATGTGATTAAGGATGTATTTTTGGAATATTGGAATTAAGATCTTTTCAGTAACTCTCTTATTCTTATCACCGGTCTTTCTCTTCTTCTCTATTCTAATCTCGTTCTTTATCTTTTTCCCAATTCTATCTCATGGTCTCTATCTTCCTCTTCCCTATCTCTCTCTCAATCTTCTTCTTGTTATCTCCCTCACCTCTTCATAATCTTCTTCTTAGTTTTATTACGGAGTTTGCGTTCACTCGAAGATCGCTTTTCGATATGTTATAGATTTAGGGCGTATCATTAGTGCTCTCGTTGAGAGATTTCAGCATTCTTGAGAGATCTCAACATGGACGATCAATCATAGGCCTAAGGCTGATCTCTCCCTCTTTGACCCCAGAGGTGCTGGGTTGGTTCGTCGACTCTAGATGTGATTCCAGGTCTTCGATTTTTCCATGGACCGGTTCCTATTTTGGAGGTTCCAAACTAGGACTTGTGCTTAGGGTACTTGAATCCCTTGCTCCTGGTTTAGAGCCCCGTTCTCGACTACTCTCCTTTTGTCGATTGCAATTGCTATCAACAGCCCGGAGGATTGGCTCTTGTGTTGCTTCGAACAGACTTTCGCCGTTTCGAATGCAGTCTAGTATGCGATTAGACACTTTGGTCTGATCACTATCTTGTATTCTTCCGGCATGCCTTGCATTGAGTGTCAGATTCTCGAATTCCCTTTGGAGCAACTCAAGGTTGTCCATCAGGTGTCTTGATACAGTTAGGATGGAGTCTATCTCAACTCCTTCCATCTCTCGTCAGGAAATCTGCCAAAACATTATCAACAGATTTAATAATGACAATATTAAAATCATAATATTGGCATTCTGCTTGCCATCTTAGTAGTCTAGCCTTTTCTGGTTTAGATTCGATTTTATTTTTCAAAAAGGCTTTGAAGCTTGTATTATCAATCTTAAGGATGAATTTCTTCGCGAGGAGAAATAGCGGTCATTTCTTGAACGCCTTCCGAACTGCAAAGAACTTCTTTTCATTGATGTGCCATCTATTTGCTTCGTTCTCCATAAAGAGCCCGCTTCAGTATCTGCATGACATTTCTCATTCTGTTGTAGACTTTGTAAGGACCGCTGCCCATCAATGATCACTGGCATCTGTATATAGTACCAGATCATCATCGTCATTAGGAATGGTTAATTTGGGGAGCTTTTTGCAAACCTCCTTTAGTTGTTCAACCATTGCTCGGTGTGAATCATCCCATTTGAATTCAGCATCCTTTTTCAACAAAGGATTGAACACCTTCCTGTATAGCGCCAGATTGTTGATGAACATTCCGGCAAAGTTAACCACTCCTAAGAAACTTTGGAGTTGTTTCTTATCTTTGAAATCCTCGGAAAATCCTTGGACCTTTTCTACAATGTGGTTGTAGAACAATTCCAGATTCATCGATTTCTACTCCAAGAAATTTGATCTGCTTTGTTGCTATTACTGTTTTCTTTTCAAAAAGCACCAATCATTCATTGTGGCATACTTCTGAAAATATTTCCAGATGTGCCAAATGTTCCTTCATGTTCTTTGAGGCTATAAGGATGTCATCCACATAGACAAACATGAATGAGAAATAATCTTTGAAAAGATTATCCATCTTCCTTTGGTATATTTGGGGTGCGTTCGCCAAACCCATAGGCATAACATTCCAGATATAATGTCCTTGTGGTGTGGAGAAGGCTGTGAACTTCCTGCTTCCTTCTTCCATCATAATCTGGTAAAACCCAAATTTGCAATCAAACTTTGAGAATACCTTGGCATTCTTGATACAGTTGACCAAGTGTTCCCTACTTATGTAGTATCCATCGAACTCAAAGATGTTGATCCCTTTGTAGTTGATCACAAGTCTCGACTTTCCCGCTTGACTTCTCCATGATTTCGAACCAGAAATCCTGGACTGCTGTATGGTGATACTCCTAGAGATATCAACTTAAGGTCTAGATGTTCCTTAAGTATTTGCTGCATATCCTTCCGATCTTCTTGATTCATTAGGATAGATTTGTATCTCACGAACTCATGCTCCTTTCCTTCTTTTATTTTGAGTGAGGCTTTGAGCTCGTTCTTGTCCCACCAGGCTAGATGATCTTCTTTGAAGTTCCTCTGTATCTTCTTTTTGACGTCCTCCAAAGATATTTGTTCTTTGATTGTGACGTCTTTCTGTAGACTCTCTCCCAAGCTTGCTTTGAGAAGGTAGATTGTATCTTCTTTTAGTTTCTCAATTTTCCATCCTCCTCTTGTCTCGGTTCTCATCTGAAGGACGCTTCGCCATACTTCCTACGATCATTCATCTTTGGATGGCTAAGTTTTCCTTCATCACCACGCTTGCTGCGAAATTTGATTGTCATTTTTCTTTGAAATATATTACGCAGTCTTGGTGTGGTGATCTTATGTTCACAAAGGTTGTGAAAATAAGCCTCCTCGTTGCGTTTTCTTAGGTAAATGTCTATAGGAAATTATTTTCTAACAGAATATCTATTCCGGTGTCGTGAAAATATATCGGTGGAGTCTTCAACTTGTATCACGGGGTACGATCTGCTCCTCCGATCATGATTTCCGCCTGCTTGATTCCTCTGTTAAGGATTAGCACCCTTTGCGAGAAATCTTTTTCGATAACTGTTGGCAGTTCTTCAATTGAGCCTTCCAAGAAGACTCCTTCCTTTGCTGTGCAGATGCCGGCTTCTGAATCAATGTACGCTGCAAAGTATTCTGCACGATGCTCTTTATATATCATTCATACGGTGATATATATCGAAAATAGACTTGTGGCCATGAGTGGATCTGAGCCTAAAACCCCGAGCCTCTACTAGTAAACTTTGTATCTTTTTTCCTTAACCGTAAACTCCATTTCATCTTGTAGTCTTTCCCAAGATTTATGATCCTCGAGAAACTCCAATCCTAGTATTAGTTGTTCTGGGAATCTTCCTGCAACTCCTTCGATTATCAGCTCTAGATCACCGAGTTTGAGCTGCCCTTAGTATCTCCCTGTTGTTGGTTGTTGGAGATAATACAAGACATCACAAGGAATAGAGCTTTTCTTTTTAATGATATCGAATATTACTTCGACTCATCTCCATCCTTCTGGGCATTTTAGTTCACCTTTAGTTGTGAACTTTTCCGGTTCCTGGATTATCTCCACGATTGGATTCTCTCCCCATTTCTCGCTATCATTCTATCTTCTTGGAAAGAAATCCTCATTTGTTCGAATCTGAGACTATTTTGTCTACTCCAGACTGGCTTATCTCTGATCCGCAAATCCATATCGTGAATTGACGGTAGCTCCATTATCTCTAGCCTAGTTGCACATGCAACTTTCTCGAACACTTCAGGTATCTCGATATACTCCTTCATTTGGAATAGATTCGAATGATGAGTGTTGGAGAGGGCATACGAGATATTGTATGTGATAGAGTAAGGCCTGTTCCCTTCCTTCATCAAGTCTTTGTTTTTGAAATCTTGATGAAGGGTAAGTGCCCTGTTGAAATCTCGGTCTGCCAGATTGTACGCGATTCTTAGATAAATGTAGGATGCTACTTTTCCTGCGTATAGATTTCCCAAGAGTCCTCCTAGGCATGCTTCTCTTGTGCTCTTGATTCTCTTATCAAAGACAGCAATATCGATTCCTTCTTTGAATGTAGCTTTGATGAGAATCCGAATAGCTCCGATATGAACCCAAGACATAGTCTTGGACATCCTCTCCGGGAGTCTACTTAGTTCCTTCTTGATTTTTTCATAAGGAACCAGTTGCATTTCCATCATATTTCCTGTGAGCTCCATTGGGATGGCAATCTCCCCTTCGGTCACTTTGTATATGATGTTGTGTTTCCTCTTTTTGAAGCTTGGAAAGAATTTTTCCAATTTTCCCACAGTGAATCCATTTTATAGACTGAGCCTTGGATCATTCTTCATGATTCTCATAAGGGTTTTATGAGAAATAGATGTCTGGGAAAAGAATCCAGACATATCTTCTTGGATCTCTTTCCTGAAGATTTCCTCTTCACTCTGACTCATCTTCGGTAGATTTGTCTTGGCTAAGAATTCTTCTTCATAGATGCTCTCGTCCGAGGGTATATCTTCGAACTGATATACCTGTACTAGGTCTTGGAAGTAAACTGCTTCCTCCATTTTTGGAGTTGTCTCGAATTGTCGTACTCCCCTTTTCTGGTTTTTCGGGCAATCTGGTGAGATATGTCCTCTTGCTCCACACGTGTAGCAGTTGCAATCCTTGAATCTTTCATTGATTCGTGTGGCTGCTCTTCGGAATGTCTTTATTGTGGGAGTTCTTCATGTGCTCCTCTGGTTTGACCCTGAGGATGAGGCTTGACTTCTTGAACTCCATCTTGATGGTCCAGATCTTTTCCCTGATTTATAGCTTCGAGCCTTCTGTTTAGACCAAAATGATCTTGGTCTTCTGGATCTCCATCCTCCGCTCTTTTGATTGTAAGGATGATTCTTCTTCATCCTATTCTGCTTCTTTGGGTTTCTTCCAATGATAGTTGGAAGATCATTGTTTTCGCAACATAAGGGGACTGTTTTGTTGATTCCCCTTAATCTTTTGTAGTTCTTGTATAGCGCCGCTTGATGACACCACTCTGCAATCTTGGTTTTGAGGAAGGACATTCGCCTTGCTATCGAATCCAGCTCGCATGGTTCATACTCTTTGATCAGCATTTATCTCCATGGGCTCGGGATCTTGGCAAATTATAGGTGGAATACTTCTTCCTCTTTGACCTTATATTTTCATCTATACTCTGTGAAGAGTTTGATGTACTTATCTACGTGACAAATGTCAAGTAGTTCTAGGCTGTATAGGGCATTCCTATACTTCTTCTTCTTTTCTTCTTCCATTCATTCGAAGTATCCTACTCTGATGAAATGGATCTTGAAGATCTTGACCATTCGATCGACAATATTGCCTAGATCTTCACCTTCCATAGCCTCCTTTTTGACTTCATCTGAGAGCTCCTCCCAGACGCATTTTACTGATCCTTCCAGGCTCATAGTAAGGAATCTTATGAACCCTTCTTTGTCCAGCTCCAATGCGCCACCTGCAATCTTCATGGCATTTGTCCATTCATCGATCAAGGCTTCTCTATTCTTGAAGTCTAGAGTGTCAAGGTTTAAAATCAACCTATATGGATTTATCGATTCAAGGTGAGACCGGCCATATGGGGTGTAGTGTATATTAGATCCTCGAACTCGGCTTGCTCCTGTTGACATTCCTATGGCCTTCATTTTGAAGTTTCTTGGTTGTTAGAATCTATCTCCTTGTCTTGCCCCATGGACTCTGTGTGATCCAGAGGTTCATTCGTCTTGGCTCCGATCCTATTGGGTCTGATGAGCCTGGGACTGTTGTTGGGAACTAGATGTCTCTCCAACGTTTATCTTTAGATCTACAATTGATAGTCCTTGGAAGGACTCATATAGATCTTGTAGATCTTCAAGATTTGCTCTTGCCATCTGGGGATGTGGATTCTCCTCGAAGGATAGCAATCATTTTCTCGCTTTCCGATTTTTGCCTTATGACCTCCGTCGTTTTCCCCTTTTGGTGTAAAAGGGGTTCTGTTCCGAAGGTTAGTGGTAACCTTCCTCCTGACCTTCTTCATGTCACCTTAGTTTCCAGGGATTTTACTTGTTCTGTTAACTTTATGATGAGGTCGAGTTGCTTGTTCTGCAATTTCTCCACCTTGTCCATCTTAAGGCTGACCTCGAACATTGTCTTGGACATGCCTTGGCAATATTCTCCAAAGAATCTCACCGTGTTCTGCAATTCTCTAAGATCTTGGTTCATCTTAGAGTTATCTACCTCGATCTCCTTCCACTCTGTCATTTCGTCCAGTGTGAGAAGTGGTAGGGCTTGCAGATCTCTCTTGGACCTTGGTTTGGTCGTCTCCTCTATTGCTCTTATTTGGGGATTCGTCCATGGATCTCGGTGAAACTTCTAATTTCCACGATGTTTCTTGGTACCTCTTTTGAGTACCTTATCTGCATCTGGCGTAGTTCCTCCAGAGATTCCTCTTTGGTATGGTTAGCACGGGCTTCCACCACTTTACACCTTCGATCGAGGTTATCCCAAAATTGATAGGCGTTCTCGTATTCTTTCTCTACGTATTGTCTATACAACACACAATAATATTGTTGTATAGAACTGCTTGTCTCGTCGTAGTTGACAGGCCAGAAGTCCCTGTTGCTCCAGCTTGGAACAGGGATGATAGTCCTGTTACTCTCGAATGTCGAACTTTCATTCGGATCCATATCTCTTTGAAACTCTCCTCTCATTAAGTGATATTAGTTTATAATAATTTTTCCATTCATAAATAAATAAACCTAGGGCTCTGATACAATTTTGAAACATATGAGCATGATGAAAATTGAGTATAAAATGGGTTTAATATAAGGTACATGAGTTGTGTTGTAAAAGGGTGTTGCTGAAAAAGTGTTGTTAAAACTTGGTTTGACATTAGCCTATTTGGACAATTTTGTGTAAAAAGGACCATTTCGGTGAGATTTTGAAAGTTATGGAACTACTTCGGAGAAATTAAGTTTTTTGGACTATTTCCAAAAAAGTAAAAAGGTATGGAACCTTTTTAGTTTTAAACCCAAATTTATATAAAGATTCTCATGGTAATCCGTTACTAATTACCAACGGATTAAATTCCGTTGGTAAAATTGAGAATAAATTCGTTGACATTCTATTGCTAATAGAAAAATGTCATTTTGGTTGCTAATCCATTGGTAATTACCAACGAATTGAATTTCGTTGGTAAATTCTGTTGCTAAAAAATACTTTTTTTTGTAGTGAACTGTACTATTATCATTTTTCATTATATTAAGTATCAATTTTTTATTAAAATATTATTATTTTTATTCATTGTATGGAAGTATTCACATAAAACAATCTCATACAAATATTTATTATGTAATAAAAAATACTCTTGCCCGTTCCACTAAACTCTTTACATTTATTATTCTATATTTTTGTAAGAAAAAGTTATTAATTCGGTGTACAACCATGGGTTTGTTAATTTGCAGCTTACTAATACAAAGTCATTTCTCACAAGTTATATTTTGTATATCATGAATTCATATAGGATTATACTATATATAAAATGGCCAAAAAATTGTTCACTTTTTTCTTTTTTTCAAATAATTATTCACCCCTAAAAAAGAAATATTATTTCAATTTAACACTTTGAAAATACATATTAATATAAAAATGTCATTCTTTTTTTCCTCACATAATATACTTTATATATTTTTATTATATAAAATATCATATTACTCTAAAAGTCAATAAAATCAGTAAAAAAATATTTTTTTTCTTAGAATCCATATTGCAGTAAAGTATTTATTTATGTGAGCTTAACAACACATGAGCTTTGAGACAAAGTCCTCAAAGTTGTTAGCAGAAGTTCCACCTTCTTCTACTGCCTCCTTAGCCAATTCCTTCCACTTGTTAGCCTTTTCTTTCAACTCAACCCCCTTATCACCATGAACCACCTCTTTGATGCACTTTGCAATCTCTTCTCGACTAACGATCGCCTTCGACCCACCCCGTTTCACCCTGACCCCAAATCTCCACACCTCCTCGACCATCTTGGCATTCGTCACCTGGTCGTACCACTGCCCCATGCCTATTATAGGCACCCCATAGCTCAAAGCTTCAAGAATCGAATTCCGACCACAATGACTCATAAAACATGCGAGGGCGGGATGTGCAAGGACTTGGGTTTGGTGGCACCATTCGACCATTAGTCCTTTTTGGGATGCCAGAGAAGTGAAATCTTGAGGGAGCTTATCTACTTCAGTGGATCTAACTACCCAAAAGAAGTGACAGTTGCTCTTTATTAGGCCGAATGCGAGTTCCTCCATTTGTTCTTAACCGAGAGAAGCTAAGCTTCCAAATGAAACGTAAACTACAGTGCTGGTCTGCCTCGAGTCGAGCCACTCTCTGCATTCGTCGTGCTTTGGCTCGTAGAGGCTAATGTGGTGAGTCGTGTCGGGCTAGTAAGAATGTAGGTCCGACAGTCGTGATCGGATAGTCGCTTTCCATCCAGTCCAGTGTCTGATGAGGAATGTGGAATAGATAGGGTTAGAGCATGCATGGTTTTGATGAATGTCCTTTTTCCTGTGATAATCTTCAAATCAATCTTTGAAATATTTAATCTCTTGTCCACTTACTTAATTGCATTGCTGATCTAACTTCTAAGCGCATTATTTGAAAAATGCATGCATATGTTATATTATATCAAGAGGAGTTCAAACCGCATGACCAAAATTAAAGTGGAGATGCAAGTAGTTTTACATAATCACACGAGATCTTATTAAGGATTTATGCTTATAGAAACGAAGGTGGGTTGATCAACCATCTATACTAATCTAGAGATTTCATTAAATTAACAATCAATTAGCTATATATCAACTAACATATTTGCCATTTTCAGATACCTTTGTAAAGTGGAAGATTTTTAAGATTAATTAATGACGGGTTTTCTTTTTCACGTGTCATAATATTTACATTCAAATTCAAGGGCAATAAAATCGATCTTAGATGTACTTTTATATTTTAATAATAAGTCTATCCTTCATATAATTAAGAGACTGTAATTGGAGTATTATAGAAAAAATTTGGTTTACCGGGTCAAATTAATCCTCCGGATTTCGGGTTTGGGTCTGACGAACAATTCTTAATCCAAATCCAATCTACTAATTTTTTACTACATTTTTTTTTATTTCTGTAGCAAATTAAATTAATCATAATCCAATACTATCATACAAATATACGGAGTATATGATAAACTAATTAAGATAGCTGAAAGGGGATTGTGAATACCTGATTTTCCAGGTGGTAGAACGTATTGAAAAAGATCCAATCCGCTTTCTCAACATTGGAGAACTGTTGGGCAAGAAAATCCTCAACAACAATATGGTCGGAATTGAAGTGAGCAAAAGAAGGCATATCACTGGGGTTGAGTGTCGGCAAACACGGCAACGACACCGTCGAATCTTCTTCCGTTGGAAACTTCGGCAACGAACCCTTCTTCACATGATAGAATATGGCAGACACCGAGCACGACTGGGTGAAAAACGGAGCTCCGAGCAACCCTTTCTGGTGGGCCACTTCCAGAGCCCACGAACAAACCGAATCATAGATGATCAGTTTAGGAGAGCAACCTGAACTAGTGATGTGTTCGTCGATGAACTTGGACATGTTTGAGAGAGGTACGCATACGGTCTAGGTAGGCTTCCATTGTTTCCGTTGCATCGACATCCTCGGAATGGACGTCGGAGATGGCGTGGAGGGTGATGGAGGGGGGAGATGGGAGATTGTTGCGGATTTGATCATGTCTTTGGTGAGGATGAAGGAGATGTGGAAACCCTTTGAGGCAATGCACTTTGCAAATGCTAGTGAAGGGTTAATGTGGCCTTGTGCTGGAAATGGGATCATGTATACATGACCTCCTTTTGCAGCTCCTTCTCCACTTTCTTGGCCCATTAGTTGTAGGTATGGAATATGGTGTGGCAGTTTAGTTGGGGATAGATGCTAGATGGTGTGGCAATTATATATGAAAGACAAAAGTAACAAGTGAGGATTACAAAGAATGGACCTCTCATTAATGAGGATGACCAAACTTTGTGGTTAATATGAATTTTTATGAACAAATTTTGTTGGAAAAAAGAAATACTCCTTGTTCCATAAAAGCTGAGATATTTTTAATTTTTGGCACAGAGATTAAGGAGATGTTTGGTTAATGAATGAAATTGAGATGTTGAGGTTTGAAAATCTAATGAATAGTGATATATGTTTGTTTTTAGTTTTTGATAGGATATGTTTTAATTTCATGTCAATAAGGTATTAATTTATATTAAAAAAGAGAAGTGAGAGAAGGGATAAAGAGATAATGAATATTAAATGAGGAGAAAAAATATAGGTTGGGGATTATAGGGTTTGTAGGTGTATATATAGGTGGTTTCGTGTGGATTTTGAAGTTCATTCCCGATTTTAAGAACCGGAAACAAACATCACCTAAGGGTATAATAATTTAATAGACACTAGATCGAAGATATAACATTTTATGGTAATTTTAGGTGCGCCCTAAAATTAATGAATTAAATATATGGAATAATGGGTAATTATTTATTAAAATATTCAATTATTTTATTTTATTTAATGATAGAGATTTAATTAAAATTTAATCTAATGATTAAAATTGTTCAAGTCACCAAGTGCAAAGTAGTTGGACTAGAGTATGTAATTGTATTAGTGATGTGTGTGGGGATGTATGGGCCCCATATGATTATATGAATTGTTATGTGTGAGTTTCATGTAACTAAAAAAAATGTATAAACTTTTGTGTGATAATTCAAAAAGGAAAATGTCACAACTTCTTTGGAACGAATTTTAGAGAAAGAGTTTCGATAAAACGGATAAATAGTGATAATTTAATATATGATTAATGAAAAATGATAATGGTGTGATAAATTATTTTATGAATAATGATCTCATTGTTAAATTTTAAATTTTAAATAACATATTAATTTTCTAAATTTAGATTATTTTAAATTTTAAAATATAATTTAGCATAAATTATGCGGAGTCCGATATCATTATTGTTGCTACTACGTTGATCTCAATGTTGCAAAGAGGGCCATATGAATAAATTGGATCGAAAACGCATGAACAGCCGAACAGGGACAAAATTGTAATTTACACTTTGATGAATAAAATATATAATTAGTAATTAATAACCTATTAAAGGGGATAAATTATAAAAAGTTGAAAATCAAGAAATTCTTCAAAAGACTATATAGTAAATACTAAATAGAAGTCTACAATATCTAACCAATTAATTATAAAGCGTTATAAATTTGACTATAATGTTCTTACAAAAACGAGTTGCATTTTTTAGTCACAAAATTTTCAAAATACTTGTTCTAATATGTTTGTTCAAGGTGTAGGAAATAAATTTATATAAATCCTAAAACCTTAACCCTATTATGATAAACGAGATACAAAGCGTAAAGTGGAAGCGTACCTGATCCAATGAGTCATTTAGGCGGAACATGAACTCGGGATCAGTAGTTTAATGACCTTTCTCAACTAAGCCTCCATATTCCTTATGGGGACCGTAGTAATCCCTCCCGATGTGGAAAAGAGAAGACCATGTTCGGCTTAGTATATTGGGGACCATAACCTGAGAGTCTTTATATACTACTTCAATCAGGCCACACATTATCACCTAATTACGTAGTATTGGGTATCTACTCATTTTACTCATATCAATATACTCAATAACATATATCAAATATGGTGAGTAGCATGGAAATTACATGAAATGTGATCAACATCATGTCTATTTCCAACTGGTCCAACTTTAATCTTTAGTGAGATCAATCATAATGTAAAAATATTACAAAATAAAAAATTAATTTTAAGGAATTCACAATGAATTCAAAGTCATCAACTTAATTCTGCAGAAAACTGAATTATCCAAATCAAAGTGTCTTAAAACTTTAAAAGCAATAAATGTAGACTCCCACTGAACCAATTTACTCTAAAACCATATAACACCCACATGAGTAGCTAGCTCATAAAATTACAGGGCGTTGAATACATAATTGGTGGATCCGTATTTAGAATCTATCACAATATGCTCTACTAGAATTTTATCCACATAAAACACTTTCTTTAACAACCAAGAATGTTATGTCAATATGTTTGACTTATAAGAATCCTCGTTGCTAATACTTTACTGCAAACTACTGTCACAATAAACTTTATGTGATAAAATTTCGCAACTTTTATTTCATGATTGGATTCTCCTTAGTGTGCTACTATTTCCGTTGTCATGGTTAATGAGTTACAAGTGTTTGCTTAATACTTTTACTTGTATAGCTCTCCAAATCAACAGAAGATATAGCCTGAAGTGGATCTTATACTGTATTGGCATCCAACAAACTCAAAATCAGATTACTTTATGATCTTCTACTAATCTGATCTCTTATGTGCAAGCATGCTATCCTTAGTTCTCTGTAAATACTTTATAAAGATCCATACTAAAGTTACTTAAATGTCTACTTAATACACCAACAATAGAAGCTAAATTAAGTCTTGTACAGACCTCATCATACAACAACTTCCAACAATCAAAACATATAGAATATTTCTACATTTCTTAAATCTTTAGTTTAACTTTAGAGCACTTGATTGAGACTGCACTTGTCTCCTTTAGTTTAACTTAAATATTCTCTCACTGAATCACATAATCATCTACACTTGTATCAAAATCAAATGAGACAAAAACTGCATGATGGTGATTGTGATTCTTTTATGGGAAAGTTTTCTTGAATGCATAGATGAATTTTATTTTAGTTCTTAAGTCGTTGAAATTGTTTCATCAATGTTACCATCATGAAACTTTATCTTTACATCCATCAAATGTGATTCAAGACCAAAATGTGCTACTAATGTCACGATTATCTTAAAAGAACTTTTCTCAGTAACCGGATAGAAAGTCCTTTAAAGCAATGCCTTCTTTTTCTTTTGAGTATAATCTTTTACCAAGATGAGGACCTAATCATCTTGTGTTGATTAAACTCATAACTTATAGCATTAACCCACTTTAGACTATATGGACCTTGCATGGCTTGATGAAAATTGTTTGAATGTTCTACCATTAATTCCATAGTGTCCTCATTATTTAGGAGAAAACAACATAATCATCAGAATTGTTTTTCCTCCCAACTCTAGTGGTTTCCTTAGTGATATTAATTCTTGATGTTGTTGATTTTATTATGCCTTAAATATTATTGACATTATCCTATCGATATTCTAAATTTAGACATTCTTAAAGCATAAGTAGGGGTCTAATAGATTTCTCTTCAAAGACAATGTCTCTAATATTATTCTTCCCCCCAAATCAACATCCTCATAGAATTCCGTATTAACCTCTCAAATATGAACCAATTAATTTGGATCACAAAACCTTATTCATAATCCATAAAGTAGTTTGTATTTATTTGAGTCCAATTTTATTTAGTAGATCCCAATGATCTAGCCTTAGTTGGACATCACCATATATGAAACTCAAAGAGTTTTTACAACTACTTTGGTTGGAACTTTATTGGGACCATAAGCTGCAATCTTTAGTATTTCTCCAATTAGTAATCATATGTTGTGGAGTACTATTTTTGTTTTTTAACTGCACCACAACACCATTCACATTTAGCAACTTTAATATTGTGTATTATAAGACAATTTCATAAGTCTTTAAGAGAAACAAAAAGTTATTCTTTAATTTCGTCTTTAGCAGTTTTCTTAATGAGTTTTCTTGAATTGCCCTTATACTTTATTGAAACTAGAAACCTAATACTCTCATCTTTATTGTTGAAGTTCTCATCATGTATAATTTGTTGTTGATATAAGTTAAACTTAATTAGCAGACTTCTTAATTGTACAGAGAATTATTCCAAAATGATTATCATGCTTGCACTAAAGTTTATAATCTTTTAAATTTAAATTATTTAGAATCATCTTGAGGAATCGAGCACAACATTAGCATCAAGTCCAATGACAATAATACTAACTTGTAAGTGGCACCCCTCTACATAGTAGTCAAATACTGACAATAAAACTGTCAAACAATATCCTTCCTTTGGGCCGACTTATTACTCACATGTCAAATCAAATAAATGTCACGTATTCACCACCACAGGTGCTTGAATATTTGGGGCCAAATATTAATCTACTTTTGAGCCGATCAATATCCGCATAAAGATACACTCGCAACATACATGTCATAAAATAAATTATGACAAGTGATACTAGTTGGGGACCCATCACAAGATACCTTGTGCAACATTAACATCGTCTTTGGACAAAAATTAACTGCATGGGTAATCTTGGTGTAATAATCAAGTACTGATAATAAATTATGTCAAACAAAAGTATATCTTTGGACCGACTAATGTTCACATGAACAATTCAAATAATTATCACATACTTATGATGGTGTGTTATTATTCTGTCAAACTGTGCCTACCTATGGGCCAAACACAGAACACATAAATAATTTCACAATCATCTACGTAATTTCAATAAAGTTGTTCTCAACACACAGATTCTGCTATGACAACATGAGACTTTGATTGACTAGATTGAAAAATTACTAGACCAATTAAACAAATACTTATTTATGTTTAATTGACCGACATTAAAAAATGTCGCCCCAAATTTAATCAATTCAATAAACTAAAAAGTAATTTTAGATGATTCTTGCTATAATGAAATATTTCTTAACTTAATAATAACTTTCAAATCTTTAGAATAAATCGGTAAATATTTTTTTTAATTAAACCACAATCCTTATTTTAACATAAGTAATATTCTAACGTCATATCTTAAATTATAGCTCATGTACCTTTAACCTTAATTGGATCACTTAATTAAGTTCATAGAATAATTGAATAACTAATATAATTGTACAATAATATATTGCACACAATTAGATTATACTAACACAATGTTTATATGAGATTAACAAATTATAAATGGTTTGTTTAGGATTTAAATTCGATGTGTTTTAATTTTATATAATGTGTAAAAGATAGTTGATGATATATGAGAGAGTATAATTACTGTGAGATAAGAGAAGGGCCCGAAAGAAAAGGAAAATGAAAGAGAAAAAAATATATATTTAAAGAGTGTGGATGTATATGAAAGATCATGAGTGTTTTAAACATTGGGTAATTTTTAAAATTTAAACGTGAATTTTGAAAACTTAAATTTAAATTATTAAACTCTAAACAAACTATGACACAAATAAATTATTTGAGATTATTAATTAATGGAATTAATAGTTACTCCCTCCGTCCACTTATAAGGTATCCATTTTATTAATTTTGGCATTCGCTTCAAAGGTGACCATTTCCCCTATTTAGTAAAAAGTAAATAATATGGCCCCACCATTTCCCTCTAATACAACTACTCACTTTACATATAATAATAATACTCCTTAATCCACGTGCAAAAAGTAAATGAATATCTTAGAACCGGATGGATGAAGTATAATATAAGTTAATATTACTATTAGATACAAAGTATAAATTATATAATTATTAGGTACAAAAGTATGTAATGTAAAGTTTTAATTATTCTTTAATACATAATTAATTGAATATATAATTCATAATTAATTAGTTAAATATTCCCGTTTACATAATTATTTAATTTCCTATATTTTAGTTCTCTCCCCACAACAAATAAATTTGAGGATTTTTATGACAATAAATTTACTATTGCAAAAACCATTTGGTTTAAACTCCCTCTATTAAAATCTTCACATATTTTTATTTGTTTGTTATATAATTTTAATTTTTTTTTCATTTTCATCATCTATTACAGTCTACACATGACAAAAAATTCAATATATTTACTTCTGCAATTTAAAAATACTAATTATCTCAAAATTTAATAAAATTATATATATATATATATATATATATATATATATATATATATATATATATATATATATATAAATGTAAAGGGTGTTTTGAGACTTAGAGAAGTAATATTTAACCATTTATATGACCTCTTTTCCTAATTTTTATATCGCTCACTCAACTGAGCAAGATTTCACATATTTGTCGACCTTCTAGAATATTGAAGCTTGGGAGTTGTTGACATATCAACATCTTTTAAAATTAAAATTGACACACAATATTGAAAGGAAATATGAAGAATCAAATTATATGTTCATCTCTTTGACGTCTATAAATTATTATAATTTGATTGGCCAACTTAATGAAACATCTTCATTCGTACTAATGCGACTTTAGGAAGTCCAGCGTCACGATTTAAGAATAATTAGGAAAAATCCACCTCATCAAAACCACTATGTATTGCGTGCTAAAGAGAGTTTTGAAAGTCTAGCTAAGATATATATGTTCGTATATATTTTTATTTATAAATTAATTGATGGCCCCGTGGAAATGACATTTTTTTTACTAAATATTACTCCCTCCGTCCCGTCAAAAGAGGGTTTTTTACTTTTTTCACGTTAATTAAGAAATATTATTATTTAATGTGTAGTGAGTAGTTGTATTAGTGGGAGTGTGAGCCCCATATTTTTATTGTATTAGAGGGGATGTATAAGTCCTATATATGTAAAAAAGAAAGAAGACTCTTTTGTGAGATGTCCAAAATAAAAAAAAAAGCTCTTTAAATGGGAGTGTTACACAAAATGCAAGCTATAGATTTCATAGCTAAACTAGCGCAATAGGGGTTATATTTAACTTTTTATTTTTAATTTTTATGCCGTGTATAATATTTATACTGCACATATTTGTATTTACACCATACACAACTATTCATGTTATATGCAGTAAAAAAATTGTATGTAATAAATATTAATGTGAATGATAAGTGTTATGTGTATTAAAATATTACTATGTACAGTAAAAAAATATTATACTCAGTTAAAAGTTAGTTATCTCAATTAATTGAAGTTATATTGGATACTGTGTATCTATGAATAATTTTATTTAAAAAATATATCTTAAAATAGTAATAACATTTACTAGGTGTTTATAAGGTAATAACTATTCCAAATCTGAACAAAGTTATACTAGGTAATGATATATGTATATTATGAGTAAAATTTTGCAAATTTAAAATCAAACTTTATAATTCAGAGTCTAATTGCAGTGCACCGATGCACCTAAATAATATAAACCATTGGATTATATCTATATTTAATTCTAACTACTAAATCAAGTGCACTGGTGCAACAAGTGCACTGCAGAATAATCCTATAATTCATTTAAAATAAATGAATTTCTAACTTATAAAATTGTAAGTAGGCACCATTGATCCAGCCCAAAACTGGGATCGCTAAAGGCCCAATACCAAGGTCCAGCCAAATTTATATCCTTCCACTTGAAGGTTCCACATGCTTTAATTACCGCCCACCGAATGGAATGAAACCCGGGATCCAGCAGTTGGTTTCGGCCATTACACGCGCGAGTGCTCTCTACGCATCAATCGGCGCCCACCGCAATTCAGCTACCTCATTAAATATAGGGGACTCGCCAAAATAATTACGGTCAAATTCTTCCCCTATAAATACATAGCAATACCCTCTAGAGGAAAACAACTTCACTACGAGCTCTGTACCCATATTCTCTATTTAGAAAGAATATTAATAAAGAGCTTACATTTCCTCCTAAAGAACACGAGCTGGGAGGAAGTCTCATCGCCACTCATTTATGTTTGATTAATTGAGTACACGACACAACCACATCATTAACACGTCACCATGTAAATTTGCTATCAACAAAAATAAATTCCAATTATAAATAGTAAGCAAATGTAGCTTTAGAATGTTTATGATTGTATGAAGGAAAACGACGTTATTTTAATAAATTTTGTGAATTTTATTATTCTTGCATTACATCTTAATACATCTAACAATTTGTTCTACTGATGATGTGTATCGCCACTCTTCTTCCTTCATAATGACATGGAATTATTAGATTTAATTAAGGGTAAAGATTTATATAAGATTGTATTATAAAATATTTTTCATGAGAAGAATAAAAGTGATAACATTTAACGAAAAGTTTTCTAGAAAAAAAAAGAATATACAATACTCTCTCTCTCCAGATTCAAGGGTACCATTTGTTTTTGGCACGGGGATTAAGGAGTATTTTTATTTAATGTGTAGTGGGTAGTTGTATTAGTGGAGGTGTGTGTCCTATTTTTTAGTTGTATTAATGGATGTGTGTGAATAAAAAAGGAAATGAGATCCTTGGGGGCGGACGCCAAAAATGGAAAAATGATACCTTGAAAGCGGACGAAGGGAGTATTTCTTAATTTTTTTCACAATAAATGTAATTTTATTGGGGAGGGAGAGGGGTGGGTGGTGATTTATATTACTAAATATATATCACATAATAAGTGTCTTATTTTTCATTTTTATCCATTTCACAATAAATGTCTCATCCAAAAACTAGAATTTTTACATCAACCAACAATGTCAAAAGCTAGTTATCTTAATTTTAAAAATATCACACTCACCTAACACATATAATATATTTTATAATTTATTTATTACTTAAAAATATCATAATACCCCTAAAATTTTAATAAAGTTGGTAAAAAAATAATTTTTTTTAAATCCTGTATCTACCGTGATTAAGATAACTATTCCGAGATGGAGTATTAATTTCATTATTATTAATTGTATAAGGGCTCGTTTGGTTGGGTTGATTAGCTAGGTATTGATACAGTATACAACATAATACAACGTTTGTCTCAATGTATTCATAATACGTATGACCCGGTATTATTATGACCTAGTATTAATAATACTTTTTCTTTGGTATTGTGTATACAACCTCAAGAGATGGGATACATAATACCACAATTTAATATCTATGTATTAAATATAATTTTACCATTATACCCTTATCCAATAATAATATTAATAAATAATAATAAAAATTAATAATTAATAATAATAATAATTATTATTATTAATAATAATAAATAATAATGATAATAATATTTATAACAATAATAATTAATTATAATTAATAATTAATAATAATATTATTGTTAACATTAAATAATAATTATTATTATTGCTATTATTAATAAATAATAATAATAAAAATTAATCATAATATTCTTATTAATAATAATAATTATTATTACTTATAGTAATAATAATAATAATAATAATTTAAAAAAATAATAAATAATATTATTATTATTTTAAAATAATAATAATAATAATAATAACAAAAACAAGGGGTAAATATGTCATTTTACTTATTATCTCATTTGTTAATACTCAATAACAAACCTAAAATAACTAATATCTAGTTATCCACAATCTCATTTTTTCATAATACCAAATAATAATACAATTAATTAATGATCAAACAAATCTCGATATGCACAATCCCTTCATATCTCATACCTACATGCAAATGACTCTAAAAATATGCATAGGTAGATAAGGTAGACACAATATAAGACACAATACGTAGCTAATGAAGTACTCTCTTCATCCCCGAAATATTTCACACTTTCCTTTTTTATTCGTCCCTCAAAATATTTCATATTTTACTTTTACTAAATTTAGTAAAAAAATACATTATAACAATACTCACTTTTTACACAAATCTCAATATAATACTTACTTTTACTTACTTTTTCACATCTCCCAACAACTTTACACACCTTATTCATTAAATCAACTAAAATATATATTTTCTTTCTTACTTTATACATAAAAATATAAAATTTTTTAAAACTCCATGTATACCAATATGTGAAATAATTGTTGGGACGGAGGGAGATTATTTTTAGGCATGATAATTGATAACCACCCAATAAAGGAAATCCAGTGTTGTCCTTTTGTAGGCTTAGCTAAACTTAATTATAGGACAGTCACCGGCCTAGGACAATGTGATGTGGGCCCAACTTGGGCCGGCAAAACTACGTGCACCCAACAATATTCCGTCCAGGCCCATTTTGCTGATCTCAATAACAATCTATGGTCCTTATCAATTGTAATAGTAATCAAAATAAAACAAATACTCTCAAATATATATATATTAAACTTTAAATTCAAAAGGTGTACATTTTCAATGGAATATAAGACAAAGTAAATATAATTTTTATTAATTTAATAAAATCAATAAAATTATTGAGTTTGGTACATAAAGTATAAAAAAAAGTAGTAGTATTTTTTTTAATAATATTATAAGAATATTAATATTACCGCTTATTAAAAAAAGTTGTATACCTTGAATGAGTGTTCAAAAACATTGATATCTTTCAAGGTAGTATAGATTTCCTTCAAGTGAAGTAATGTATTCTAAGTAATGTTTGTGAATGTAATATTCTAATTTAGTAGTAATATATTTTAATAATGCTTCGAATAATATATTCTAATTAATGATGTGAGTTAAGGTATTTGAATTCAACAATGTATTCGAGTTAAATTTGTGTTACTTAATTTTACTCACAATATTACTCAAATTATTTACACGAAAATTTTGAGTAAAGGATGTTTTGAATTTGATCAATTCGGTATAAAAAATACACATTCCGTCCCATAATAAGAGGATTTTTTGCTTTTTGCATGTGAATTAAAGAATATTATTATTTAATGTGTAGTGAATAGTTGAATTAATGGAAATGTGAACTCTATATTTTAATTGTATCAATGAGTGTGTGTGAGTACCACATGCGTATAAAAAAATGAAAGTGGACTTTTTGTGTGAGACGCCCAAAATGGAAAAAAGACTCTCATTGAAGGGGACCGAGGGAGAACATTTTTAAATACTCCTTCCACCTTTTAAAAGAATTATATTTACTATTTGCACGAAGATTAAGAAATATAGTGTTTTAATGTGTATTATGTTAAGAAATACTCTCTCCGTCTCATATTTATGTTCACATTTTTCGTTTTCGTTCGTCCCACACTTATGTTCACCACCCAAAAAGGAAACTTCACATCAACCAACAACCTCAAAAGTTAACTTAATTTCAAAAATATCACTCTCACCTAATACACATAACATACTTTATAATTTATTTATTACCTAAAAATAACACAATACCCCTAAAAAGTCAATAAAGTTGGTCAAAAAGCAATTTTTCTTAAACTCCGTTTCTACGGTATCGGTGAACTTAAGTGCGGGATGGAGGGAGTATATTTTAATGTATAATGAGTAGATGTATTAATTAGTGTTGGTGTTCTTGAAAAGAAAAACGTAGTAATTTTTAATATGAGACTACCAAAATAGATAAATCTATAATTTTTTTGTTGGGGGAGCAATAGAGTATACTCCTTTCGTCAGTTGTATAGTTGATCATTTTGCTATTTTAGATCGTACCAAAATTTTACTTTTTTTAATACATCAAATTCACATACATTGTTGATACAATTAATATATGAAAACTAAGTACTCCACATACAAATGCACGTTAGACAATGAATAATAATAATGAGAGAGACACAGAGTAGTATAGGTCACTATTTTACAATGTTAATTAAGTATTTTACGAATTAAATTTCATTCACAAGTCAAACTGTACCATCATCACAGCTACTTTCCACGTAGACAGGATTTGATATCTCCTTGCTTGGATTTGCACTTCCAAACTTTATGATAATAGGTTTATCAAATAAAATCTCTAATGCAATTTTTTTTTCGATTTTATTAAGAATCTGATTTAAAGAATATTATTTTGAGATTATACATGTATTTATTTAAAAATATCTAATTTAAAAAGTGTAAAATAGTTTGGTCAATGTTCTCACACAAATTTATCACTAAGAAGATAAAGATGTTGAACTACTATGCATGATTTGTCTTATTACAAAACAAATAATCTGATGGCAAAGAATAATATGGCCACAAAACTTCATACCCACTCAATTTCACCTTTAGAATTTCTAAATTTTACTAAAAATGTCCAAAATCTGCAATCCTTAATAAATGCCAAATTTTAGCACACTAGTAATAATCTCTCAAAAAGATCTAAATATTTTGGGTGAAAATGATAAGGAGCAAGAAAATATCAAATACTAATTCTAAATTTACCAAATAAGATATGTTTAAGAGCATAAACTCATGATTATTAATTCAATATAATTAAATAAAAAGAATCAAATAAATTACTGAGATTATAACATATTTATTTCAAGCACAAATGGTGGTTGTGGATGAGATTGGAAACATTACAAGCACAAATGGTAGTTGTGGATGAGATTGGAAACATTAACCCATCAAATGATCTAATCTTCTGAATCGGAAAAGGGTAATAAATAAGTATTTTTATCCATTTTCATAACAAATAAGTTTATTTTCCATTATCGTAATATATTCAAATAAAGGAAGATGCCCAATTATTACATGAAAAATCCTAATATAGTGTTGCAATAAGATTGTGCAAAATGAAGATTTTACATCACATGATATAATTGCAAGAAAGAAATGAAGTTAAACAATAAATAAATGATGCCACAGCAGAATCCACATCATTTTTCTGAAAGCAAAGACACAGTTACCTGACTTTTGAACCACCCCCCCACCCAACACCCCCTTCACCTCTCAGACAAAAACTTCTCGATCTTTCTGAGAAACCTCCGCCTTTTGCATTACAGTTCACAAAATTTGTACTTATCTCTCGTCTCTGGAGGACTCCTTTCGATCTTTTTCTCTAGTTTTTCAAGAATCTCTGCTTTATTTTCACGAGGAGATAAAGAATTTGAGACTCTGTTTTGGGTAAGCTTATAAAAATGGTTTCTTTCTCTGTTTTCTGTGGATATGACTCCCATTTCCCACTGAGTTTTTACTCTTCTTTTAATGGGGTTTTATTGCTTTATGATTGATTGGAAGTGCCATGCAGTATTGAATTCATAGAAGAAGTTGTGATCTTTCACTTTCATAGATGGATGTGTTACCCCCCCCCCCCCACCCCCCCACATCTTGTTCTGGGACTTGGGTTATGGTTTAAGTGTTACCTTGTGATTTTTAGTATTCCTTGCAAAGATCAATTGATCATATCTTGATATTAAGAATTTATGGTGATTGTAAATTTATTAAAATGTGGGTTATATCTCTTGTTTTAGTTAATTCATCAATCATGATTTATTCAGTTGAGTGTGTAATTTGATGAGTTATAAATCAATTCAATTACATGCTTGATAGTTAAGTATTTATTTTATTTTATTTTATTGTGAGTAAAGCAAAAAATGACACAGGATTCATAGATAAGTATCCTATATCAACATAGGAAGAATTTCATCAGAATTTTAATTAATTATGATTTTATTTTTAACATATCATATGTTCTGAATTAATTTTACCACCCCAAATGACGAAACACCACATGTTGAATATCTGCTTAAAGTATTCCAATTGTCCAGATTAAACTTTTGTGTTTTGTTTTTTAATTTTTGATGGGTTATGCAGTTCTATGGCTTCTTTTGCCTTCCAGAATTGTAACTCTGTACTTAATAATGAGTACTCCATGAAAAAAGACTTTGCTTTTATCTTTTTCTACACGATTGTAAGCGTATACATCGATGTCCTGTTACGTCTTCTGTATCGAAAAACGAAGATCAAATGTATATCTGCTTGTTCCTTCCTTCTCATGGAAGTTCTCTAAGGAATGTATTTGGAAACCTGAACTTTGTGCTTTCTTAATCCTTTTGGCCAATCATAACATGTCCCATAAACTTTGAATGGAAAAATTCTTTTGTCTTCTCCACAAGTCACTTCATTTCTTGATGGAAAAACTCTGATATCTTCCTAATGAAATGGACCTTTTGTACAGGATTTGGCTTATCTTTGTTCTTTCATTGCATTCTTCGATTGCTTATAAAGTTCTGTCATGCAGGATCTTGCTCAAGTTTGATTGATACAGGTGAACAATAGAGGTTGATGGGCTCCCATGCTGTTGAAATTTCCTGGCCTTCCTCAAGCATTGAGTCGTTTGATCAGTCTTTATATATACAGATAGAGGAAGGGGATTCATCGGATACTTCAGATTTTATCGACAACATAAAGTCTTGTGCACTAGGCCATTGCAATATTCCGAAACCTCCACCATTACCCCAGAAGAAATGGAATAGAGGACTTGCTAGGTATTGTTTTGTTCCGAAAGAAACGAAAGATTTATGGGAGAAGCTGTTCGAAGAGGGATACGGAGTTGATGTGCACATTATGACAGAAGATGGGTCTATAATTGCAGCTCATGAAATTGTTCTGGTGAGCATGTGATACAGTGATAGTCCCATAACATTTGAGTTGCTCGTCGTTTACTCGTTGAGCCAGTAATTAATTGCATTTTACCTTGTTTTACAGAGTGTTGCATCACCAGTGCTTGGGAATTTTCTGCAGCAATCCAAAGTTAAGAATGGTGTAAGATATATAAGGATCCCCGGAGTACCATTCGGTGCTGTTCGTGCTTTCATCCGCTTCCTTTATTCGTCTTGGTACAGTAACACATTCACTATGTTATATCTTCAATTTTGTAAACACATATGCTAACAATTTCACATTCATTACACCATACCAATTTAAATAGTGCAGCCTAATTGGCTTAATGTGCATCATCATATAATAATTATACTTTGACTCATGATTTGATCACATCGATAACAAACCGAAAGATCCACAGATGGTCCATGTAGTTTTGAAGTCTTTCGGTTAGAGGAATTGATAATGGTGTTAGATGAAACTCGAAGTCGTGTTCCTTATGACTTTTTTTATATATTATAATGCAGTTATGAAGAAGAGGACATGCAGAAGTTTATCCTCCATTTACTGGTTTTATCACATTCCTATGTAGTGCCATCGCTCAAAAGAGTGTGCGAATACAATCTGGGAAGGGGCTGGTTGACTAGAGAAAACGTCGTAGATGTGCTTCAATTAGCTAGAAGTTGTGATGCACCGCGGCTTGCATTGGTTTGTCAGCGCATGGTAGTTAAGGACTTCAAGTGCATTTCGACCACCGAAGCATGGAAAGTGATGCAACGAGACAATCCATTTCTAGAACAAGAGTTGATAGAGTCGGTAGTTGAAGCTGATTCAGTAAGTTACTGATGTTTTTTCAATCTCTTACATAAAGCACATCAAACCAAATTGTACATATGATCATGTTACTATTGCTTTGTGCTAGAGAAAACAAGAGAGGTTGAAGAAAATCGAAGAGAGAAAGGTATATATCCAACTGCACGAGGCAATGGAGGCTCTACTTCATATATGCAGGGACGGATGCAGAACAATTGGACCTCGCGATAAGGTGCTAAAAGGAAGCCAGGTCGCCTGCGTTTTCCCTGCTTGCAAGGGGCTCGAGACACTTATACGTCATTTCTCAGGCTGCAAGACTAAGGTACCCGGTGGGTGCGTCCACTGTAAGCGCATGTGGCAACTTCTAGAACTACATTCGCGCATGTGCAACGACCCCGACTACTGCAAGGTCCCTCTCTGTAGGTAAGTTAAGAGTGTAATGATACTTACATAAAGTAAGCTTGTCTCTAAACAAATCATCAAGATTAGTGATCTAAAGTAGATGAATTTTAGGCACTTCAAGGTGAAAATGCAGCAACAGAGCAAGAAAGACGAGGCGAAGTGGAAGCTGTTGGTTAGCAAAGTAATAGCAGCAAGAACTATGCAGAAACTACTGTCGTCTCAGAGGTCGGGTTTTTAACGATCAAGACGCAGCTTGAATGCTCTGTGAAATGGTATGGCCAATATTTTAGAAGGTTCATATCAAGATTGAGAAAACAGAGTTTAAAGAAAAAGAAATCAGACGGAAGAAGAAATCATGTACATGAAAAACATAACTTGGGTGTTTCTGTACCTATGAACAAAATCGAACTCATACTTTAAATTGTTCGAATAAAGGTTGTAATGCAATCAGCATCTTCACTTGGATCGTATGTTCTTCGCTGCAGTCGATGGATTCTGCGCTCCGACTGTGTTTATGTGCATATGAATGCTAAGTATTGGAAGTGTGTGTTGGTGCAGATGGTGAATAGATAGACACATAGTAGATACAAGTACTTAGTATTCTTGTCCCTTAATTAGATGTTAAGAATTTTCATGTCTGAATTTATAGCCATTGCCAAATTTTCTCTGAATTCACAAGTTTCTAAACAATCAAAATGGAAACATCTTTATTGAGATGATGGTTCCTCAGGTGGAGGTTGTTGAGCAGGTTTTTGAATAACCTTTCCTTTTTCTCCAAGTGCAGCAATGGATTCCTTCATGGCTTCTTTCCTCTTCTTGCTTGCCAATACCTTTGCTGCCAAACCAGTCACATTCGGATCCTTCTTCTCCCCCGGTGGAGGCGGAGGCGGCCCATGCATTCCCCCCTCCAATACTCAATCCCAACAACACACTTGCCAAGCCCAATGCAACATTCCTGCAGACATTTTCAAATAAGTATAATTGTCTTAAAACATGTTGAATGATCAAGAAGATGAGACACCCCTCTTATCATCTATTGCACTACAAGATGTTGGTAGTCAACTCCTTTATGGTTGTGGGATTGGAGACTAAACATAATTAGAAAAACTCTTAACATAAGATGTTACAGCAAAAGGATGATAAATGTGCATGCAATGGCATAACCTAGTAAGCCGACTCACGGATCTCATTTTGTAAGACGACATCACCATTTGAGTGGGAATTAATTAATTTAAATTGGAGCAGAGTCTATTGTATTCCATT
Organism: Pogostemon cablin; assembly: GCA_023678885.1. NCBI lineage: Eukaryota > Viridiplantae > Streptophyta > Magnoliopsida > Lamiales > Lamiaceae > Pogostemon > Pogostemon cablin. The sequence goes on along the minus strand of CM042988.1, from coordinate 4,136,396 downwards.
CCAGCATCATATCAAAATCACACATTTCCTGACTTAAATATGACTCTCAATGTTTGAATTTTACAATCAATGTAAATTCTTCCCTGAATTCTATCTTTTAAGTATCATATCCCACAGTACTTGATGTTTTTAACAGTAAAAACCTATTCAAAATTACTTGTTTAGGAATTTAAAAGTAAAATGTACATAAATTCAAATTCATCCTTAATTAATTTAAAGAAAGAAAATTAATTACTCTACATAATATGGAACCAGGGAGTAGTACATTGTAATGAACACATCATGGCAAAACAACAAAAATCACTAAATAAGAGCCCCCATTGTTCATAGAACACAGCAATGCTTAAGCTGATCAATTCAGACACACATTGGTCTAAACTCTGGAAAATCCAACCATTATGGAATTTAATTAAATTATCTTTAAATATATTCATTATTCCATTTAAATTAAAAAAATTTTACCTTCTCTGCAGATGTGTATCCTGCTGAGGGGTTGCACTAGCATGGAGTTCAACGGTGGTTGGTGAGACCAAATAAACAAATTTCCTGGAGATTAATGGTTTTGTTATGGGGGGTGTAATAGGGGGGGCTAAATAGGCCATCATTGGTTTTTGGGGGAAGTTTAGACTGCTTCACTGTGTTTTTTTTTTTTTATTTAAATGCAGAAAGATGTTAGTTAGTATGTGGATAGTGTGTGTGTTTGAATACATCTTTTGATTAGGTGGTGACATTTGGCTATTCTTTGATAAGGTCTAAATCTTGTGGGTCTTTAATTCTTATGTTCTCTCTTGTATGCAATACTATTTCTTTTGCTTTCTTCTCCTTATTCTTATTTTTGTTTATAAATGTGGCATACATTCTGAATTGTAAATCTCATCCATTCAAGACACTCACATGTAATATGAACCTTGATTGTGACAACATGGCAAGAAAAGAGTTGCAGTAACAGAAATAAATAACCCAAAAATATAATCCCCATATCTTTCTGAACAATTTCCAGTCAACTAAAGCAAGCAAAATGTAAAAAAATGGAACTCACAAAATTGGCAATGATTCCAGAAAGAATTGCAGATAGGCCAAATTAAAAAAAAAAAAAGCATAAAATTTTCAATTCAGAATCTCTTCACTCATGTCATCTTCCTCATCTTCACTAACCCCAGCTGCAGAATTCTGAGCTTTTAAGTTTAGCCTTCCTCTCTTTGTAAGTGAGCTTTTTTAAGTTGAATCTATATATAAAGTATAAAACAAAATGTACTAAATATCCCAAGAAAGAGATTGTCTCTCAGAGCCGAATTTTAATTCTTTATTACATGGAAAAATTGCTCTTTCGAGTAATGCAAAGCTTCTTTAGTGCCATGTAGTTTTGCACACGTAGATTAAGTAAAATGGCATTTTATGTGTATAATAATATAAAAAAAAATAAGGATAAATTGAGTAATTTAAAAAGAAAAAAAGTAAATAAAATTCTTAGAATTTATGAATAAAGTGTTAAAAGTAGATTAATTGTTTAGTGTATATTTAGTATTAAAAAAAACATGAAAAAAAAATTAGCAGAAAAAACCACTCTTTTATGAGAAGTGTATATACGAGACAAGTTTTGAAACAAGTTGATCCATTATTAAAGTATTTTTATTATATAAGCAAAATATGCTTTTTAGTAATTAAAGTATGTTTATAGTTGATCATATTATAAAACACTATAAAAATGACTTTTACCAACCGAATATTTTGTTAGTAAAAATCTTAATTTCATTGTTAAATTGACTTACCAATGGATTAACAACAAATCCGTTGCTAATATTCTGTTGGTAAATTGGTGGTTGCTAAATTTTTAGCAACGAAAATTCAATTCCGTTGGTAATCTAGTACTAATAATTCTGTTGGAAATAACCAACGAATTGAATTTCGTTGGTAAATTCCGTTGCCACAAACGAGTTTTTTTTTGTGTGGTGACATACACCTATAAACATATTTGACAAAGTCTTCTGTGAGACGCTACTTACATGAGACGATTTATGAGACGTGTTAAAGTATGTCTATTTTTTAAATAAAGTATATTTAATGATTGTTAAAATATGTTTTCTAAAGTATGCTGGAATAAACATTAATGTATGATTTTAGCGTATTATAATATGGTTTATTATTGACATAATTTAATTATTATGAGATGGGTTAAAGTATGTCTATTATTTAAATAAAATATATTTAATGATTGTTAAAATATATTTTCTAAAGTATGCTGGATTAAGCATTAATGTATGATTTTAGCGTGTTATAATATGATTTATTATTGACATAATTTAATTATAAATAAACATACTTTATCACTACAATAAACATATTTTAGTGATGGGCCGACCCGTCTCACGTCTGTCTCACAAATAATCTGTCTCATAAGAGAGTGTCTCAACATGTATTTTAATATATTATTTATAATACTTTAAAAAAAATATATTTTAAGTTAACTACCAATAAATACTCCCTCCGTCCCAGCCTAAGAGAACCATTTTTCCATTTTGGTCGTCCCACCCAAAGAGTCCACTTTCATTTTTTACACATATGGGACCCAAACACCCCCTCTAATATAATTAAATATTGGGACTCACACTCCTACTAATACAACTACCCACTACACATTAAATAATAATATTCCTTAATCTACATACCAAAAAGCAAATGACTCTCTTGATGAGGAACGGAGGGAGTATACTTTAAAATAATATATTTTAAATTAACTATCAATAAATATACTTTATATATACTCCATTTGTTCCAATTTAACGTTTATGTTTGCCTTTTATACGTAAATTAAGAGATATAATATTTTAATGTGTAGTGAGGTGAGAAAAATAATATTTAATGTAAAGTGGGTAATTATATTAGTGTTGTGTACGTGGGCCCTACATGAAATAATTAATTGTTTTGCGCGGACTCAATTTGACAAAAAAATAAATGTAAACCTTAATCTAGACAAATTAAAATGGAAAGCATCAACTTTAATTAAAGAATATAACCATTAAAGTTGACATGATTATTGATTATAAAACATTTAACAAGTTATGCATCAAGAGTCAATGCATAAGAATGCACACATTAACATATAAATATAAGGCCTTCGTGTTGGGCTGGCTCAGCAGAGTAATCCTCATCAGTGGCATAATGAGTAAACAATGCACATATTAATTAACATACTTTTAATTATATCAAAAGTCCCAACTTTTTTGCGAATTTTAAATTAATCCAAACTTTTTAATATTTACAAATAAATTCTCGACCTTTAACCCGTTTTTCAAATCAAGCCATCGGGCAGCGGGAGACCTGCCCGATAGCTGATATGTCGCATTTTTATCCACGTCACCCTCCACCTATTAAAAAAAAATAAAAATATGATAGGTAATCTCCCAAAAAATTAATCTTTCTTCTTCAACGTCATTTGCCCCCAATATAGCATCAACCACACGGTGGAAGCAGCGGATTCCAACTACAGATCTGTGATTTCAGGATGTCATCGGGACATCGGCAACAGCGAACGGCAGTTATTTACGATTTCATCAAGGTTGGCGGCCTGTTGACGACGGATATCACGAAGAACGTTGACTACGGCGAAAATAGCCCTCCGCCGAATTCTTCAAGATTGAGAGATGAGACCTACTCTGATAAAGCTGAAAGTCATAGCTTGCCCGAGGTAGCGCCGCCGCCTCAGAGCGGCAGAAATCAATTCGGTCGTTTGAACAAACAGGTGGAAGGCAAGAAAGTGGAGAAGTTGAATCATGGTGATTTGGACCTCGAACTTCGATTAGGTCAAAGCATAGCTGATGAATTGAGCACAAATGTACTCCCTCCGTCCCAGGTAATGAGGGCCAGAGACCTTATGTTTAACCTAAGGCCTCTGGCCCTCTTAGCCTGAGACGGAGGGAGTATAATATTTGATTTAGAATTAATGGATGGATCGACGATTTATGAAATGAAATACGAGATTGAAAAATGAAAGATGGGTGGAGTATTCATGTGAAGCAAGAACATAAGTTTTTGTATTCATGTGAAGCAAGAACATAAGTTTAGGTTAGTTCTTGTCAAGTTTTTTTTTCTGTTAAATTTAATTATCAGAATTATTGCTTACCAGACTTAATTGGTCGCTTAATTAAGCAAATAATAATAATTATTATTATTATCATTATATATTTTTTGAGTAATGATTATGACAACACTATGGGATTTAAAATGATCTGTTGTGACGTTGAAGAAAAAAGATTATAATTTTTTGGGAGATTATGTGTCATACTTTTATTTTATTTTTTTAACAGGTGGAGGGTGACGTGGATAAAAATGCGATATGTCAGCGACCGAGCAGGTCTCCCGCTGCCCGGTGGCTTGATTTGAAAAACATGTTAAAAGTTGAGTACTTATTTGAAAATATTAAAAAATTTGGACTAATTTGAAATTCACGAAAAGGTTGGGACTTTTGGGATAATTACCCATTAACATATACTCCTGTTTTAAAGGAGGTATTTTACTTTTTGACATTAAAGAACACTAGTATTATTTAATGTGTAGTGAGTAGTTATATTAGTGGATGTGTGAGCTTTATGTCTTTATATTTTAATTATATTATTGGATATGTGTGAGTCTCATGTGTATAAAAAATGAAATGAGATCCTTTTGATCGGGACAACGAAATAAAAAAAACACTTAGAACGAAATAAAAAAAAACACTTAGGTAGTAAATGTAAATGAAAAATCTTAACAAACATAGCCTAAGGATTAGGATCAGCAACAACTCAACATTGTTAAGACTTAAGGGGAAGAGAGAAGTTGAGTGACCAATTGGGGAAGTAAAGAAACAGATTCATAAGCCCTAGAAATTGAAATGTGGTGGGCTCCTTTGTCATCAACTTGTTTGGCTGAAAGGCAAAAGGCCCAACAATGAGAATTGCTAAGTTACTTCTGGGCCAACATTAGACCCAAATTTTATTTGGAAACAGTTTTAACATTTATTGAAAACTCTCTCACATCGAGTTGTTGGGCTGAAAAGCAAAAAGCCCAATATTAAGACAATTGCTCATGAGTTGCTTCTGGGCCAAATTTTATTGAAAAAACTTTTTTTTTTAACATTTATTAAAAATTGGGTTTTCTTGATAAAATTTTGGAAACAAAATCTTTCATAAAATTGGATGGGATTAGAATTAGAGAATCAAATTCACTGATTAATCTTTTTTTTTTCTCGTAATAGTATTAATTAATTTTAATTATCTAATGTATACTCCCTCCGTCCCATAACAATTGATACAGTTTTTGGGCCCGGAGATTAATGAGTATAATAATTTAATGTAAAGTGAAGTGAGAGAAATAATATTTAATGTGTAGTGGGTAGTTGTATTAATGGTGAATGTGATGTGTGGGTGGGCCTATGTAAATAAATAATTTTTTTTGTGTGGGTTCCATATTTTTAAAAAGGAAATATGTCAATTTTTATGAGACAATCCAAAAAAAAAGTGTGTCAATATTTTTGAGACGGAGGAGTATATGTTTTTAAAAAATATATTATTTTTTCTATATTATCCGTATTTAAATTCTATGTTTTACATAATTTTTCACATTCAAGCTCCTTCCATTTTATTTTCATTATTATGTAATTAAACACCTTTACGAATTCATTGCATTTAACTAATATAAGAGGGATAAATTACACTATGCCTCAAAAAATTAGAGAATCTTTTTAATACAAAATTTAAGCACGATTCTTTAAATACAAAAGTCCTTGGATCGATTACATACTCATTGACCCAATTTACCAACCCAACTAGAAAAAAAAGAGCTTGTAAGAACATGACTCGATTTTTGCCTCAATACCTCGATTATAAACACTCGTGACTCAATTGAACACAAAATATGACTCAATTATAAAATTATAAATTTGTAATTAATTGAGTCATAATTGAACACAAACATATGACTCAAATATTGTAGATAAATTTATGAACCAATTGAATTACTATGGGTCGGTTGTAAGTTGTATACGTGAGTGTGACTCGATTATATTGATTGATATGTATTTGGGTTGGTTGAATATTTTAATCGAGTCGGTAGTTGAGTCAAGAACTTTCTATCAATTTGCTCATTTAAAGAGTTACTCTTAAAGAGAGTTTTTTTATTTTTTTTTATTTTTTTTAACTCTGATAGAGTCCCTCATTTCTCAAAAATAAAATTATAATACTTCATTCGTCCCACGTATTTTTACGCACATTCTATTTTGGGGTGTTCCACGTATTTTTACCCATTCTATTTTTGGCAAAAATACATAATATTTTATTACCTATTTTTTACAATCTCAACAACTTTAATTACTTTTTACACTTTATTCATCATTCCCAATAACTTTATTCACCTTTTCTTTTTAAATTACTAATTTATCTCTACTTTCTCTTACATTATATATTAAAAAAATAAAACGTCTTAATCTTCGTGCCCGTACAAATGGGTAAAAATACCCGGACGGAGGGAGTACTTTTTTTAATCGTGCAGGCGACCTAAACATGCCTAAAGCTTTTACTGCATATGGAAGAAGAATAAAGAAGATAATATAACCTACTATGGGAGGAATTAATACATCACTCCAACCTTAATGGAGTTTATCTAATTTTTCCTTCCCCTCCACCGTGAGGTGGCAAATAAATTTTATTGAGTTACCAAAGAAAAAGAAAGGTAGGACGATTACAAAAATGTTGTAAAAATGAACATCATCAACAATGACTATTTAAATCTGTAGTACTCATGATTCATATCATGGAACATATACGTATCGAGAAAACTAGGAGTAGGGTGATGCCACTGAAGATCACCTCCGATGGCAGCAAGTCTGTCCGCCACAGTGTTTCCCTCCCTAAATATATGAGACATGGAATGTCATACTTTGGATAAGGTGTATGGCCTTGTTCCACCATGAAAGAAGCTTCCATGGCAATGCTGGCTTTGGGTCCGTGAATGCATACACCACAAACATGAAGTCAGTCTCCAACCATAGATTAGTTCATCCTCTATCGTGTGCATACTCAATTGATAAGCATGCCGCTGCTAATTCCGCTTCAAGCGAGAATCCATGACCGAATCCGCTAGTAAAGCAGCCCATTAGGAAGCCCCTACAGTTCCGAAACACTCCCCCACCTAAGATGTTCCCTGGCGACCCCGTGGCATGCCCATCAGAATTCACTTTCACCCATCCCGGCAGTGGTGGCTGCCATCGAACATGTATCACTCTAGGGGCTTTCCTAGCATTCCCCTTGATGCCAAAAAATCTCAAAGTCATGAGGTCTTCAACTGTATTGTTCATGCTACCCAAATCAAACAAGCCGCCCTCCCGGATCAAGGCCATAAGATTGGTTGTGATACTAGTAGCTCTAACGTGTCTGTCAGTTCCATCATCTTTCCATCATGCATAAACTGCAGCATTGCGTTACTGCTAGATAATCCATACATAGGAAATAATTGATAATCTCCATAAAGATGTAACTGGCTTGCTCTCCCTAACTTCCATTGCCTGCATCAAGAACCCAACGAAGGGTTGCTCCAAACTCAATCTGCTTCCAAATGCAAAGCCTGATAGAATCTTCTTCAATACAATTCAGGATATATGACATCCCACCATAATATGATCTAGAGACTCCTGATCATTTTTACAAAGATAACATCTAGATGGTCCTTTAAAACCTCTGTGTTGAACTACCTCCCAAGTTGTAAGAATACTCTTGATCGCCTTCCACAAATATAGTGATAGATCTTCGATCTGGAATAAACCTGGCCCAAATCCATGAACCCTAGTTTGGTTCAATAAAAGCCGCTCTAGCATGCATGTACGCCACGTTAGCTGAAATCTTTCCTTGGAAGGACTTTCTCCATATTCTATAATCAATCATATTTTGAGATATTCGAGTTTCCAGAATAGCATTGACAATATGAGGAAAGGTAACACAAAAACTTTCTGTAAAATGCCAGTTCTCATCATACAAATAGTCCCCTATTGTTTGGCCAAAATGATGCCGAAGATCCTCTGGAATTTCTACCAAATTTGCAATAGGAGTTCCAAGCCAGTTATCTAACCAAAATCGAGCCCTCGCGCGAATCGTATCCAACTAATCAAATCTCGTCCTCCATGAGGCACCGAATGTGAGTAGCATAGGCTGCCCGTATGGAAGATGGAACATGTCGTCTTAGATCAAATCCTATAAACCATCTCTTCTTAATGTATCCAGTGCCCTTTCCCCTCTAGAATATCCCAAGACAATTTCATCAGGTAAGCTTCATTTGCAGTCCTCAACGATCGCATCCCCAAATCTCTCTCAGAAGTCGGGCTGCACACTCGATGCCAACTAAAGTGAAGTGATGTTGTCTAGACGTGTCCCCCGTCCATATGAAATTTCGACAAGCCGCTTCAATCTTTTTAATAAGATATCTCGACCACCTATATACCATCATAACAAGCACCGCATAAGCAATAATCACAGAATTCACCAAATATGTTCTACCAGCCATTGATAAAGTCCCTCCTTTCCACCGTTGAAATTTATTAAGGATTCTGTCCGTGGCTTGACTGATGTAAGTCGACTTTGGCGCGCCAATGAATATTGGTGCACCAAGATAAGTAAAAGGGAATGTACCTTCAGAGATGCCCAAGCTAGAGAGAGTACAATTTTCACAGTAGTCAATACATGCTTCCCAAAAAAAAACCTTCGACTTCATAGGGTTGAATTCTTGGCCGGAGACCCTTATATATCGAACAAGTACATTCCGAAGACCCTCTACAGAGTTGTCATCACCTTTGCAGAAAAGAACAATGTCGTCAGCATAAAAAAGAAAGGATGAAATGTTATTAGACCTGTTAGCTCGTGCGGAAAAGATGGCACCCCTAGAAATCTCATGCTCAATCCATCTCCCTAACACCTCTTCAGCTATACAAAAGAGAAGCGGTGATAAAGGGTCACTCTGTCTGACTCCCCTTCCACAGGAGAAGAACCCTTTGGGCTGGCATTCACTAAAACTGAGACCATGGCTGAGTGAAGAATAGATCGAATCTAGTGAATGAAAGAATTGTGAAACCCCATTCTTTTCAAAACTTGCAGGACGATCACCCAACTTAAAGTATCAAATGTCTTTTTAATGTCAATCTTCAAACCAATACTACCTTGTGTAGAGTTATCCAGGCTATTAAAACTTTCCGAAGCAATTGCAGTACAATGATGAATATTTCTTCCCAGAATGAATCCAAACTGAGTTACACTGAGATTCTTACTAAGTACCGAACCCAGCCTATTTGAGAATATTTTAGTAATAATCTTGAATAAGAAATTACACAAATTTATAGGGCGGAAGTCCTTACAATTAATATATTTGTGGTAAAAAAGTCACCAAATCCGTCCGGACCCAGGGAACTATCCGCAGATAGCTCCATAACTGCTTGCTTGATTTCTTCTGTATTTGGCATGGCAATAAGCTTCCCATTGTCGATCTCTCCCACAAAAGGCTGAATAAACTCTAATTCTCCATAGTCTCGACTGCCATCTTTCTTTTCAAATAACTGTGAATAGAATTGAACAATATGTTGCGAGATGAGACCGGCATCTTCTATGATTTCCCCATCTATTTCCATAGAAGAGATGAGAGCTTTTGTACGACGGATGCGCTGCGCCATGTGGAAAAATTCAGTGTTCCTGTCTCCCTCCTTAAGCCAGGAAGTTCTATTTTTTTTATAGAAGAATTGACTTTTTCCTCAAGCTTTTTATTTAACTCCACATGCGTTTTTATTTCCTCAAAAAATAATTCTTCGATGTCACCCTCTGTATCGATACGGATCTGCACATTCCTCAACTTCTCCATCGCCGTGTCAACTGAGTTAAAAATATTCCCAAAGTCGTTGTTGTTCCATTTTTTTATCTCCTTTGAGACGTCTAAGCTTGGCAGCAAAAGTACTTAAAGGGTTACCCTTGGTGGAGTGTTTCCACGAGGTTTCCGCCATCACAAAGAATCTCATATCTTTCAGCCACATAGATTGAAAACGAAAAGGTTGAGGCATCAGGCTATTCATCGAGCAAGAAGCTAGGATTGAAGAGTGAATCCTCCCCTGCTTTCTTTTCTCTTTGCGTTGCTCCTTTCTATCACGCCTCTTCAAACAGTTCTGAGCATCGTGACCCAATATCTGGCATGATATGCAGTACTCTGGAATATTTTCATAACCAAAAGATACCTTGATAATATCTTCGAATGTGTCAATATTCATACTCATCAACAATTGTTCCTGAATATCCACTTCCACCAACACACGAGCAAAGTGTTCAGTGGAACCATTCAAAGATCTCTCATCAATTCTAATAGGGGATCCGACCGCTTTAGCAATATTTTTGAGAACATCTACATGCCATAATTCCAACGGCAGTTCATAAATCTCATCCAGACAGGAACAATTGACGATTTTACCTTGTAAGGATTAAAAGTCGGGTCCATTGCTGCACACGAAGTTGAACCCTATTAATGTCATAGATCATTTTTCTCAGCATTGAAGTCTTGCGATTTCCATCCTCCACCAGCAAAGAATAATATCCCCGTCCCAATGGAATGTTCAGAATAGATGCAATTCCAAAGGTGTGTTGAAACATATTATCCACCTCCAATTGACTCATCGGCTTGCATCTTTTCTCAATCAAAACCCTAACAATCACAAATTAGGAAAATAGAGTCTTACGTACGTCGTAAAATTTTTTACTGATCGATAGAGTAACAATATCACCTGTTTTGTCGAGTGACCTAGCCACATGATCCGAAAAGGATCCCTTGCATATGGCCGATTTGAGACGAGAGATGGGTTCGTCTCGATTTTTAGCAGCTTTTGCCGCATATGAACAATCGCCCTGAGTAGGGTTTGACGGAAAATTTTTGTTAGGGTTCGAAGAGTAACCCGCTTGATGATTACCCTTGGATAGAGTATGATCACCATTCCTACCCACGGGGATGGTAGGCCTTGCCGTAGACAATCTGATGTGGACACGTCCACTACTTTTCATCGATGGCATCGCTCCAGCAAAAGTGGCGTGTGTGCCAGGAGGTCTTTGAAAGAAGGGAGTCCAGAAGTACCAGATGGAGTAGATGATGGTGGTACCAACGTGCTAGTCGGAGTAAGTGGCGGCCGAGAGGAATCTATCGGTTCCTCCATGCTAACGTGAAAAATCCTAGAAAAAAATAGAGGGAAGGAAGAAAGAATTTTTTAGAAAGAGAAACAACATCCTTTACCAACCATAATTATCCCCTCCACCGTGAGGTGGTAAATATGCATTATGCAAATTTTAATGTATGTAGTGATGTTTGATCAACATTTTTGGGAAGTTTTATACCTCCTAAAGTTTAATTAATAAAGTTTTGTGTTTATGCCCTTTCGTACCTAGCTATTATTGCATTCAAACCACCCAACAAAAAGGAGTTAAAAGTTTTTTTTCATAATTTTTTAGAACTTTAAATTTTATTCTAAAAAAAATATTTGTATCGATTCTATCCTATAACTATGAGTTCTATTTTAATTTTGTCCAATTTTCACCGAAACCCTCAATTTTTGCCGAAAATTAATCACATGCGTTGCACGTGACGGATGAATTTGGGGTTCCGGACTAAAGATATAAATTTTATTATATTTTACTTTTCAATCAGGAATAGAAAATGTAACACCAAATTTACATATGGGATCGGACTAAAGAAGATTGGCTCCAATTATTAGTCTCCTTAATTCAATTATAAAATGTACTTGACACTGTTTTCGGGCCATGCTAGCTATATTTGTATCGATTCTATCCTACAACTATGAGTTCTATTTTAATTTTGTTCAATTTTCACCAAAATCCTCAATTTTTGCCGAAAATTAATCACATATGTCGCACGTGACGGATGAATTTAGGATTTCGGACTGAAGATATAGATTTTATTATATTTTACTTTTCAATCAGGAATAGAAAATGTAAAACTATATGAGATCGGACTGAAGAAGATTGGCTCCAATTATTAGTCTCCTTAATTCAATTATAAAATGTACTTGACACTGTTTTCGGGCCATGCTAGCTCAGCAAATAAATGTTCACTAACATATTATTTTGTCTTTTACTTTATTTTCTTTTTGCCTGCTATATATATTATTTTTTAAATTTTAATCAATTAGTATTATTATTAACAACTTTAACTATATCTGTAATATTTTATTATTTCCTTCATTCGGTTCTAAGATATTCATTTGTTTTTTACACGTGGATTTAGGAGTATTATTATTATATGTAAAGTAGGTAATTGTATTAGATGGAATTGGTGAGTCATATTGTATACTTTTTTACTAAATAGGAGAAATAAATACCTTTGAAGCGGACGCCAAAAATAGTAAAATGGATACCTTAGAAGCGGACGGAGGGTATATAATAGTTCATAGTTTATTTTATAGGAAAAAATGCACTTTTGGTCCGATACGAGAAACTCATTTTATTTTTATCCCTAACCTTTTTTTTGGATCCTGCACTTTTAGTCCCGACTGTTAGTTTTTAGGCAAAAACTTGTGTGAGACCGTTTCACATAAAGGCTTATGTGAGATGGTCAGAAAATAATAACTTTTATACTGAAAAGTTATACTAAATTAATGAAAAGTGATAATGTTAATCATTTATATTATAAATAAAAAATGATAACATTTTGTAGCAAAAGTAATAATGTTTTATAACAAAAGTGATAACTATTTTAAAAATGTAAAATAGTCTCACATGAGACGATCTCACATGAGACCTACCCTAGTTTTTAACAGAAAACGTTAACTTCAAAAAAATAAAAAAAAAATAGATTTTTTTTTACAAGACTTCCCCCTCCCACCGCCGCAGCTTCTGTCTTCTGCAGACAAAATCCATTACTCCCTTCTGTCAACAAGTTTCTCAAAAGCAACCAACCAAATCAATTAAAGAGATATTTGATAGGAAAGCAATCAGACTGTATATGAACTCAGTTTGAACTTAAAATAGTTAACAACGATGAGGGGATGAACAAAAGAATATGAACACTCATGAATAATAAAATTAACAACTTTATCTGAACAAAAAAATAAAATTATAACAATATCAAGAAACTAAGTAGTTGATGAATACAGAGTTTTCCTTCAAATAAAATCAATGATAATTAAAGATTAGAATGAGTAGACGTAAGAAGAGTGGTCTATACAAGTCAAAGAACCAAGTTACCAAAACAAAAATCATCAGAACCTAAACAACCCATACACAAACATTCGTACATGAATCTAACATAAAAAATTGACAACTAAATTGAAATATCTAAAACTATCTCAATTCAAGAAATATTCCATCACCTGAACATTAAATCTACACCAGGCAGAGAGAGAAAATGTGCAGAATTGAAAAAAGAAGGAAGGATTTACCCGATGACAAATCGACGACGAAAAGAGATCGAGAGAGAAGAAATTGAAGGAGAAAAGAAAGATGTTGAGAATAATTGTTTTTTGAAACAGTGAACACTGGAATTTCCCTCTCCTTCGGTTTCATACGGTCCGCCATGGCAGGAAAATAAGATGAAGGATGAAAAGTATATGCCTAGAGTGTGTAAATTAGGTTATTGTAACTACTAACGGCTTCCGTTTCATTATTTGACGGAAGCTAGTTATTGTACAAAAAGGTGGTTCGCCCACCCAGGCGCCCTCGCATGCCGACCCGACAGCATGTGAAGGAGGTTAATCATTGTACAAATTGTCCCATTGCTTGACCAGTTGAGCTGTCCATGCGTCATCGCGACACTGCTTTTTGAGTGTGTGTGAGGAAAAATGAAGATGGTTAAATGCTGATTATATAGGGTTTGCCAATGCCTCCAACTGACTACCGCCTCATCCGGTTCTCTCTTTTCATTCTTCTTTTGTTTTTTTAAGCTCTAATTAACAATCAAAGTCAAACCATTTTACCAAATTAATAATTATCATTACTCTTTCCGTCCCGTTTCAATATTTACGTTTGTTTTTTGCATATTGATTAAAAAGTATTATATTTTAATAGATAGTGGGTGAAAAAATATAATATTTAATATAAAGTGGGTAAACATATCAGTGTTGGATAATATATTAATTGTTTTAGGTGAGTTCTATATTCTTAAAAAAGAAAACATAAACATTGAAATGAGACGCGCAAAATAGAAACGTAAACATTGAAACGGGACAGGGGGAGTATTAGTTTAATACGATGCCTCAATTTACATCTAGAAAATGTACTAAATGGTCCGCAGGGCTGTTTAACAAAAGAAAAAAAAATCTAGTTTCAAATTGGTCTTAAAAACTTTATTATTTTTTTGTCCCCTTTGAACATTCTTTTATGATTTTTTTTCTATTTAATTGCTAGAATTTTGGTACCAAAAAGTGTAAATTTTATGACAAATTTAACGAGACCTTTTTTTAATGAGCAAAAGTGCATTTTTCCCTTTAGATATGCTAAGTATTTTTATTGTGATACATTAAAATAAAATGATTTAATAATCCATCTAAGATTCCTAACCCGATAGTTTTTTTTTCCCCATTTTTTCAGAATCAATGTTTTTTTTTTATTCAGAACCAAAGGTATATATCCTGCAAAATTGAATTGAATCAAATAACGTCATGCCCTGGGCCATACTAGTCATTCAATTCTGCAAGAAACATTTTAAAGGACACATGATCTACAGTGTCATGTCTTGGGGCATATTCGTCATTCCCTTTTGGGTAGAACTATCAAATGTCAATGGTGACACAGTAAACCTCATGATTCATGTAATATTTTATACTTGCTGTTCATGTTTTAGATTTTGGGTTAATCAGGTTGGAAGTTAATTTCTATAATATATTTGTCTTTTCAACTCTCGGTTAAGGAAGGTTAATTACAGGATTCAGATCTTTTTTGCCATTTTGTTGTGACACTTTCTTTGGTTTAGATTTTGGGTTAATCAGGTTGAAAGTTGATTTCTATAATATATTTGTCATTTCAACTTTCAATTAAGGAAGGTTAATTACAGGATCCAAATCACTCGTTGGATGAATGACACGGAGATAGAAAGAAAAATATGCCCTAAATCAACTCCTAAATCTTAGGGACATAACACCAAGCCGGTTAAATTTGGGACCTGACTTTGATACCACTATTGGATTTATCAGCCCATTGGAGTCGAACTCGCTTAATCCAATAGCATAATATTATTTGTTTTGGGCCGTCAACTGGCCCGCATGATTTTGCTCTCTGGGCTCACACCCAAAATGTCTTATTTTAGGGAAAGTCTTTGTCACACTTATTAACATATTGTCATCCTCACTTCAAAATGATGTGAGACTTTAGTACACATCCAACCAAATTACGTACATATTTGATCCGTCGTCGGTGGAAAAATTAATGGCATGGTTATAAAAAGCAGACAAGATGCAGTACTACAAGTCTTGTCTTCATATTTATCACTTATTTTATTTGCAAAAAAATACATTTTTGATCAGGGAAAAATATATTTTTAACCGCGTAGAAAGGGGCTCATTTGAATAAAGGTCTCATAATTTCAAATTAGTTCTAAAAGTTACATTTTTTATCATTCAATTTTTTTTATTTTTTTTAAGCATTTATTTTTATTTTTATTTTTTATTTGATGAAAAGAGTTTTACGTTAAACCGGTCCTTCAAGTTACATACTCTTAACTAAGGAGAAAATTCAATTTTAGGATTAATCTAAAACAGTAGAACTTTTTTTACATGAGTCTCTCGTGCAAGACCAAAATTACATTATAACCTATATAATTAAAATGCTATTAAATACTTAAAATGATTAAGTAAAAAGATTAGTGTCATCATTAATTATATTAGGTGTTAGAGTTTTAGTTTAGTTAAAATTTCTTTAGAGTTAATATATTTTATTCCCCTTATTTAAGTACTCTTTTTCGATTCCAAACATCATAATTTTTTAAGAAAATAAATTTTTAGTTTCAGTTAATAAATTAAATTAAAAATATTTTTAAAAAATCTGAAAAAATAATTATAGTTTTAGAAATTAAAAAAAAATATAAATTTAATATTTTATATAATCGAGAAATTTTTGTTTGAAGTAGTATATATAGTGTCAAATTTGTTGTGTTATTACAAGTGAAAGATAAGGATAGAGTGGCAATTCTTAAAGAAATTCAAGAGAGAGAATAGGGGCTCTTAATTTCCTCCACTTAATGTGGACGTTCTTTTCTATATGTGGTACTTACATCAATTAAAAAGCACGTTCCGAAAAAAATAAAAATAAATAAATAATAATAATAATAATAAAATTACCGTGCAGTATGCTATAATTAAAAATTGCATAAATTCTCGTCTCACAAACTTTTAATTTTTTTTTTAATTTTTTAATCCCAGCATCCTTCGTGTATCAAATGAAATATACATTTTTATTCAATAATCTTAAAAGATAATTTAATTTAAAAAATATAATTCCCAACGAAATAACATACTTTACACTTAATTATTAAAAAAACTAAAATATCCCCCAAAAAAAAAAATCAAAGAAGTGAACAATAATTAATGTAAAATTTAAAAAATAAAAATAAAAATTGTGAAACTAAGGGGTAGTATTTTATTTTTATCCAAATAGACAAATTATGTCAAAAATAAATAAAAGATAACTTTGATCTTCATATCCGTATCTACTGTAAATCAGTAGATGTAAAGAAAATTTAAAAAAAAATATTAAATAATACTACGGTTAATTAAATTTTTTGATGAATTGGTTATTTAACCATTCTGCTATTAAATGCAAAAATGGCCTTGTCAAACTATTTTAACTAAAGCATTAATATGCCGTTAATTCTATTGTTATCAAACAAATAGTTCTCAATGAATTCCACATCAGTAAAACAATTTGGTCAATCTAAATCTTACAGTTTTATACGAGTAATAATTTCATCACACTTCCTTAAGGTTCATCAAACTATATTCCCCTTTCTCATTTCAATCTTTATATATTTTTAATTTGGACATTTCATTTTAATTTTTACATTTTTCTTTTTGATAGATGAGGCCCACACAAATTAATTATTTCTTTCTACATGGATCCACACATCACACTAATACACATACTCACTTTATATTAAAATATTATTTCTCTCACCTCACTACACATTAAAATACTACATTTCTTTATTTTCGTGCGAAAAGTAAACGTAAAGTTCGAAACAAGACGGGTAGTACATTTTTGAATAATACGAGTCAATATCTAAAATTATCAAATTTCAAGTAAAAAATCAATTTCACCCCATGAATGCATTATTTATTTTTAATTCAATATAATTATTTTATCAATAATTTATAGTACCTCCGTCTCACACTTATGTTCACACTTTTCGTTTCCATCCATCCGTCCCACACTTATCTTCACCAAAAAAAAGAAGGAAACTTCGCGTTAACCAACAACCTCAAAAGTTATCTTAATTTCAAAAATATCACCTCCACCTAACACATATAACATACTTTATAATTTATTTATTACCTAAAAATATCATAATACTCCTAAAAAATCAATAAAGTTGGTTAAAAAGTAATTTATTTTAATTCCATATCTACAGTGTCGGAGAACATAAGTTCAAGACGGAGGGAGTGATATATAATATAAATAAAAAGTAATACTCCTTCCCTCCCACCGAAAAGTCCCCATTTTATTATAATGGACGTCCCATTCAAAAGTCCTCATTTTTCATTTTTAGTAAAAGAGCTCCACATATGGCCCACCACTAACTACAATACAACTACCCACTACACATAAAATAATAATATCCCTAATCTACGCACAAAAAGCAACCGGTGATGTTTGAGCGAGACGGAGGTAGTAACATCTATAATAAAAATTAGTAATGGATCATAACTAATTAGTAAAAGAGTTAAAGTTACAACATTGTCAGGAAAATATCAATTTCATTCCTTTAAATTAGGTTAATTAAATAAGAGAGTATGATTGAGAAAGTAAAAAGTTATAAAATTAATCTTAATTCGCTTCTATTAAATTTAGAGGACCAAATT
Organism: Pogostemon cablin; assembly: GCA_023678885.1. Classification (NCBI taxonomy): domain Eukaryota; kingdom Viridiplantae; phylum Streptophyta; class Magnoliopsida; order Lamiales; family Lamiaceae; genus Pogostemon; species Pogostemon cablin. The sequence goes on along the minus strand of CM042988.1, from coordinate 4,118,332 downwards.
GATATTTCCAACACTTGCCCTTTTATCGTTGTACATCACATTCACCTGGTGTAATGGGGTTGTACGTATCTGACAATATCATGAGGGGCCGCCTACCATTATTGCTAGGGCCTTAATAAAAAATGCCCACTTCTCCATGTATTTTACCAAAATATCCCTAATATGATTAAGGATGGTATTTAACTCCTTTTAGACATGATTGTAGAGTTTTGGGGCTTATTGCTTTTATAACACACAAAAAGAAAATGAACAAGGATGGAGATACGACGCCGAGGCAGCGACTGGTGTTAGTCTGCAATTTCTCGGGGCCATTGGGATTCCACACATCCAGAGACCCCGTAATTAGCAGCCGCCGTGAATCCGCCGTCCAGATGGAGTCGTCGTGGGCAGAATTGACTGTTGCAAGCGTAATTATATATATATTATTCATGTTTATATTTCAAACTAAATACAATCTTTAATTATATTTTTTTATTAATTAGTAACACTACTTTTATTTTATTTTTATTTTTATCATTATCATTATTATTATTCATGTATATATTTAAATTATATATCTATAAATTAAATATCATTTTTAATTATATTTTTTATTGATTATAATAATTCATCCGCGTACGTGGGAATATGTACTCATATATATATATATATATATATATATATATATATATATATATATATATATATATATATATATATATATATATATATATATATATATAATATCGTAGTCACCGCCGCATATATAACACTTATATTTTATTAAGAAAAAATGTATTTTTGATCCTGTACAAAGGATTCATTAATAAAAAAAATGGTCACTTGCTATTGATACATATAATAATGTATAATTGCTATAAATTACATGACTCAAATCATTAATATCCATAATTAAATAATTATGATTGTGATACCATAAATATCCCTATGTGGTTGTACAAATTTATTTTGCACAATTTTGTTTTGCACAATTTGTTTTACACAATTTTGTTTTTGCACATTTTGTTTGAACATTTTAAGTTCCAGCGGAGGTCAGACGACGGTCTAGCGGATGTCCGGTGATCAGTCGGCGGTGGTCCGGCGACCAGTTAGCGGAGGTCTGGTGGTGGTCCGGCGATCTGCCGACGGTAGTCTGACGGTGGGTGGGTGGGTGGGTGGGTGGGTGGGGGGTAAGATTTGTAGTTTAAAAGTGTATGAGATTATAAAGTTATATTTGATATTTTATTTTAAAATTTTGTATGTGAGAATAATTATTTAAATTTATTGCATCTCATATTAATTTAAGGTAAAAATGTGTATCTATTAGTTTTCCTTAAAAAAAGTCATATAATTAAGGGGAAAATGCAATTTTTAGAATCAAATTGAAACCGTGGACTTCTTTTAAATGAGTCCCTGTACAGAACCAGAAGTGCATTAAAACTTGTATATTTAATTTAAAATTCTATCCATTACTTTAAATAGTTACGTAAAAAGATTAAGTATCATCATTATATTCTTCATTAATTTGATTTTATTAGGTGTTAAGAGTTTTAGTTTGGTTAAATTTAACTAGAGTTGATATATTTTATTCCGCTTATTTTACTCTATTGATTCAATTCCTGACAACATATTTTTTAGATTTTAAAATTAAAATTTAGTTCCAGGTAACAAATTAATGAATGTGAAAAAGAGTTGATATTCGCTTCACCCATATGTATAATTTTTATTTTATTTTGTATATATGTTATTCTATTTTGTAGGCATGTTTCTTAATAATTATACACTTTTTTCATGCTCAGTTTTTCATTAAAAAAAATAGCATCCATATGTATATAACTTTTTATTCAATAATGTATACATATTTTTTAATAGTTGTATATTTTTTTTACACTCAATTTTTCATTAAAAAAACTAATAAACAAATTATATACATTTTTGTTCGTAATAGTATATGTTTTTGTTCATATTTGTATATGTTTATGAAAGTGGGTGCATTGTATCCTGAAGTGCACCCAGGTGCACAATAGTAATTAATAACCCTGAAAAAAATAATTGTAGCTATGGAAAAAGGATAATAATAAATTTTTATTTTTATAAAAGTGGAAAAATTTTTTGTTTGAAGTAGTATATTTAGTGGAGAAAATTTCAATTTCGATCCATTAATTTTGATTAAATCCAATTTTGGTCCTTCACCTTTTTGCAATTTCAATTTTAGTCTTGTATCAATCACAATTCTATAATTTTAACGTCTCAGTTTTAGTCTTTTACAAGACTTTCAAGTCCTTTAAGTAAAAAGACTAAAATTGAAAAAATAAAATATTAAAAAATTGAAATTGATACAAAAGGACTTAAATTTAAAATGTTAAATGTTAAAGGACAAAAACTGAATTTTAATCAAATTTAATGGACCAAATAGAAATTTTCTCATCTATAGTGTCAAATTGTTGTGTTATTACAAGTGAAGATAAGGATCGAGTGGCAATTCATAAATAAATACATTGGAGAAAATAGGGACCTCTTAATTTCCTCAACTTTCTGGTTGTGTTATGTATTTTCTTATTTTATGTGGTCCTTACATCTATCAAAAACCACGTTTCTAAAAAAATGATAATTAACAAATTACCTTTAATTACACATTGAAATACTCATCTAATACAAATAACACATTTAATATTCTCTACTCTCACAAAAGTCTTCACAGTTTCCTCAATTTTTTTAATCACCAATAATCCTATACGCCTCAAATAAAGAAAATAAAACTTTTATCCAATAATCTAATGAATGGAGGGATCAAATTGATTATAAAAACATGAGTTTAATTAGTCGATTTATTAGTGAACAAGGAAAAATATTATCTAGACGAAAGAATAGGTTGACCTTAAAACAACAACGATTAATTACTATTGTTATAAAACAAGCTCGTATTTTATTCTTTCAGTGTCTCGGGTCCCAGAAGTTCATGATAAAATAGAAGTTTCATGTTCTATTTCACTCCCCGATGGGGATTCTTTTCACCCTTCTCTCACGGTACTACTTCGCTATCGGTAACCCAAGAGAATTTAGCCTTGCAAGGTGGTCGTTGCTGATTCACACGGGATTCCACGTATCCCATGTTACTCGAGTCAGAGCATAAGCTAGTGATGCTTTCGGCTACTGGACTTTCACCATCTAGGGTGCTGCATTTATGCCGCTTCGCCTAACAGCACGACGCTTGTATTGCTCTCCCACAACCCCGAATTCAATGTTTAGGCTGCTCCCATTTCGCTCGTCGCTACTACGAGAATTGCTTTTGCTTTCTTTTCCTCTGGTTACTAAGATGTTTCAGTTCGCCAGGTTGTCTCTTGCCTGCACATGGATTCAGTAGCAGTTTGAAAGGTTGCCCTATTCGGGAATCTCCAGATCTATGCTTATTTTCAACTCCCCGAAGCATTTCGTCGATTACTATGCCTTTCCTCGTCTGTGGGTGCCTAAGTATCCACCGTAAGCCTTTCCTCGTTTGAACCTCGCCCTTATTGCCCTTATCAAAATCTTAGAAATTCTAAACTAAATAAGGTTATGACATCTTAAGGTGTTGCTACATGGATGGATCTTATCAACGTCCATGAATGAGAAATCATAGATCGAATCGCCGAATCTGAAAAATTGGGTGCTATCATATAGCTTTGTATCGGCTAAGTTCATGAGTTGGAGATAAGTGGACTCGAACCGCTGACATCCACCGCAGGGTAAACCACCACCTCTCATACCCTCGACTGATTCTACCATAGAGGCCAACGATAGACAATAACCCTCTCCAAATACAGCTTACAACTTTCATCGTACTGTGCTCTCCAAAGAGCAACTCTTCTTAAAATGTCACTCAAAGCAAAAGGTGCTGAGTTGGAATCCCATTCTAACTCAGGATTCTTGTGGATTCGGAGGTTCCAGCTACAGAATATATTTACTGATAAATACATATATTTTCATATAAATTTTCTTTAAGATTCGAATATTTATATGATTAGATTAGATCAAATAAAAATCAAATCAAATCTTATTTAGAAACATTAAAAAAAATTGATCAATTTACATATATATAATAAGACTCTTTATTCATTCGTTCACATAAATTATTCTGTAGATCATATGTTTTAATTTTTTTTTATCAATTTAATTCCTGAACAACAATCACAACAAAATGTGAAAAATCAATGCAATATATTTTTTTAAATTTTTTGGTTAATCAATTTAATAACGAAATTAAATTTTTACCAATTGAAATAAATTCACATTTAAGTGTATATAAATTGAATTTTACTCTTTAATATAAACTTATATTAGAATATAATTAAATAAATGGTTATATTATATGAATGAGGCTCCTGTGCACCCGAGCGCATGGAGCACATTCCGTGCACATTTATAATTTTCGTGCCCCTTTACAATTTAAACCCTAGCAATACATATGTTTAAATAGAATATAGAGGGGAAGGGTTGTGTTCACATGGAGACACGAAATCTCCCTCCGTGTCCTTGGGGGCGCAGGAGCTTTTACCATATTAAATTTGAATTGTATTTTTTAAAATTGTTGAATAAATAGTTATATTAAACTTAAATTATATTTTTTAAAATTGTAATTTTACAATCCGTGTAATACACGATATATATATATATATATATATATATATATATATATATATATATATATATATATATATATATATATATATATATATAATTGACAAATACATAAAGGTTTACTCACTCTGTCCCCTTTAAAGAGGGTTTTTTTTTCCATTTTGGTCGTCCTACCCAAAGAGTTCTCTTTTCTTTTTTACACACATGAGACCCACACACACCCACTAATACAATTAAAATATGGGACCCGCACTCCCACTAATACAACTACTCACTACATATTAAATAATAATACTCATTAATCCACGTGCGAAAAAGCAAAAGACCTTCTTAACAAGAGACAGAGGGAGTATATTTATATATTAAATAATAATACTCCTTAATCAAAAAGCAAATGACACCCTTAAAGATGGACGGAGGGAGTATGATAATTGTAGTTTTTTTTCTTTTTAAAAACATTTATTATTTTAAATCGGATAGTATTTTTTTTCTTTTTATCTAGTATGAGTTAATTTTTTTATATTAAATTTTTTTAATGGTTCATCAAAGTACCCATGTGGTGGGAATATTATTCTTAATCAGTTCGAAGGAATGACAATGATTGAGAAAGAAAGTACATATTAAAGAAGAGCTGACGAACACAACATATGAATTGAGTTTTTTTATTAAACCATAATTGGTTTAAAACTCATTAAATATTATTGATCAAACAGCACGATATTCAAGACACATCATTACAACATTATGGTACACAAAGCACAGATATGGAGAACAAAGGTGAAATTAAAGTGGAATATTAATTTTCTTCCATATCATGTATTTTAATATTAGACCAAATTCCTCCTTAATTCCTCCTTATCCTCCAACTGATCATTTTTATGCTTGTTTACGCCATCTGCGTGATTAAACAGAAGAATTGATATCATTATTTCGAAATAAATAAAAAGGTATAATATGGTGAGATTAAGAACACATATGATGATATATACAATTAAAAGTAGGAAAAGAATTATGGACAAATAAATATACTTGCATTATCAGAGGTGGAGTGCCTATAAGAATATTCATACTCGAAACATATAAATAATATAAAGCAAAGGGCCAATGAAATAGAATCCGAGAGAAGATAATTACAATACCTCTTAAAACTAATAAAAAAAATTAAAGAATTTGTCATACTCATACCTGAATAATCATATGTACAAATTTTAATTATCCATATATTAATTATATGTGAACAAAATACACCTAAGTGTTAATAATTATTAAAATATTAGAATTATATCCACATAGCAGGCAACGTAAATGCTCTCTCAGTCATATTTATGTATGTAGGGCGAACATGTGAATTTAAAAAAAAACACTTGCGTTAAAACGGGCTTAATTTGGGAGTAGCTTGTTTTCCAAGCAAGTTATGATCATATTTTTTGTAGACAAAATTCTGCAGATTATATTTTATTCCTATATATATATTATATATTATATTATCCATATATATCATATATTAGAGTATATATATATGGGTTAAGTTTTATTCTTCATTATAAAATCATCATCAATAATATCTTCTTTTCCCTTAATGGCAAACCATTATAATCCTTGATGTTCTTCGTTTTCTGTTCTTAGTAGTGATTTTAGTAATGTAAATGTAAAGATGTTAATGATGTGGTGTTATTATTTTAATAAACGCGCATAAATAGTAGGATAAAAAAATAGATAGGTTAAAATATACTAGCGAGTAGAAAAATAGCAATTATAAATTACTAGCATTTTCACAACTTGAATATACTTACACGAGTGGCCTCAAATAGTAACCAAAAATTTCTCCAAACACAAACATTCTCTCAAGGAAGAAGACAAAAGTTGCTTAAAGAAATGTATGTAGTGTAGTGATGGAAAACTAAGAAGGGTGGGTGCTTATATTTATAGGGGAACGCCTACCACCGGCAACCGGCCCATTCAGTAGTCCACTAACATTTTGTAATAAATATACAAATCTTGTTAAAACTATTTACTTTACACGAATTTTAAATCAATATATAACTCCTCTTTCCATATATTTTACCTATAAGTAACGTACATTCTTGTTCCAATTATCATTTTAATAGTAATTAAAGGAAATAAAGAGCCTTCATCAAAACTAAATAAACATATGTAGCTAGATCACAAAGTCTCTTTGTGAGGTGGTATTTCTGTGAAGTGTTTTGTAAGACGTATTAAAGTATGATTATTATATAGGTAAAATATGTCTATTAGTTGTTAAAATTTTTTTTTTAAAGTGCGGTGAATAATAATCCATTAAAGTGTGATTTTAGATTGTTGAACATGATTCACTATAAATATACTTTAAGTAATAATATATTTTATCTATATAATAAGCATATTTTAACGATGAGTCGACACTTCTCACAACTTGTATAGAGTTCCCGACCTAGCTAATAGCCTAGCTGAAAGAGTAAAATGTTTAGTTGGGTCAAAACTAATTCCAACTTTAAAATCAATGACTTTTGCTGGCATTTAGAGGGTTGTGCTTAAATTTGGGATAAAAATGAGTCTGTTAATGAGTTTTTACCAAAGGCAAAAACTTGTATGTCCGGGGACACACTGTGCCATATGAGAACACAGCCCTCCTCCTCCATATTCTATTTAATTCTATGTATTTTTAGAGGTTTAAATTACAAAGGAGTACGATATTTCCGGAGCACAAGAGTCTCACTCTTTAACAAATCATGAGCTATTTAATGTTCAAGTTATGTTTATTTATAAAACAAACCTAAAAATGAGCCCCATTAATATTTATTTGACGAGTTTTTATCAAATCAAATTAGCGGTAACGTTTTATTTACTCACACCTCTAACTATGTAGTATAATAAATTAATAATATATGTAAAACTTCATACCATGCCAATTTCAATATTGTGACACTGACAATTATTTATTGCTGTTCTCGACTACTTTTGATCTCTAGATATCGGTGGATTGTGAAACTGAAAATTTCTTATATTCTTGCTATTAATTAATACTCATTACTTATATTCTTACTATTAATTAATATTATCTCCGTCTCACTAGGTTTATTTTCTATTTATCTGAATTTAGAAAACCAGTTAATAGTATTTCTTCTCTCTGCCTCCAAAATTTACCATTTTGCCAATTTTTCTTTTCATTTTAAAGAATATATTATTTCCTTTTTTAAGAAATATGAGATTCACCAGCACCATCAATACAATTAAAATGTGGGTCCTATACATCCTCTTAATACAACTATACACTACACAATAAATAATATTTTTCATTAATCTACACACAAGACAAATAATTCCATTAGGGTGGACGAAGGGAGTAGTTCGTATATGTTTGATTTTGATATCTAATCGGGTAAATTTTAACTTTATGTCAAATAAATGTGTAAAAAATATGTGGTGATATGTGTGAAGTATATTAATTGATATGAGAGGACAGATGGAAAAGATAAAAAGAATGTGTATTGATTAAGAAAATAGTATATATGACCTGGAGAGGTTATGAGTTAATAGAGTTTGTATGTGTATATAAGAATGATTTTAAAAAAAATTGAATGTAGAATTTGAAAACTAAACAACGATTTTTAAAACTAAAACAAATTAGTATAGCTTAAAATATTTGCACACATTTTTTTGCCCATTTTCAAAAGACTTATACACTCTAAAAATGGAAACAACACATAATAACAACACCTTTGTAAAACTATATTATTACAAAATGTCATATTCTTTTACATACAAAACGTGAATTATGTCATGCTCCTTATTAAATTAAATTACTAAAAAAATCCTACTCTTTTTTTTATATATATTATTACACTACCACTAATTAAATATATGCATATAATATTTGAATTCGGAGTGAATATTTTTTATGCATGAATTAGAGCATTATGAGTATAAAGCATCAACAAACAAACAATAAAATGTCGATGATTTAACTTAACCCACCTACCCCTTAAATAAAAGAGAATATTTGCGTGGGAATATCATCCTTACACATGTCAATATTACCCCCAACTAAGATACTCTATTTCAGAAAATGAGATTCTCTCACTAAAAAAACTATTTTTTACGAGGAATATTAGTTTATCAACAAATTAATAATGAAATCTATTGGTAAAATTCCATTGATAAAGTGGTTGTTGGTAAATTTTTAACAACAAAAAATCAATTACATTAATAAATAATTTCGTTGGTAATCCGTTGCTAATAATTTCGTTTGTAATTTATATAATGATTCACTTGCTAATCCGTTGGTAATTACCAACGGATTATATTCCATTACTAAAATAGAGAATAAATCCGTTGGCATTCCGTTGCTAAAACAAAAATATCATTTTTGTTGCTAATCCATTGGTAATTACCAGCGGATTGAATTCCGTTGGTAAATTCGATTGCCAAAAAATATTTTTTTAATTTTGTAGTGTTTTGTGTTCTCAACGTTGGAATTTAAGTTCGTGTATTATTAAAAATTTATACATAAAAATAAAAAATTATACACTTTATCAACAAATTTTTTGTTTATTTTTTAAATAAAAAAATGAATGCAAAAAACTTGCACATTTATTAATATATATATATATATATATATATATATATATATATTATGCACAGTATCCATCTGTATATATATATTTAATATTATATATATAATATTAAATTAATTAAAATTAATACACACATGGGTCACCACACACCTAAATACACTAGATAACAACTCATTTCAAAATCCTAGATGCACATAATATATCATTTAATTCTCTTGCATGCTTTACATTAAAATAAGTTCCAATGGGCAAATATACCACTTATGTAAAAAGAAAAATCTGTCAACCATTAATTAATTTATGTTCAGTTTAACCAAATTTAAATTTATGATAAAAATATCCTACCTTAAAATCTAAAACTTAAAAATTAACCACCAATAACCATCGACATATTGAACCGACGTATGTCGGTATGGCATCGATGCCTGACGGCCCGACAAATGTCGGTCGGGTTGTTGGTGGTAGACTGACATCCACCAACACCCATACCGACGGATATCGGTCGGGAACCATTGCCTTTTATTAGTCAAAGGTAATATGATTTCTTTACATTAATTTGGGTAAAAATGATTACAGTTTATTTTGTAGTTAATAATGATATTGGAGGGTATATAATTTGCATTTTTTTTTCTCTTAAATAAAAAAATAATTATAACAGATCACGTATATTTAATAAATTAAAGCATATATGGAACAGCGAAATGAATAGGTAATCCTATTCGATATTATATATACACGGCACTTATTATACTTTGAAAATCATAGAAATTTTAATTCATTTAAAATGGGTAATCGTATTATATGTTTGATATAGTTTAAAATAAACATTTTATTAAATTAAGAAATGATATAAACTAATTCAATTCATTTGTTTCATACAATCTTTTGATCCCCGCCATTGGATTTCTCACGGTGCAATACATTAATAAAAGTAAAAAAACACTTTTCCATCTTTAACATCCTGTTATGACCACTTAAATACTATATATATATATATATATATATATATATATATATATATATATATATATATATATATATATATATATATATATATATATATATACCATTAAATTAATAAGTATAATATTCTCTCCATTCATCCTCAATATATACATTTACTTTTTGCACGTGGATTAAGGAGTATTATTATTTTTTATGTGTAGTAGGTAGTTATATTAGTGGATGATGTGGGTCCCATAGTCCAAAAAGGAAATAGATAGATTATTAAGGATGGATGGCCAAAAATGGTAAAATTAATAGATGGACAGTGGGCGGATGTAGTATATCTTAACAAGCTCATCACTTCCAATAAATGCATCGACCGTCTTCAATAGTTCAATTATATATATATTTGAGATGACACACTTCCTTTTTTTTTTATCTCACAAAAGTTTATACATTTTTAGAAAAAAAATATATAATCTCTCTTTCCTCATACACGTTATTTATAAAAAAAATACTCTTACTTAATATACTTTATCATTTATATACTACAAAAAATACAATTATACCCTTAAAATTTATCATTTTTTTTATTGGTAAATGTTAGTTCTAAAGAGTTAGAAATTAATTTACTAAACTCCTATACTTAAAGATTTCTCCAAGCCCTCCCTTGTAACTCTCTCCTTAATTTGATTCCAAAGGGTATCAAATCCAGATGAGCTAACCCACCATCTCAATATCTATGCCGGAATGGGGAGGGAGTAATAAATATCATTCCCTAATTCATGTCGGCCTCTATCTCTCATTTTCTTGTTATGTAAACTAAGATAAAATATTTTTGATTTATCTCTTAGGATAATTTGATATCAAGGGATATTTTATTGTGAGATAAATATTTATGAGACAAGTCGATTCATAATTAAAGTATACTGTGTCCGTCTCATTTAAGATGACACATTTTCCATTTTGGGTTGTCTTATAAAAGTTTGCACTTTCCTAAAAAATCAAAAAGTCAAATACAATCACTCTTTCCGTATATACTTTATATACAAAAAAAATTACCCCTACCTAACACACCTAACATACTTTATCATTTATTTTAAACCAAAAAATATCATAATACTTCTAAAAACACTTTCTTAATCTCCGTGCCGGAAAGAGGGATGCAAACTTTCCTGGAACGGAGAGAGTAGTTGTTATATATACAAAATATATTTATTGAACTTAAAGTATATTATAGTAAATCTTAATTAAAAACAATATTTTTCTATTTTCATTAATCTTCCCAATTATCTTTACCAAACGGTCCCTAAATATAAAGATAACTAAGATTTTCTTAGTACAAATTTAAGAATAAAATAAATCACAAAAATGTAATATCTCACAATAACGTATTACATGATTTCAAATGAAAAATAAAAGAATATCACCTTTAAAAAAAATTCAAACCTACCATATCAATCAAATTAGAAGTTTAATTATTTATTATAAAACTAAACTAAATTTTATTTTAATTTTTAAAACTAAATTTACACATTTTGTTGAAATATATAAAAAAAAAAAGAAGTAAAGATTCAATTATTAGAATAATTGATCAAAATATAATAGACAAAAGTTAGGTGAACCAGTTCCACTCCATTATTATAATTCACTATTATTATTTTTAATTCCATAATTATAAGAAAAATTATACCCTATAAATTAAAACTAATCTTATGTTTAAAGTTTTATTTTACTTATAGGGCTTATATTAGCTTAATTAATTATGAATTGATATCTTGTACAACCGGATGCACACGTGCATTCATATATTTATAAATTTTAATTAATAGTTTATATATTTCTTTATAATTATATAATTTTTAAAATTAAATTTTTAAAAAAATTTAACTGGAAATTCGCTAACAAAGTGTATATATTTTTACTCATTAGTATATTTTTATTCATACGTGTATAAATTTCTGAAAGTGAATGCACGGTGCACCGGGGTGCATAGAATAATTTGTCATTAACCATTAGAACTGTAATTGTAATTTCACTCTAATAGTTTATGGTGTATTTTACTTTAATAGTTCAAGTCATATTTTATGCCTACAGTCTATAATAGTTTAATTAATTCTTAAGTTATAACTATAATTTCACTTTTATGATTCAATATGTATTTTACCCTTATAGTTTGTCTTATTTTATCGACATTAAAGTTTATAATAGCTTAAATACATAATTATAATTTCACGGTTGATATTATACTTTACCCTTATTATTTATGTTCTATTTTTCATGTAAAATTTATAATTTACTCTTAAATTTTATATTAATTTCTAAAAGATAATTTCATTAATTGATTTATATATATATATATATATATATATATATATATATATATATATATATATATATATATATATATATATATATATCCGGTTTTTGGTACCATCAATTTATCACCATCCAGAACTTTCGACCTTTGTCCTGTGTGTAGAGTTCGTAGGATAATCATTCGCTTTTTTAATTGGATTAAAAGTATTACTATTTTATATAAATAAGTAGTTATATTAATAGTGGGTGGTGAATTATGTACGAGCATTTTTATTAAAAAATTTGATACTTTTAAAATAAATTAAAAAATAACAAAACGGAAGGAGTACAAAATGGCAAAAGCTTGTGTGTGTTCGGGTATACGGGAGTACATTTCGAGTGCCTTTAGAATTTTGTGTTAAATTGTACTCCCTCCGTCCTAGCGTAAGAGGGCTATTTGTTTTTTTGCACGTAGATTAAGGAGTATTATCATTTAATGTGTAGTGGGTAGTTGTATTAGTGGGAGTGTGGGTCCCATATTTTAATTGTATTAGAGGGGGTGTGTGGGTCCCATGTGTCTAAAAAAAGAAATGATACTCTTTGAGTGAGACAACCAAAATGGAAAAATTGCTCTCTTAGCCTGGGACGGAGGAAGTATATCTTTTAGTATAAAGATGTGAATCCTTTATTTTATAAAGCAAAAACTTGTGTGTTCCCGGGCGTACGGAAACACAATTCATGTGCCTTTAGAATTGTGTGTTAATTTGTATACCATTTAGTATAAAGATTTGTACCCTTTATTTTTTAAAGAAAAATAAAAAATATAATAAAAACTCTTTAAAATAAATAGTACACCCTTTTTAATTAAAATATATATCCTTTAAAATAAAATAATATATCTTATTCATAATATTAATACATCGTTCCGGTGCAAGCCTCACTCGTACAAAATAAGACAAAAATGGAGCAACTGAAAATGGTCCCTCGATCACGTGGCATATTAATTTTGCATGTGCTGCTTATTTCCTAAATTAATGTCAGTGGGCCATTAACTATTTCAGTCCGCTAAGCATGGTTTGGATAGCGTTGAGATTATAATGTAAGTACACTTTAAAATTATATAAATATTCGAGTAGGATGATATATCGATGCACCCGTAAAATCTAAACTACTAAATTTTATAATAACTAATTTTCACCCTTAAATTTTAAGAGAAACTTTTTTATAATACGAGTTATTTATGAGATAAGTGTGAGACAGACCGATCCATCACTATAGTATGCTTATTGTATAGATAAAGTATATTAATTTGTAGTTAAAGTAAGACCCGATTTATGGGTAAACTATCAATTAAGAGCCTGAATTATTTTTTCTATCAATCCAAGGCCTGAAATATGTAAAACTATCTATCCAAGACCTGAATTTGTCAAATATTATCTCCTATTTTATCAATTTAGGGCCTAAGTTCAGACCCTGAATTGATAGTTTTACATAATTCAGACCCCTAATCGATAGAAAACATAATTCAAGCCTCGTATTGATAGTTTACCCATTTTTCAGACCCTGAATTGATAAAATTCCTAAATTATATTACAACACACTAAAATCATATTTTAATACATAATGCGGCATACTTTAGAAAACATACTTTAACAATCATTAAACATATTTTATCTAAATTATAGACATATTTTAACACGTCTCACAAAACGTTTCATATAAATAGCGTCTCACAGTAGAGTTTGTCAATTTATAACTAATTTTTTAAATTATATAATTACTATTATGCATTAAATTAAATCATAGGAATGCACAGGTGACAGTCCAAACTTACCCCAAATTTTATAGTTAAAAATCTTTACTAACACTTTCATTAAAATATTATTAATTTTATCCAATTGTATATTTTTGGACTCTAATACCTCTCCCATCCCAAAACCCCCTCCCCCACCACCCATTTGCTTGTGTCGTCCCTCCGCCGCTGGCCGCCCCACCGCCGCCGCCCACCACCTAGCCGCCGTTGCCGACCATCAGTTGTCGGCCGTTCCACCGCCGACGCTGGCCTCCACCCCACCACCGACGCCTGCTTCTGCCCCACTGCCGCCTTGCGGCCGCCCAACCAGCCAAATGGCAAAAATGATAATAGGAAATGATGGACATGTCCAAAAAGTGTATATAAGGAAAAAAAGATATAAAATTTAGTAAAGTGTATATAAGTAGTTTTATAAATTGTCAATCTATGGTTTTAATTCAATGAGATTGAAATTTGAGTTGGATTCGGATCATTCGATATATGCCAAACAAATCCCCAAAATGTTTGAGTAAAATTATGTTTACCTGTATAAAAGTTAATAGTATATAAATTTATAGTAATATCTTTTAAAATTATGTAAATTAAATTAGAAATTTAATTATTTTGTATAATAATTTTTAAAAATTTAAATGTAAATATAAATATTTAAAATTTATTATATGGGTGCAATTTAAAAAAAATTGTAAGCTGGTGCTTAATTTTTTACCAAAATTTATATTTTGGAACTAAATCTCAACTAAAGTAAAGGTGATTTAATTCAAGAGTATTACTACTAATGTACATTACCAAAATTTTAAATTTTGGAACTAAATCTCAACTAAAGTAATGTTGATTTAATATTACTACTAATGTATGTATGTTTGTTAATCATGAACTCTAATACCATGTTAAAAGACCACCTAATCTAAAAATTTAAACTTGTAAAGAGATAAATCGTTTAATATTTAACCAAGTCTCTCTGACACTATTGCCATCGAATTTTCTCTTATTTTTCCTTTAAGATCTTCTTATTCTTTTCTTGCCTTAAAATCGCGATGGGGAACATGAAGATTGCGACTCTTTATCTTTTGAGATTAAAATACAAAGATATCTTCTGAGTATTTACCTTTTCCTTTTAATTTACCAACATATACTAAGGAAGGAATTAATATTAGAATTAATGGTTTACAAAGGATATTGAATGTTCTGTTGCATTTCATGTTTCATGTGTTAGATGAGTGATATGTGTATGAGAAAAAAAATCACAACTATTATTTCTAGGGTTTAAGCTTTCTTTTTAGAGTATACTTCTTCCGTCCCATAAAAAATTGCACCTCTCCTTTGTATTTTACAAATGAGAGGTGCAAACTGAAATGGGACGGAGGGAGTAGATTTTATGATATTATACGTGACAATCATCCAACGGTGCGTAATAGGAGATATATCACTAAAATATAACAAAAGAATCGAACCGTTATAGAACCCTTTTTTTTTTTGTTTTTTATAATCGAACCGTTATAGGACCCTTTTTTGTTTTTTATTCTATTTTTTAGTGTGATGTTATAAAATATCCAATTTTATCTATATAACATTAATATTGACTCATTCGATAAAGTTACTGACTCGGATATATAATTGTATGATCACTTGGACATATTTAAGAGTCAATTGTATTGGTTAGTTAAATCTTTAAAATCGCTATGTCACTTACTACAAATTAAACATGAATTTCATCTAAACATGTATCATAATTTTTTATTTTTTTTTGTAATATTCAATTGGGCACACTGTGTTAATTTTAGCCCTTAATAATAAACAGAAAGGATGACATGACATGTTATTTAAGAGAGGTGCAAAACTAAACCCCCCAATCAGGGAGAGTAGACAACTAAGATCAAGTATTTCATATAATGATTGATGTTGTAATTATTAATTGGCCATTCAAGCTTCATGATTTTAGACACGCGTAAGCCCACTGCCAAAATAATTAATGATGCAGATATGGTAGTGGAGATATGAAATAATTAATATAATTAAATTTTGATTTTTTTCTTTTATTTATAAATTTTCATTATTATGTTAGATTTTGTTATCAACTAGGTGTTCAGTTTATTGTAAAAAAGGAGTTGGATTTTATTGAAATGAGAGATTTTCTCTTTGACCTTTTTACGGTATTCATAAGAATGTATCAACGATTTAAGAAGTCTATTTTCTGGTATTCATAGGAATCAACGGATTATAGAGTTTGTTCTCGTATTATCATCCTTTAATACGCTCTCGCTACATCAATTAATAATAAAGTTAAGGGTAAATATTAAATTTGGTCATGTAAGTATGACATTTTCCAACTTTAGTTATTTATCATTTGCAATTCTCAATTTTGGTCTTTTTTTGTTCATTTTTGGTCATTTTGGTCCAATTTTAGTCCTTTTGATCCAAATTTAATCCTTTATGTCCAAATTTAGTCATTTATGTTAAAAAAATGTCCAAAAATGGTCCGAAATTGTATACATTTAGGACCATAGTGGACAAAAAAAGTACCATATTTTGAAAAAAGGACCAAAACTGGATCAAAATGACTAAAATTGAACCAAAATGATTAAAACTGAACAAAATAGAATCAAAATTGAAAATTGCAAATAATAAAAGACTAAAGTTAAAAAATATCATAATTATATGACTATTTTTTATATTTACCTTAAAATTAATATATACAAGCTATAACAAAAATAATTTAAAAGGGTAATAATTGGAAATAGGAAATGGAACCCTGCTTTTATAGACCAAAGGGGACCCCACCCACCCAAGCTTTTTTTTTTCTTGAATATGATGTCCAAACATTTTTGTGAAAATACAGAGTAGTGAAATAGAAAGAAACAATATATAAATTATGACAATATTAACTTCTCTTAATCATTGCTTGATAAATTATGAAAGTTAACTAACAAAATATCTCAATATCATGCGCGTAGTGAGATAAGTTTAATTTTGAAACTATTACTATAATTTTTTTAGAGCGAAAAGTTTAGTTGTACAAATAAGTGGGAAAGAGTTAATAGCTTTTGTTGGTATTAAATTATTATATATCCAAATTTATTTAATTTTTTTTAAAATGTTCCATATTGAGTGATTGTTGTTGGAATGCCTGAACGACAAAAATAGCATCAACTTGATTTGTCCCTTAATCAACAATCAAGTAAAGATAAATTGAACATTTTAGACTATACTCTTAAATGTAGGATTAATTTTATTTTTTTTTTGCTATTGAGTAACGAGCTCTTTTGTCCATTACTCCCTTTGTTGGGACGTATGTATTATTATTCCAGAATTAATTGTGTGTGACAGAAAATTGTGGTTTTTGCTAAAATTATGTATGAATTCAATCGTGGTCCTATTTTGGATTATTCTTTTTTTGGTCCTTTTCCTATCGTATTTAATTGGTCACCACAAAGACTTAATAACAAATCCAAGATGGAAATAAATGTTTGGGGACCAAAAACGATGGTAAAATCTTCTTATGGGAAAGGGTGAGGCTTTTGTGCGACCGACGCACGCCGTGCACCTTTAGAATTTAGTATTATGGATAAGAGTACATTATTTTATTCTAAAGGGTAACTTTAATTAATAAGGGTACATCATTATGTTCTAAAAGGTATACACTTTTCATTATATTTTTTATTTTTTTCAGAAAATAAAAGGTACACATCTTTATACTAAAGGATATACAATTTAACACAAAATTCTAAAGGCACAAGGTGTGCTTCTGTGCATCCGGGCGCACACAAGTTTTTGCGTATGAAAAATATTAAAAATACCCATATATTTAAATCAATTATCAATTATCAATAATCAATTTATATATCAAATCTACTTAATTTATACTTTTTGGATTTTATAATACACAATGTGTTCTTTGGTTGAGTGTGTAGAGATGTGTATCGATTTTGATATCGGTACGGATGTCGCTACAGATCTCATGTCAATATGGATTTTGTGTCGGTTATCGTGTCGATTATCATATCGGTACGGCGATCAGTGGGCAGCGACTGGCAACCGACGGTGGCAACGGCGGACAGCAGGGATTGGTGAGGGTGGTGTTGGTGTGGATTTAAAGGGGATGGAGTTTAGTTTGAATAGTATGGATAATAAAGTTAAAAAAATGTAATTTGAGAACACTTGATATAAAACTTGTTTGTGTGGTTGGTTTTAATTTCCTTAAGGTTTATTTTGGATGGCTTTGTATATTAGCAAATATTCAATATATATATTCTTTTATATTCGAAATTATAATTTCACTCATTACATTCATTTTTCCAAAATTAAATTTTAGTCTAAAAGAATTAAAGTAAATTAAGCATATCATTTTCATATTATTTTTTGTGAAATATATTATTATATTCATAAATTTTCCATAATTTTGATTACGATACCACTTGTCCATGAATGCCAAAGCAGTCTCATCATATTATAACTCATTTAATTTAAATTTAGAGTGAGTTTGAATTAAGTTATTTCAAAATCAATGGATTTGAAAATGAATGTATTTTGAATTTCTTGGATTTAGAAAATGAATGAATTTTAATTTCCTTAAATTTTAAATCATTTCATTTGAATTCCACTATTAATGGGATAAATTATGCAGTTTTAAAAGGATTTCACATCCATAATTCAAAAATTATTTTTAAAATAAAATTTTATATACGATAAATAAAAATAATAAAATTTTATTATATTAAATATTAAAATCTGAAATTTTATTAAAAATAATTTTTTGAGGGAACTCTACCACCCATCCTACCCCTACCCACCTCCCATTCTCAACTTTTTTTTATAAAATTTTAGATTTTAATATTTAAATAATAAAAATATTACCACTCACTCCTACCCCTACCCACCCCTACCCAACCACCCACCCCATCCACCCCCATTTTTTTAACTTTATATTTTAATATTTAAATAATAAAAATATTACCACCCAACCCTACTCCCCTATCCACCCACCCTCATCTCACCACTCGACCACCCGCCAAAATTTAAAAAAAAAAAGAATTTAGATTTTAATATTTAATAATAAAAATATTACCACCCAATCCTACCCCCTATCCACCACCCCCATTGGATGGATGGGGAGGCTGCGTAGTAATATTTTTATTTAAATATTAAAATCTAAATTTTAAAAAATTATGGGGAGGGTGGTTGATTGATGTCATTTTCACCTAAATTTTAGTGTCTCTTTATTATATATTTTTGTGTATTTTTATTTATTTTGTATATCTTTTGGTGGTGTTTAATGAAGATATGGAGATTTGTGTTTTGAATGATAAATGTGTGATTTTCATGATTAAGTGTCTTAAATTGTGCAATATTTTTAAATATTTAGAGAATTATTACTTTGATGTAATTTGTGTGATTTCCAGGTAAAAATGGATTTTAGATACGATAAAGAAGATGTGTAAAAAAACAGAGCTCAATTCGGAGTCGAAACGAGGGAGAACGAGCCAAAATAAAATACTGAAAAACGCACGTCCAACTTGTATAATTTTTCTCTATTTGTGTGGAGCTCAAAATTGGACGTGTGAGATATGGTTGAAAATTCACGGAAGAGAGGATCGCGTGATCGCAAGAATCACTCGAATCGGGGTTCGAATGTGAAAGTTATGTTCGAAACGGTGAGACTGCGCTACAAGCGCTGCACCTACACGACCCGTGTTCAGACAAAAGTCAATTTTATGATATTTACGTGTTCTAGAAGCTTCCAAGGTGTACAAATACCAATTTTGAGTGCCAAATATGGAAGGAATCATTTGGGATCAGTTTCACACACATTTTACACCACATTTTCACGTATTAACTCCATTCTATCCATCTCCATACCCTTCATCCATCCAATCTACTTGGTCCCCTCAAATCCATCCATTAGTCCATTCATCCACAATCTAACAAGGGGAATTCATCATTGGTTGAAGATTTTAGCATGATCAAGGAGAAGGAAGTTCACCATCAAATTAGAGCCAACTTACCTTTATTTTGTTATTTTCTTCATTATTTTGCTCAATTGGAGCATGCCATGGATTATATTGATTTTGTTATGATTTGTAGTGGCTAGTCTTCAAGTGAGGCTTGCAATATGATTGGTTAAGGATTATGTAGATTTTGCATACCACATGTTTGATGAAATGATTGTTATGAATATTTTCTATTATAAATGCTTATTCTCATTTTATGTATGATTTGTGTGATTAAATTCTATATTCATAGTGTTAGGATGGTCATTCCAATATTATGCTTAGTGGTTTAATTGAATCATTGATTGCATCAAGTGACTATACTAGTATGTGGGGAGTTTGACCATATCCTTCATGTGCTTAAAATCTCATGATATGACTTTATTGATAATTACTTGTGAAAGTGTTTGATATGATGAGGGGAACCAAACCAAGACTCACTTGAACTTAGAAAGGGAACATAGGAAAACGTCCATGCCTACTAGAGAAAATTTTTCGTGATAATATCTCTATACCGGTATATTAATATCCGTAAGTACCTATAGGAAGAGTGAGGATTGGAGACACTCTTCGAGTGCCCCTAATATCACAACATGAAGACCATCAACGCATGTGTGTGTGAGTCTACATGAACATTTTCCATGAATATTGGTTGTCTTACATACTTCTCTTAGAGTACTCACCTTCATTCATCTTCCATCACATATGTACATTTTCTATCTTTAATTGTTTTCCTAGTTGTTAGTTTGTAGTATAATTCAACCCCCTCATTTATTGATTAGTTCTTCTAGAGTAAAACATCTTTCAAATACGGCTACTCACTTTCGCCCTTGGGTTCAATATTCTAAATTTTTCACTTGGTCACTATGGTCTACTACACGATAAAGTACGCTTGCTCTAATAAATTGATACCAGAATTAGAAGTAGAACTCAGTTTAGTATACATTTGCAGGCATACCTGAGACTCACGAGCAAGCCTAGTCCACTTTACACGTTTCCAATAAGTTTAAGGTGGGGGTAACTTTCACAATTTACCGAGTATTACATTTTATGTCATGATTACTATGTTAAGATGTGATATGTGTTACTGATATGACATGTTATGTGTCATGTGTACTTTTAGTTCGATGACAAATATTTTCTACTAACACTTGCACGGGATGACGACTCAGTGCACATATACCAACTAACACAAGTTACTGACTACGTCGGTTCAGTACTAAAATATATTTCAAGTATGCTAACATTGTACTGGAATGACGGTCTGGTGCACATTTACCAACTAACACAAGTTATCGGATGACGATTCGGTCTAAAATATTTTCATTGAGTTATCGAACGACAATGTGCAAATTATTTTATTAAATGATATATGTTACATCTTATGGTATATTTGGCATGCATATTTATTTTTAACTGTGCAATCATTTAAGTTAACTCACTGAGTGTATTTTAGACGCTCACCCCTTATTGATTTTCAGAACAAGATTTAGAAGATAGAGAGGACTTCGCAGTTGACCCAAGCCCTTAGAAGACTTTATATTATAACTTATATTTTAATATTCTGTTAAAACTTTATTTCAGATATATCATCTTAATGTACTTGTTTTGGATATCTCAATCTACTCGGGTGAATAGATGCTAATATGTAATAATTTCTATGTAACTCTTACTTTGCAATTTTAATGCTTTGGGAAATTTTATATTATTCCGCTGTGCATTCTCGATTTCTCTATTATCATATTGGGGAATTTATATTTAATAGCGTCCCAACCCCATAGCGTAACCCGGGGCGTTACATAACCTCATTTTGTGAAAGTAAAGATTGACTAATGGGTTAATTTAAAAAAAAAATTGTTCAAAAATAAATAAGAGATGTATTTTAAAAAAAGTAATAAAAAAAATAGAGTATGTATTTTGATTTTGAGTTACCGATGTCATTTTCATAATTCATATTATCTCAAATACTTGCCCTTTCATGAAAAAAAAAATGGCGTACCCCACTATTAGGGTCCCCATCGCTCCTACTTTAAGAACTGATAGAAAATATAAATTACAGAATGTGTTTTAAATGATTTATAAAGAGAGTTCACTATTTAATTTATTTTGTAAAGATAATTGTCCTTTCATGATAAGCTTATAGATTGTGGTTGTACATCTTTTGGTGTAATGGGGTTGTACGTATCTGACAATATCAAGAGGGGTCACCTACCATTATTGGTAACTTAAAAATATTACTAAATTTATCAGAAAATATTTATGTATTGACGTGGCCTCATGTTTATCACCCATTTAGTCAATGGTATATACTACCTCCGTACCTAATGATTTTTTATTTTTTATATGTGGATTAAGAAATATTATTATTTAATAAGTAATTGTATTATTGAGAGTATGAATCTCATATTTTAATTATATTAATAAATGTGTGTGGATTTTATATATATATAAAAAAGAAAAGGAGACTTCTTTGGTGGAATGACTTTAAAGGGGACGGAGGTAGTATTGTTGCATAGAATTCTTTATTTAAAAAAATATAATTATATCTCAACTCTCAAGTATGCCGATTCGATTTTGATTATTTATTTATTTACATTTTCAATTTAAATCATTTTTTTTATTTTTATTAAATTTATCTTACTTTTGTCCTCCTTGTTATAAATTACCACGTTCGTTACCGGCACAGTAATTATAGAGGTATAATGATTTTTAATAAATAAATAATAAAGTGTATTATGTAGGAGTGATTTTTTTAAAATACTAATTTTATAGGGAAGAGTGACTATATTTTACTTTTTATTTTTATTTTTTTGGTATGCACAAATTTCTGTTGGATAATTCAAAATGAAAAATGTGTTATCTGAAAATAGACGAAGGGAGTACATGGGGGTATATATTTATTTTAATGGGAAGGATATCATAAAAATATACTCGTTTCGTCCCAACTTCAACTTCACAATTTTCATTTTGTTCCATCCCAAATTCAACTTTACACTTCCATAAAAGGAAAAAACAACTAACTTATCCCTATAGTATATTTTAATTTCAATTTTTCCATCACTTTTTTAACAAACATATTTATCATTTACTATTTATTTCTCAAAAATATCATATTATCCCAAAGTAATTTAAAAAGTAATTTTTCTTAAATTTCGTACCTACGGTAAACGTGAAGATGAATTTGGGACAGAAGGAATAAAAGACATTAATTTTCTCTAAAAATTAAATATATTTAATATAAATCTGAAAAAAAAAATTAAAATCCAAAACAATTTGTTAAAGTTTATTTTTAAAATTAATAAAAAATTATAATTTTGAAAAAATATTTAAAACTCAATTCAAACTTCATTTTGATGTCGGTAGATTGATTGATGTTGTAATTATTAATTACCATTCAAGCTTCATGATTTTAGACACGCGTAAGCCCACTGCCAAAATAATTAATGATACAGATATGGTGCGGGAGATATGAAATAATTAATATAATTAGATTTTGATTTTTTTTCTTTTATTTATAAATTTTCATTATTATGTTAGATTTTGTTATCAATTAGGTATTCATATTATTGTAAAAAAAGGAGTTGAATTTTATTGAAATGAGAGATTTTCTCTTTGACCTCTTTACGGTATTCATAAGAATGAATCAACGTATTTGAGAAGTCTATTTTCTGGTATTCATAGGAATCAACGGATTATAGAGTTTGTTCTCGTATTATCATCCTTTAATACGCTCTCGCTGCATCAATTAATAATAAAGTTAAGGGTAAATATTAAATTTGGTCATGTAAGTATGACATTTTCCAACTTTAATTATTTATCATTTGCAATTCTCAATTTTGGTCTTTTTTTGTTCAGTTTTGGTCATTTTGGTCCAGTTTTAGTTATTTTGATCCAAATTTAATCATTTATGTCCAAATTTAGTCATTTATGTTAAAAAATTTCCAAAAATGGTCCGAAATTGTATACATTCAGGACCAATAGTGGACAAAAAAAGTACCATATTTTGAAAAAATGATCAAAACTGAATCAAAATGACTAAAATTGGACCAAAAGGATTAAAACTGAACAAAATAGAATCAAAATTGAAAATTACAAATTATAAAAACTAAAATTAAAAATGTCACAATTATATGTATTTACCCTAAACTTAATATATACAAGCTATAACAAAAATAATTTAAAAGGGTAATAATTGGAAATAGGAAATGGAACCCTGCTTTTATAGACCAAAGGGGACCCCACCCACCCAAGCTTTTTTTTTCCTTGAATATGATATCCAAACATTTTTGTGAAAATACAGAGAGTAGTGAAATAGAAAGAAACAATATATAAATTATGACAATATTAACTTCTCTTAATCATTGCTTGATAAATTATGAAAGTTAACTAACAGAATATCTCAATATCATGCGCGTAGTGAGATAAGTTTAATTTTGAAACTATTACTATAATTTTTTTAGAGCGAAAAGTTTAGTTGTACAAATAAGTGGGAAAGAGTTAATAGCTTTTGTTGGTATTAAATTATTATATATCCAAATTTATTTAATTTTTTTTTTAAAATGTTCCATATTGAGTGATTGTTGTTGGAATGCCTGAACGACAAAAATAGCATCAACTTGATTTGTCCCTTAATCAACAATCAAGTAAAGATAAATTGAACATTTTAGACTATACTCTTAAATGTAGGATTAAAATTTTTTTTTTTTTGCTATTGAGTAACGAGCTCTTTTGTCCATTACTCCCTTTGTTGGGACGTATGTATTATTATTCCAGAATTAATTGTGTGTGACAGAAAATTGTGGTTTTTGCTAAAATTATGCATGAATTCAATCGTGGTCCTATTTTGGATTATTCGATTTTTTGGTCCTTTTCCTATCATATTTAATTGGTCACCACAAAGACTTAATAACAAATCCAAGATGGAAATAAATGTTTGGGGACCAAAAACGATGGTAAAATCTTCTTATGGGAAAGGGTGAGACTTGTGTGCCACCGGCGCACGCCGTACACCTTTAGAATTTAGTATTATGGATAAGGGTACATTATTTTATTCTAAAGGGTAACTTTAATTAATAAGAATACACCATTTTGTTCTAAAAAGTATACACTTTTCATTATATTTTTTATTTTTCTTCAGAAAATAAAAGATACACATCTTTATACTAAAGGATGTACAATTTAACACAAAATTCTAAAGGCACAAGGTGTGCTTCTGTGCGCCCGGGCGCACACAAGTTTTTGCGTATGAGAAATATTAAAAATACCCATATATTTAAATCAATTATCAATAATCAATTTATATATCAAATCTACTTAATTTATACTTTTTGGATTTTATAATACACAATGTGTTCTTTGGGTGAGTGTGTAGAGATGTGTATCGATTTTGATATCGGTACGGATGTCGCTACAGATCTCATGTCAATACGGATTTCGTGTCGGTTATCGTGTCGATTATCATATCGGTACGGCGATCAGTGGGCAGCGACTAGCAACCGACGGTTGCAACGGCGGACAGCAGGGATTGGTGAGGGTGGTGTTGGTGTGGATTTAAAGGGGATGGAGATTAGTTTGAATAGTACGGATAATAAAGTTAAAAAAAATGTAATTTGAGTACACTTGATATAAAACTTGTTTGTGTGGTTGGTTTTAATTTCCTTAAGGTTTATTTTGGAGGGCTTTGTATATTAGCAAATATTCAATATATATATTCTTTTATATTCGAAATTATAATTTCACTCATTACATTCATTTTTCCAAAATTAAATTTTAGTCTAAAAGAATTAAAGTAAATTAAGCATATCATTTTCATATTATTTTTTGTGAAATATATTATTATATTCATAAATTTTCCATAATTTTGATGACGATTCCACTTGTCCATGAATGCCAAAGCAGTCTCATCATATAATAACTCATTTAATTTAAACTTAGAGTGGGTTTGAATTAAGTTATTTCAAATTTAATGGATTTGAAAATGAATGTATTTTAAATTTCTTGGATTTAGAAAAATGAATGGATTTTAAATCCTTGAATTTTAAATCAATTCATTTGAATTCCACTGTTAATGGGATAAATTATGCAGTTTTAAAAGGATTTCACATCCATAATTCAAAAATTATTTTTAAAATAAAATTTTATATACGATAAATAAAAATAATAAAATTTTATTATATTAAATATTAAAATCTGAAATTTTATTAAAAATAATTTTTTTGAGGGAACTTTACCACCCAGCCTACCCCTAACCACCTCCCATTCTCTACTTTTTTTTTATAAAATTTTAGATTTTAATATTTAAATAATAAAAATATTACCACTCACCCCTACTCAACCACCCACCCCATCCACCCCCATTTTTTTAACTTTATATTTTAATATTTAAATAATATAAATATTACCACCCAACCCTACTCCCCTATCCACCCACCCTCATCCCCCTCGACCACCCGCTAAAATAAAAAAAAAAGAATTTAGATTTTAATATTTAATAATAAAAATATTACCACCCAAGTCTACCCCCTATCCACCACCCTCATTGGATGGATGGGGAGGCTGCGTAGTAAAATTTTTATTTAAATATTAAAATTTAAATTTAAAAAAAAATTATGGGGGAGGGTTGTTGATCGGTGTCATTTTCACCTAAATTTTAGTGTCTCTTTATTATATATTTTTTGTGTATTTTTATTTATTTTGTATATTTTTTGGTGGTGTTTAATGAAGATATGGAGATTTGTGTTTTGAATGATAAATGTGTGATTTTCATGATTAAGTACCTTAAATTGTGCAATATTTTTAAATATTTAGAGAATTATTACTTTGCTGTAATTTGTGTGATTTTCAGGTAAAAATGGATTTGAGACACGATAAAGAAGATGTGAAAAAAACAGAGCTCAATTCGGAGTCGAAACGAGGGAAAATGAGCCAAAATAAAATGTTGAAAAACGCATGTCCAACTTGTATAATTTTTCTGTATTTGTGTGGAGCTCAAAATTGGACGTGTGATATAAGGTTGAAAATTCACGGAAGAGAGGATCGCGTGAGCGCAAGAATCACTCGAATCGGGGTTCGGATGTGAAAGTTATGTTCGAAACGGTGAGACTGCGCTACAAGCGCTGCACCTACACGACCCGTGCTCAGACAAAAGTCAATTTTATGATATATACGTGTTCTAGAAGCTTCCAAGGTGTACAAATACCAATTTTGAGTGCCAAATACGGAAGGAATCATTTGGGATCAGTTTCACAAACATTTTACACCACATTTTCACATATTAACTCCATTCCATCTATCTCCATACCCTTCATCCATCCAATCTACTTGATCTCCTCAAATCCATCCATTAGTCCATTCATCCACCAATCTAAGAAGGGGAATTCATCATTGGTTGAAGATTTTAGCATGATCAAGGAGAAGGAAGTTCACCATCAAATTAGAGTCAACTTACCTTTATTTTGTTATTTTCTTCATTATTTTGCTCAATTGGAGCATGCCATGGATTATATTGATTTTGTTATGATTTGTAGTGGCTAGTCCTCATGTGAGGCTAGCAATATGATTGGTTAGGGATTATGTAGATTTTGCACACCACATATTTGATGAAGTGATTGTTATGAATATTTTCTATCATGAATGCTTATTCTCATTTTATGTATGATTTGTGTGATTAAATTCTCTATTCATAGTGTTAGGATGATCATCAATATTATGCTTAGTGGTTTAATTGAATCATTAATTGCATCAAGTGACTATACTAGTATGTGGGGAGTTTGGCCATATCCTTCATGTGCTTAAAATTTCATGATAGGACATTATTGATAATTACTTGTGAAAGTGTTTGATATGATGAGGGGAACCAAACCAAGACTCACTTGAACTTAGAAAGTGAACATAGGAAAACGTCCCTGCCTACTAGAGAAAATTTTTCGTGATAATATCTCTATACCGATATATTAATATCCGTAAGTACCTATAGGAAGAGTGAGGATTGGAGACACTCTTCGAGTGCCCCTAATATCACAACATGAAGACCATCAACGCATGTGTGTGTGTGAGTCTACATGAACATTTTCCATGAATATTGCTTGTCTTACATTATTCTTAGATTGCTCACCTTCATTCATCTTCCATCACATATGTACATTTTTTATCTTTAATTGTTTTCCTAGTTGTTAGTTTGTAGTATAATTCAATCTCCTCCTTTATTGATTAGTTCTTCTAGAGTAAAACATTTTTCAAATACGGCTACCCACTTTCGCCCTTGGGTTCAATATTCTAAATTTTACACTTGGTCACTACGGTCTACTACACGATAGAGTACGCTTGCTCTAATAAATTGATACCAGAATTGAAACCAAGTTCATGGCACCGTTGCAGGGGCGAAAGCCTTCGGTGTAACATGTTTGAATTTGTTAGCTCTACTTAGGACATTTTTCTTATTTTTGCATCTACATTTGCTTTGAAAAATTTTATTCTTACTTGTTATTCTTGATAGGTACATCAACCTTGAGAGAAGGGGAGAATGAGCAAAACCAAAAAATAGTAAGCGAGACAAATTGTAGTAGATCTTGAGAAGAAGAGTATAAAAATGGATCGATGCTACAATAACGGAATATATGTGGGATGACAAGAGGCTTACAATGTGAATACATTCCAACCGTATCAAGGACATACTTATTCCGTACCAAGTTCCACCAACAAGTTCCTCCATTTTCTTCTTTATCTGAAAATAATGCCTTGATGGAGTTGCTTAGAATATATGCTTATGGAAGTGATACAAGCACTACAAGAAAACTTTCAAAATCCAACAGAAAAAATCCAACGAAAAGCAAATCCATTGGAAATTTTAGAGTTCCAACGAATTTTCCAATAAAACTTTAAACCGTTGGAAAATTCCAGTGAAAATTCCCATAAAAATTTAAACCGTTAAAAATTTTCAATGCTAATTACAATAGTCTGATAAACTATGGAAATTTTCAACAAAAATTCCTATAGCACCTAAAATTGTTAGAAAATTCCAACGAAAATTCTTATATAAATTTAAACTGTTGGAAAATTCCAATAGCTTGATAAACCATTGGAAATTTCAATAGAAATTCCAATTAAACGTAAGCCGTTGGAAAATTTCAATGAAAATTCCATTGAAAAAGGAGACTTCAATATATTTAAATGTCAATTTATAACATAAATTATATATTAGTTAAGATGGTAAACGATAAGGTGATATACGAAAGAGGTCAAGGGTTCAAATCCGAATAAATATTTTTTTTCTGTCATTGAAAAATTCCAACGGAGTTCGAAGATCGTTGAAATTTATTCTAACAGTAATTCCAAAAGAAAATTCCGTTGGAAAAATGTTGAATCACTTTAGATTAAAAAAATTCCAACAAAAAAACATTGTTGGATTCATCATTGGATTTTTGAAACCGTTAGAAATGTTGTTGGAAAATGACTTTCCAACAACCACTTTTCCAACAGAAAAATTTGTTGGAATATATGTTGGAATTATGAATTCCAACGTTATTTTTGCATATTCCAACGATTTTTCACCGTTGGAATTTAGCAATTTTTTTGTAGTGAAGGTAAAGTTTTCAACCTAGTCTTCCTAATTATGGGGCTCAATATCTTCAAAGTATGCCAACCTCTTATCCTACGGTGCAACAAGAGTGGATGATGCATAGTTCTCAAGTAGATGATATGTCTTACATGCAAGGGAGTACTTTCCTAAGTGTTTATCAAGGGAATTATCTCCAAGAACAAAGATGACAACCACCGAGTGAAGAGATAAAGCCACCCGTAGAAGTTAGAGTTGGGCAACTTATGGATATGTTGAATGAGATGATTGAAGAAAGAAGAGAAATGAGAGAAGAAAGAAAGAAAGAGAGAGAGGAAAGAAAGAGAGAAGATGAAGAAAATGAGAGGAGATTTGAAGCTCTAGAACATCGAATGAGTCAAATGATAAGTGAACGGAACACTCTCTACGACATGAAAAATTTTGATGAAAAGGTTGAAGAAGAGTTAGAGGTAGAAGAGTGTTCGGGGGATAGTGAGGACTCAAGAGATAATAAACTTATTGAGGAAAAGAAAGACAAGGAAGAAGAAAACTTGGAGGACGAAAATTCAAGTGAAAAGGGTAAAGTGCTTAATGTAGAAGAAAACTTAGAGGAGGAAGAAATTATCTATGATTTCTTGTCCCTTGTTGATAAGGAAATTTTAAGTGAAGATAAAGAATCAAGAGAGGAGTATGAATTCGATAAAGTAGAACAACGTCTAAAAGCACTTGATGATGAGTTCGGGAGTGAAATGAGCATTTCTACACCGTTTAAGTCTTCAAGTTGCATTGAATATCAAAATATTGTTATATTGACTTTGTCTCACCTATTGATTCTTCTCAAAGCCTTAGGTACAAAAGAGAGCTTGAAGAAATATTAGGAACATACTTGATAAAGAGGAATGAGTAGTGGTCACGGAAGGAAAGGTTAATGGAATCCAAGCTCAAGAGAGTTGAATTTTTAAAGCCAATCTCGAAAGATGCTACTATGGTCGCTACTTGCCACAAATGCCTAATAGAGGAAGAAACCCAAAGATTAAAATTTGATGGCAAGAACGAACGATATCCTTGGTCATTCCGATGAGTTCTCCAAATTTCGTCCGGCTTGAAGACGTTAAACTTGATGCTGGATGGGAGGCAACCCATTGTTTACTTTATTGCTTTCATTTAATTGCTTTGATTTAATTTTCTTATATTTTTGGCATGTAGGTTGATTGTGCTCGTGAGGAGAATGCATATTGGAGGTACGAGAAGTGCTTGGTTTGAAGAGAAAGTATGTCTCACCACTTTTTGCAAACTTAAATTTCAACTCTTGTTTCAATTTAAGTTTGGGGAATAGTGCGTGGTGGACATACTTGAATTGTTGTTATGCATATACTTCTCTACAAGATACTCATTGTCGGAAACTATAAGGATAAGTCCTACCACTTTTTGTAAACTTAATTCTTAACTTGTTTCGATTTAAGTTTGGGGGAAGAGTGCGTGGTGTGACTCACCATTTGAGTGTGCTTATTATGATGATTGAGAGATTTTCTTGTAAAATGGGGTAAATTTTAAATTTTTCCCATGAGTATTGGTTTCATTTTGGTTCGTTTGGTTGTGTTGAAGTGCATGCTAGTTCATATTTTGGGTACAATTGTTAAGCTGGTGGGTTTTGATGAGTTTTTGAGCATATATGAGGTGTATCGGAAGCAAACGAACAGGGAAAAATAGGATTCGGAGTTTAAAAAATGACAAAAATGAGTGTCGGAGCTCGAGTCGTGTACAGCACACGGATTTATAGGAGAGGGCGTGTGCTAGCATCAGACGCAGCTACACGTTCAGGACGAGTCCGTGTGATGAACACGGGTCTTGTCGTGTGCTGAAGCTCGGCTAGTGCGCCGAGCACGGCCCTGTACACAAAGCCGTGTTCCAACATCAGAAGCAGCTACTCATCCAGCTCATGGGCGAGTGCAGCATACGAGCCGTGTAGAAGGAGGAAGCACGAGGCGTGTAGCGAACTCGAGTCGATTTCAGTTCAGAATTTTTAAAATTCCCAGCTCGTCGTGCATGCAACCTGATTGTCCGTGCCAACCATTTCCACCTCCGGATGCCTTTTCATGGAGTTCACTTTACTATTCATCATCTCCATTAAGCTTAGCAGAGACTTGAATTTGATTTGAATTTGCTCGGATTGACATGTTACTTCACTTGTTATGTATTTAGGAGGTTTACTTGCTTTATTAGTTTTTCTTATTTTTGAATAAGGTGGTAAAATCTTGAGCTTACATGTTATTGGATGATGAGGATATGTGCTTAATTTTCTTTTGATGGATGAAATTTTTGTTTTTGCATGTTATATGTTTTTGTGTTGTTTTTTGTTTGGTGCGTCTTTGATTCTATGTTGTGTTTGTATTTTTATTCTTGTATAGGGTTGTTTGGTGGTTCATTTCGGGATGCTGTGAGTCATTTTTTAATGTGAGTAATGACATGTTGTTTGTGATAAGTGATGGTGAATTATGTTAAGAATTTCTACTCTTTAAAATTGTGACATGTCCTATTTAACTTGTTCAATTTTGAGATGAATTAAGGTGTAATGAATTCCTAAGGGTTCGAGCAAAGACTTGTGAGCATTTGAGCCTCAACCGTGCATCCATGATTAATTTCTTCATGAGTGGATCGACTTGCTCATGGACTACGGGAATGAGCCCGATTGGTGGAGGTTAGTGATATGATCTTAGACCATCATTGTTACATTAAAGTCATTATCATATATTTCCTTACCCTTTTACATCATCCCTAGTTAGCCATGTTGAGCTTTTAAGCCTATTTGTTGTGAGTTGAGCACAATACAAGCATTGAATACCCACTTAAGCCTTATATATATATAAACTTTGTGTGGGTGATTGAGGAGATGATGGTCTACGAGGTTTGTTGTGAGAAATGTGTAAGAGAAGAAGGAAATGGTAAATAAGAAAGAAAAGGATGAAAAGAGCTCAAGCAAAATGTACATGCAACCTCAACATAAGAAAAAAAGAAAATTTCAATTTTAGTCCAATAAGAATCAATCATTGCCAAAATAGTCCTTTACCACTTTAGTCCCATAAGAATTTTTAATTATTTTCTGTCAAAAACTAAGTAAATATAACAGGTGAGAGTGATGTGACTGTTAACACATTTGGATTTCAATTTTTTTTGGAAATTCTTTATTGTTGCTTACATCCAAATCTCCGCTACACATCTCCACCGTCACGAAACTGCTCATCGTCGACAACCATCCACCACTAGCAATTGCTAGATCCGCACGAAACCACCATGACCACCCATCGATTCACCACCATAAATCGCCGACATCACTGGCCGCAACCGCCGCACGTCGGCGGAACATCGGATTCTCGACCACCTCTCTGGTTCGCAGATCGTCTCCAGCTGCCAGTGCATCAGATCGGGACTGACAGCGCCATCTGTTTCCCGCCGATGCCTACATCCAACACTGAATATCCGAGCCAGACATGCTGCTTGTCGCCAAAGAAGCCAACGACCGCTGCTTGATCGCCGTCCACCGCTTAGCCCAAACGTCTAGCCGTTGTCGATATCACGAGCTCTGCGGCTGGATTCGCCCGATTTGTCTCGCCGTGTCCTTAGCGCTGGTCGTCGACTGCTCGCCAGCTGTCGGAAATCTCGTGGCCCACTGCGAATTGCGCCGCACATCGTCATAGCGGCGGGTTTCGTCTAATCTTTCCGCCATTCTCTATTAAAATAACCCAAATCCCCATTATAATCCAAAAATAATCAAAATGCCAAATGCCTACACACCCATATCGTTGAAAGCAGGGATTGCATCTGCTTCGTTCGTTGTTGCTACGATGTTGAGGGGCATTGGAATCTTGAAAGATCTGACGTTCTATTCCGTGCTAACGGTTTCCATCCAAAGTTAAAGGATGGGACCAAAAGTGAAACTTTTAGGACCAGCATATAGGTGTGGGACTGTTTTTGTAAATCAACAATTCACTTGGGACCAAATGTGAAATTTTCCCTAAGAAAAATGAGTAAATCAACAAAAATATGCTCA
This sequence comes from Pogostemon cablin, assembly GCA_023678885.1. Classification (NCBI taxonomy): domain Eukaryota; kingdom Viridiplantae; phylum Streptophyta; class Magnoliopsida; order Lamiales; family Lamiaceae; genus Pogostemon; species Pogostemon cablin. The sequence goes on along the minus strand of CM042988.1, from coordinate 4,084,521 downwards.
ATGAATTTAAAAGTCAAAAGAAGGAAGCATGCAAATAAGGGAAGCTCAAGAAATCCAAGGAATGATAATGATTAGTGCTTGTGATAAGAAAAGCAAAGAAAGGAAGATAGAAACGTGAAGAAGTTGAAAAAGCTGATCATTTCTTCGATTGTTTTTAGTTGATAAGTCACTCTTATCCATAATCTTCCTACCCTACCAAAGAGCCTAACATTACATCCAAAGATAAAGACTTCTTTGATCACTAATTGATGCTATGGTGGCTTGTGAAAATAGTCCGTGAGCAAGCCTATGGTGCGTCTAGTTCAATCGATTGATGAGTGAAAATTACCCTACTTCATAGAGTGTTGAGTGAATTTTGATATCCGATGTGAGGCTTGGACCAGAATGAACTTTATTATTCTTTATTTTCTTTAAATTGAACTTGTTAATTTTTCATGTTATGAGTTTAATGTTGTAGTGTGACTTGATTTAGTTTGTAGTTCTTGTTACATATGATGTGTTGTTGTTCATGTTCTTTAGGTCTTTCTCTAGGTGAAAATTCCCCCTCTCATTTTTTTCATTTTCATTGCGCGAGAACGAGCAACACTTTAAGTTTAGAGGGTTGATAGGTGTCATTTTCACCTAAATTTTAGTGTCTCTTTATTATGTATTTTTGTGTGTTTTTAATTCATTTGTATATCTTTTGGTGGTGTTTTATGAAGATATGGAGATTTGTATTTTGAAATGATAAATGTGTGATTTTCATGATTAAATGTCTTAAATTGTGCGATATTTGTAAATATTTAGAGAATTGGTATTTTGGTGTAATTTGTGTGATTTTCAGATAAAAATGAATTCTAGACACGATAAAGAAGATGTGGAAAAAAATGGAGTTCAATTCAGAGTCGAAACGAGGGAGAACGAGCCAAAATAAAATGCTGAAAAACGCACGTCCAACTTATATAATTTTTCTGTATTCGTGTGGAGCTCAAAACTGAACGTGTGATACATGGTTGTAAATCTAAGGAAGAGAGGATCGCGTGAGCGCAAGAATCACTAGAATCGGGGTTCGAATTTGAAAGTTATGTTTGAAACGGTGAGAATGCGTTGCACGCGCTGTACCTACACGACCCGTGTTCAGACAAAAGTCAGTTTTATGATATGTACGTATTCTAGAAGCTTCCAAGGGGTACAAATACCCATTTTGACTGCCAAATATGGAAGGAATTATTTGGGATCAGTTCCACACACATTTTACACCACATTTTCACACATTAACTTCATTTCATCCATATACATACCCTTCATCCAATAATCCACTTGATCTCCTCAAGTTCATTCATTAATCCATTCATCCACCAATCTAAGAAGAGGAATTCATCATTGGTTGAAGATTTTAGCATGATCAAGGAGAATGAAGTTTACCATCAAATTGGAGCCAACTTACCTTTATTTTGTTATTTTCTTTATTATTTTGCTCAATTGGAGCATGCCATGGATTATGTTGATTTTGTTATGATTTGTAGTGGCTAGTCCTCATGTGAGACTAGCAATATGATTGGTTAGGGATTATGTAGATTTTGCACACCACATGTTTGATGAAATGATTGTTATGGATATTTTCTATCATGAATGCTAGGCGCTTATTCTCATTTTATATATGATTTGTGTGATTAAATTATCTATTCATAGTGTTAGGATGATCATTCCAATATTATGCTTAGTGATTTAATTGAATCATTTATTGCATCAAGTGACTATATTAGTATGTGGGGAGTTTGACCATATCCTTCATGTGCTTAGAATCTCATGATATGACTTTATTGATAATTATTTGTGAAAGTGTTTGATATGATGAGGGGAATCAAGCCAAGACTCACTTGAACTTAGAAAGGGAACATAGGAAAATGTCCCTGCCTACTAGAGAAAATTTTTCGTGATAATATCTCTATACCAGTATATTAATATTCGTAAGTACCTATAGGAAGAGTAAGGATTGGAGACACTCTTTGAGTGCTCTTAATATCACAACATGAAGACCATCGATGCATGTGTGTGTGTGTCTACATGAACATTTCCATGAATATTGCTTGTCTTACATACTTCTTAGATTGTTCACCTTCATCCATCTTCCATCACATATGTACATTTTCTATCTTTAATTGATTTCCTAGTTGTTAGTTTGTTGTATAATTCAATCCCCTCCTTTATTGATTAGCCATTTTAGAGTAAAATTTCTTTCAAATACGGCTACCCACTTTCGTCCTTGGGTTCGATATTCTAAATTTTGCACTTGGTCACTACGGTCTATTACACGATAGAATACGCTTGCTCTAATCAATTGATACCAAAATTGAAACCAAGTTCAGTAGTGGCAGGGGGTTGATGGGTAGGGTGAGTGGATATGAGGGTAGGGCTGAGTGGTAATATTTTTATTATTCAAATATTAAAATTTAAAATTTTATTTTATTTTTTTTGGTGGGGGTGGTGGCATGGGGTGGGTGGGTGGGGGTAAGGTTTGGGTGGTAATATTTTTATTATTTAAATATTAAAATTTAAAATTTTATAAAAAAATTTGGAGGGGGTGTGGGTGGGTTGGATATATATATATATATATATATATATATATATATATATATATATATATATATATATATATATATATATATATATATATATATAATTTATTAAATTTATATATTATTTTTATATATTAATATATCAACTACACAACAACGGAAGGATTTCAAATGGCACTGTTTGATTAAGGATTTTAAATCCACTAAAAAACAACTAAAAATTTTTAAAATCAAATTCATGACATGATTTGAAATCCATTGATTTAAAATCTTGGATTTATAAATTCATTAATTTGAAGTGACCCAAACATGAAAGAGGGATTTGAGGGAGATATTTATAAATCCCTGCTCAAATCCTTTCATCCAAACACAACCTTAGAAAATTAATCAATTCAGAGGAAGGGAGAGGTCAGCCAACATCGATTATAACTTTGGGCTAATAAGTGGGTTGGCCTCCCATAGGTCATGGACTCGTGGCCAAATCTTTATGGGCTTGTAAAAGCCCAACATATCAGGCGTGGGATCACCTGTTCCCCCACCTGTTCCATCTCGTGTTTCACGGGATGGGGTTCCCCCACCTGTTCCATCTCGTGTTTCACGGGAAGGGTGGAGGACAAGTGTCCCATTCTAGAAATGATATGTCGGGATGGTGGAGAGAAATTTGTAATATTTATATTGGAAGTGGAGGGACAGGCATGTGTCGTGATTTAACTAAAGTGGTGGGGAATGGTAGGAACACATACTTTTGGAAGGAAGTGTGGGTAGGGGATGAAAAACTTAGTAGAAATTTCCTAGAATTTTAAAAATTAGTAGTCAAAATGAGGCGAGAATTTGTGACATAGGTTCATGGGGAGAGTTGGGATGGCAGTGGGAGTTGAAGTGGCAAAGAGATTTGAGGGGTAGAGAACAAGAACAATATAATGAGCTACTTTCTTGTCTTAACAGGATCCAAATAAATCAACAGGGGGAAGATCGTTGGAGATGGAGACCTGCAAACAATGGAGTATTCTCAACAAAAGTGGCCTACTTCCATGGAATTGCAAATAGCAGCGAGAACGACAATTCGGATAGAGTGTTGGCTTTCCACAAATTATGGAAGAGTTACATGCCCAAGAGATATAAGTCCATAATTTGGAAATTGTTACATGATAGAATGCCTACCAAGGATATGCTTCAAAGATTGGGTATTCTTACAGATGCAGATGACACAAGATGCACACTATGCGGCGCAAAAACAGAAACATCAGTACACTTGTTCGTAAGTTGTGAATTTTCTCAAAAAATATGGGGTTTGATATACGAATGGCCAGATGTTTCGATGGTTGCACATTCAAACCCAATCATAAATTTTTTACAGCATGGAGTCATTTGGGATAAAGAAGATTGAGCAAATGTAGCATCAACTGTTTGGAATATTTGTACGAATTAAGTTTTATGAAATTACAAAAATAAAGTGACATTCCATGAGGAGATACCTAATATCAGCAAACTAATTGGAGAAATCAAAGCCAGGACGTGGAGTTGGATAACGGCAAAGGCGAGCATACTAAGAGATTACAACTTTTTGGAGTGGTGTGATAAACTTAGTAAATATTGTGGTTAACTTGACAGCTATATTATGGGATAAATATGTTTACAAATAAGAGTCTTTAGTTTAGAATTTATATTCATCATGTAAGGGTTGGAGTACCCTTGTATTCCATTTCTTATATGAATAATATTTTGTCTGAGAAAAAAAAAAGAATAATATTGTTCCACCTTATCCTGCATCATACTTGTGGCCTCTACGCTCTCTTACGCCATCTGCAGTTAATAAAATAAAACATTAATATATATATATATATATATATATATATATATATATATATATATATATATATATATATATATATGCAAGCAATTGGTATGGTAAGTATGATGGAATCCACCTTTAGTCATTTTCATTTGGAATTCTCAATTTTTGTTTTTTTTCTAATTTTAGTTTTTTTGTCTAAATTTACTCATTTTCTCAAATTTAGTCAATTATATTAAAAAATATTCAAAATTGGTCCAAAAATGTTTAAAACTTGGACTAAAAGAGGACAAAAAATAACTAAAATGATCAAAATTGAGAATGGTAATAAAAAAATGACTAAAATTATAATTGATTATACTTATTGAACTAATTTTGATATTTTTCTAATATACTTGCATCATCCGAGGTGGCTGAAAAGGAATGGGGAAGTAGTATCCGAAAGTAAACATGGTCACAATCAACAAGAGGTGTAGGTTTTGAGTGTGTGTGCGCGCGCAAGTGTAATGAAGATGGTGGAATTTAGACTGCTTTTATAGGGTTGGCCAATGCCTCCAATCGGCAACCGCCTCATCCGTTTTCAATTTTTAAAATTTTTCATCTTATATCAATCAAACACTGGGGGATGACCAATAAACCTATCCATTGTAACATATATGAACTATCTAATAAATAAAATACGGAATCCGGTGTGAATTGAGTTCACACGTAAATAATGTTTTTTAAAATTACTCTTTGGTTTATAAAAATCACTCTTTAAAAAGTAATACTCCCTCCTCAAATACTTATGTTCACACTTTCTGTTTTCGTCCGTCCCACACTTATGTTCACAACTCAAAAATAAAACTTTACATCAACCAATAATCTAAAAAGTTAACTTAATTTCAAAAATATCACTCTCACCTAACACACATAACATACTTTATAATTTATTTATTACCTAAAAATACCACAATACCCCTAAAAAATCAATAAAATTGGTCAAAAATAACTTTTCTGAAACTCCGTATCTACAGTGCCAGTGAACATAAATCTGGGATGGAGGGAGTATTTTTTAATCAGAATAGTAAAAGTTCATCTTTTTAAAAAATAATTTTTCATGTACTAAAGAGAGTAATCGATAATTAGAGTGTACAAGAATTTGAAGAGCAATTTTTTATTTTGAAGAATAATAGTTTATCTCTTTTAAGAATATTTTTTCATATACTAAAAAGTAATTAGTAAAAACAAGATTCACGTGTGAATTCGATTTATACAGGTGTGGATCAGCAGAAACCGATTGAACCGTTAAATAAAATATGGAACCGCGCAATTGACCGGAACACTTGTCCTACCCGGTTTACATTCAACATTTATTTACCCGGTTCAGGTCCCAATGCAGAATGGAGCATGTTAGCTCCCCTGCTTTAATTTCATCCGCAGTAGATATATTCATATATAATTATAGCTAGAATAAACACTCTTAATTACTACTTTGTCTTTTAACTTTTTTTTTTTTTCATTTCACATTTATTAGTCAGTATTACAATCATGGTTTGAACTCAATTTATAAGTGAAATCTACTATTTAAATTTTTTAAAAAATTGTAAATATAATTATACTTTTAATTAAATATACTAAAACTTACAAATAAACATTAAACTCTATGGGTAATATACAAACCACCAAGATTCACATAATTTATTAGGCGAACACAATTCAAACAAGTAATGATTAATTTAACAACTAAAAACTAATATGCATTACTTAATGGGCATAACATTTATGGTTACTTCAATTTAAAAATAAAAATATAATTTATTTCGATATATTATATTATATTATATTTTATATATATATATATAATATTTATGGATATTTTATTGTTTAAGAGTATTAGTTATTTTTGAAGAGTAATTCTTCAATATATAGTAATTTTGCAAGATTATCATGAGACTCATTCCATATACTAGTAATTCATGAGCTGGATGCAGCATTCAATTTCTAATTATATTTTATAATTAATTATCTACATGCTGTGTGGTTTCCAATGAATTGTTTAAATTATCCTGCAGATTGCGTTGTTCCTCTAAAATAAATAAATAAAAACATTTAAAGCGTTGTCCCTTTAAAATTAGTTAGCATGCATGTAGTTTGGTTTACCAAATAATTATTTAACAAGTGTTTGCCTAATACACTTTATAATGATTAATATGCAGTACTTAATGGGCATAATATTCATGAATTAATGGTCATATAGTTACTTCATTATTTGTTTATTATTAAAACAAGTTAATTTTTATTTTTCCTTTTGTAACAAAATATTTATCAAGTGAAAATGTAATAAAATAATATATATATATATATATATATATATATATATATATATATATATACTCCCTCTGTCTCATTCTAAGAGAGTCTTTTTTTCTATTTTGGTCGTCTCACTCAAGGGGTTCCCCTTTCTTTTTTTACACATATGGGACACACACACTCCCTCTAATACAATTAAAATATGGGGTCTATACTCTCATTAATACAACTACCTACTACACATTAAATAATAATACTACTTCTTAATTTACGTTCAAAAAATTAAAAGACCCTTTTACGCCGGGACGGAGGGAGTATATAAAGTTTTTAATTTGTGAGATAGTGTCTACCTGACACTCAGATAATTATATGATTCATAATTTAATTCACTATTGGCAAAGATTTATGTGAGAAGGTTTTACGTAACTTTTTAAATGGACGGATAAAAAGTGATAATATTATTAATGAACAGATCGATAAAAAGTGATAGTAGTACAGTAAACTACTTCGTAAATAAGTTATAGTATATATAAAAATGATAATGTTTTATATCAAAAGTGATAATTAACTACGAAAATGTAAAAATAATTTCATATAAGACTTGACCTAATTTATAAAATTAAAAAAAATGGTTTAAGAAAATGAAAAGAAAAGCATAAATAAAATAATAATAATAAAAGTAGATGAAAGTAGAAGGTAGAGGTTTATTAAACTCCGCCATACTCCATTTGTGAATATATTTCCTCGGTTCCATAAATACTATTTTTACATTTATCATTTCGGGAACCGGAGCAATGAGCCAATGAATAGGGGATGGGTAAAACAATAAATTAATCAATTATCAATTTGGATATGTTGGTGGGATTTAATTATCCAAACAAATAAAACTGGAATTACATTTATTTATTAATTTACCCTACCCGGTTGACATTGAACATTTTTTACCCTACCCGGTTCAGATCCGAAAGCAGAGTGGAGCATGTTATTATTATTTTATAACCAAGGTTGTGATTTTAGGGATAAAATTAATTTGATTTATATAAAAATATTGATTCCATCATTTTTAAGATTGTTCAGAAACATAAAGTTTCATTAAGCAGTGCAAAAAGTTCCAGAGTTTATAATATAGGCCAATAGAGCAACTGTTGACTATGAGCATAAATGGATGGGTAAAATAATAAAGGGTTAGTTGAAAAAAAAAAATCACAAACTTTACACTTATTGTAAATTAATTCACATTTTTTAGAAATTGCAAAAAAAACTACAATCTTTAAGTAATGTTGCAAAACGCACCCAAAAAATCCCAACTTTTAGTCACAAATTGGGTTTATTTTGCAACAATAATTAAAGGTGGTGATTTTTTTGTAATTTCTCAAAAGTGAGGATTAATTTGCAATAGGTGTAAAGTTCGTGATTTTTTTTGCGATTAACCCAAGAATAAATGAAATAATAGGAAATTTTTCAAATTCTGTTTTTATTATATTAATAATAAAAGTTCACTATTTATACTTATGTTTAAGGATAATCATATATTTTAGATAATAAATAAATTGTGAAGTATGTTATGCGTATTGAAAAGGATAATTATTTTGAAATTAAAATGTATTTTAAGGATATATATACTCTCTCCTTCTATCACTAACATATCTATTTTGTCATTTTGAGTCGTCCACCCTTAAAGTATACATTTTTTCTTTTTAGCAAAAGGGTCCACACATGGCTCATTATTCTCAATCACTCTCCACTAATACAACTATTCACTTTATATAAAATAATACTCCCTCCGTCCCATGGTAAGAGTCTCATTTACTTTTGGGCACGTGGATTAAGAAGTATTACTATTTAATGTGTAGTGGGTAGTTGTATTAGTGGGCGTGAGTGGGTCCCATATGTCCAAAAAAGGAAATGGGATCCTTTGGGTAGGACTAGGGGTGTGCATCGGTCGGTTCGGTTAACCGAACCGACCGAACTTCTAAAACCGAAAATCGAACCGAAATATTTTAGAAAACCAAAACCAAACCGAAATGTTTCAAAACCGATGCAAACCGAACCGATTATTTCGGTCGGTTATTTCGGTTAACCGAAAACTGAATTTTCATTTTTTTATAATTAATTTTTTTTATATCATTTTATTACATTTTCATCACTTAAAAGAAATATCTTTAATATATGTACACTATAATATATATATATATATATATATATATATATATATATATATATATATATATATATATATATATATATATATATATAAGAAATGTATATTTAATTTTATTTTTTTATAATAAAAGTGTATAAGATCTAAAAAAAAACATGTAGAATAAATGAAATTATTTAAGTTGAAGTAAATTTTGATATTAAAAATTAAATAATACTTTATTTAAGATAAAAAAAAGAAAATTAATTGTTCTTAATTAATATATATATATATATATATATATAATTAATAAAAAGTTCGGTTCGGTTTTCGGTTAACCGAACTTTCAAATTTTAAAATCGAAAACCGAACCGAACACCGAAGTTTTTATTTTAAAAACCGTAAATCGAACCGTAAACCAAAAACCGAACCAAATTGTTTAATTCGGTTCGATTTGGACGGTTTATTCGATTTTGTCCAAAGTTTGCACACCCCTAGGTAGAACAACCAAAATGGTAAAATGACCCTTTTAACCTGAGACTGAGGGAGTAATACTCTAAATCCACGTGCAAAAAGCAAACGAATACGTTTGCCATGAACGGAGAGAGTATTAGTTAAGTGTTATTTTCTTTAATGAAAGTGTAAACTTGAATTTTGGATAGACCAAAACAAAATGTTTGAAGTTAAAGTTGGGACGAATATTCATTTGTGAGTCATGCTATGATGCATCTGGGATATAGGTGCACGTTTAAGGTGGGTTAACTCACCTAGTCACTAAACTCCTCACAATATGAATGATTCAAATTCAATTCCCTTTGCGAACAGAATCATTATATAAATTGCAACAAAATTATTAACAACGAATTATTTACAAACAGAATCAACGGATTTTTTGTTAATATGTTGCTAAACCAATTTAGTAATGAAATTAGAGTTTTTATTAACGGAGTAATATTCCATTGGTTAAAGTTCCGAAAGTAGTATGGACTATGTTAGCAAGTACAAAATTCAATTTTATTGGTAAATATTTTTGTTTTTTTTTTTGGATTAAATTTATGCATTTTTCAAAATTATGAACTAAACTGAAATTTTATCCTTTCTAGAACCATTTCAAATGAAGTACTAACCTGCGGGAATTATATATATATACTGCTTTCCATTCACTCTATCCAGATTCAACACAACACCTATCCTTCCACACTCTTTTTATAACCGGGATTCATTTTAGTAATAAAAATTAAAGTGGTAAAGAAGAATGAGAAAAGCAAGAAATCAATTTCAGATACCTAATCCTCAAAACTGTAGGTGAACTCTTGGCCTCATCTTCATGGTCAATAAACGTGACTGATTCAACATGTGATATTCACAATGTCCCTCGGCCAGTAGGACGTACGCAGAAGCAGGCTGCGTCGGCTGGCTACTCGTGTGGACCATGCAACTTATTCCTTCTCAGCTATCACTACAAAAACATCCTTTAATGACCATCTCCGTCTTTCGTTTTTGGATGGAGGATTGATCACAGCTCGCTCTGTGCCAGCAAGACGGTAGCCTATCATAATCTCTCTTCTCTGTCGAGCACGTAATAGTACCTGATAGAAACTCAATTCTTCACCCTCTTCAAAGTACAGATCTGCTCCTCTTATGTGCAACTCATTCCCCTGTGAGGTCAGGTTAACACACAAGCTGTAATGTCCAGTCACTGAACAAGTCATGCAATTTGAAAAGAAAAGAGTAACCTACCTCTTCAGCAAAGAGCTCTTCCAGAACATCATTTATCTGGCGATCTTCAGCAACCATGGCCAGTGCCATGCTGACAAGCTCATTTGACAGAACATAATCACTAATTTTTGACATGGATAGTAGATTTTTAGTCCTTGGATCCAGGATTTCACTTATTATAACTGATTTATCTGAAGCCTGCTGCATTTCCCCAATCCACGACCCTTGCGAGAAGCTACCTCGGTACTCCTGAGAAGCCATAGCTTCTCTGTATGGAAGGCGCTTTGCCTGCAAAACCAAACTTATAAAACATTTTAGGGTTTTGTTTGGTATTGAATCCAACTTGAATTTCATTTTCAGCTCTCTTGAATTAATATCAATGATTCAATATATTCTCAACATTATCCAAACATAGTCCCATGCTTATTGGGCTCAAATAATTAATCAATTCTCTCTCTCCCTCTGCTCAACTTGTTAATTCCAGGATGCACTGTGTTTCTAATCTGTTGAATTCCTTGAACTAACTTTGACTGGCTGTTCAAAAGTTGGTGAGGATGTGTCATTGACACAACACAACGTATCCGTACTCTGAATAAAAGTCTGACTCCTCTCTTCTGGCCAAGGATGTAGCCAACACATTGGTAGAGTGTGAATTTTGTGTTGGTTTTTCTTTTATTCATTATCTTACTCTTATCAGTATAACAAAATCAATGTGAAACCATGAAACCAATTGCAAAGATAATTCTTATATAAACTCAATTATGAGTAAAAATGAACAGTTCTAACATGTAGCATAACACAGTGCCTTAACATGCAAGCTTGCACGCAATGAAATGAAAAATAAGCATTAATGCCAAGTTATACCATCAAACTTATTTTCCTTAGACCTCATTTTTTTAGAATTTAGGATAACAAGTTTGGCAACTGTGTGTAATGAGGCATGATTGACGACTCCCAAGAAGCCAATAAGCATTTCTAAACTGGAGGAATTCGGATTGGGAAAGAACCCAGGAGTCTTATTTTCATCATTAAAGAGAGATTTTGATGACGACAGCACAAAAATACATAGGGTGTAAGATTTTCAGATAATAAAAATACCACATGATAAGTAAAGGGTCTAAAGAGCAAAATATCTTAATCACCTACCATCAAATTTAATTTTCTGGAAAAATAATTAAAGATAAAAGTTGATAGCTAGATCGGACCTGGTTTTTTGAACAATTACACAAGGAGATGTAAATCATGAAGAAATCCAGTAGAAATTCATAAAGCTATTATGAATGCGCAGAGAGCATAGAAGCAAATATAAATTTAACTGAATAGTTTTAGATCGCTATTGAAATGAAAATCGCTCTATATATTCTACCTGAATGTCACGTATCAGCAGCAGCGTGGCAAGAGATCTAGAATCAGCCTGAATTGCTGAATCTTCCACAGATTCATCAGCCAAAATCAATATCTGCCCAACAGAAACTTTAGGGATTAATACATTTCAAATGTGTGAACAGTGGTTTATTGTGATAAAAATGCCACATCATTGTTATAGGAAGTGTTCTCTAATTGACTTCTGTGAGATAGAGCTAGTAGTCGTTCTATGAACATTCAACAGTTCAAGCTATTCCACAAGCATGCTTCCATCTAACTTAAAGATAACTCTTGCTTACTGAATCAAAAGATTCCAATGGAAGGCTTTCAAGGTGACGCCTTATAACAGCATTTCCCTCACGGTTGACAAGTATAATATTTGATAAACGGTCCATCTCAAGGCCACCATCTGTAAGCTTTCTTTCTCTTTCCTTTTCAGGAACTTCATTGAACATCCACAACTCTGACTCAGGTGCTAGAGAAGCATCAAGTACCTATAAGAACACACACCGGGGATTATGCTGATACTAACAAAGCAATACAAAAAAAAATCCGAAAGGATAACAAAATTTAACATATGAGATTCATGGAAAGACTTTGGCAAAGAGTGGTGGGAGGATTATCAGAACATGCAGGATAGAACCAGTGCATCCCTGAAATTTCAGCTCCACTGGAAATGTAATGGAAGCATGTTGTACCACTCGTACAACATTACCGTGATCATATCTTCCATGTCTCTCCGCCAACCACAAAGAAGTATCCTCTCAAAAGACTTTTGAACAAGTTCATCCTTGGGCAAATTTCCTTCCTGAACCTGCAGCATTCAGTTGAAGAAGAAGAGGAATTAGGAGCTTCAATTGAAAGGTCTTACCACAATCATATCATCAATGTCTCTCCTCCATCCACAAAGTAGAATCGTCTGAGGCTTTCTTGCTGGTCGTGTAATGAGTGTGAATATTAAATCTTTGACCTGAATAACGAAATTAATTCTGTGTCTGTAAGTTTGGTTCATGGTATGCCTCAGTGACTTGATTACAAAGCCATGGCAGCAACCGCCACTAAAACTATTTCTCTCGACAGTGATCAGCCCAACTTAGTCATACACTATTTTTTAATCCATTTTATGTTAGCTTAATCCAGTGATTAACAGCATATTGAAATACAAAATACAGAAAGGTGGTTTTCTCATTCAAGGAATTCGTACTAGAAGTATTCCTGAAAGTACAATACTCAAGGATACGCAAACTAGAAGCCTTCATCAAGAACATATCAAGAACTACTGAGTTTAGCCAAAGGGTACTAGTACTAGCAATTCTTTAGCTCCAAAAAGGATTACTCATTTCATACTTAAAAGCAGCCATGGTATGGTGTCATAGCAACTTTGTATCATATTGATGCGATATTGGTCTTCAAATACTATTAGAAAACACATCTAAATAAGATTGGGGGAAGGAGCACGTGGCGTCCCAGCATCTGCAAGTCTTAGTTCTTCTTCATCCATAGAGCCAAAACAACAAAAGAAGCAATACTGGATTCAATCACAGGTTTATTTATATCATGATGTAAGAAATAAAAGGCTAATGTAAATACATGCTGCAGAAATAAATTATTGAACGGTGATTCTCAGGGTGATAAGTTTTTTTATCAAAGCTAGATGAAGTGTCATGACTCTTAAGATGAAGTGATTCATGATTGAAGCTTACTCTATCTATTTACTAATCTGTCAGACAATGAATGCACCTTTAGGCATTCAAAATTTGTCTTAAGAATCCAAAAATGAGTAAGCTGTTCCTTCATCCAGTTTTCAGTGGAGCCTTTTCAGTATTAACAAGCATTGTGAGCTTAGCTAAGAGATGGCTTTCCCTTTCGAAGCACGAATAGTATTTGTAAGATGGCTGGTAGAATTTCTAGTGGTTTAGCCTTTAGACTTTAGGGTTTTTTTTTTTTTACGGCAGAACAATTAAAAGGAACTGATGCAAAGAATATTAAAGTGTCATAGAGAAAAGAGAATCACCAATGGCAGATCTGATGGAGCATAGGTATCATCATCCTCTGCAATAACAAGAATCTCATCTCCTTCTTGAAGGACATACGAATCTTCGGGATTTAGAATTATTTTTCCACCTCTAGATGCTACCTTTACCCCACAAGGAATGGCCTCTGGGAAGCTAATCAGAACATCCTCAAATTGCATTCCATCCAACCGTGGCCACCTTTTAATGTAGAACTCGCAATTTTCAAACCCAAGAATGTCTTCCCATATCTGCACAGGCTCAGGTCCACATATTTCAATAGAGTTATAGCACAAAGGTGAAGTAAATATTTCAATTAGTGTACAAAATTGACTTAAAAAAACAGCTTGCACTTTGAGTCGTTCACATGCATACAATCAATATATGATGTTGAAAGCAGAAATTAATTCCCCTTGAGCATATAAATAGATATTAATACTGCTTGAAGCTGACCTGAGCAAGGCCTGGTTGTCGAGCGCACTGAATCATTAACCTACCAATTACATCATGCGCCACAACAGTTTCAACAAGGTCCCCGCCAACAAGTTTAACAAGGACTTCATTATCAAGATCACTTAACTCAACCACTATGTGTCCTTGCAATCCTTCCTTCACTCCAGTTAGACTTAACACTGTCCTTAAAGCACGAGCATCACTCTGCATCCATTAGAAAGTTCATATATTCACATAGGTTTAAGTTCAGATGCATGCAATCTCCACTTTACTAACCTGATCAGCATTCCCATCTTCAGCAAGAACAACTACTGCTCGCGCCTTAGAAACGGACACCTGAAAAGATCTCATCTTTTAGCTTGTACAATTCAATAATGTAAAATATGTACTTATTGTAAGACAAGACACAATACATACATCTATGGATACATGTACAAATGTAGGTAAATAAATATTTACATATATAGCCATAAACCAAAAGCAACCTATATTAATTCGTGAAGTAAGCTTCTTGCATCTGAAAAGTGAGTGTGAAACTGAAAAGTAAGCAACCTGATGGTGTACCTTTTTAAGGTCAGCTAATATTAAAGGACTACCACTTCTGCATATTACAGATGTTCCTCTGAAGTCAAACTCCATTTTAGCAATGTCAATCTCCATCTCTTCTTTGTCTCGCTCAGCCATGACAACCACTACTCCTCCTCCCAAACTCTGATTAGCTATGGCAAGTTGGTTCAATAGTGATCCCTGGAAGTAACATGAATGCAGTCAATGTGGCAATTTGTATAATGGCAAAAAAATAAAAATAAAAAAATGATGGGACACAATATCACATACACTTTCAAGCCACACAAAAACAAGACCTACCAACTTATCACTCCACCCAAGGATAAGAGTGTGATTTCGCTCAACAACTTCACTTCTCCCCTTCCTCAGAGAGTCAAATTTCTCAGAGATCGCATCCGAAACAAGTCCAAGCATCATGGCAAAGATAAGCATCCCACCAAAACTAATGGAAACCGACACTAATCTAGGTCCAATTCCTTCAGAATTAGCATGATTCCCAGAGTCTGCTATGTATGTCCAGGATAACCAAAGGGAATCCGCTAATCCATCATCTGTCACTCCAAAAAGTGCTAACCCACCGAGACATATCAACAATAATGTAGCAACTAATAATGCTAGAGGCTTAGCATAAGGAGTAACGGACAAAAAGACATCAACACTGTATGCTAGCTGCTTGTTCAAGGAGACTTCCTCTGTGTTATTGTCGAAGAGCTTTCTTGAGTTTGAGGCATAGTCAACATACTTGAAGAAAAAGAATGGGAGGGATAATACCAAGATTGAAACAACTAATGCTGAAGTTTTCAGACTCTTGCTAGGAAGATTATCAACTAAAACATCCGGTAGTGATGAGTTGTACACATCCGTAGAGTCCAACAGATTGCATAGTTTAAGTCTTTCATTGAACTTGAAAATTTGATCCTATGTATGAATCAATCATTAGGGCAACTCAAACAGCAAATCTGTAATCAAGAAATGCTATTGTCATAAAACGTTGACCTCAAATGCAATAACTTGTTACTCCAATATCTATCAATTAGCCTATAATTCAGTCGTCTCAACTCTCAAACCATTTATAGATTTTAATTTAGATGTTGACAAGGAAAGATAAAACACACCCAATCTACTGTTTGCGCATCTTATCTCGTATCATTAAGTAACATTATAAATTTATAAGGTAGCATGAGTTAATATCCTATTCTCTTAACTTTTTTAGCAACAGAAGCATTAGAAAGATTGGTCATAGGGAGATTAAACTCTAAATGCTAAACAAAATGAATAATTACTGCTGTTCTTTTATGCATATTAGATTGGTTTGAGTCAACATTCCTAAAAAGGTTATAATGTAGATATGATTCACATCATCACTAAGTCCCCTAAATGGACAAATATGACAAATTATTAAATTTTTAGCTAAGCCAAATATTTGTAGTCAATTTCATGCATTGCAAAGATAACTTAGTAATGGAAATTAGACCAAACCGAAGAATTGGAACAATTGTAAATGGCCAATTGAGATATTGATTTGATATTGAATTATGATTACATATGAAATTTTTTCAACAGCAGAAAGTAAAGGTCCCCCTGCCCTACAAAAGAAAAAAAAGAAAGAACTCTAGACAGCAAGCACCATGACACGCGAAGTTTTCCTATGGAAGTTAACATGAAACGTGATAGTATCTTCTTCTATGAGCAGTAATTGCATAACAAGTAACACCTAAACAGAGCACAAGAACTAATTCAATGATATGATAAAGGAAAAGTTTAAGTATTTCACTCAATTACCTGTAATTCAGTAACCTCTTTGTGTAAAGCAAAATTCTTATGTACCAATGAAGATAACACCGTTATCAGTATCTGAAATGCAACACAAACCACAATCTCCATCAGAAAAATTAGCTCTCACTGTAGTCATACAATCACAACTTAAAACAAGAAAACTTAATTGTGTTCTACAAATGTACACGATTCTAACAAATGAACTAATTAAGAAACTATTGTTCCTAAATCAAAGGATAGATTATTCATGAAAATGTAAGGTAAAGCAGTCAAGAAGAAGTGGGAAAGTGTTGCTTCTAGAGTTGTACCACACACACACAGAGTGGAGAAGAGAACTGACTGAAACCGTAAAAGCAAGCTGCCACCGCACTCTTAACTGTCCTCTCAAAAATCCAGAAAAAGTCGTCGCTGTATCCTCCTTGACCTCGCATTTACCCGAAGAAACGGCGTCGTTCGAGTTGACTGCTGCACCTGCACTTCCAGCAAAACCATCATCCAGCAGCCTCGTTGACTTCTCATCGTTGCCAAACTCAAAAGGCCACGGCCTCAACCTGGAAACGGAATTTCTGACGGAGTTAATATCATCACCATCACCGGCTGTTGACGTGGCCGTAGAGGAGTTGAATTGCGGTGGCTGTCGATGGTATGAAGAGAATCTCTTCCTTCTGGGGGTCCGGCGAATACTATGCAGGCTGTGGACAGAGGAGTAAGACGGAAAAATCCAGTCTCTTGTGGTGGCTGAGCCCTCCGGGAAGGATGTCGACGGCGGCGATACATCGGAATTAAAGGACATGTTGGGAATAATCCGAAATGACAGGGGCTCCAATGATTAATTAACGTGTTCGAGAATATTTTTCCATTCAAAATAAAATATTTCAAATATATTTAACTAATTTACTCCAGAATTTATTTATCTTTTTAAAGAAAGGAAATATATAAGGCTTTAGTAGACCAGTAAAGAGAGCCCATTCAGATGACGCAAGGTAGAGCCCAAACTAGTTGGCCCAAATATAAATAACTCGGCCCATACACATCGGTATCTACAGCCTACAGGTTGAATCCTGAAATCGATTTCTACGATCACTCCATCTTTTTCTCTCTCCAGTTGATGAACCCTAGATTAGGGTTTTTTGAGAAAGATTTCGTCCAGGTAATTTTTTTATAGTGCCTACTATTTTGCGCTGTAGTCTCTCTCTTTTCGGGCATATTTTGTATTTTGGTTGAATTGTTTTATATAAATGGGGGCATCAGATTTGCTTGCGCTCATGTGATTTATTTAGTTTTTCTCGTTATAAGAATCGTACGTGTTATTGAAGCTGAAAAGTTGTGGATTGGGGATGTTTACTTGAATCTGCTAATGTGAATGTGTTAAATTGTAGGGTTTGGTATGAACAGTATGTAAACTAATCCTTTTCATGTCTTTCTCTTATTTAAGTTTGATTTTGAATGGTTACATCTGAAATATATGTGTGTTTGGTGTTTTTGAGTCATTTCAATTTTCAAGTGTGTGTTCAGCATGATGATTATGGCAGACCACCATTGATGTACTTGCAGTGTTGTGATTTGCTAATTATAAACTGGAGAGGAACTCTGCATTCTCATTAGGGTACCCAACAACACCTACATATATATATAGGTGTTTCGAGTGTATTCTCACTCTTACTCTTCTTTTGTATTATGCTTGTCTATAATCATCTGTTTTGAGTGTTTTTGTTTTAATAGTGTTGTGCTCTTGTCCATATTTTGAACTTATATCTAATATGATGTCGCCAACCATTTAACCACAGAAAAATTAGATAATGATGCACTCTTTCTGTCTGAATCTTTGTTTGGTATAAACTTGAGGGAAAAGAATGAAGGAAATTAAATAATGAGCTCTATATTATCTTTCTAAACATTCAATGTCCTGTTTGAGTTTTATGTCACTGCTTCTAACTCTACATATATGCAGGCTTGAACTTGGTAACAACATTAGCTGCTAATTTATTATTTGAGCAAGACTGAAGCAGAGGTAAATATGCAAGTTGAAAGTGCTTTATCTGTGGTTGGTCCAAAACCAACAGAACTGTCGAATGTTGGGCACAGCTTTGGTCCACCAGGACCAAATGTGAAACAGCGGACATCAAGCTTAGAGGCACCAATTATGTTGCTATCTGGGCATCAGAGTGCAATCTACTCACTGAAATTTAATCCTGCTGGGACTGCCATTGCATCTGGTTCCCATGACAAGGATATTTTTCTATGGAATGTGCATGGTGATTGCAAAAATTTCATGGTCTTGAGAGGGCACAAGAATGCTGTGTTGGATGTTCAGTGGAATACTGATGGTTCACAGATAATTTCCGCTAGCCCAGATAAAACTTTGAGGGCATGGGATGTTGAAACTGGAAAGCAGATCAAGAAGATGGTGGGGCATTCGGCTGTTGTGAACTCTTGTTGCCCCGCTAGAAGGGGCCCACCTCTTATTGTCAGTGGCTCCGATGACGGATCTGCTAAACTTTGGGATATGCGACAAAGGGGTGTAGTACATAATTATCCAGACATTTACCAGATCACGGCAGTCAGTTTCTCTGATGCATCTGATAAGATTTACGCTGGTGGCATTGATAGTGATATTAAGGTGTGGGATCTGCGGAGAACTGAGGCCGTGATGAAGCTTCAAGGCCATCTGGATATTATTACCGGCATGCAATTGAGTCCAGATGGATCTTACCTTCTATCCAACAGCATGGATTGCACTCTTCGAATATGGGATATGCGACCATACGCTCCACAGAATCGCTGTGTGAAGATTCTGGACGGACATCAACACAATTTTGAGAAGAATTTATTGAGATGTAGCTGGTCACCTGATGGTAGCAAAGTCACTGCCGGTAGTAGCGACTGCATGGTCTATGTGTGGGACACCACTTCACGACGCATAATATATAAGCTTCCAGGCCACACTGGTTCAGTTAATGAATGTGTCTTTCATCCAAAAGAACCTATCCTTGGATCTTGCAGCAGTGACAAGCAGATATATCTGGGTGAGATTTAAATTTAGATTGAAATTAATATCTTCCAGTATGGTTGTAGAATGGAATTTGATAGCTAGCTGTTGGGACCTTTTTGAGCACCAATTAATTAATACATTGTAAGATTGTGGGTTTTTTCCATGTAGTTTGCAGTTGGTGAATTGTACTCTAATGTTACCTCTACCTCTATTTGTGGATGTTATGGGAAAATTTACTAAATGCTATGATCCACTCATTTTATTTTGAATTTGGAGAGGTTATATCAAAAGGATATTGGATCTTCTAGTTCTAGATACTGTCTGCATTTTATTTCTGTTGCTAAAATAATAGTTCCATCTTTGCGGGCAATGCATCAGAGATTTGAATTATATGATCTCAATACTACTCAAATTTCTAAATATGATTGAAATTTCAAGTTCTTATCAATGTCAAATGTGGAATAATTTGAAATTTAGAAAATATAATTCAATAATAAATTCAATATGCAAGTCAGTTGTTTTCTCAGGAAAATCATTTAAAATAAAAATAATTGTTGTTAAAGTAATCAAATTCCTTTTTATGTTAGTATTTAGTAGATTTAGAAAGTATATTGAATTTTGCGTGTCGTGTGGGAAATACACATGTTTATGTCTTGACTATGAAATAAAGTTTTCAATCAAGTTCGAAGACACGATAATTTAGTACGACCCAACTTCTTTGTACATAAATTAAAGCAAAACCATTTTTTTGTTGGGTAATATTAGTGAGTAGTGACATAATTGTTGGAAATTTTTTCATTTGAAAAAAAATATAAAAATGGGGGCATTTCATGGAGTAAAATAGAACCAAACTAAAGAGACTACAGAAGCCATGAACACAACCAACTATTCCATTGCATACTCCCAACTATTTTAACAAGTCAAGTTTTCACCCGTAATACTAAGTAAAGAATAGTAACAATACTCTGCAAAAAGAGCAGCTCCTGGAATAGAAGAATCGGGGAGAGAGAAAGCGCTGCTGTATCGCGATCGTTCCCAGTTTTGCTAACTGGGCTTCGACCTTGATAACAGACCCTTCGCAGATGGAATAAGCGGAGCTTCTTCATCAATAATCAACTCTTGATGAGATCCACCCCTTGCCATTTTTGGGGAGTTTTCATCAACACCATACAGATTCGATGACCTCAGATCCTACACGAAGTAGAACACCCAATCTTTTAACAAGCAAGAATCCACAAAGAATTTCCTCAAAAGAAATGAAATCAATGATCATAAGAACTAACAAGGTGTGATTAATAAAATGAGATAAATGAGCAGCAACTTTTACCTTTGTTGCTCGTTCTGTGATGCTATCTCCAGGAGTTTGGGATGACCGGACATCCTTGGCTTTCAAGTAATTATACATGACGACACCGCATAAGGCTGTTGAAACAAAAAATTAGTAATTCAATACCGCTGTCTTAGTGACTCAGGAAATACGAATTCAAGTTTCAACAAAGGAAATAAGGGGTGTACCAATTGCATAACCGATGATGTTCAATTTGGTTATTGTTGACTCAGGAAAAATGACAGTTGACAAAGCAATAAGAATCCAGTCCTTCAGAACCCCAGCAACTCGAATGGTAACTGCACCAGTTCTACCAAGAACCAGAAAGATTGAAAAATTCAAAGCCAATGCACAAAGTGCATTTGAGAAGAATATCCAAAAATTGAACTTGATTTGTGACACTTCCATTCCAGGCATCTCCAGAAGGTACCAAGGAACAAAGAGGAACACAAAACTGCATAACAAAAGAGAAGGAACCTAAGCATTAGCACTGTGGAATTTGATACACATATAATACACAAATTTCAATGTTCAATGGCTAAAAAGAGAAACTAAAAAAAAACATAAATGATGTCAGTGGAGTCTTTACAAAACAGAAAGTTCCTGTTTTCCATGAAATTACTAAGGATCAGACAAGTATATAAGGGTTAAAAGAAACACAAGGTACATCAAGCTAGAATTAAAACAAAATATGAATCAATTAGTAAGCTGCTAAGAACAGTAATTGATTTTCTTGAGGTACTGTCCAGTAGCGAATTTTAGTGGAGAAGAAACAAAATCGAGAGCTTTTTATGGAAAATGAGATAAGAGAACTATCAGAACCCAACCAATTCAATTTTTCATGCTAATGATATCACGAACTATTGATACAAATTGCGACATTGATAGCAAGGATAGTACAATTTGAGATGAAGACCCCAAAAATATTAATCACGTTCAATATCATAAGAGACAAGCTCTTGCAGAAGCCAAAAATCAGAACTTCCAATGTTGAATTTTGCATGATGAGGTCATGATGGACATAAGATGTATCTATTTCACATGTTACATTTGAAATTAATTATGAGAATTTAGTTTAGTTTACCAGAATGACACAATTTTTTTCCCAAAATGGATTTAGCTGAAGCTTTATCTACACCAGACATCAAGAAGTAGGTAGAATATTTAGAACTCAAAGCCACTAGAAAATTGAAAAAAATATGTTTATGCTTTTCTGTGTTTAGTTCCAATAAGTTGCATTTCCAAACTTGACTTCTTCAGAACTACTACTCAGATTCTCACCCAAAAAGTGAACAACAGCATTAGGTGTGTGAATGTTATAAAATGGAAGAGTACCTGCATGGAGCAATGTAATATAAGCTTGTGATGGGATTAAGAGTTAAACCCTTCTTCTGGAGTAGAACTTGAGTAAGAACCAATCTAAGAGCTTCAGCAAATATTCCTGTGACTTGGTAAACTGTGCCCACTACATTGAAATGTATTTCCCCGTACGAAGATATTACAACACCAAAACTGACCAAGAGCATGTTCAGAAACAAATCACATCTTAATTTGTCCGTCGCACAAAGAACAGCCATGACGAACGTAGCAACTGGCACTGCCATCAGGTACAAAGATAAAAAAAATAAAATAAAATAAAATCAGTGAACTCTCATACAGGAACAGATCTAGGAATTAGATCAAAGGGGGGAAAAATTTTACACTATTATTCGTAATATTAAAATAAAGGGGGCAATAACATAGAAATTAAAAGTATAATTTTTTTTATTTTTTTCTAAAAAAGGTCTACATAGCATATGTAAAATTTTATAAACTCAAGGGGGGGCAAACGCCCACTGCACATCCCCCCTAAATTCATCCCTACTCTTGTGGATGGAAATTTAAAGATAACATCAGATAAAATTAGCTTACTTAGGGCTTTAAGCATCTGGATGAAGGCCACAGAGATGAATAAGTAAGCTGTATTTCCAAACCTGTACAACCACATACCCTGATTATTAATCAAACTAGGACATGCCTCATAAAATGCTGTCCAACACGGAAGACACTGAAATGCTCTTCTGGATAAGAAGGATAACTGAGTACAGCAACAATAACAATGGCATGCCTAAAAAAACTTCAAACGAATTGAAAACAATGTAGGATTACATAATTTGCTAAAATTTATCCATCATCCAAACACTTATGTATCTTTTAGATAAATTGTTCAGGAAGGTTTGGCAGTCATTATGCAGAGAAGTGTATGTCAGAAGGGTAGATTCTGTTTAGTGAAAATGTTAAATTGGAGAAAAAACAGCTACCGAATAAGGTGGTGGCGTTAACATCATTCATCATCATCAATAGGTCCATAAGTGCTGATAAATATTTTATTCCAGTCCGTAAAAGGATGATCCAGTGTTCAGTTCAAAACATTCCCATTATCAGATGGTTAACCATCACCATGTAATTTCCCCAATGTAAACCAAAAAAAAACTTCAAACATAAGCAGAAGTGCTTACAATCTTCAAACATCATATACTTACCACAAGCTTGCTGCAAAGAAGGCACTAATTGGAATTACACATGTCGCATATCTGCATATACAAACAAACATGATTAAACATAACACTACATTTAGTGATGACAAACAATAAAGGATGCAAAACTTACATTTCAAAAGTCATCTTCACTGGTGATACAACCTGCAAAAGGGATTGAATTCATGAACATATTGAAGGAAGTAGGATGAGTTCAAAAAGATATTCAAGCAAGAAATCACATAAACATCCCAGCAAAGATGACATGGCTATGCAAAAAGAAGAAAAGACTCCATCTATTCCTGAAGAGCAGACACACAAATTTATTTGACATTTAACCTGAACTAATCTCACACTTTAAGATTGAATCTAAGCATGGTTTCAGCTAGAATGGAAAAACTACCAAAAACTACAGAACATGGAACCCCATAAGGACATAAGTAGAAGTAATAGCCTATGATGGATTTCAATGCTGATGATATTGAACTTCTATTAGCAAGAGAAATGACAGAATAAACTTTTATAAGTAAGGTAAAGTAACATGACACATAGGTACCAATATCATGACTCACTGTCACTGGAGATTCCTAGAGAATTATACACGTAAACTATATATCTAATCAAAGATTCATATCAGGCATTCATGCCAAACCCCACAACAGCTTGTGCAGTGGGTTGGTACCAGGTCTAATGATCAGAAAATCAATAGATAAACAACCTTGACTATTAGTTCAAAATCCTTGCCATAGATATTATAAATACAGCGAATTTCTCCTTCCAGAAACAGATGTAGTAACCTGCCCAACCCCCCACCCCTCCTGGGCTTAAAGCCCAGATGCAGATTCTTGTACAAAGAGAGTTAAGCAATTGGTCAAGTCTTGTTGAGCTTATGCATATATCAGCCATATCCTTACTTCCAGAACATGAATAACGTTAAATTGGTTCTCTTTAATAACAGGAGAGTAATAAACTGCATTTTTTCCATCTACGTTCTTCTTCAATTATCAAATGCAGGGTTTAATTTAGGCCTATGGGCATGAAAGGTGATTACGTTAAAACTTTCAAAACCAACATGAGAACTGCTCGTATACATATTGAACATGTAAATCTTACTAGAATTTGTCTTAGTCCATCTAATCTAATATATTATAATTATACATTGGTACATCAGTAGGTCCCTCCGCCCAAAAAAAAAAATTCTGTAACAAGAGGAATGGAATATCTCTAACAAATAAAAATGCTTTCAGTGTAGATCATGTATTTTCATCATACCAGATGCAAGAGTCAACCAATAAGCAGTTAAATACTAGAAAATGCTGAAAATAATATAAAACAAAATAGAGCTTATACCTTAAAAACACGGATAAGAAAGAAGGCCACCACACCCGAAAAGCCCATATGTATCATGGTAAGTGTGATTGGAAATGGGAAATTGAAGTACTTTGGCGAGAGAACCCACTATAAACAAGAAAAAGTAAAAAAGGGATTAAATGAGACCTCATACGCACACAAAACAAACACAAACAAATACTCAATACTGATGGAAGATAACAGGTCTAGCTGAATGGCAGTAACACGGAATGCATACAGAAACATAAACAAAATGTCTCACAGAAATTTGAATGATGATGATCAAGAATTTGTGAAAATTACCCATATCAGAAAAAAAGAATAAAGAATGAGAAGAATGACTATGAGAGTTATACCTTGTTATATAGAATAACTCCCGAGGATAGCAGTATATACACTAAGAGATACAGGTAGGTCAGAAGAAGTTGTTTGCTAATCATTGTGTCTATTCCGGACCCTCTAAGCAATCATGCCCTGAAATCTGCCGCTCAAATTTATCACGGTTAACCAGATCCAACACGTAATCTTACAGCAGATACTGTTGACTGATTTAGTTGTCGTTCATCCCCTGATATAGGACAAGAATGTCCTTTTCAGAGCAGAGTAGCTGCCGCCCCTATCGCCATTAGAACCAGGAGAAGAATCAAAATTAAGAAAAGAGCCATTCTTTAATCAAATCAAGATTTATAATCAAAAGATATATTAAGGGCTTCACGGCATTGCACAAGAATCTCACAGGGATTAAACTTATCCAACAATTATCATCAAGAACTGACCCGAACCAAAACCTACAATGCACAGTGGCATTACACCGTAACATCACAAGGCAATATGACAAACACGTAGTGTGCGGTGTAAATGAAAAACCAAAAAGAAAACAAGAACCTGAAAGAAGATCGAAGCCAACCTGAACAAAGCAAATAGAGCACTAACTTCAACTGGGCATCCGTAGAATCAGTAAATTTCGAAGCAATTTTGATTGAGTAAGAGCGAAAACCAGCAAATGGCAATTGGGGTTTTACGAGAAAGAGTGAAGGGCGGTTCTAAAATTCGCCACTGGAGCAAGTTAACCTTGTCGGCTAAGGGGGGATCGAGGATCTGTAATTTCTTGGCCAATACTTAGGAATGGTAGATAAACGGCAATAGATGGTGAAGCTGAGGAACATGTGAAACAAAAAAAAGTGAATGAATCTTGTGTTGTGTGGTGATGAATCAGAGGAAAAGAACCCCTCCCAGATCTCAAATCTTCGTTAATAATGATTTGATGGGTTTAATATTTTTCATTTTCCAATCTTCAGTATTAATATTAAGTGAAAATGTAACCAACACTAGTAAGTAAATTTGTAATTTTGCTTTTATTTTAGAGGTGATATTCTAGAATATATAGCAAAATATTATTCGTGTATAAAAGGATATTCCTTTAACAATCAGGTTCCGATTACTTCAAGGGTAAAGGGTTATCCCCTCCATAACCCTAGCTAAGTTTAGTTTACTTTGCAGATTTTTCAGAAGGGACACCCTTTCGAGTCAATCAAGGCCCAGTGAAAAGTCTGACGTGGAAGGTTGTGCAGTGGTTCCACTGACCTTCCAAATTTGAAAGGATTATTTCTAACCCAAGGATTAAAGTGATGAAATTATTTTTTTGCCCTTATTTTATTTAAAATTTATCATATGAGAAGTCTTTCTTCTCAATCAACAGAAACAGAACAATAGAGACAGAAGAACCAATTTTAGGGTTCATATTTTGGGAAAATGCGATTCTAAGAGATTTGATATTTTTTGGTTAATGAAAAACTTTCTCTTCGAATTATACACGATGCCGCAGTAGCAGAGGCCTTCTCCAGGGATCGGGTTGTCGTCGGATAGTTCCTCCGCCACATTGTTGAATTTCCAGATGCCCAAACCCTAACTTGATGCAGGCAAAGACGGAAATCTGGGAGAATTAGTTGGATTTGACGGAGACGACAGAGCAAAGTTTAGGGAGAAAGTTTCTTGCTGCAATCGACCACCGAAGCTATGCAGCGACACACGCGTCGGTGCCGGCGAACTTTGGATGGTGGCGAATTAGAATAACAACCAAGTGATGGGTGGTGATCCGATACGGCGGCGGCGGCTTATTCATTTATTGATTGGAAGAATTGAATCAGTCGGTAAGCAAGAAGCGGCAGCTGGGTCCTCTGACCAGATATTGATGTACCAAACCGAAAAACTGTAGGGCAACGTGGAGTTAGGGAGGAAGAGATCCGGTGGCGAGGACGGAGTTGGGTGAGAGGATGAACGATTGAAGAAGGAGCGATTGTATGAAGATGAGTTTGAGATTTAATTGCGGATTTGGTGTTGAAATGTGGATTTCCATCGGTGGAATCTGCTCCAAAAAATCTGCCCAATTTATTTAGTTTAATACAGTATTACCTAATTTATTTAATTTAATAATCTCTATATTTGGAAAAGGATGTTATGGTATATGGTATGAATTAAGAAAATGGGTCTTTCGCCTGTTCATATATTGGGTCCGCTAGCCCAATACTCCATTAAGAGCCCACGAGCCTCCCTGCCAGAAGCAAAAAGGCTCCACCTGACTAAGCCAAATAGGTCACTTGATCCAATTGCCTCAAATACGCAGAATCTACTCCAAGATACACGCGTAGGGGATATCCTAGATCATATCCTAAAAAGTAATCATATTAGGCTAAATGCATTTAATGCCCGCACTATACATGATAATCTACCAACTTACCCAGATATAGGTGACGTCAGATTATCCAGTATAAATATGGGAAACCCCCTTAGCAATACAATCATCCCTTCACCCCTTGAAAAAAGGCACAAACACGCCTAGGGGGCAAATCTCTATCTTTATGTTAGCTTTGCGCAGATTAATGTCTCTTCTTCCCATAACAGCCACATTAATCCACCATTAAGAAGAGATTAGAATCTGACGAGCGATATTTGGTGCTAGAGGAAGGGGGCGGCGCTTTAGCTGGCCTTCGATCTCCAGAATGACTGCCTTCTTCAGTTTGCCCCGACTCAACTACATGTAGAAATGGTGGATGAGCAAGATGGAGCCACTCCTAGTAGGGCCGATGTGACCACCAGCTGGTGTTGCCATGAGGCCCTTAATCTCCCCCGGACAGTGGAAAAGGAAGTTCCGCCTCATAACACGAACTCAGAGAAAGACGATCCACAGACCAACTTCTGACAAAAGTATTTCGACCTTCTCAAACAGATGAAAAGAAAGTGAGCGACGACTGCCAGTCGGAGGCTCAGCTTTAGCCTCAAAGAAAATTCAGCAAAACAGATGAACGAGCGGTGATATAAACAAACTCCACCTCGGAAGTCAGTACATGAATGAATGACCCAAAAAGATGCATCTAAGGAACCAAGAAAGGCCCAGAAGGTGGTAGACGAGGGACGTAAATAGAGAAGGATAGCATCCCGGGCCAATTCGATCACCAGCCATTTCCCCGCACATACTATTGGACGCGTAAGCACAAAAGATCGACTGGGATCAGATCCCACGAAGACTCGACGTGAGCAAGTGGGGGAAAGCGCAGGAGACGACCCAGTCTCCCGACTCAAGCGGCAGCATGATGAGAAAATCAACGCGCTGAGTCGACGACTCGACCAAATGGAAAAAAGAAACGACGCCGGACTCCACAGTATCCCTGACCCGGAATCGGGGAAGTCCTCGTTCACCCACAGAGTGATCATGACAGCCTCTATAAAAAAAGATACAAATCCCTCAAATCCTCCAATACGCCGGCAAATCCAGCCCAATCTCCTACCTTAATAAGTATGTTGGGTGGATGCTAGCACAAGGATGTTCAGAAGAGGATTGGTGTAAGATGTTCCCCTTAACATTGGGGGACAAGACGCACTCGTGGTTCGAGTCACTCCCCGCTAACTCCATCGACTCTTGGGCATAACTCGCCACTACCTTTTTGTCCCACTTCGCCTATCTGGGACAAGGAAAGGAGCCCAAGCAAAAATTAGCTTGCTTATGGCAAGGCCCGAAGGAGTCTTTGAAGAACTTCATGAAGAGTTTCAAAGAACCGCGCGCTAACATGGAAGAAGTGTCGGATGAAACGTCCATCATCTTGGCAACTACTGCCCTACTCCAAGGATCTCTTATGTGGACTAGCTGCCAGCAGAAATTGCCAAACAGCTACGCAACTTTCATGGCCGCAGCCCAAGCATTCATCCACAGCGAGGAAATCCTCGAAGAATATAAAAAGTCTAGAGTCGACCCTAAGGAAGGTGACAAGAAGAGGAAGAAATGTGAGAAGGTTTATAAGGCTCCCTTTTCTTTCAAGCCATTCCCTGACAACGACCAAATTCAGGAGATGACAAAGTTGCTTGAACTCACACCCGAGGAGATATTCAGCAAAATACAAGACACCAACCTGTTGAGTCCCCCGCCTAGGATACATGCAGATCCAACTAAGTTAAACAAGAAAAAATTCTGCAAATACCACAGATCCATCGGCTATGACACCAACCAGTGCCGAGATCTATTGACCGAGCTCATCAAACTATTTGAGGATGGGAAACTAAATCGTCTGGTGACTGGCCCGAAATGAAGAAAAAAACAACCCCAACCTATAATCAAATGGCCTAATGGACCAGCCCACCCTCAGGGACAAGGAGGATTGGGAGACCGTCTGCCCACACCACTTAAGGAGGTATACATGCTGAACGAAGGGTACGTGGGGACTTCCCAGGCCGTAACCACCCTGTCACAAAGAAAGTGGAAAACCGAGCTGCGGGAGCTCGATAGGTACCAACATGTGTTTGTAGTAAGTCCGCGACCACCTTTACATGAAGCTGATGTCTTCTTTTCTGAGGAAGACCTCGCCGAAATACGGACTCCTCACAATGATCCTTTAGTGATTTCGGCCATCATATCTGGGGTAAGGGTGCACCGGTGTCTGGTTGACACAGGTGCGTACAAAAACATCATATTCAAAAAGGCATTCGAAGCTATAAGAGGACTCCCCCACCACAAGATGTCCCCCTGCGTCGACGAGATTCAAGGTTTTGGAAACGCCGTCACTACCTCTTTGATGCAAACAGACCTATCAGTCTAATTGATAGATGAAAAGCAGGTGGTAAAAGACCAACACGTTCTCGAATTCAAAGTAGTGGATCTTCTATCACCTTACAACTGCATCTTAGGACGGACGTTCATTCATCGATTCAACTCTGTCCCCTCCACACTCCACTAATGCATAAAGTTCGTCACCACCGATGGCCGAGTCAGTACCGTCAGAGAAAGCCAGAGAAAATCCAGTGAGTGCTCATTCATTGAAAAAGGAGATGGGCTCAATTACCACGACCCAAGTTTCCAGTTGATGATGATGGAACAACAAGATCATGAAGATGAAGCAAATCACGAGGAGGTTCCACCGCCGGATGATTCGACAGCAGTGGATGGCCAAAAGTTCCGACCTTCGACACCCAAGGAGTCTATCTGCCCTCAATAACCAACGAAGATCCAAGGTCAGATAAGAAAAGGAAAATGGGAGAACCAGCTAAAGAAATCGAAGCGATAAGGATGGAACCGAGTAACGCGGATTTGGAGTTATACATCGGATCACAATTAAAGGATCCCCATCTAACGGCTCTGATTGAATTTCTGAAATCCAACTTAGACGTATTCGCCTGGACATCCAGCGATATCCAGGGGATAGACCCGAAACATGCATGCCACTGACTTAACATGAACCCATCGTATCGTCTTGTAGAACAAAAGAAAAGGAAGCATAACCCTGAAAAATATAAAATCATCGAGGTAGAAGCCAGAAAGTTATTGGCGAACAATCTGGTGAGAGAGTCGTTATTTCCCGCATGGGTAGCCAAACTCAGTTCTGGTACAAAAGGCAAACAAGTCATGGAGATTATGCATCGACTTCACGGACCTCAATAAAGCATGCCCGAATGACAGTTTTCCACTGCCGCATGTTGACTAAATGGTGGATGTCACGGCCGGCCACGAGTTGATGAGTTTCATGGATTCATACTCTGGTTATCACCAGATTCCTGTGCACCCAGACGATGTGGAAAAAATGGCTTTCTACACCAAAAAGAATCTATTATGCTAGATAATGATGTCATTCGGTTAAAAAATACAGGTGCCACGTATCAAAGATTGGTGAATAAGATGTTCCGAGAGGAGCTAGGAAAGACCATGGAGGTATATGTGGACGACATGCTGGTTAAGAGTGTAGACACAAACGATCATGTGCGCCACCTGAGAAAAGTATTTGACACGTTACGACATTTGACACCTTACGACAATATAGAATGAAGCTCAACCCTAAAAAATGCACGTTTGGGGTGTCCGCCGAAAAATTCCTCAGATACATGGTGAGCAAGAGAGGAATAGAGGCAAACCCAGATAAGGTGAAAGTCATACAAGACATGGAACCTCCCAAACACTCAAAAGGAGTACAAAGACTAGCCGAAAGAATCGTGTCTCTCAGTCGTTTCCTACCTAGAGCATCCGACAAATGCAAACCTAGATGGATGTGATCAAAAAGAAAAGTTCGACTGGATGCCCGCGGCTCAAAAGGCATTCGAATAGTTAAAAGACACATTAGCTAACACACAAACCTTGTCCAAACCGCAGCCGGGTGAGCCTCTCAGCCTGTACCTAGTCGCTTCCGAGTCCGCATTAAGTGCGGTACTGGTTCGGACTGAAAGAAAGCAACAGGAGCCAATATACTGCATGAGTCAAATGCTCCATGATGCTGAACTCAGGTATCCTGCAGTTGAGAAACTTGCTTACGCCCTGGTAATGAGCGTACGAAAACTGAGACCATATTTTTTGGGACATTCAATCGAGTTGGTAACATCTTTCTCACTAAGGCAAGTGCTCTCAAAATCAGACATAGCAGGAAGACTAATGAAACGGGCAGTGGAATTAAGTCAATTCGACATTAAGTACGTGCCCCAACTAGCAATCAAAGCACAAGCCCTAGCCGAGTTTATAGCGGAACTCATCATCCCCACTTTACCAGAAGAGGTGACCGACAAACCCTGGCAAATATCAGTAGATGGATCATCTACGACTTACACCTTCGGAGCCGGCATAATACTCACCAGCCCCACCGGAGAGATATTTTGCTCGGCCATCAGGTTTGGATTCCCAACAACTAACAACGAAGCCGAATATGAAGCTCTACTATCTGGAATGAGAATGGCATTGACAATCGGGTGAAGAGAGTTATGATCTATAGCGACTCAGAATTAATGGTCAATCAAATAAGAGGAGACTACGAATCAAAAGACCAACAGTTGGTCGGATACCGCAAGCTAGTAGCAGACATGATCCAAAAATTCGATCACGTCTACATCACACGAGTCCCTAGACTGCAGAACACCCAAGCGGACGCGTTAGCTCGTTTGCCAATCTCAGAAAATGTCGAGAGACTGGGAAGCATCAGCATAGTGAACCAAGAAGCCCCAAGTGACCAGACGATTTGGCAAGTCAGCGAGGAAAAGACATGGATGACCCCATTAAAGCGTTTCTGAAAGAATGAGAGGAACCAGAAGGCAAGGCAGAAGCAAGACGACTGTGGCTCCAAGCCTCCAGGTACACATTGATAAATGATGTATTATATAAGAAAGGATATCTGATGCCGCTACTAAGGTGCTTGAATAAAGCGGAAACTGCCAAAGTGTTGATGGAAGTTCACGAAGGAGTCTGTGGGAATCACTCGGGAGGACATGCACTGGTGTTGAAGGTAATTCGACAAGGATATTTCTGGCCTACTCTTATAAGTGACGCTATCGAATATACCAGAGCATGTAAAAGTTGTCAGATTTATTCTCCCATAATCAGAGCTCCTTCTACAGAATTGATCACTACGGCAACACCTTGGCCTTTCGCCAAGTGGGAAATCGATCAGATAGGCCTATTCCCGCCAGCTAGAAGAGGCGTCCAGTACGCAGTGGTGGCGGTCGACTACTTCTCGAAATGGGCGAAAGCAGAATCATTAGCCATAATTAATGAGGTTAACATGATAACCTTCATATGAAAAAACATCATTTGTCGCTTCGGAATACCCAATGCAATTGTGACGGATAATGGGAAGCAATTTGAAGGCATGCAACTTAAAATATTTTATGATATACTGGGGATAATAAAGCTGTTCTCAATACCTTACCACCCCCAGGCGAATGGACAAGTTGAGGCGGTTAATAAAGTAATTAAACATACCCTCAAAATCAGATTGGAGAGTCTCAAGAAAAATTAGGCTTCACAACTGCCTGGTGTTCTCTGGTCGTACCGCACCACCGCCAGAACATCAACCGAAGAGACTCCCTTCTCATTAACATACGAAACGGAAGCAGTCATACCAGCAGAAGCAGCTTGCCCCACATTTCGTGTATCCCAAAAAGTAAGGGTGAGTATTCGGTCGGTTCAGTCAATTTTTGTATATTTTTGGGCCGAACCGAACAAACTGAATTTCTATTTCCACCTACCGAAACCGAACAGATGTTTAAAATTATCGAACCGATCGAACTGAAATTATTATTTTGGTTTTTTTGGGTTTTTTTTAGTTTTCCAATACCCTCTAATCGAACCTGCTAAATAAAAATTTTTATGGGTAGAATAATATTAATATCCAATTGCAAAACAATTAAATCTATCAATCTAACAACAAGCCTGCTAACAACACTCATAATAAGTCACAAAGTCCTATTTCATCAATTCAATCCCACAATAAAATAAAACAACATACACCAATAACCAAATCAATAAATATAGCCCTAAGAGAATCAGAATTACAACAAAAACAAGATTCAACATTTAAGACAACAAACTCAAATTTAAAAATAAACTATAAGATAGATCATTCCAGCCAACACTTAGCAAATCTGCAACTGAAAACTTTTCAGTGAAAAGTTATCCTTCCCTTCACCACCATAGATAACTGCAATCAAGATAACATCATAAAAAATACAATAAAAATAAAGAAAGAAATAAAAATAGAGTATGATAATATTTACCTTCCGAAAGTGTAATTGAACTTTGTGTTGTGCCTCCATCATTAAGGATCAGTAGAAGGTTCAAAAGCCACACCCTGTAAACCTACAAAAAAAATTAACAAATAACATGTACAAAGCTAACAAGATATAAAAATGAGTAATAAAATTGAAAACTTAAACACATGTTTACTACCTTTTTCAAGATCCTCAATGTCATGCAAATTTTCTTCAACATTGACAGGAGAAGTGGATTTACGAAGCCAATCTTGAGCACATATAAGAGATTGCACTATTTTAGGAGTCAATGATCTCCTAAATGCATCAAGTACACGTCCTCCACTGCTAAATGCAGATTCAGAAGCAACAGTTGAAATGGGGATAGCTAAAGGCTATCTGTGATAAGATAGGAAATCTAGGAGTGTTCACTTTCCACCATGCAAGAATGTCAAATTTTGCTACATCTTCTTCACTTTCTTCATTAAGATACTTATCCACCTCAGACTTGCTACTTCTCACATCCTTCGCCCCAGATTTGAATTTTTTATATTCATTTTGCACCAATATTCTCACCTTCATAGTTGGATCATCTATATCTATCTCACTGCTTTGTTCAACTGTACCAACTTCCCCACTTGGATTGTCTGACATTATTTCCTTTTTATACTTCTCATACAAAGAAAACAGTAGGACTTTCACTTAACTTCCCATTGACAAACCCAAATCACCCTCGTACATATTTGAAAGTGCAAATTGTACCCAATCAAACTTATAACGAGGATCAAGAATCACTACAACAAATATAACTTTATTCATTTTTTTATCTCCCCAATATTTGTCATACTTCACCTTCATTCTTTGTGCCATAGTACGCAGATTTATATCATCACCACTAGTTCACTCTTTCAATAAACAATGAACCATATAGATTTCATGAAAAAACAAGTTAGATGTGACATATATAGAACCTGATATCCTAACAGTAAGATCATAGAACACTTGCAAGAAAGTCAACATCCTTCTAGCATTTTGCCAGTCATCCTTAGTGGGCACACCAACATCAGTGTCAAGCTCAATCTTAGAGTTCAAATCTTGCAAATCATATCTACTAAATGCCTTTTCAAATTTTTGAGCCGACTCCAATATCAAATAAGTTGAGTTCCACCTAGTAGGAACATTTAGACACAACAAGCTCTTGCTTTTGATTTTTTCATGTTCAACACATTCTTTAAATATTCTCAAACGAACAGGAGACTGCCTTATATAACGCACAACATTTCTAACTTTTTTAATAGAAGTCCCAATTTCTTTCAACCCATCAACAACCACCAAATTGATTATGTGAGCTATGCATCTCATATGAATGTACTGACATTTAAGAATGCTACTCTTCCAATCACTCATTTGCTCTTTCAAGTAATCCATTACAGCATCATTGGAAGAAGCATTATCAACCGTAATCGTAAAAACTCTATCAATCTCCCATTCATTTAAGCACTTTTCAATTTCCCAACCAATATCTTTACCTTTGTGACTAGTAATCGTGCAAAAATTTAAAATCTTTTTATGAAACTTCCAATCACTATCAATAAAGTGAGTTGTCAAACACATATAGTTAATTCTTTGTATAAATGACCATGTGTCTGTGGTAAGACAAACCCTTTGGTTAGAAGATTTCAGTAATGCTTTCAATAAGTTCTTTTCATCCACATAAAATTGAAAGCAATCATCTGACACAATCCATCTAGAAGGCAACTGAAAGTTAGGTCCACAAATCACTGCATTGTAATTTCTAAACCCCTCATTTTCAAAAAATTTGAAAGGCAACTCATCAACAATTATCATAAGAGCTAAAGCTTTCCTAGCTTCATTTTTGTCAAATTTCCAATTACTGAAAGTGCTTCCTTCCCCTGAGTTCGGTTGCAAATTTAACAATAATTAACCTGTTCCTACACTACCAGGAATATTTGGGCATACAGTCATATGAGAGAGAAGAGATGTGGTATCATTTCTTCTAGAATCGCTATGGAACTCCCTCTTACAGTGGAGGCATCGAGCCTTCATCTCATTTTCTTCACTTACGAATTCCTCGAAATGATCCCAAGCAGGTGATCTTTTTACCATTGGTTTTCTTTTCTTTGCCTTAGGTTTATTTGAACTTGAAGAAGGAACTGATTGATTGTTACCTCCATGTGTGTTTCCTTGATTAGGCATCTCTGTTTTAAAAAAATTATAATCAGAAAATGCAAATAATTTCAATCAACTCACAAAATTCAGTGAAAAACTCCCACTAATTGAAAGTTCATTCAAGGACAGAAATTAAAAGGGGACAATCCAAATTTCAATCTATCGCGATATCGACAAAGTCCAGCACACAAACAATTTATAATCAATCTGTTCAATCCAAACCACAGTAAGAAGTCTGATGCAGTGGAAGTGAAATGTAAGACCAAAAAAGAGCATCAAGAAAAATAAGTGTTACCTATGGCAGAGCAATTAAATTCGAGCGTGGGGTGAAAAACTTGTTGCACACAATTAGGGAAGGGAAAAGTTAGCGTTTGAGGCGAAACTCCTATGTCTGATGCAATGGAAGTGAAATGTAAGACCAAAAAAGTACATCATCGGAGGCTCCGACAAGAGGGATTTGGACCAGGAGCGACGCGTCGGAGCCTAGAGAGATTCAATCGAATGAAAAATCACCATGGACCGCCAATAGTGGAGGAGCCAGACCAAATAATAAATCGGCAATCGATGGGACCTTAGGTCTCGTAGGCCCAAAATCAAAACCTGGGCGTTGCCAACAGTCACTGGGTTCGGCAGCACCGATCTGAAAGCGCAATCACCGGATTGGGGATTGGGATTGAGGTGCAGTTCCGCCGGATCGTGAAAAATGAAGAATAAAGAGTGGACTATGGAGTTGGAGCCTGGACGCGCTGCTTCTATTACAGGAGGAGGGTTAGTCTATTACATTAAAATATATATTATTTATTTATTTTTAATAAAAATATCAGTTTTTTTGGTTTACTCGGTTTTTTATTCCCTAAACTGAACCGAAACCAAATACTGATTTTTCTATATTTTCATAACCAAAACCAAAATTTAATAAAGAAAACCGAACCAAATTAACCGAAATTTATCAGTTCAGTTCGGAAAATCAATTTTATCGGATTTCTGCTCACCCCTACCAAAAAGGAGGAGAAACTAATTCAGAAGCCACCAAACTCAACCTGGACTTGTTGGAGGAACTTCGGCTATATGCAGCGGAGAGACATGCGATATACAAATCAAGGCTAGAATCTCAATACAACAAAAAGGTACACAATAGGGATTTTGCAGTTGGAAATTTGGTAATGAGAAATATATACCAACCAGGCGGAGTGTTCGAAGCAAACTGGGAAGACCCATACGTAATAAAAAGAAATTTGGGTAATGGGGCGTATGAACCAAGTGAGCTCAGTGGCGAAGACATCAATCATCCATGGAATATATAGAATTTAAAACGCTTCTATGCTTAAGCATACTCGGTGAAATTCCTATATGCACAAATTGTAAAGTTAAGGCTATAGAGTTATAAAGCCATAATAAGGAGTGCAAGAAAATACACATATCACCACAATGTTAAAATAAAATTTACAACAAAAGGGAAACACACAAAATAAGGAGGAGCCTCCATCAGACACCATTGGGGCCCGTACTACCCACACCACTAGGACCTGCGCCGCCCGGGCCCACACAATCACCAGCCCCTGAGAAGTTACGAAGACTCCTCATCCATGCTACCTCCGCCTCCAGTTAGGCAACACGCTCTCTCTCCTGCTCCAATTCATGCTCAACTAGGTAACGCGCAACCTCCAACTGATGAACCTAGTTTTTGGCCATGTGTGCTCTCTCCCTATAGGACGTAGCCCTAGTGTTAGCAGCTGTAATAAGTTGTTCCACCACCATAGCTTGATGAGTCTCCACCATAGAAGGAAGCCCCTCAGTACCGGTAGAGGCCCCCGTGCTAAGACCGACTCCAGGAGGGATAGACTGCCCAGACTCTGTCATGAGAAGAAAGCGGCACAGAAAAGTCAATGCATGCCCAATACTCACTAAAGCGGCATTCTCAATTTCATGAGGCCCCGCACTCTGCAACCAGCGAGACATCATAGGATTCCATGAACGAGAAGAGACAAAGCCGGCTTCCGAAACACTCAGCTCTGACTCAATAGCCGATCGAGCATCACCCATGCTTCTCAATCGTAACAACTCATCCAATGCAACTAGGGAGATGCCCCACCAACGCTGTCTTTCGGGATAAAAGTCTCCCCTACCAGTGGAGCCCGAGGTTGGGCAATGTTCTCACGCTTTCCCTCTCTAGGAGTCGGATCGCTATCAGGGAGGGGAACTTGAGGCTGACTGGCACTAGGTGGATCTTCAATCGGATTTATCTGAATGCCAGCGCCTCGACTAGTCCTACGATTGGCTTCCAGGAAAGTTGTCTCTAAAAGTTCACTTTTCCACACCCCAGTCTTCTTTATATGAGCTTTTCCCTTGTCCAATGAACGAGGATGCGCCGTCTAACTGGCCGAAGCTCCACCTTGAGTCGCACTCACCACCGCCTCCTCAGTTTCGTCAGCATGAACAATTATAATGTCACGAAGACCAGTCCTACCCCTTGCGACTGTGGAAGCATCTTCGGCCATGGTCGTACTAGGACCGGCTTCTTGACGGGGCCTTCGAGGCAAAGGAAAAATAACCTGATCTAAAAAATACTCGTCAAGAGCAACATCCTAAGATGAGAAATTATCACTTATTCTCTCTTCGAAGCTTACCGGCTGAGCCCAAGTCAGATTCTGATAAAGATTCGTCCCCAATAGTCTGTCGTCCGATAAAAGCGATAACACATCGCGGGGAAGAGTCATGCGGTTGATCGTGTCAAAAGTACGGTGGAATCCTAAGGATAGCTCTTCCTCAGCCGGCCGAACCAAGGCTACCAAAAAAAAGAGAGAGGAGGCCAGTAAGTTACAGTGAGAGCACAGGAAAAAAGGTGATGATAAGACTTACCAGATTCAGGAGTCCGAAAGGCACACGGTAAATGCAGATAATTTCTGTATGGGTCACGACATTCAAAACCCCGCACCCAAAACCACTGGCGCCTCCAATGCTGCCCACCGATTAAATTTCTACTGAATATAGGACGAACGCCTCTCTACACCTGTAAGTAGTAATGGTCATGACAACCAGGGTCGTGGACGTAACGATAGACATAGTCGATATCCCGGGCAGAAGGAGAAGGACATCCGTTCTCATGGAGCAATACTAGCAGACCAATCAAGTTCGCCCAAGCTGAAGGGATTATCTGCATTGGGGTCGAACCCCAATTAATCAATATTCGCCCGATAACGTGGACTAGAGGCAACCTGATGCCGGCAGCAAATATACTCGTATTAAAGGCAGCATGATCAGGCTCACCACTCCAGGGACGTTCGCGTAACCCAGGAGTACCAAACTCAATCCCAGGATAACTGTATAGAGCGAAGACCCTATCCACATCCTCATCCCGCATACTGGTGGGATAACCTCGCAGAGTAGAATCAGTCACCACGCAGCCCCAACTGGAGGGACGGATTGTGCTATTAGGGCTGGTAGAATCTTCCAGGTTAACGAAAAATAAAGAGGCTCGGCTTTCTATCTTAGGAACCACTCGCCGCCGCGATAAACCCTCCCCTTGAAGAACAGGCTCTCGAGGAATCTCATAACGTGTGGGCGGA
Source organism: Pogostemon cablin (assembly GCA_023678885.1). Classification (NCBI taxonomy): domain Eukaryota; kingdom Viridiplantae; phylum Streptophyta; class Magnoliopsida; order Lamiales; family Lamiaceae; genus Pogostemon; species Pogostemon cablin. The sequence goes on along the minus strand of CM042988.1, from coordinate 4,044,918 downwards.
GGAACAGAATGACGCCCACTCCGCGTCACGGGTGTGATGGAAGGAGCCCTAGCATTACTGACTTCTTCCTCTTCCTCGGAACTGAGAAATTCCTGGAAGGACCGCGAATCCACCGCCATAAGGGGAGGAAGAAGAACAATAAAAAACAGAAAGAGAAGCGTAAATAATTCAAGAGATGAAGAAATCGCCATTCTTGGGGAAACAAGTTCAACTAAAAGAAGAAGTTTGCTCTAAAAAGTTTAAGTGTAGGTTTAGATTTCAACATGACACCACCCTTTTATAGGGAAAAGCGGAGGAGAAGAGAAGTGGGGGCCCAATAACTACCCCACTCTCCGTTCCACCCCTTAGAATTCGAAGAGCCCACTTGAAAAGAAAATTGTGGAGCGTCCGATCAGGACACGTGGATAAAATCAAGGATAGAAGATCGTGAGACTGGGATGTTGATGTGACAGTTCGGAAGGAAAACTGGCAGCAAGGATATGAGGGATCCACCGCATTAAATGCGCAATAAATATATGTCAGAACCACCATTAAAAGCAATCATTGCTATTAAAGAACAAGATTACAAGCCAGACGAAAACGAACGAAAGAGAATAAAAGTTACAATTCCATCCTAGAAGCTAAGTCCCGTCAGGTAGAGCAGGGACAGATCGAGTGGGGGCCACGGCGGAAGTCGATGCTGTAGAAGGCTGGGATGCTACCCGACTAGGAAAACCGAGGACACAGAAAAAATCCGACACGAGTCCTAATGAAGCAAAGTTCATCCCCTCTGACTCCCAGTCTACGCCAACCGGTAGCCCTGAAGCCGCTATACGGGCATGTAACATTTGATGGAAATTTTTTGTAAGAACAATCGCGTCGATTCCATTAGCCAATCGCACCGAATGAGCTAAGGCTTTAGAAAAACCCACTATTCCGGCAACCTTTCTCTCGAAATTAATCAGGGAGGAGAATTCCACCTCATATTTGTGGGACAAGGCGGTTATCTCCATTCCTTTGACCTTCAGCCCTTCTTGGGCATCAGTAAGCTGCCTCTTCGCATCATCCAACTCTTGAACGAGTGGGTTCCTTCCTTCCTCCGACTCTCTCAAAGCTTTCTCGGCAGCCCTCGCAGACGTCTCACTTGAGAAGAGCTTTCCCTCGACTAGCTTTAGCTCCTCCGGAAAGGCTTTTAAGGCATCTTCTGAAGCCTTGCTTTGGCGATCCGCCTCCTCTTTAACCCCCATCATCTCTTCCGAGTGCCTCTGCTCCCTTTTCTCCATCTCCTTCTTCAACTGAGTCAGCTCCGCCTCCTTTTGACGATTAATGATAGCAACTTGAGCTGCCTCATGACTCTGGCGAGCTAAAAGGAGAGACGTCTAACTGGAGTAACTTAAGGCTCTTGCATGGTATCCAGTCTCCGCGTATATGAGATCATCTGGATTCAAACCTCCTATGATGTCACTCTCCTCCTGAGTGAAACTGGTGGGGATAGACTCCATCACCCTCAACATATACACCGGAAGAGTTAGCTGACTGGGATCATATGGGTTTGACCCATACAAGCTGTGGAGTACAGGGGGCAAAGAACGAACTTCTTGAGTAGAGACACCAACCTTAAAACCAAGATAAGGGGTCTCGGTGGAGGGCACTACAAAGCAGCTCCACCGGAGAAGAGATCATAACTATCAATCCTAACCCTCTTACTCGGGGGCTCGGAAGGCCTGTTGATGGGCGCCAACTGATCGTCTAAGGCTACCCCGCTAGATTCCGAAGGACGGTGCTGTACTATGCTGACGACTGGGAAAGAGCAACTAGAATCATGAAGCAGAAAGTCCTCCTCGCGTTCCCACTCTGAAACGACTACCATATTGTCAAGACCCTCTTGAAGTATGACACCAACCGACTCGCGATTCGCTCCGACATCATCTCCTGTAAAGTCTCTGGCTCCCAACATCAGTGAGGTCGTGCCTCCCTGTAAGGCCCGATGACTAATCTCCCTCAGGGATGACTTGTCTACTTCTATTATATCAGTCAAGACATTAGACCTTGGGATCGCTTGATCATGGAAGGCGGATGACCCTATAGGATTTATCGCCACCCCGACAGGGATATCCGGATCAGCGAGGGAGGTTGCCGGTGGCTCTGAATGAGTGCCTTCATGAGTAGCCACGGTCACTATCTGCAGAGGAGCCAGCACATCTGAATCCACCATGAGCCCATACTTTTTCAAAAGCTTATCAGTAATGATGTCGGTACTCCTCTCATGGATGCTCATTTTGCTAATAACGGCCACCAACTGCAAGAACTCTTTCGAAGAGGGAGGACCAGGATGAGTGTCCCTGTCTGAAAATTTAAAACATAGTGACTATACCTCACGTGCACACAAAAATAATAACAAAAGACAAAAGAAGGTGAACGTACCTCCGTGAGAATGAATCAACTGGAAGGCCGAAGGGACCCTAATGTGCGACGGCTTCCACACACCCGAAGCCCAACACCACCATTCCTTCCAATTTTTGATAGATGTGGACTTCCCCGAGAGATTCAGTCCTCGAGAAGGGTTGACTCTGTAGAACCCCTTATGTACATTCTTCTTCGAAGGACGGCACAAGTAATCGATTTCATTGGGGGACAAATGCCGATACCCCTTCTCGTATAATAAAAGTATGAACCCGTAATTGTTGCCCAGGAATTCGGAGAGAGTTGATGAGGCACCAAATTCTAATAATTAAGAAGCTCCGCTAAACAAGGGTGAAGAGGCAGTCGAAACCCTAGTTTCAACATACGAACGTTCACAGCCACTCGTCCCGGAGCCGGCTTACTTTCCTTTTCGTTTTTAACCGGTATGATGAAGTCCACGCCAGACGCCTCATATCTCTAAGACAGCTCATCAAATTGAGAACGGGGAATAATATTATCATGATAGTGAGCCCACATCCCATTGTGGGCCCCGTCGTGAGATGCGATTCTTGCCCGAATATTTTCTGGATCTGGCACGTCTTTCATCGTAGCAAATGAAGAGGGCAACGATCCGGCGGAAGCCATCGGCGAGAAGAAGAAACCTCTGTTTCTTCCTGTAAATCCTGGAAGGCTCTCTCCAAGGACTCTGACGCCGCTTCACTACCGCTCATCGCTCTTCGAGGGGCCCGACTGACTAGTTGGCTGACCGTTGAAACTCATGCTTAAGCACTATTGATAAGCAGAACGGAAAGTCGGAAGAATAAACATAGGATGAAGATGAAATTGTAACATGAGAAAATGCCCTTTTTAAAGCATAATTTCCTGATCGACGTGACCTATATTCAGAGGGTCATTAATGCGGAGCCTGACGAACGCAGCTCGAATGACGGAAAAGTGCGTCAAAAATATCCCAAAATTTCGAAACGTCGCTTCACGATTTTTAAGACGTCGTTTCAGATTCGAAATTTGAAAATTGGGACACGCGCATACTTCAAGAAGGTTCTGCCTTCACTTACCACGCGCCCGTGACGACGAAACCTAGGACTAATGTGGTATGAATTGAGAAAATGGGCCTTTCGTCTGTTCATATATTGGGTCATCTAGCCCAATACTTCATTAAGAGCCCACGAGCCTCCCTGCCAGAAGTAAAGAGGCTCCGCCTGACTAAGCCAAATATGCCACTTGATCCAATTGCCTCAAATACGTAGAATTTGCTCCAAAATACACGCGTATGGGATATCCTAGATCATATCCTAAAAAGTAGTCACATGAGGCTAAATGCATTTAATGTCCGCAATGTACATGATAATCTACCAACTTACCCAGATACGGGTGACGTCAGATTATCCAGTATAAATATGGGAAACCCCCATAGCAATACAATCATCCCTCCACCCCCTGGAAAAAGGCACAAACACGCCTAGGGGGCAAATCTCTCTTTTATGTTAGCTTTGCGCAGATTAATGTCTTTTCTTCCCCCACATTAATCCACCATTAAGAAGAGATTAAAATTTGATGAGCGACATGGTAATTACTTAAATATAAACCTGCTAAGTAAACGAGAACATGCCATCTCTACCAAGGTGGTTAATTTTAACTCAACCCTCCCTAAACCTTCAACTAAGGTTTATTAACCCTAACCCTAAACTCAAAAGTAAACGGACCCTCAGTAGTGTGGAAAGGGGTATCAGTTTTGAAATTTACAATATCCTTATTTCATTTTCAGCGTGTGTGTTCTTTTTTTTACTGTTACTTACTGTTACTTTTTTTTCATTTTTTATAATTTTTTGTTTATTTTTCTGTTTTTTATTTATTTAATTTTAGGGATATAATTGTAATTTTATCCTTGTGGTTTATGGTATAATTTATCCCTAAGGTTTAGGGTATAATTGTAATTTTACCCTTGTGATTTAGGATATAATTTATCCCTAGGGTTTAGGTTTTATGGTATAATTGTAATTTTACCCTTATAGTTTAGGGTATAATTTATCCCTAAGGTTTGGGTTTAGGGTATAATTGTAATTTTACCCTTGTGGTTTAGGGTATTAATTTATCCCAAGAGTTTAGGGTATAATAGTCATTTAAATATAATAAATTTAAAAATAAAATAAAAAACAACATTAATAAAGAAGCAGTAATAGTTAATTAAAAAGAGTGGGGACAAGGGGACACCAATTCAATTGGTACCTTAGTTGTACCTAGTCGATTTCTAACTTTAAAATTAAAATAAATTTTTAAGATTTTGAGTTAAAATTAATACTTAACTTTTAAGGGTTGAAAGATTTTATTATGAAACAAAGATTAACGAACAATTCTATGTCACTCAGGGAGTATTTCATCTTCTAAATTACTTGTTAAACATCCCTTTTTCTTAATTGCAAATAATTAATTTTCATTATATTTAAGGGTGATTCTATGGGTTAAAAATAGTGTATAGTGGGTAATTATTATTTTAAAATTTTAATTATTTTATTTTATTTGATGGTGGAAATCAAAATAAAATTTAATCTAACGGTTAAGATCATCTAAATACACCAGTGCACTTGGTGCACCATAGTTGAACCCTAAATTTAAATGGAGTATATATAATATTAAGCACCTAACATGAAATTTTAATTATACATTATAATTTATAATTCCTCCATCCCATCCTAATAGTTACATATTTCCATTTTGGGCGTCTCATCCTAATGATTATATTTCCCTTTTTAGCATATGGGACCACACACATTAATTTCTTCTCTCTCCATGGGCTCACACATTCCACTAATACATCTACTCACTTTACATTAAATTATTATTTCTCTCACCTCAATAACATTAAAATACTATAGTTATTAATTCTCATGCAAAAAACAAGCATAACCAAAAGAACGGGACGGAGGGAGTATGTATTTTAGAACTTAAAAGACTTAGATGTTATAAAAGTTAATCACCCCTAATAAAGTAATTATTTTAATTTAAAAGAAAAGAGGGGATAACATTGTAACGATTCAATTGAAAATTTGACTATAATTCTTTTTGTTGATGGTTGTTTTTGGTGGGTTGTATTTGTATTATAGATAAGTTTGGAGTAGCATTAATATCACACAATTAACCGACCCATCAAACAAAGATCAAGGAAAAATGGACGGAAGAAACAAGCCCTCTCACATTCATTATGGATGGCACTTAGAACATTACACACTCAGCTTTGAACTCCCAATCTCAAAGTTAAAAATGTGAAGCAATAAAAACCTGTCTCTCTAATCAAGTGAAAAACTATTTATATGTTGCCCTAATCTCCACCAGTAAAATGTTGCCATGTGTATGGAGTGGAGATCGGATCTACGTTAGTTGAGGGGCTAAAAGTTTCCAAAAAGGAGGCCTATGCAGGTGTCTTTTGTCCTTTGGGGGCTCACCATTGATTAAGAGAAAAGAGCATGCTTTCAAGTGTAGTTTTTGTGAGGATGATGTAAAGAGTGGCTTGTCCTTATTCTTTGTTTATGTTTTCTTTTTTTGATGGTTGTTGATTCATACTACCTTCAACTTCATAAACCGACCCTATGTTTAGCCGAAGCCAAATTTTCATGGGGTCGGTCCTGCCTAAAGATGTTTGATGTGCCGACCATGTGGTATAGAGTCGACTTCATGTTTCGTTTGGCCTTGTAAATGGTCTTCCTTTATCCTTAACTCTCAGGTCATTATACGTTGGTCGATGATCATGTTAGATAATCCTTAGGGTCGCCCGGTAGGTTTTTTTTTTTCTCATCATGTTAGATGGGTCACGTTTACATTCTCTCGTCATTTGATTTTGACTCGTTTATAGTAGTGAAATATAACACCCATAACATTTCGTTCTAATCTAATTAATAAATTCCATATAAATAAAGGTAGAAAATTTTGGAATAATGGAGTTGTTGGATTCATATTTTCAAATTATGTAATCATACTCTTTAACAATAATTACAGGTGGATTTGGAGATTTATTTTGATTTCAATCACACATCAAACGACGTCGAATCCATAGCACAAACTACAAAGTCAAAGCCCGTTTTCAAGAGGCCCATTAATCGCAGGTAATTCCACATTTGACATTTCCACATATTTCCACATTTGTTTGTTTACGTTGCGGACATTACAACGACGTCGTATTCTTGGCCCAAGATAATATCTCCACACTTCTGCCTAAAAGATAAATTCTACAGCCACCTCTGAATCTAGACACTCCATCACAACAAAGTACACGCAGTGAAGGGGTGCAATCAATGGCGTCGCTGCTCAACAAGCCGTTGGCATCTCTCTGCACCGCCAACAAGTCGGATATCCGCTCCAATGAATTCTTCGCCGGCAAGCGATGTCGAATTGTTGCCGGAAAGTCTGGCAATAGTGTTAGACTCGCCAGCAGCGGTGTTGTTGGTAGGAAAACTGGTGGTTGTGTTAGTGGAATAGTGTGTAAAGCTATTTCTTTGGAGGCAGAGACGGAGATTGAAGGGCTCAATATAGCTGACGATGTTACTCAAGTGAGATTACTGTTCGTTTTCTACTTGTTTTCTGATGAGGAAATGTCAATGAAGTGTTTGGATTATTGATTTCTTTAATTCGTGTGGATTTGGTTGCAACTTTGCAATTACGAAATTCTTATGAAATCGTAGTTACAACTGAACATAATTCTAATGAATGAATACGGAAAAGGGAGAATTTAAAAATTTTCCCAGTGCTTGAAGGCCAATTCTGTATATATATATTTTTAAAAAATTATGTTGAATTATGATTCTCTTTTTATTTGTTTCTGGTTTTTAGATTTGTGTGCAAAATGATAGTGCAACATAGTAATGAATAAACTTTCTTAGTGCAATTTCGAAATGAGGTAAAATGCAGAAAATTGAGTGGGGTTATAGGTCTATTTCCATAGTTCTTCAGACGTGAACTTTTAGTTTCTTCTGTTTTGATAAAATCGTTTTTTATTTTTATTATTTTTTTATTTTATTTTAATTCTGTCTCTGATGATATTGTTCAAATTCTCTAAGAAATATAAAGCATTTCAGTACATATCTGCTAATATCCTTTCTTGAATTACATTTTCATAGTTTTCTGAATATTTGAAGGCATGAAGAATAGTAAGGATTTTGTGATTGAAAAAAAGCACTGATAATTGTGGATATGTATGGAAAGGTTAACAGAAAAGATCATCATTTATAAATTTTGAACCAAAAGTTGACTTGTATTATCCGAATACCATGGAATAATTTTATTATTAATATTTTCTTAAGAACTAGTTCAGTTTTATCAGTCTTTGTTGCTCTATTACAGCTCATTGGGAAGACACCAATGGTTTACCTGAATAATGTTGTAAAAGGCTGTGTTGCAAATATTGCTGCGAAGCTTGAAATTATGGAACCTTGTTGCAGTGTAAAAGATAGGTGAGAGCTGTTCTGGTTGTCCTTGGCAATTTTTTTTGTATGTGGCATGAAAAACTCTCTTCATTATTTAGCAAAAGTGCCCCATGTGTCAGTGCGGCAGTTGAGACTTTCTAATAATCATATGTTTAGATGTACCAATTTTGAGCTCATTAAGTAGCCTTTTACTCTTTCAGGATTGGGTACAGTATGATTTCTGATGCTGAGCAGAAAGGGCTTATTACTCTGGGGAAGGTAAGACGATGAATAGATTTTTATGGCACAAAAAAAAAAAAAACTATTATGTTCTTGATGCTTTTCATCCTCATACCTTTGGCCGTTTTGGACTTTATGAAAGTATTGTGTTCATTTTATTATTGCTGTAATCTGGTTTTGCTGTTTTTCTTGCATAAATCGTCATGTTCAACGCATATAATAAAAAGTAGTGTGCCATTTTTTATTTTGCTGTTTATTTAATATTATTCTTCCTGGTCTTGATTTATTTCATTCTTATGAAACTTGGCTGTTCTCTAGAGTGTTTTGGTTGAACCTACGAGTGGAAATACTGGAATTGGTCTCGCATTTATTGCTGCTTCAAGAGGCTACAAGCTCATCTTAACAATGCCTGCATCCATGAGTCTTGAAAGAAGGGTTCTCTTAAAAGCATTTGGAGCTGAACTAATATTAACAGATGCATCCAAAGGAATGAAAGGAGCTGTTCAAAAAGCAGAAGACATAGTGAACAGCACTCCAAATGCATACATGCTTCAACAATTTGATAACCCTGCAAATCCGAAGGTTCTTACTTGTGTTCGACTGTGATATAGTTTTTGAAGATATTACATTATTTTTGCCCTTCTCTTGTGTTCGACTGTGATGTAGTTTTTGAAGATATTACATTATTTTTGCCCTTCTCTTGATTGGTTGACTATTTTGTGTCATGACCTGTGTATATAATGATTGGTTCAAAAACTTCAAAAATATTGTGACAGGATGGCGTTTGACTAACTGGTTTTAGATTATCTGCAGACACCAGCAGTTAAAAGATTTATAAATGACAAATATCATGAAGAAACTTAAAGGAATTAAATTCATAGAGGATTTCTAATTATGTTGACCTTATCTGCAGATTCACTATGAAACCACTGGCCCTGAGATTTGGGAAGACACAAAAGGCAAGGTGGATATACTTGTTGCTGGTATTGGTACTGGTGGAACAATTTCGGGTGTTGGTCGTTATCTCAAAAAATGTAATCCTAATGTCAAGGTAATATATATTCTAAAGCGAACTATAATTGTGCATTACATAGAAGCCGAAATTTCTCTAATTCATTTCTTGTAGTTGTTTATATCATCTAATGTAATCCCTATTCATCCTGATGGATTAGGTTATTGGTGTGGAACCCACCGAAAGCAACATACTCTCTGGTGGAAAGCCTGGTAAGATGGAAGCCTGTTATCTCTTGGCTATGTTAGTTTCCTGGTTAAATTTGTGTATGGCTCTTGTCTTTGCAATTTGAAACTGCAGGCCCTCACAAAATTCAAGGGATTGGAGCAGGTTTTATTCCGAAGAATTTAGATCAAGATGTAATGGATGAAGTTATAGAGGTCTGGTTTTCAAGTCATTGACATTTTCTGTGGTTATATATATGCATTGAATTATAGACTATTTGCTCTTCAAGTTTATCTGTTTATTTATTTAAAACCAAAAAGCACAGCATTTACTTTAAAATTTGTCTATCAACAAGAAGTGGTATCCATGATTAACCATCCTTACAAGTGATCAATTGATATCATTTGTAGTAACTTGTTACTGAGTATGTAGTGAGTGTATCTTGTCCTTTTCTTCATTTGAACAAAACTAGAACACATTTCAGTATTTAGTCTGTAGATTTTTATGTTATTCCCTACTATCAATACTAGCTCATATGTTAATTTTAAAGTTCAATCATTTTCTGCTTTCTCATTATCTCTTCTTTTATTGCCAGATATCAAGCGATGAAGCAGTGGAAATGGCAAAACATTTAGCCCTTCAAGAGGGTCTATTAGTTAGTGCAACCTTAATACTCATCTTCTTAGACCATAAATTATATATATCATCATGCTGTGCTAGTAGCTCGTATATTATTCTTAGCGTGTGGTCATTCCACTTTGAATCAATGAACGTAATACATTTTGTCTGATTAATTGAATTGGAATGGGAAGGATATGCCACTTGCATACAATGACTTCATATTCTCATTCCTATGCATGTGTACATGCACTAACCCTATCGTGCAGACCTTTAGATGGAGTTGTCATTATTTTCTGTGATTATGACTATCAAACTTCAGAAGTATTTTATATGACAGCACTCTTACCTTGGTTAATTATTTGAAGGAATGTCCTGTTCTTAGGTATTTTGAGCTGATAATATACTGTGCTAAAGATTGAATCATTGTGTGGGGATAGTCAACTTACTAAAGGAATACAAATGAATCATAGACTAGGTGCCCTTAGTGTGTGTACCCAGCTATCTCTTCTGATTGGGTGCCTTATCAGCTAGGTTAGCTTTTCAAATGGTGTAATGTGTTTTCACGTTGTGAAGTCCATCATTGGAATAATATTACCTGAAAAATCTATATTGTTGCAGGAAAAACACTATGAAAATTGTTAGTATGTAAAAGTTTTCAAGGAAGAAATTTGTATAAACTTAAGCATTCGCCTTTGTTTTTACTGAAGATTAAATTATGTTGTGGTTGTAGGGCCAGTTTGTTTATATAAATTTAAGTTCACAGAAATTGTTAATTTATCTACTTACATGCATGTGTGCAAATCATCATCTATGAATTGGTAGTTACATGCGTCTACTGGAATTTTCTTTCCAGGTGGGAATTTCTTCAGGAGCAGCAGCAGCAGCTGCTATTAATGTTGGAAAACGACCTGAAAATGCTGGAAAGCTTATAGCGGTATATTTCTTTTTAAGTTGATAAGTATCAAGTTTGTCACACAGCTGTTATATGCCTTTTGATTTCAACTGATCTGAAGTTCAAAGTAGCTATTCATACGCAAAATCTATCTTTTGCTTTCTCTTTGCTTACAAGAAAAATGAAAAGTGAGCATTATTTTTGCAATTTGTCAGCTTACATCATAAATCTTTCCCCTCAATTTAAATTCAACGAATCAGGAATGGTATTTGCCTTTCAAAGATGGCATCTAATTTCTGTTGTAAGAACTTGTCAATGTACTGGTTTCCCCTGGGCAACTACTAAAGTATTTTAACTTGCACAAAACTGACGTATTAAAAGCATTCTAGTTGTCAGTGAAATTAACCCAGCTAAGAAGTGAAAACCATATGCTTTGTGATAGCAAAACGGGTCTGGTAAAGAACTATGTATTATTCTACAAAATAATTTTATCTATGTGGTAGTTCAGATTTACTTGGTGTCACCATTTTTCTATTTCATCGTAACCCACTCTGATTTTGGTTATATTCATGAGAAACAGGATTGCTTCAGAATTATCTCAGTAGAATCCTTGTTCTTGTAGGTTGTTTTTCCAAGCTTTGGAGAGAGATACTTGTCGACAGTACTTTTCCAGTCCATACGGGAAGAGGCTGAGAAGATGCAACCCGAATAAAAATATAATCCATTTGCCAATATACCTACTCATCTCAGATAAATAATGAATGGTAATGGCCTTTATCATTCACAATTTCACTGGCGTTCGCACTTTTTTCCCTCCAGTCGAGGCTTGCCATTACCACGAGTCCTCATCTGCATGACCTGAACAGGTTTTGCAGGATCTGTTTTTATAGTCAATACTGTGGCCCAAGTGCTGAACCTCTGTCACTATTAGAGTTCTGGTTACATTCTTGTGTGATAAGAGAAATTATGTTGTTCTGGTTTCTTATGAGATAAATATTGTGAATTTTTTTATTCTAGTCTAGCTTACCAGTATTGGAGACATTTTTGAGTAATACCTTCTCGTGAATATGATATGATTTCTTTTCTGCTTCTTGGTTAGCTTCTTCAATAGAGGAGTCCTCAATGTTTTGTTGGACCCAAAAGTTAATGAGCCTTATCTTTCAATTTAGCATCAGATACTAACAACTGCATCGACATGCAATTATATTTTACCCAAATTTCGGCATATAGGAAATTGGCATACGGAAAATATGGTATAGGTATTGGTATGAAAAAAATTCATATCATAATTTTTGGTATGCTATCAGTATTTATTGGTATGCCGGTTTTTTGCCACCCCGAGGTGTATCCTTCCAAAAAAGTGTTTAAAAACAACCCTCCGTTATATAAAGTAGGTCTGTTAAACGAGTCGAGCGAGCTCGAGTAGTGTAAAATTGAGCTCGGTTCGATTTGATAAACGAGCTTACGAGGGAGCTCAAGCTCGACTCGAAAATTACTCATCCGAGATCGAGCTCGGCTCTGCTCATTTAAGGAAAAACGAGGCGAGCTTTCGAGCCTTAACGAGCTTTCGAGTCTAATATAGCTGGATTTTTATTAATATATTTAATATTTTATTTAATAATTATTATATTAATATATTTAATTATCATTATATAATATTTATTTTGATATTATTATTATTATCGAGCCGTTTTGATATTATTATTATTATCGAGCCGAGCTCGGCTCGATAACGTAACGAGTATTTCAATGAGCTCGAGTAGTCACGAGCCGAGTTGAGCCGAGCTCTCGAGCGGCTCGTTTCGTGTAACAACTCTAAAATAAGTGTCCGATTCCACCGTTCAAATTTTAGTAATGCGTGAAAGATTATCAAGTTCCTTTACACTCGTATCAGCCCATAAATATGCCCATATGTACTAGGCTTAGTCCACTGGGGTGGTTTATTCGGCCCATATAGATATTTAATCACAGAATTAGATATCGGTTAACGCTTTCCTAATTTGTACGAATCGAAAACAATTTCGAAGAACTGTCAGAAGAGGCGAAGGCTAGGTTTAAAGGTACGATCCACTCTCTTAACTGTCAGCTTATTACTGATAATCATGAAATGAAAACAATTGCAAAAGATCTCACTTTTGATTTCAGCTTAGTGGAGAAAATGTTGCTAATATACCAAAGAATTGAGGAAATTGTTTTATTGGTTTGATTAAAGGGATATCAATAAAAGATAAATGTACTCTAATTGACATATTTTTAGGGCAGAGCTTGGGTACCGGAAATGGAGATGGGATTTGCTTCAATAGAATAAGAAGTTTGCAAGCTAGGCTATGTGTGTTTAGTTTTTTATGATCATTTAAAGAATTGTTATAGCTGATTATACCTTTAGAAGGGGGCTGAATAAAGTGTATAGTTGAACAAGCAGCTGTGTTAATGGGGTATGCTATTGTTTCAATTTTGGTGATCCTGCCTTTGTAAAATTACACTTGACCTGATTATTGGTTGAAGTTTATTTGTGAATTCTTTTCGGATGACGTCATGATGCACGCAAAACATTTTTTAACAACCCTATTGTTATCAGAATTAAGGGTGGTGGATGTATCCGTTTGTTGATGCTCTCTTTTAATTATAATTTTCCATTTCTTGATAGTTTATGGTGATAATCTGGTGAACTTCTGATTTTTCTCCTTGTGGAATATGGAGAATATTTGTACTGTGTTTCTTGGTATTGGCATGTTATCTGCCGACTGCTGCAGATAGTAGCAGCATCATGTTTGCAATCAAGTTTCAATGCTTTATATTTTCTGCACTTACTAATACTTGTAAGATTGATAGGAATAGAACATCAGTATTTTCCACATGGTTTACTATGTTGTGTTGTGGGCATTTCCCACCCTGATCTGCCTTGAAACTTGAAAGAACGGGAAGGGATACTTGATGAGGTTTGATTAAATTTTGCAACGCATTCATCTGCATCTCTTTAAGGAATTTTCACTTTTCACTAATAAGACCTGTTTTTTCCACTTTCTAACTACATTCAGATAGAAAGTATGAACAACTAAGAAATTAAATAATTTTGCTGATATATTTTGTTTCTTGTTTATAAACCAACAGTGATATATCATGTTATTTTACTCCTTAGTCAGTACAGGTTGGCTATTGTTATTGTTCTGTTAGCCAGTTCACTACTGGGTTCTGCAACTCTCTAGTAACTTTGAGTCTGTATTCTCTAACAAGTTTAAATATTCTTCTGAGACATATGTGCATTCAGTTAATAATTTAGCCTCGTCTTGTCCCCGTGCAGTTTTATAAGGAACTTACTACAGTTTTTGTCAAGAGATGTCTGGGATTTCCGGATTCCACACCCTTGCGCCAAAGACTAAGAATATTGTTGTTGCTGGAGGGCTGACAGCATTTGTCTTTGGGGTTTATTTCTACACTATGAGAGCTGTAGGCGGTACAGATGAACTTCAGGTGGCCATTGACAAATTTGAAGCCCAAAAACACAGAAACGAGCCAGAATTGGATCCTAAAGCTTAGTTACATCCCCACATTTATGGAACTATGTAATTAGCTGAGATTGCGTTAAGCGATGCAGTTATCCTTGTATGCTTTCTTAGTACTAAAATAAAATCACGAATTGGAGCTCTGAATTGTACTTTGAGGTCCCTTTTACTAGGCATATTGATAGAAATGAAGCGGCTTTTACTTGGCATATTAATAAGAATCCAGACTATGCTACGAGGACTATGCCAGCTCTGGATTAGTTTCAATCATGGAGTCATATCATTATGCAGCTAACACGTGTTAATATGGATAGTTTCAATCATAGAATCATATCATTATGCAGCTAACTCTTAGTTAATATGGCTTTCATATTGTCTAGTTTTCTAAGTTGTACTAGAATGTGTAGTCAATCCATCTATGGAGATATCTTATGAGATGTATTCCATGAGTCATATAACGAATATAAATTATTAGAGGTGACAATATGGTTTTGGCACGTGCAGGCCAATCCGTCTCCACATTTAATTTCGAAAAGTAATTAATTTTTTTTATTTTTTTTGGCTAATCTTAAATGCGCACCTCCTGCTATTAAATATACACCTTATTTTTATTTAATTAAAAAATATATTTTTGAAAAATCTAAATTACCCTACACACCCTATATTCATCTCCAAATTTCCTTTTCTCCTGCAAACTTTCTAATCCCAACACCCTATTTTTATTTAATTAAAAAATATATTTTTGAAAAATCTAAATTACCCTTAAATTACTAAATACACACTCTATATTCATCTTCAAATTTCCTTTTCTCCTGCAAACTTTCTAATCCCAATTCCAGCCATCTTTCCGTCGTAGTATAAATAGGGAAAAATGGATTAGTCAATTTTTTCGTTAATGAGATCAAATAACGGTCATAAATAGCCTTTTATGATTCTTGATCCAACGATTCATGGATCTCATGATGAATAAAATTCATTTAATCAATCTTTATTCTCAAACTTGCCCACAAGATTTCAAAGTACTTCTTCGAATCAATGAATTTTTTTTTTTGAGTAGCTTGGCCATTAAGGTGCCGAGGAAATCGCCACCTACCACCACCCCTAATTTCTTGTTCTTTCCATATGATTTATCCATTCCTCCAAATTGAAAAACATTCTGTTCTAATTCCCACAAATTTGATTTCATCGATGGATTAACTCAAATTCATAATCAATTAAATTTTAGATACATTAATTACAGTTAAAAATAAAAATAAATGTTTTAATTCATATAGAGGGCAAGGCCGGTGATATATGAAAGATAAAAACCCATTGGATTGCTAATGTATAGAATGATAAACCTAACAGAATAAGATGGAGTGGAGATGAAGGTGTGTATATATTAATTATAAAAGAGTAATTTTGAAATTTTAGGGATATGTATATAATAAAAATTAAAAATAAAAAATTCAAGATGATGTGTATTTAATAAATAAGGTGTATTTAATAAGAAGGGGGTGTGTAAATAACAACACTTTTTTTTTTGTTAGTGCTTGTCAATTAGCTCATTTCAATGTTCTATTTTCATATATTTACTTTAGATTTTTAATTAAATTTTATATAAAAACGTGAAAATGAGATTTAATCTGCATGAGCCAATCCGCCCACCCTACCAATAACCCAACCCATGTAGGCTACTCACATTCTCAATATGGTGTATTGTGGATCAATCCCCCTCGCCAACCAACCAAAACACCTATAAAGAATATGGCATATTGGGATAGATTGAGTAGTATTTTATCATATATTCTTTAAAAAAAAAAATTTCTAATAAAGATGCAAGTGATATTCATCCCATAGAACAAACATGTGAGATGATTCAAGAAAGTTTTTGTCCATTTTCCATATGCTTTCATTTCATCACATTTCACACTATACAGTAACATAAACCTTCGATCGGCGCTTCATAATATATAATCCGGTAACAATTTCATCTCAACATAACAAATCAATTAATGCCTCCATATGAAAGATACAAAAAAAGATTAAACCATACAAAAGGGCAACACAGCAAGTTAGTATGGTAACATTTTCTAGTCATTGATTGAGAGATATGCCCTCAATTTTCCAGCAAGATGTGGGATTGTATTAATTCCATCTTGAACAGAAAGGTCAACACATGACTCCAAACTCTTCAAGGCGTTGTTGTCGTTTGACTGCTTGGCTGTCTCGTATTTGTCTTGGCAAACGGTCAAGGACCGACTCAGTTTTTCCTGAATGAATCCGGAAAACAATAAGAAAGACACTTAAGAATGAATACCAGCCAATTAAAGCATGATCATTCTAACATTGGGTATAATTAATACTCCACAAACCGGAAAACAACAACTAAACAAGATGGACCAACTCTGCTACCATAATACAATTTTCATCATCTTGTTTCAGCTCGATCAAAGTAGAGCATCATGCAAAACATGACCAGTTTGGTAACCGACTGACAAGATTACAGATCTACTTTTAATCACATTTCTCCAAGGCAATCAATATCTTGCTTACAATGCATCCTTATCACTGATATCTAGTGTCCCATGTCCAGGCCAAAATTGTCAACTTATTCTTTAGACCTGTTTTTGTTTATGGCCTAAATAAGTTCCATTCGATTTTACTTCATTAAAAAAAATTCAAATTGGTTTCTTTTTGGATCATTCTTCCGTTAAACACGTTATAAAGTCTTCAATTTGGTGGTTAAAGAATTAGTATTTGTTTATGTTCATGTGAAGATAGTCATCCTATTACCCAGTCAAGGCAGGAAAAGTTAAGTCTCAACATAGGGACAAAAAAGAAAGCTTATTTATATTGTGAAGGGTTGTAAAAACATTAGAGAAATCATTAATCTCCACAATTGTCAAAAATGATGGAGATACAAGGTGATTATTGTTTGGAATAATTACTTGCGAGGTTAACCAAATTACCGTAAAACAGAGTTCCTATCGTTAAACGACCATCTCATCCAAAAGCGTCATTTGACATTGGTATCAGAGCTCATGGTTAAAAAAAGGTCCAGGGTTCAAACCTCACATGAGAAAATTCCACATGCAAGGCTTGAGGCAAAAATACCTGATTAAATATTAAACGATTCTAACTCTCTATCAGCTTAAGCTTTTGGATGAGGCGGTCATACGACACTATCTTTAGTAATCACACAGCTTCAACAGTTAAGAAAAAAAAGAAATCCAACACAACAGAGCATAACACCACCAACACTGCAACTAAAACATACTCTTAATTCAATAAGACAATCAACTCTTTAACCAATCCTTAAACAAAAGGAAGAGGAGAAATTACCTGAAACCTAGCCATCTCGTTTTCGACAACATTCTGGGCCTTGATCACCGGCACACTGCAATACTCCACGCAGTTGTTTATCTCATCCTGCTTCTTACTTCTGTCGAAACACTCGTATGCACACTTGAAATACGCTTGCTACAACACACATTCCCAAAATAACTCAATTACTCAATCAAATCCCTCAACAATATTTCTAGCATATAACTACATTACACACACACGCAAAACAGCAGAAATTCACGCTCACAACATTAAATTTAAAAAAAATAATAATCATAAGAAAAACAGAAAAGGGGAAAACCTGGAGGGTGTAATTAATGTGATCTTGAACGCCAGAGAGATGCGACTGGGCGGCGTTATTCACCTCGCTCAGCTTCTGTCTCAATCTTTCATTCACTAATCTCTCTTCTGCTGCTGCTAAGTGATCCATTGCCTTCGTGATTTTCTCTCTCTGAATTTTCTCAGGGTTTAAGCGTTTACTGGTTTTTATTTTGGGTAATTTGATTTCTTGGGGAAAGTTCTGAGGGTGTTACCGTAAATTAACTTACCATAATGGGCTCACACACGATCTTTTATGGGCTGGAGGCCCAAACGAGAAGGTCTGGGTACAATAAACTAGCCCAACTAATATTTGCAGGGTGGTGGTAGTTTGTGAACTCTTTCAAAGCGTGTAGAATAAAATTTATTTTATTTATTTATTTCAAATAAAATAATTAGAAAAAAACTATTTAAAAAGAAAGTATCAAAATTTCCAAATAAACATTACGATTTTGTCTACGAATTACAAAAAATTTATCGCTTATTTTTTGAAAAATAAATAGGCAAAAACTTCTGTGCCCCGAGACACGTCGTGCTCTAATGGGAACACAATCCTTCCCCTTCATATTCTATTTAAACATATGTATTGTTAGAGGTTTAAATTGCAAAGAGAACCAATTTATACTGTCCATCTCATTTCAATGTTTACATATTTCTATTTTGAGCGTCTCATTTCAATGTTTACGTTTCTTTTTTTAGAATATGGGATCCACTTAAAATAATTAATATATCATCATGTCCCCACATCCAACACTAATACACCTACCCATTTTAAATTAAGTATTTATATCTTTTCACCCACTATTTATTAAAATACTATACTCCTTAATCAACGGAGGGAGGACGGGATTGGCGTGGTGGAAAAACTCTTGGGGCAATCTGGTAAATTCAAGTTTAGGGTTTCAACGTTGCCCCAATTCTTTTCCCTATATAATAAATACTCTCTTCACTCAGTCTAACTTTCATGTTACTGCAGCTTCTCGTTTCGTTTAATTGGTCGATTAGGGTTTAGATTACTAATTTCTTTTAATTTTTCTTCTTTTTGGTTTAAAAAAAATGTAGATTGAATGTAGGTAAAAGCCAATTTGCAGAGCAAGAGCGTCGATTAAATATCAATGACGAATTACTTGCATTGAAGGTTGGCGATAACAAGCAGCGATTCTCCGTGCCTTTCAAATCTCTCTCATTTTGATTGCGGCCTCGAACAAATCGCTACATTTCTTTTCAAAAATTTGATTTAATTCTATGATGTTTGATCCAGTTGAATCAGTCGATGGGTTTATGTGAATATTCTCATTATAATGTATATATTTTCCGTTTGTAGTTTTAATTATTATCAGATTATACCGAAGGGTTGAATTTGATTTATCTATTTCGTATAGATCTGATTTTTAGCCTATATTTTTAAGTCTTTCTTTATTTAATAAAAATCAAAATTTTTCTTCTTTATTTTTTTTTTAATTTTTATAAAATAGATCTGATTTTTAGCCTATATTTTTAAGTCTTTCTTTATTTAATAAAAATCAAATTTTTATTTCTTTATTTTTTTTAAATTTTTATAAAATAGAGCATTGATTACATTTGGATTGTGTTACTCCAAATTTTATGATATTTGATCGAGTTTAATAAGTCGATTTTACATTTGATAAAATAATGTAATGACCCTGATTGATGAAGTCTTCATAATGCTAGGAATTTTGAAAATTGAAATTTTATTTTTTCTTTTTTAAGCAATATTTGTAGTTTTTGACAAAGTTGAATAGGACTGATAAATTTATTTTTTAGGTTAGAAATTCGTGTTTTCGGGTCATATTTTGTGCTGACCCGTTTGAGGTACACGAAGCACACTGCAATTTGTATTAAGCCGATAGTGATACACGAACAACATTGCAACACGATAAAAAAAATATATTCCTTTCGTACCCTTGCTATAATATTTTAAATTTGCAATAATATTTTAAAGTGTAATGAAGTGAGAGAAATAATAACCCAAAAAATATATATTATTGTGTGTGTCACATTAATTCAAAAAAGAAAATGTATATTTTGTATTGGGACAATGACAAAAATGGGACGGAAGGAGTATAATATTTTAAAGTATAATAAGGTGAGAGAAATAATATTTTAATGTATAGTGAGTAGTTGTATTAGTGTTGAGTGTGGGCCCCTAGTGGGTTGAGTATAATAATATTATTGTGTGTGTCACATTAATCCAAAAAGAAAATGTACATTTTGTATTGGGACAAAATGACAAAATGAACACTTATCAAGGGGACGGAGGGAGTATAATAGACTACACATGGCAACAAAAGAGTAGATTTAAAGGCATTAAAAAAGTTTATAAGATAATTGGTTAAATGCATAGAAGTATGAAATATCAACTGTTAAACTAAAAATTCAAAAGAATTCTTCAATTTTTCAAAAAAAAAAAAAAAAGTGTCAAGACTAAGCTCAATTACTGCAAATAATTTCTTAAAGGAAAATTGAATGCTATAGATTTATAAAACCAAACACCTAATTCATTATTGTTCTGTATCAAAGATATCAATCATGCATTCGTACATCCAACAGTATACTAAAATTAAAAACAATCTCCAAAAAAAAAAACAAAAAAAATTAGCAACATGCACAACAAGAAGAAATCACACCTGTTAAAAGGGCTTCCTCCCAACTAAGGCTGCAGGCATAGAAGCAGTCGAATCGACGCTGAAACCTCCGATCGAACGCGAGTCGTATCGTCTCTCCAATCCCACTTGAGAAGCAGAATCCTTGTTAGACCCTTTGTTCCACATAAAAGAACCAGCATTTGGAGTGAATGGAAATGAAAACCTCCTCTTTGAGTCATTACCAGGAGTCCCTGGAAACCTGTCCCTCGGGTTGCTGTTTGCTCTCACTTTTGCCTTGGCGGAGACAGTAGGCGACATGTAATTTGGGGCGGAAAACGGGGGGCAACTGACGAGGCTATCATCATCTTTCAATGGAGCATCATAAGCTAAGTTAGCTGCAACACCTCTTGGCTTTGAGTACTTAGCATGATTGGAGCTGCTCGGTGGAGGGGTCCTACCCGGTGTCTGAAATGGTCTAGTTCTAGCAGGAATCGCTGACCGTGATGATCGTGGTGTGACAGACTCGTGGTTGTCAAAACCGAAATTGCTGTGCTTATAGCTGCCTGGATAGGGTCGAGGACTCTGCTTGTACCCTGAGACGGGCCTTGGAGGAGTTAAGGCGATGTTTTTCGTGGCGGAGGTGCTGGTTTGAGGAAGCTGACGTTCTAACCAGTTCCACCACCAGGGAAACCCATTGAATCGTACATCCAGAGGGTTTTGAGCTGATTTTGGGTTGGCTTTCCACAGCTGTTGATATAAACATCCATAATGCATCATGGATGGTTCTTGGATATCCATGTTTACATCCAGATATTAAAGGAGTAGTTGTAGGATGATTGTTTAATTACCTGGTTTGAATATGCGTAGGCCATGGCTCTCTCTCGTTTGATGACCGCCTCAACTTTCTTCCGGAGCCTTCCTTCGACTTCCTCTTTCGTTAGCAAGCTAGCATCCCAATCTTCATTTTGGCCAGCCTCAGACTATACAACCAACATCATAAGTTTAGAACAAACTCAATAGTCAGACGAGTGACATAATTATAAGACTGATAAAATGATTAAGTGTAAAGTGGTTTTCAGATTACTAGGTCCATGCCATTTCTTCTTTTTGGGGTGTGTGAAGAGATCTTTAGACAAATAAATGAGGAATTCGTAAAGGATTCTCAGGGACGAAGGGAGTATAACATTAACAAGGCGACAAAGAAATGACATATGAATTGCACTCCCATTTTGGAGTGATTTAATCTCTTCATCAGAAGCAGTTATTACTGCTCAAAATTTGGACGATTCCTGCAATGTATTATGTTGATCTAACATATCAGGTAATGTAAAGGATTAAATCTTGTGAAGAGGATATGCCATACAGCATTTTTCCCTACGAAACTAGCACATAATTTTGCTGAAGCATTAACAAAGAACATTCAAATGATCAATGATGCAAGCTTTCTGGAGAACAGAAAAGATTAATATAATTTTAAGAACTCACTAGCTGGTTCAAGGTCCATTTGCTGAGAGTACTCTCAGCTTCTTTGTCGTTTCTGTACGCTTGGTGCTGGACGGCCTGATTTTCCAACATCTGGATCCTCCGAGACTGGATTTGGGTTTGAACCCTCACCAGGAGCTGCATTTGTTTCATGGCGTTCATCGTCTGTCGTTTTACATTCTGGCCCCTCACCACTCCTTGAAGCCTCACTAAGCCCCTCAATGCACGGAAACTCCGCCTTGCCTGTCAAAATCCACACACAACCTATGCTATAAGTCAAGATTACAGAACAAAACAATTTTCATTTCTAATTGTACAACTCTAACTAACATTACCAACCAAAAGATCACTGCTCATAAGCAAAGACCAGTAGTCTGTCTGATTCTACGAAATACCACCTTTATCACCGCGAATTATGTAAAACGAGAACACAAACAGACAAGTTAGAAGATTACCAGGTAACCCCTATATGCTGCCTGAATCTTCGTGGCTGATAGCTGTTGATACCTTAAAGTTGGTTCCGGCCTCTGCACATAACTAATTTCCTTTCTTTTCTGTTTTGCCTTGGGAGCAGCAGTCTTGGAAGAAGTCGCCTTTGAAAAAGTCTTCTGCGGAGGAGCTTTGGGAGAAACAGCTTTTGGAGAAACGACCCTGGGAGAAGCGGCCCCGGGATAAACTGCTCTGGGGGATGGAGCTTTAGGCGAAATGGCCCTTGGAGAAGCGGCCTTAGGGGAAGTAGCTCTATACGATGCGGCCTTAGGTGAAGCAACCCTCCGAGTCGGAGAGGTTGGCCTCACAGGTAGAACGGGTGCAGTTTTTGGCTCCTCGGAAGACGTAGGAGGCCTAATGAGCAGTTGATCAGCTTCCCCTAATATCTTTTCGATGCTACTAGGCTCCCTGAATAGGGGAATGAATGATTTTGGTTCTCCATGTCTTAAAATTCCTTTCCCCTTCTTCTTATCCTTGCTACTCTTCTTGTCTGATACCTGAGATAGCATTCAGTAAGAAATATTAGCAAGTATTAATCAACCAAAATCAGACAATAAGTGAAAGACTCAATCTTTATCAAATGCTGAAAATAACAATTCTCTAAATTGACAACATTTTCCAACAAACATTCATCATCTATCAGATGGGAAGCACCCTGTAAAGATTCTTACAAAAGAGATAGATACTTACATCAGTTGGCTTCTCCTTAGAGCTGTGTGTAAAAACCCTTTTGATTGCTGAAAACCAGCTTCCCTTCTTCCCCATGTTCTCAGCATTACTGTTTCTCCCTAAATAAACTGTGTAACACCCAACAATTTAATCCTTGCAATCCAAAATTTTTTGTCAATTTTTCACCCTTCATACCCAAATAATAATATATCATATACTATTAAAAAAAAAAATCTTGAAAGGTAGAATAGCAGTTCATTTGCATAAATCAGAGATCAACTCTTGAATCTTGCAACTCTCAACTGGGGAACTCAAGATTCAGTGGAGGAATTTAATTTTCCCTTTCATGTTCACAAATTGGGAGAGAGAACAACAGTGGCAGCATCATGGAAATGGAAACAAAGGGTGAAATTGGGATCTTAATTTCGCAAATCATACAGAATTATTAGTCTAATTGAAAGAGAATTTTTGTGTGGGGGTGGGGTGGGCGGTGACTTGCAGAACCCTCAAGACATTTAAGGTCATGGGAAGGATAATTGCCCAAATCAAAGGGTAAGTTCATACAAGAAAACCTTATAAAGCTGGTAGTTAAATATGTCCAAAAAGTTCAAGAAAACCAACTTCAACCACCCACCTACCCTCTGAGAGAGAGAGAGGGAATTCATGGAAGTATTTCAAGTGGACTAAAAGATCACTAATTCTAGCAGAATTCTCTGCATACTGATTTATGGGGAAAATAATAAATTGAAATGCAAGAAAACAGAGGAACCCCAGATAGCAAAATCACAAGAGCAACAAAAGGGGGAGAAAAAAAAAAGGTATAATCCACAAGAAAAAAAAAGTGATTAAAAAATAAATATATTCCCATCATTTGCAGGCAGAAATGGCCAAATCCCAAGAGATCATGTCTGAATAAGTGCAATTAAAATTCATTTAATTGAAAGATTCTCTTATCACCTTAAACTGTTGTCCCCAATCTTCAGAACCCTTCAAGAAAGCTGCACAGCCTGAAAAAAACACCCACCAAAGCTTCTCTCTCTTACACTCTCTCTCTCTAAACAGAAAAGGGCAACTAATTATATAAAAACAAGACTCTATCCAGCCTCCTTCATGGTATGCCACAACACAGCTCTTTCCTCCATACCAGAAGGTCCAGAACTACCTTTCTCAGCCTTCAATCTTTGAAAATTGTCAAATTCTCCACAACTTTACACCAGTGTGTATGTGTTTGTGTCTGTGGGTTGAACTTTGAATCAGGTTCTTGCTTGCAAAAGGTTGCAACTTTATTTTCTTTTCTTTAGATTTGTTGGTGCCCACCTTTCAGCTCTTGAGTTTTGATAATTCTTTCCCCTTTTCTAAAAGCATCATCATGATAAATGATGATGAAAGACTAACATCATTTATGTTTACATTTAATAACCACAACAATTTCAAAACCCAACCAACAATTTTCAACAATTTTGTCCATTAAACATAGGTTAGGAAGTGCCGTGACTTTTTAATTTTGTACTCCTCCCGTGCCGTAATTGTCTGCTGTATAGTCACTGAGTTTAAAATAATAAAAATAATAAAAAAATTAAATTTTCAATTATTAATGAAATATGTAACGTTTAAAATGAGTGATAATTTTAAATTGAAGTATATTTTTAAATTCTTGAATCGCTGCTGATTTTTTTTTCTTTAATTTAATGTTCAAGTTATTGAAAATGGATGGAAACAAAAAATGTAAAGATAGTTATGAGAAGATATTTTTCACCCAATTTTATTAACATTTTTATATTACTATATGGAGTAATATATATTGAATTTGAAAAAAAAAAAAGAAGTAAAATTTGAACATCCAAATAAGTAAATTAAGTTCATAATTGAGACATACAAAATGTTACAAATATCCCATAAACACTAGTTTAAGATTTGAGAATTCTTGCCTCCACGCCCCCTTGATGGACCCCACCATAATTCAACCCACTAATTTTATTTTCTATATTATTACATTATATTTTAAAGAATGTCGTGTAAAGTATTCCTTGAGTCAATGGTTTCGTAATTTACAGTTTTTTTTTTGTTAAAACAAATATGACAACAAAATTTAGGGTTACTTTGATTTACTGGTTTATCGCACACTTTTAGATTTATAAGTTAAAATGCAGAATATAGTGATAGATTTTAAACTTATTTTTAATTATTTTATTTCATTTAATATTTGGAATTAACTAAAAGTATATTCTAAATAGCATTTAACATAATCTAATTGCACTCTAGTTATAGCATCTTAGATTCTTCCATGCAACATAATCTAATTGCACTCTAGTTAACTCAAATTTTAATATATAGAGTTTCAATCTATTTATTTATAGCAAAACTTATGTAAGATTGTTTCACGAAACGACTTTTATAATACAAATAAAAATTAATATTTATTTTAATAAAAAGTGATAATGTAGTTTGACGATAAGACGATCTCCCAAACTTTCCTTTATTTATTTATAAATACCTTGAATTAATATAATATATAATATACTTTAAAAAATTACTCTCTTCCTTCCAAGAGATAGTTCCCTTTTTCATATTAACCTACATATGAACCCCTCAAGTAAAAAAAAAAAAAGAAAATGTATTGAAGAAATATTAAATTATATTTTTTTGAAATTTTAATCTTGCTATTAATTATGTACCATTTATTACTACTATTTACTCACTAGTATAGGTAATAAAAAAATAGTGAGACAAACATTAATCAAGTTAAAAAAATTACCCACCATCATCAGTAAAAAATAAAAAATAAAAAATGCGATAGTTGGGTGTTTGTGCACTCAAGAATTTTTAGGGGCGGTGGCAGTAATTCAACATCCTATATATATTCCCCCCACCCACTTATTGTTAACCAAATGTTTGGCCCATCTTTTTTATTTATTTAATTCTCCTTTTCATATATTTTAGTATTTAAATAATGTTAATGATTATTTAATTTGGTGTGACATTGATTTGAAGTGTAATATAATCATGTTTCAACCAAAGAAAATAGGAATCACGATATTGGAAAAATGAAAAAAAGCGTCACTCCAACGGTCATTCTGCGGTTCGGTTTCGGCCCGTTTGGGTCAAATCCAACCCGACCAATATGGTTTCACACGTGTTACTTCTCCTCTATTCAAACAATCATATTCATTGGGAGAAAATTTTGACCGTTGTTTAATACTCCCCCTCCCAGAGATATTGATATATTTCTTTTGGACACGGAGATTAAGGAGTATAATAATTTAATGTAAAGTAAAATGAAAGAAATAATATTTAATGTATAGTGGGTAGTTGTATTAGTAGTGAGTTTGATGTGTGTGTGGGTCCATGTAAATAAATAAATTATTTTTGTGTGGATCACATGTTCTTTAAAAGGAAATATGTCAATTTCTGTAGAACAACCCAAAAAGAAAAGCTTATCAATATCTTTGGGACGGAGGGAGTACAATACTATCCTTGTCACGATCTAATATTTACATTTTCCGATTGTACGAATAATAATACTAAAACTTTTTTTTTGTCTTTCTTAAAATAGAAAAAATATATCTCAATAATACTCATTTTTTTACACATCTCAATAACTTTATATATTTTTTACATTAAATTATCTTAAATACTCACTTTTTACACTTATCCAATAACTTTACATATTTTAATGCATAAAAAACAATAACTTTTCTTAATTACACAAAAGTACGTGCATTATTCACCGACGGAGGGATTACTATTCGAAGTAAATACTAGTAAATCATAACGTATGCTCTGCGTGTTAAAGAAGAATGAAAATTTTCAAATTAAAATATGTTATGGAAGCAATTAATTAGATTAGCACTACATTTTATTATTATTATTATTATAACAGTAAATTAATCAACAGAATAATCCGTTAATAATTACCAACGGATTACAAATAAAATATTTTTTAGTGAAATTGAATTTTCGTTAGTGAAAATTTACCAATCAACATTTTAACAGCTGAAAATTATCAACAAAATTTATAGTTAATATGTTGGTAATTTAATTTAACAATGAAATTAACACATTTATTAGTGAAATATTTTGTTAATAAAAAAAAATATTTTTTTAGAATAGAGTGGGGGTAAACTTTTCTTGGAGACAAAAGAGAATGTATGAACTTGAATTTAGTATGGAGAGAATAATATTTTAATAAAATGTGAAAATTAATTAGTTAAAAGTTATATATGTGCAAGTAAACTATTCCATATTCAATTTCTAAAATATATAAAAATTGGTAACACTTACTCCCTCCGTCTCACCTTTGTTGTTAAGTTTACTGTTTGCACGGAGATTAAGGAGTATTGTATTTTAATGTGTTGTGAGGTGAGAGAAATAATATTATAATGTAAATGAGTAATTGTATTAGTGGAGTATTGTGGGCCTCATAGATATATTTAATAGTTTTGTATGGATCACATCATCCAAAAAAGAAAATGTAACATTAATTGTAGGACGTCTGTTTTAGTAAGTGTAACAATAATTATGGGACGGAGGGAGTATATTTTATAATATAGGTAATATCTAGTAAAAAGAAAAATCATCAGTGACATTCTCAAGTAAAACTTGTTTATATATTAAAATTTCTTGGAATGTGAAAAAAAAAACCCCTACTAATTGCATATGACTCTATCAAGCTAAACTATTTCTATTCAATAGTTTTTATTTCTATATTTTTCTACAAAATATTACATATAAATTCTTGTAAATGTGAAGAGTAGTTTTAATCAATATAGAATATCATTTTTCTATTTTCCCTGCAGCCAGTTATATGTATAATATAAACAACTATAAAGTGCAAAACTTTTCCTATTGATTTGTCTATATGTAAATAATAATGATTAATAATATTTTATTTCAAAGTGGACGATTTCCTGGTTAGCAGTAAAATTAAAATAAATAAAATTCAAATTGAAGAAATTGGTGGTCCTCTGGTAGTGATCAGGTTGTAGTCTGTCCCAATTAATATATATAATGTGAAAATTCCGTTGACATCAATCTTAATAATTGCCTTACTGTCGGTTCTAATTTTACTCACTTTTATTTACATAAATTGAAATGCAAAAATAACATCCTAATTTTATTTGCAACTAAAGTAAATATCACAATTTATTCAGTAATTAACACTTATTTTTATTATTTATTAATACAAAAATATAGGGAGTGTTAAAATTGATTCCACACATAAAGGACGATTATTGGGAGAAAAATAATTATATATACAGGCCAAATACAGCATTGATAAAAACCAAATTTATTTTGCTAAACTATAAAAATAAAAATAAAAAATCATTACTTTGACATAATAAAAAATAAAGTCAGAAACAGTTTATAGATGAAATTAATTTTTTTTTTAAAAAAATGAATGAATTGGTCTTTTAATTAATAATTAAAAGTGTTAATTGGTTGGTTATTTAGATTGTAGCTCGGGCTAGGAAGACCAAAGTCATTTAGTTTACGACTCAATTAATTAGACTCCATTTTTTTGTGTTATTCATTTTCTAGTTGGACCTATCTTTTGTTGACCAATTAATAGTATGATAGAAAGTGTATATATTCAAAAATCTATTGAAATGATTTCAATAGGCTTTCTATTATTTGTAAAATAGTTATTATAAATTAATATAGTAGTGTATTGATAAAATGAAACATGTTGGTAATTATTTGAAGTCAATATATAGATGATAATGTAGTCTTTATAATATATATTGTGCCACGTGTTTTTTTTTTTTGGATTTAACATGTGTCAAATTTCTCAATTAAATGAAGTGTACAACTTAAATATATTTAAGTGAGTGATTATTGATTATGTTAATGTTTATATATATTTATTCATAGTATAACAATAATGAAACATATCATAATACCATAAAATTATATTTTAATGTATTATACATCATATTTTAATTATCAATAAACATATTTTTTCTATAATCCGTTTCACATAAACATTGTCTTTTTGCACAACTAAAAATAATTTAATATAACTCTGGTTATGCAGAGGTAATCATTTATTTTTGGACATAAATTAAAGAGTATAATTATTTTATGAGTAGTGGGTAGTTGTATTAAAAAAATGCATTGAAATGTATCTTGGATTCTTTTACTAAAAAAAGGGAGATGAATACTTTTAAATATTAACAGCTAAAAATGATAAAATAATTAATTTTTAACTTATCGAAAGGTAATTGTTTTGGAGACGAGATTTAGGCTAACTAGCTACAGCAGATTATTAGGAAATTTTGAATTTTCATATAATCTACTTATGACAAATTATTTTGGGATTTATTACTGAGTACTAATTGACATAAGAAAGACGACAATGGCTTCGTCTAATGAAATTTGTATAATTTAGTATATTATATAGCTATCCTTAATTATAATTTCGAAAAACGTCATATATGAAATCGGAGTATTACATAATTTTCATTTTTTCAGACATAAAAAGAGAAATCACAATCTCAATATACTAAATCATACTCCTTTCATCTTCGTAAACCCTCCATCTCGATTCATATTTTCTTTAGAAAAACAAAGAAAGTGTGAATCCTTTCCTTGAAATGAAATGAGAATAAATTTTATTTTTAACAAAAAAAGTAATTATAAGCTTAACACAATTATTTTGGATTGTTAGAACTATGGAAAAATAATAGTTTAATTTATTGATGAAATTGTGTTCATATATATTATGATTGATAATTATCGGATTGTACGAAATGTTCATGATTGTTATTCATTATGGCGTAGCATGTGAGCTAGCTATGATCAATTAATTTGAGCTACAATTTATCTCATTTTATTTTATAATAATATATGTATACTGTCAAAACAAAACTCTGATCATAAATAAAAGATAATGGATGGTGTGATATTTTATTTAAATATAAAGGATTAAAACTCCATGATCTGTACTCAAATAATTTTGCCACATTAATATTTATTTATCCAAAAATAGAAATAAAAATAGTTGTGGGTCAAGAATATGGTAGGCATATATTAGGAGCAATTGCTCATTAAATTCAGTTAATTAATGTTCACAGTCACTTCCATATCTTATGATTTTACCTTTGTAAATAAATCAATCAAACATTAATTAATCACACTGCCTTCATTTATTTATAGATTTTGAAAGTGATGGTTAATTTACATGATAGTATATATACTCAAACAAATTTATAAAATTTTGATTTATTAGGTAATAAATATATGACATCTTCTTTTATTTTGTCGCCACTATTTAGTGTTTAATGTGTTAATAATTAATGTTGTGACAAATATAGTGTCTTTATCATGTATTAATACGCATTTCGTAAAAAGGAATTAGAAATTTGCATATTCATGTTAAGATATTTTGTGACTCCAACTTTTTACATTTGAATCACTCTTGAAATTGCTTGGATGTAAACTAATTAAGAAAGTGTAGTACTCCCTCCGTAGCATAGGCAGATGTGACCGTTTACTTTTTTACATGCGTATCATTATTTTATGTGTATTTTATAATTGCATATTTCAGAGGAATGTAGTGGGTAGTGATAGATATTTTTACTAATAAAAGGAGAAAATGAGAATCTTTGAATGAAACGCCTAATATAATAAATTGGGAGCCTTTCGGCGGGATGGGGGAGTATTATTTTTCTTCAGCATTAATCAATCAATATAAACACACAGTTAAATCAAAATATTAAAAGCCAAAGATCCATTAAGCACACAAAATTTAAAAAAAAAAAACCAAAAAAACCAAAAAAACTTAATAGGTGATACTATGTTATGCTACAATAATACTTTAACACAAAACTGACATATATACGTTAACATAAAATAGAGATACTATGGTACATAGTCATTGGTGAGCCAAAGCCATTCTACTCAATAGACTAGGGCCAATCTTTTTGTTCCTAATGATCCCACTTCTTCTCCTAATAATTTCCATCTCATTCCTTCTTTTGCATTGCATCATGTATGCTTCTTCTATCACAAATCTCCTCATCAACACATCATCCGTCAATGATTTTCCCCGAAATATCTTCCTCCCCGGTGTTGGGCGGGCGGGCAAAGAGGTTGATCTCGAATAGCTATAGCTTCGTCTAGGAGGAACGACGTCGTTTTGGAAAACATCCGTGTACGATGACACCGGTGCACATAAACAAACACGAGTATATGCCTGCACCCTTGTGGAATTGCTTTTTTTAAGGTTTCTAGTACTTGATTTTTTTCTTGCCTCATGACTAGTAATGTTGATTTCATGATCACTTGGTTTCCAAAGTGTGACATCTTTTGGTGGGATTTCTGCTGCTTTTTGGAGGGTTTTCCATAATCTGCTCATCTCTATTGCTCTTGCATACCAAGGCTTCCTTCTATTTCCACTACATTATTTAACCAAATTTATATACTATTCAATTTCATTACATCACATATAATATTATTTTAGGAGAAATGATTGAATTAATTAACCAGACCAACTCCAGCAATGCAAAAAAATATTTTTGCAACATTTCATCTCCAACATTGCACCATAATTTTTGCTGCATAATGATGCAATATACTGTTACTATAAAATGTGAATCACTTCTTATTCAAGATCTAGTACAGTGTTTGTGAAGTTTAAGAGCTCATCATAAATCATTGTAGTGATGACGACTTAAATAAAATTTTACATAATTTTATACTAAAAATAAACTCACGTGTTTATAAAAAAAACAAAAAAGAAAAGAGTGGGAGAGAGAGCCCGAGTTGATGAAGAAATAGTCATAAAAGGCCCAATCTAAAGTGCATATTAGGCCCATAAATATTCTATGTCATTCCTAAAGAAGATCCAATATAAAAGTCTTCACTCTTTGAACATAAGGATGGACACACCTCAACTAATAGAGCAGTAAATTATAATAACTTAATTAATCAATATGGACTATTATTATCTATTGCATACGAGGAGTTCTCTCTTTTTTAAGAGGTTACTACGTAAGTAATTCAATAGTAAAATTTGATCCTTGATACTCGAAATTGTCACCCCTTTCTTCACTCTTCACTAATTAAATACTAATTACTAAATTGATATAATAATAAATTGTAGGTTTTTTTCTATTTGTTACCAAAAAAAAAAAAATCTAAATATACTCTTAAAATTAATTAAAATTTATTTTAAAAATGTAAAAATAAAATGTTAATAAGTGAACTTCTGTTATTTATAACATCAAAATGTAGGGATGTATTATTTATTTCAAATTAAAAATTGAAAGAAAACAGAGTTAAAATGGAAAGGACAACTTTCGCAAGCACAATGCTGAAATTATTATTATTATTATTATTATTATTATTATTATTATTATTATTATTATTGTACATAGTTGACATTTTTACACTTTTCACATACATTTAATTAATTATGTTTAAGTTGTGTTTATACTCTAATTTTTATGGATGTAAAGAGCCGTACAAAACGTAGTCAGTTATATACCCGCTCATGACACGATTTTTATTTATCTTATTTTTTGTAAAATAATTTATAAAATTTTGAAGTCTTACTTGTTGGTAAGAATTAACAGTACACATAAAATCTTTAAAGATGAATTAGCACACGAAACACATAAATAAAATAATAAAATGCCTTTCAATTTAAGGCAAAAGCCCAAGGATAAATATAGTGTTAGTATATATGAACTAAAAAAATGTAGTATTACGGATAGAAATATCTGCAAAGAATAATTTATCTCACATTGTAGGTCAGTTAATATCAAAATCCACCTCTAAACAATGTGCACAAAACAATTTGGCTTCTACTTTTGATGCATTAACTAATAATTACGTAACTAATTAGAACATGATCATGCCAATTGCCAAGCATATATATTTCCTAATTCTGAATAAACTCATTAATGTCAAAAATTATGTGAATTTCCAAATTAATACTCGATTTCATACATTTTTTTCCGTGTATATATATATATATATATATATATATATATATATATATATATATATATATATATTATGATTTCATACATATTACTAACACATTACAATGTGTAGTTGTGTGTGAGAGAAAGAGGTCACCTTGAGCTTGGTTTCTTTGGATCTTGCATGAACAATGGAGACAGGAGTTTAGTATGAGAGAGAGATGGAGAAAGAGAGAAGATGGCCATAGTTTTGGGGGAGAAAATATAATTAATTCACTTATCTAAAACTCTTGTGATATGTTGGAAAATGGCTTATTATTTATAAGAGTTTTTTTTTTTTGCCATATTATTTTGAATTTTCTGCCCTTTTCTTTTAACACTTTTGCTTTGGCAGAAATGATTCCCACTTATTGAGAGAGAAAGAGAAAGAGATTCAAACTCAAAGGAAAAGTAATTAATATCTTTTGCTTTTTGGTCAATTACCGTTTTGCCCTTTGAAATATCCCCTATCATATATATCTTGAGCGAGGCTCCGTGCATCCGGGCGCACAGAGTAGATTCCTTTGTACCTTTGCAATTTCCGTGTTCCTTTACAATTTAAACCCTTAGCAATATATAGATTTAAATAAGATATAGAGGGAGAGTTGTGTTCACATGAAGACACAGAGTATTCCTCCGTATTCCCGGGTACACGGGAGCTATCTTTGCTCTTTGGCCAAGTCATGCAATCTTGGGATTTGGAACATACTCCCACCGTTCCTCACTTAATTTCATTGGTAATGTAAATACGTTGTTCAAGGAAAACTATTTTTTAATTAATTTTATTAATTTTTTAGAGGTATTGTGATATTTTTAATAATAAACAAATATAAAGTATGTTATGTGTATTATGTGATAATGATATTTTTTAAATTAATATGACCTTTTGAGTTGATTGAAGTAATGTTTATTTTTTGGATGATGAACATAAGTGTGAGATGAATAAAAACGAAAAGTATGAAAATATATGGTACATAGTATATTATATATGTTAGGTGAGAATGATATTTTTTAAATTAAGATGATCTTTTGAGTGGGTTGAAGTAATGTTTATTTTTTGAATAATGACCATAAGTGTGAAACGAATGAAAACAGAAAATGTGAAGATTTTGGGTGAGGGAGTAATTAATAGTAACATTATTATAATCTTTAACAAATTAAGTATTGAAGCCATATCAATTTAAATGTGCAATAATTCATACAAAAATAGAGAAAAAAAAGTGTAACAATATAATATGCAGATAAAATGTGTAAAAAAAAAAGCTATAATGAAATATGTAGAAAAAATATGTAACCTATAACAATAATTATGATATATTATATTATAATTATGTAATTAATAATAATACTATTTTACAATTTTATTGTAGAGTAATAATAAATTATACTTATGTAATGGAATGTAACTAACCTACTTTAGTTGGACTCTTTTCTCAATTAATTAGAGCATCTCCAAGAGCTAATGTAAAATAAAAAATATGTATAATTTGAAGAGAATGTCAATAAAAATAAACTTCAACACACTCTTTATTTTAACATTTAAGTTTAGAGAATCATTTTCACTCTTCAAATTTGAAGAGCCAAAATCACTCTTCATAATTTATTACATTAAATGTTACTCCATTTTCTTTGTATTTTTACTTAAAAGAGAGAGTATAATAGAAAAAATATATCATAAATGAAAATTGAAAATGAACATATAAAAAATGTGTTAGAGTATAATGAAATATGATTCTTTAAAATAAAAAAATACTCTCTATTTTATGAAAATACTCTTCAAATTTTAGAGAGACCATTGGCGATGCATTTATAACACCAACATCATTGAAATTAAAATAACAACTACACCACAATGAAGCTATATATATAACTACACCACAATACTCCCTTTATCTCAAATACTTGTATGTATTTTTGAACAATAATTAAGTTTACGAAGTATTGGTTTTTGATGTAATTATATTTAAGAAAAAAATAGAAAAAATTGGGTACTCTAATCGAATTATAATGTGTAAACTTTGACTTAATAATTGCTAAAATTTAAGACATTTTTATAATATTGCAATATTATATTATATAAGGATAATAATAATAATAATAATTTCATTTTAAAAATATACAAATAATATATTTAGATACGGAGAAATGTATATTTGAGATGGAGAAAATATTTCATAAATTACTAGTTTTTTTGCCATGTTTGAGTGGGGCAAAAGGCTGCTACTTAGCTCGTGGCCTGTACCGTATCTGTCACTCAATAGATCAACTTTTGCATGTTTCATAAGTTCATTCATTTTTCCCATTAATGTCTTGAAATATTTTTTTTATTACAATCAAAGTTTATTGTGGGATGGTGTCTTTGTAAGGATGGGCGATCAAGAACTAAAATACGGACGTATGTTCACCGTTGCTGTAAATACGGAGTTTAAGAAAAGTTATTTTCTGAGCAATTTTATTTATTTACTTTTTAAGGATATTGTGGTATTTTTGGGTAATAAATAAAAGTATGTTATGTGTGTTAGGTGAAAGTGATATTTTTTAAATTAAAAGAATTTTTGAGGTTGTTGCTTGATGTGATTTTTTTTTGTGAAAATAATTGTGAGATGGATGAAAACGGAAAGCGTAAATATAAGTATGGGACAGAGTGAGTAATTGTTATATGAATAAAGTATGTTTATTAATAATTAAAATACTATGTTTTTTCTAAATCTTGATAAATAATAAGCTAAAATATGATAATATACTTTGCCTACCCATTAATAAATAAGAATATATTTTATTTATATATATATATATATATATATATATATGCTTTAATAATGAATAGACATATCTCACTCGTCTCACATAGTATCTCACAATAGAGTGTTATTTTTTAAAATATTCGCCATAATTTTTCGGAAAATTTTATTTTCTTGTAGGATAAAAAATTCTTATCGAGATGCTTCCTTGCGAAAGCCAACGGAGGCGAGATGAAAGGTGAGAAGGGGAATGCAGCGCTCAATGCCCTAACGCCCACACCGGATATGAACTGAACTGTCTCACGACATTCTGGTTGAGTAAGAGGCACCTAAAAAGGAGGTTGTTTATGCCAACCCGAGTAGGAAACCCCCTTGAAAACCGATTGGATTGATTGATTCAAGGTCCTGGCCTAGCACAGGGCAGACCAAGAGAGAATGCAACTCCTGCGAGATTTGAAAATAACCGTCAATACCTCATCCTGATCCAATGCAAAAACTTTTTTATGGTCGAAACACTCGTTTATTTATGTAGAGTGTTATTTTTTAAAATATTCGCCATAATTTTTCAGAAAATTTTATTTTCTTGTAGGATAAATAATTCATAATCGATAACGTTAAGGGGGTTGAAGTTGAATTCATTAAGATAACAGTAATTATTAATAAGTTGATTTTTATTTTCACACATCATATTTTCACACTATACCAGTTAAATTGTATTCAAGTGTTGCACGTAGATATCTTTATAATGGGTTTATAGTGAATTTTGAACCGTGATAATTAAATATTAAATAATCAATCTATTTAAAAGTTTAAAGTTGTAGAAATATTTATCAATTAATTATTTAATTAATCATTCTACATGGTAATCTTGAACGATTTTTTAATTAGTTGAAATTATCTCAATTTCATAAATTTTATTACCCTTGGATCAATTTTAATTTCTAATGATGTAGTCACTGAAATTATTTTGGAACAGAGAAAAAGAAAAGATAATGATTAATGGGGAGCAAGATCCAATCCAAGAGATGGATACATGGATATAGATTAATTTAGTAAAAATTATGTAAAAGATGAAAGGCATGATGATAAATGTTGATGGTGTTTGATCAATGTCCACCAAAAGCACATGTACACATTAAAAATAATAAATAAATAAATAGATAAAATCCAGGCTTTAGGGTAATGAAAAGTAACATCAATTATTTGTTTTACGTATTAAATCATGAAAATTCTCTCCTACTTATCTTTTATCCAACAAATTAAGATTTGAATAGAATGAACTGCAGGGACTCTTATCCTTAAGATTAATATCCATTTAAATTCAAAATCATTTTTTATCTTGAAATAATTTGCACCATTCTTTACTAACATAGTATATAGAGGGAGTGTTAATTTTTAAAGGTTTACTAAAGTTCCTGAAATTGAATTGTGAATGCATGTGATGCGAGGAAATTGAGGAAGGTAATAAGGGGCATATAGTTGTGTGTAGAGTCTTCTGTACAACCTGTGAATTCTCATTATTTAAAACTTATAAAAATAACTATATCTTTAAATTTTCTAAACTTATAAAGATTAAATCCTAAGCCAGCACTTGTATGCCATCGATTTCATTCAACCTCCCATGGAACGGCAGCCACCTTCAAAAAAGTTGATTGTTTTCATTTTCATTTTTTTTTTCCTTAATAATTAATTATAATTTAATAATATATTTAATATTTTATCATATTAGTTCATGTCTTATTTTACCTCTTAGATTAATAGATATTTGTAGTTTATAGTCTATTTTGTTCAATATTTATCCTTAGGGTTAGAGTTAATTTCAAGGGTAAAATTGTAATTTCACTTTTGATTTAGAGTTAATAATTTATCCTCAAGATTTAGAATTATGGTATAATTATAATTTCGTCCTGATTTATGACATATTTTATCCCTAAAATTTAAGATATAATAGTCTTTTAATTATAATTATAATAAAAAAAAAGAAAATAGCTAATTTTGATCCAATCTCACCATAATAACATAAAGTCGCTCTCGAAACCCTAGTATAATAGATCACAAACCACTATTATAATACAAGTGATTGTTTTTTTAGTGCATCTGCCTTGCGATCGGGATAAATCTTGATTACGCTAACGCTAGGGTTCAACTATACATATAAAAAGGAAAAGAAATACTTACAGTATTGCAAAAAAAAAATAAAAAAAATACTCCACAATGGATAAAACGGTTTTATCCATTTGTACAAAAGAATTTCAACCCATAAAAGCTGCTAAATTAAGAAAAAACTGATAATCAGTAGTTTTAATTTAGTGTGAGAGTGTACGGATTCAGACCACCTACTTCCCAACAGTGTGCATGTCCAATAAACATACACCTAAAAACATACTACTAAATTAACAAGCCAAGAAAGAAGCATTGCATGCTAACTAAACTGATCGAGACTATACACAAGTCCAGTCAGGTGCTAAACCAACGATGTGTTCGTCATACAAGCACATAAATCAACGGAAAACGAAAAACGAGACCACCGGAGGGTTCATCGTAAACCAAGTGAAGTGTGCCTACCGCTTATCGTTTATTGAAGGGATCATCATCAGCTGTCGGCCTCACCAGGTCGTTGGCGACACCAGTTACCAGAACCAGCTTTACGCTCCCCTCGTTTCCTTTTATTCGTTGGAAATTTAATCTCTGAGGACAGGCATGATTTCAGAACTGGCATGTTTGTCGCCTGTTTGGCCGTCGTGTTGGGTTCTAATCCTAAAACAATGGCCTTGTTGCTCTCTTCGTCTCCGCTGTGTTCTGCTTCGTGAGTCTTCTCTGCAGTTTGCTGAGGGTTGTATTTGAAAGTCGAGCCGTCTACTTCAGCTGCCTCATTTTGTATGAGGATGTTATCCACAATCTGAAGATATTGTCAAGTATCAACAAGAAATCAACCATCCATAAGATCAAAATATACGTAAACATTTGATAATGATTTTGATAAGCAAGTTGATCAACAGTAGTACCTTTTCAGATGAATCTCCAATTTGGGCCTCATGGTGAGTGACATCAATGGAGGATAGTAGTCCAACTGTACTCTCAATTATATCGGGAATGGCAATAGCTTCTTCGAAGCTAGACGCTGCACTATCAGGCATAATGAAATCCCCAATCTCACTAATAAAATCTCCGACCGAGACAGTGTCCCCGTTGCAAGAGGATAACATAGGGCTACGCACAGAGCTGGTCTGTACTTCTCCGGCCACAAGTTGACTTAAGTTCTCGGACGAAGAAAACTTGCCAGCGTTCTTTATCATTATCAAATCGAGTCGAGCCTTTAACTTATGAACCCGAGTTTGCCCTAGCTCAATTTTTCGTAGTACATTCTCTAAGAAATTATCATCATTATCAGGAAATACACAATCATCGTTGATTCCAAACTCATCATGGGCGGTTGTATGTTGGCCTGAAAATAGACACCAAGGGATTCAAACTAAGATACAGAACTGGTGTACAATAAAATATAAGGACTAGAAGCACTTGTTGTTTATCTACCATCAAAGACATATATACACTTTCTTCATCAAACACTACAACATATGTAGGAGCTGCATTTTGCTGACTTCTTGTGGTAAAAGGTTTCAATTGATAGTAATCGTAAACCAGACAAAACGAAAAAATGTTATTCGTTCTCTAGAAATTGCTGAAAAAATGTGCAACAATTGGTTAAACTGGAAATTCACTCAGTAATCAAGTTGTGACAATATAAATGTGCTGTAATAAAAGGAATATTCAACACACCTGAACTACCAAGGTTCTCCCACGTTGGAACTCCATCCAGATCAGATCTCTTGTTTTCTGCAAGACGCGACATTTGTTAGGAGTTTTTTTCGGGAAGTAAGAGAAAGACAGGCTGTGAATGATACAGAAACAGCAAGAAATCGAACCACGTTCAGCAAAAAGGATATGTCGCGACATATATGATGCAATATCAGCCGTATCTTCTACTCTCTTTCTTTTCATCCTCTTCATCGGCCTCTTTCTATGTCTTTGGTGGGTAAAAGGCAGAAACTTTGAGCCAGTTTGTTCCACTGTTGTTCGATCTAATTCCATATGCTTCCTGCAATCATATACAGCAAGCTCCTTGGAATTTTTTGAAGCTAGTGACTCCAATTTCTTGATTCTTAATTCGGTCCATTTGCATCGCCACATCAAAGGATGTATGAAGTTTCTCCACTGAGCAGTCAGCTTTTTCTTCCTGAAAGAAAATAACTAGTCAGTTAAAGATAATGCAGCGCTAGAAACTTCTAAAAAGTTCAATTGCGACGACACAGTTATGCCTTCCAATCGATATGTTTGAGAAGGTTGATAAACTTGATTGTGCTGCAAAAATCAATGATAGACACTTTAGGGATTGTCAACAATAACATGAACAAATATGCTGGCTTTAAAATGGAACAGCAGAATAGAAATGCTTGCTAGAAAGTTGGCATCCTGATATAGATTACATTTTGATTCCTCAAATGTCCATATTGGTAGTATAAAGTTCAATTCGACTAATCCATCATTGATCTCCTTTTGAGCTTTCCAAAAGATCTCATACCATTACCAATGATATTAAGTTCAGTTAATAGCAATATATCCATGATCATTCGCATATCGAACCAATGTGAACTTTCCTTGCCATCCTAGCATAAATGTCCTACTTCCCCCCATAATGAGACGAGCATCGATCTCACCTATAAATAACCTCATGAACTTTGGGCCACCACATGATATTAGATATACATTAGAAAGTTAATGTGATTTGTGACTACCACTCAGTGACTGCAATGAAACAAATGGTATGATTCATATTATAAAGACTTGTTAATTTAGCACTTAACATGGAGTAAAATCCACAATTTTTTAATAATTCTTATACATAATATATAAAAGTCCAAAACAGACCTCCTTAAATTCTAAATCATAGTCTCTGAATGCACTACAAGTCCTTCCATTCAGACAATGAAATATGAAGCAACAATTTAGAAATTAAAAACGAGCTTCAGGGTTCGACCTTTTTAACATTATTCTCATAAATGTTCAAAATAGGAAAGCACTGTTTAAGTCAGCTGCTATTTTCACGGATCGTACCTCAGTATAATCATGATCAAAATACCAAGAAAATGAATAAATGAGCCCAAACCTTACTGGATACACGCTCCCAAATCCATTGAATGGAGGAGCCAAATCACTGTCACCAAAGAACTGTGATTCAGCTTCAGCATCACTTATTCCAGAAGTATTTTCATATCCAGAAATAGTGTCGGCAAATGAGCTTGAATGTTCAGTGGCGTCTGGGTCATCTTTTGCCTCCACCCTGAGTTCTCTGCTTCGTGATAATTCAAGTACATCAACAGAAACATCCTCTGCACAATTAGAAGACTCAACTCCTTTATTCAACATAATACGTAGTTGACAGATGTCGTCGTACTTGAGCTGTTCAGAACATTCCCATCAAACTCAGAATTTATGTCAACCTTTTTGACCAGCAGCAAAAATTGGCCAAATGAGTCACCATGGATTGGTTGCCCAGGAGCCATGTGACTTGCCTAAACAATTCAGTATATTCTTTTGGCTCATGCTCCAGAATTTGAATCCCACTGAGTAGCTATGAACAGAGACACAGCCAGATGTTAGCTATACTCTCAATCTAGTTAATATTAAGCTGACAAAATATGTACAATGGCGAATATGAGCTTTCATGGGACGGACAGGCTCAAAGATATTACAATTATTTGAAACACAAAAACAAGTTACGCGATGCATATTAGAAGAGTTACTCCCTTGCTAAAATATGCTAATACTGATCATCCTTATCCTTATTTTCTCTTTGGATATAATAAGCATCCTCATCTTAGTATACTCATATGTAGACAATGAGTTCATGTTACCTTCAAAATTATGAATACTGAAAAAGGCAACCTCTAGTACCTTATGTAAGAAGAATAAAAAAACACATGCAATTCAAACTGTTCTTGCAACTATTCTTCTTACAAGCATAATCAATTGTTATATTTTCTCCAATTCAGTTCACAGTTAACTTCTTATTTTCTATAGCTAACTATGAGAGAAGATCAATACCGAAAATTCTAGAATTGCCAAAAAGGTTCGAGGATACAATGGAAGTAGTAGAGGTTGGTTGATCGTAATTGGAGAAACACATTTTCTAGAACATTCTAGTCCACCGTGCAAAACATAATCAAATGAATATCTTAATGTAATGTGAAAGATGTTAAAGAGTATTCTAAACAAAGTAGATATCTAGTTCATGGTAGGAAATTTTAGTCCATTGTGGAAGCTAATGCCACCAACCTATTTTAGCTATAAATAAGGGGACAATACAGGGTAGGAAAAATGAGATAGTATCATAACTTGTAATTGAATGATTCTTAAAAATAATCATATTAACCTCCACTAACATACACTCATATCAAGCAGATACTTAACTTGATAGCTTGCCATTCTCAAACTAGAAAAATCAAGAAATTAGATGAGTAAAAACCTCATCATAAATTGTAATTGAATGATTCTTGAAAATAGTCACATTATCCTCCATTCATATTAAGCAGCCAGATAGCTTAACAGTAATTTCATATGAAGTACAACTTCATCTCATTCTCAAACTAGAAAAACCCATTCTCAAACTATAAAAAAAATTGAAATAGTAAAAACCTCATCACATACTTAACCACAGCTAGATGCCATTCTCAAACTACAAAAATCAACAAACTAGATGAGTAAAAACCTCATCATAACTTCTAATTAAATGAC
Organism: Pogostemon cablin; assembly: GCA_023678885.1. Classification (NCBI taxonomy): domain Eukaryota; kingdom Viridiplantae; phylum Streptophyta; class Magnoliopsida; order Lamiales; family Lamiaceae; genus Pogostemon; species Pogostemon cablin. The sequence goes on along the minus strand of CM042988.1, from coordinate 4,002,297 downwards.
TTGATCTGATTCCTTATCCTTATCTATGAACCTTCATAATCCTACCTATCCTTATCTATGAACCTTCATAAACCAGAAATTGTGGCCACTTTCTATCAAAAACTACAAAAAAAAACACTATACTTTCATTCTTCAAGAAAAATAAATTCATAACTAAAACAGCACCTGAATATGAGCTTTTCAAGCTCAACAAAAGTAACATCAAAAGCATAATTAAACAGATAGAAGATAGTAATTCACTAAGCAGGACGCCATAGATATTGTGGCTACGAAACTTACGAAGCTTCATTCTTCAAGAAAAATAAATTCATAACCAAAACAACACCTGAATTATCATGCAAGAGCCTTTCAAGTTGAAGAAAAGCAACAGAAAAAGCATAATTAAACGAATAAAAGACCATAAAACACCAAGCAGAACGCCATAGATGACCACCAAAACATTACCAACTGCAAACAAACAGAGATAGCAGATAAACGAGCAGCAGACGTAAAGAAAACAAGCATAATTCATGCGAAAAGAGATGAATACCAGAGCGAAATGAAGAGGTTGGCGGCGAAACACAAGAGCGGCGTATGTTTTTGAGTGATGCTGAACGTTATGTTGTATCTACGTATTTATATTTTTTATTTTATTTTTATTTTTATTCATTACTGTATATTGATAATCATGCTGTGACCTAAAGTCGCACCTCGTTTAATAATACATGCCTTTTGTTTTTCCAGTTTTTTTTTCTTAATTTTGGTATTGAAAATAAATAAATAAGTTTGATTAGGAGTAAATAATTTTCACAAAATGAATTTATTTGATCTGACCTTTTGAGTGTTATCCACAGCCCATAGCCCACTTTCTATAGAGCCCATTTAGCCCAATTAGGCTTAACTGGGTTCTTAACCCTAAAAATCATTGAAACGGGAGTACTTACTAAACAAAATACAATAACCCTACTCTTCACGCTAATGTTTACCCGACCCGATTTATTTTGGGCCCGACCCAATTGATCGACCGCGCATTTTTCATTAATTATTACAGTGAGTCCGGCCCACAAGTTACCGTGGTCATGATTTGGAAGAAATTGGCATGTTGAGTCGTTGAATAAAACTTGTGACAAAATATTGTCTTCCCGTATGGGCAGCTCAACTGGTCAAGTAAGGGGACAACTTATACAATGACCAATGATCGAATTTCACCCGCAACGTGGGAGCAACCTCTTAATTAAGGGGGCTCTTGTGTGGTGGGTTAAAATGTCTAACCCTTGTCGGTCGGTTGAGTTACTATGATTAACCTCCTTCACATGCTGTCGGGCCGGCGTGCGGGGGCGCCTAGGGTGGGCAAACCACCTTTATTGTACAAATATTGTCTTGTTGAAAAGATAAGAAGGATGATTTATTTAATAAAAAATGGTATATTATCGCGGTGGCGCCTGGAGTGGGCGAACCACCTTTATTGTACAAATATTGTCTTGTTGAAAAGATAAGAAGGATGATTTATTTAATAAAAAATGGTATATTATCGATTATAAATATTAAGTAATTAAATTATTTTATAAATTTTCTATAATGATGTATAGTGAGTTGAGAGATATGATATTTTAAGAGTAGTGAATTATTGTATTAGTGTTGTATGTGAGCTCCATGTGCAGTGGATTGAGCATAATACTCCTTTCGTCCCAGAAAAATTTCACCCATTCCATTTTAATCCTTCCCACAAAAATTTTCACCTCTTAAAATAGGTAAAAAAGTCAAAACAACAATCCTTTCTCACACACTTTATTCCAAAAAAATTATTTCTACCTAACATACTTTATTACCAAAAAAAAAAACTCAAAAGTTATACTTTTCTTAATCTCCATGCTTGCTCAAATGTAAAAACTTTTTTGGGATGGAGAGAGCAATTTTTTTTATAGGTCTCATTTACTAAAAAAGAAAATTGATATTTTATAATGAGACATACCAAAATGTCAATTTGGATACATTCAACTAAAGCGGAAGGAGTATAATCTTATTAAAATGAGCAATATTTTTTTCATTAAAAACAGTCATTGTAATGTATAACCTTATTAAGATTAGCAATATTTTTCATTAAAAACAATAATAGCTCATCACAAATTTCCATGTACTACAACGTAATTCGGTAAAATTGAGGTGTATATATTTAGTACAATGGTTTTATGAGAGGCTAGTTCAAAATTTATGTATATTTTGCTTTTTTTATCAAATAAAATGTAAATGTTGACTATCGAGATTTATTTCACAATTACTTTGATGTAAGATTAGGTCTTCTATGTATTCGAGTGGACAAGGTGTTTAAAGGTTAGTAATATTTTATTATAAAGTATACTATTCATTTTAATTCATATGATATTATTTTTTAATGAAAAAGTCGATTGAAATATATATATGAACGATATTAATATTTAAGTATTTTTTTTTTTGAAAAATTAAAAGTATAAATTTTTATAATAAAAAATACAACATTTAATAAAAATGCAATTTTCAAAGAGGGTAGAATTTGAGCGCAGTGCCTATAGCCTTATCCTTAATTTAATTAAACTAATTTACAAACTATTCCAAACATCGGTGGAATACCACCTCATGTTAATGATCTAACTTCTTAGACTTATTATTATTATTATTATTATTATTAATCAACACAGAGCGAGTAGTAAAAAAGAAGCTGGAGTTGAGAAGTAGTAATGATTGAGAATAAGAAATGCATGATGGGGCAAACATTATAGTATTAAGTAGCGCAACAAAAATGGGTAATATAAGTTGTTGTAATCATAGCTTAATGTGGATTTGATAAAGTATCTTATAATTTATTGCAAACTGATGAATGGACCGCTAATCCTTGTATTAACAACTATTTGCATGTTTTTTTATGTGATTAAAGTTTCTAAGTGGGCATCTAATTGATACATTAATCGCACTATCCAGTTATTATTAATTAATTAGTAAATACTAGTACGTCCTTTCATTTTTTTATGATATTAATTTCATACCCTATTAAATTATTTCATCTAATACATTCTTACCAAATAAATTAAGTATTATTTTAAGATGAGGTATGACAATAAACTAGTTGATTTTTTTTTTTAATTTTAAAAGTCTGGTACCTTCTTACTTTATTGGAAATAGTTTCACAAAAATTTAAAATATCAATTTAGTTTCATAGCTTTTAAAATTGCATTAACTTAATCTATTTTTTTGTCGCAGTCTGCGCCGAGGGCAGGCGCCAGCGCTAGGCGAGGCCCAGGCGGCGCAGGGCAGCGCTCGGGCGAGCCGGCTGTGGGCGCCAGCGCTGGGCAGAAGCCCAAACTTATGGAATTGTTGATCTTGTAGCAGTTGAATGAAAAAAAAAGGAATGAGCGGCTACGATATTATAAGTTTCTTCCTCTCCCGGCACCCGGCGTGGGCATCCACCGGCCTGCCTAGGCACCCGAAGTGGGCATCCCCCGGCACCCGACGTGGGCGTCCCCCGGCCTGTCCCGCACCCGACGTGGCCCCAGACGAGTAAATGATCAAATTGCCACTAATTCGGAACTTAATTTGAAAGCCATATTTCGAGAGTAATATCACTCAACCTTGTTATCATGCCGGAATAAATCCACGTGCAGAGTTTACATGATAATCCTTATGAGCTCCTCAAGGGGATATCATCAACCTATTTAATAGGACACAAATCCCTTCTACAATCAACAGCCGCTCCCGACCCACAGTAGGGGCCCCCGGGCCCCCAAGGGCACGTGTCGTTGGCCAAGCCCCCGCGGCGGATGAGCAATGTGGGCCGCCTCGAAGTACAATTCCAAAGACAAAATTCATTGGAATCATTGAACATGTAAAGCTTTACTTTACCCTTCTTTGACCCCATTCTCTCTCCTCCAGTCTCTCTCCTCATATACATACACAGATGCAATAATATTAAATCACAGTGCATCAGACACGTTTGTAAGATGAACTGCTGATTCGGCTGTTGCTTCTTTGGAAGTGGTTTTCTCATGAGATGTAGGACTCAAGAATAAATTGGATTAGAAGCTTCGTTGTAGAATTCTTGCCACGTGCGTGGGCATACGTGGGCGACCCCCGTGGGCAACCGTGGGCAACGGGAGTTGGGCATGGGCCACGGCATGGGCAAGCCAAGGCAACGGCCGCGGGAACATATCTGAATATCTATAAATAATTTTACTTTTTTCTTTCTCTTGTTTGAGACAACTGGGGCATTGGTCATGGACTAAAAGATATTTTAGAAGCTCATGGAAAATAAAGGTGCATGTGGAACTAAATAGTAGTATATTTATTTTCATAGGACTATACTCCGTATATTTCCAATATTATAATAAAAAGGTGGGAGCGTTTTTTAATTAAAAACTCGAATTAAGTTTACGTGAAAATTAAAATTTGAGAATAAGTTAGTCTAATGTGAATTGAGTTTTTTATGTGAAAATTGAAATTTGAGAATAAGTTAGTCTAATGTGAATTGAGTTTACATATAAATTATAGTTTTAAAAATTACTCTTTAATACATAAATTTACTCTTTGAAGAATAATAATTTTTATACAAAATAGTAGTAATAATTCATGTCTATAAAGAGTAATTTTTCATGTACTAAAAAATATCGATAAATCAGAGTGTACAAAAATTTGAAAAATAATTTTTTAATTTAAAATAATAATAATTTATGTCTTTAAATAATAATTTTTTATGTATAAAAAAGTAATAGATAAAAGCAGGGTTTACATATAAACCTTTTTAGTTTTTGAAAATAAAGATATATTGGAATTCTCAATCTTTGAAAATCACGATATATTGGGCTGTAAGGTCCGTTCAACTTCTCTTTTCATGATTCAAAACATTCTTTTGAGTACAACTTCTATATGCTCAGTCTGAATTAATTCAAATTCTTTAAGTAATTCAAAATAAATCGCTATTCAAATTTACAATCATAATGTTTGCAAATGCTGACATTTGCATCTCGGATAGGGATGTCAAAAATGGTCCGGCCCGTTCGGACCCGCCCTGATCCGTGAATTTGGGGCGGACTCGACCTGTCCCGTATAAAAAATAGGGCGGGTCTGGGTAGTAGTGATGCCTGACCCATTTAATATTTATATTATATAACATATTATGTGTATAATATGTATATTTTATTTATATTTTTATTATATTCATTATTTATAAGATGACAAAAACTCCTGTGCACTCGAGCGCACGGACCACATTCCGTGCGCCTTTAGAATTTTGTGTTAAATTGTATATCTTTTAGTATACAAGTGTCTACCCTTTATTTTCTAAACAAAATTATTGTGCGTATCTGTGCGCATGGACAACACTCCTTGCGCCTTTAGAATTTTGTGTTAAATTGTATACTCTTTAGTATAAAAATGTGTACCCTTTATTTTCTAAAGAAAAAAAATATTAATGAAAAGTGTGTACCCTTTAGAACAAAATGGTGTACATTTTATTAATTAAAGTGTATACCCTTTAGACCAAACCAATGTACCATTACCCATAATACTAAATTTCTAAATGCGCACGGAATGTGTTCCCGTGCGCCCGGGCGCATGCAAGCCTCACTCTTATAAGATATATTTGCTTAATTAAATAGAAAATACATGATATTTCTATTTATATAATTCCTAATTAAATGAAATAATATATATTACACATTATTTATAATAGATATAAATATTTAAAATAAAAAATAAAATAGACCAAAAGAAGGGCGGACCTGCCCCGCCCCGTACGGGTCACGGGCGGCCCAGACCCGCGATGAAAGAATGGATCCGGATTTGAATACTCAACTACCCGCCCCGGCCCGGCCCGGCCATTTACATCCCTAATCTCGATAGCATTTCTTGCCTAGTCTAAATTCAGTCAACTTTTGCTTCTCGTCAGTTTGGTAATTGAAATGTCACCGCAAGAATATTAGCAGCAATAATGACTATATTCGTAGATAAATTTGTGTAAAATAAAATATTGCAATGTGACCAAAATATCACTTTAAATATTTATTAATTTGATATATAATGGATTTGGAAAAATTACTTTGGCATCCTCTCTAAAATTAAGTTTTTTTTCGTGAGAGTAGACATGCACTCCGGAGGATTCCGGTTTTTATTTTTGTGTTTTCAGCGTAACCGTAAAAATAAAATAAAAATATTAGAGGAACCATTGATTTGAACCGGAAAATCACTGATTTAAAACCATACTTGCCGGTTACGATTCCACAAAATGAAAAATCAAAACCAAATCAGAATATTTGGTTCTATTTTGGCCGTTTTGGAACCACCGGCTCCGATTATTTTGTGTGCCTGTATGAGAGTATTGTGTTTTAATAGAATTAACATATTCTTTAACCCAATTTTACATAAAAAAAAGATATATACTCCAATGGTTTTTGTTATATTATAACTTCATAAAGGTTTCAGTGCTAATTTTTAGAGTATTATTGTAATTTCATCATTTTGATTCATTTTGTATCTTATCTTAGTGGTCCATGGTTTAATTTACCATGCAGTTTATGATTTATCTCGCCTTATAGTTCATTATGTATTTAGGGTATAACAAAATTTTATTTATACCCTAAAGAAAATTTTCAACTCTAAGAGGAAACTAATCATATTTTCCTATGTGTACGGTGTGAAAAATGATATGAAATCAAAATATAAAAGTGATATTTGGATGGAAGGTATAATCTTATTTTTCAGTAATCATGCTAACTGTTTCAACAATAAAATTATTTAAATATTCCAAAGAAAGATTGTGTTATTAGATCTCCTATATGCATAATATAGGTTGTGGAATATTGTTGACTATTTTCTTCTCCCATCATTATGGGGGCAACACTTCATCAACACGTTATAATTTACAAACTCAAAAATTGTTAAAATATATTTTCATGGGTAAGTAAAGATATGATAAATATTTATGTGAGATTGCTTTAGTTTTTATTTTATTTTATTTTTAATCATGTAATTTTTTTTAAACCGTTTCATAAAATATTTTTGATAAAACAATTAACTAATGATAAATATTAATAGTTCAATTAAACTATTTTCCGCCTCAAATTAATTTTCACGTTTACTGTAAATACGAAGTTTAAGAAAAATTATTTTTTGACTTACTTTTGGAATAGTATGGTATTTTTGGGTAATAAATAAATAATAAAATATATTATGTGTGTGTTAAAAAATGTGATGTCAAATTTGAAATTAAAGTATGTTAGAGGGATATTAGATATCTATTTTTTTTCTTTTATGAGAGTGTGAAGTTAAAGTTGGGATAGTTCAAAACGAAAAGTGTGAATTTGAAATTGAAGGGATGAAGTATTACATAAATAATTCGATGAAAAATAAAGACATTTCCCAAAATTGTTTAAAATAAAAACAAAAAAACTTGACCTTTAAACGGTTTATACAGTCATTTCCCTTCTTAATTTCAACTTTCCGTTCCAATTCCTATTCAGTCATCATTAATCCCACGCCAACATCCAAACACGCCCCAACTTTTCGCCGCGGCCAGGCCCCTCCCTTATTTCTTTTCCAATTATCTATTTCCACAAATACCCTTCAATGTTAGGAAGCGTGTTCACTCAGATTGGACCTATTTTCGTCATTCATCGATAAAATTATTAAAAGTATTTTATTATCGTAATGCACGCTTAGCTTTTCCTGCGTACTTTCCTGAATGCTTTCTTCCTCCCTCCGTCGCTTCTCCGTTTCTTCACACATGCAAAGGCAAAGCCTGTCTCTATATATCATGCAAACAGAAGCACACTCACTGAGTGTGTTACTGCGTGATAATTCTCCATTGATTGTTGCTCTTCCTCCCGAGATATTTGCACTGAAGTTGCAATTTAGGGGAAATGCTGCTGCTGGAGATGATGATTGAGTTTCTGTTTCCTTCGTGGGTGGAGCTTCAGGTCTCGGTTGTGGCGGCGGCGCTCGTGGTGCTAGCTTTCTGGTTCTTCAGTCTCGACGACGGCGCGATTGTGGAGACTGCGGCAACCGCTGCTAATGTAAAGGACGACAGAGAAGAGGTATTTTCTGTGATTCTAATCCCCAATTTTGATTCTCTTTCAATTTTCATGTGTTTGAATTTCACAGCTTTTCGCTTGTGTTGTGCTATGAGAATTTTGTTTGTTATCGTAGTTGATTGGCATAATTTGTTATGACTGAATTTTCAGTGAATTCTGATGCATAAGAATTGCGTTTCGGTTTGTCCTGCATTTTTATTAGCTCAACTAGCCTATTTAGGAGCATTGCAATTTTATCAAAGTTCTGAGACCGTCTTACTGATTACTGTTTGAATTTAGACTGCGTTGTCAGCAAGTTAAACATTTTTTTTTGGGAAGATATATATTTGTTAGTATTTTTTGGAAAATCGGAACTAAATTGTCTAAACAACATGAAATGTTGGGATATGTTTGATAATTATGTCAATTGTTAGATGACATTACTAGTCTTGGAGCAACATGCTAGACTTCCGTTTGTCAAGGTAATAAATTATTGGATAATTCAATTAGATAGTTATCATTCATCACTCATATTTGATTTGAAGTCTGATACACAGGAGCTTCTTCTTTCTATTCTAATCCTTTATAACCTAGCTGTTTTACATTGTTGTATTGCATTTGCTTATCTAGTTATCTTTTTCCAAGGAGTAACTATCAATTTTCTTTGCACACTGTAGACCGTGCAGTTTAATGAAAATCATCGAACTACTACAGCATATTTAGTTCAGGTACTTTTTTGACTGTTACTTAGAGTATTGAACTGTTTTGGAGTACTCTGCATATCATGACAATATTTTTTCTTGAACTTTGTTCCCTTATGTTCGTAAGTCCTGGTTTAGGTGGAGCTCTTAGCTGCAAAAAATCTTATTGGGGTAAATCTGAGGGGCACAACAGATCCTTATGCAGTTATCTCTTGTGGTGAAGAGAAGCGCTTCAGGTGATTGCATCTCTTTTGGCTCCTCTAATGCCCTGAAAAACAATATTTTTGGAAGATTCTTGCCATTTTCCTCTTTCAAATTTATATTTTTAAAGATACATGTAGTGTCTGAATTACCTCTGTTGCTATCAATGATGTTTTTTAGTTTCTGACTCATAATTGTTTTACTTTTGCATCATTACCGTTTGTCTCTGGATACTTTCTTACATTATTTTTTTCTGTGCATTGACTCTTGTGACAATGAAAACAAGCTGCTCACTGTGGGGTATGATAAAATGAACAAGTCCATATGTAGAATCTGAGAGAACTTTTTGCAACCAAAGATATCAGTGAAAGGATTTAACCCAAGGGAAATTCATGCCATCAAGTCAATTTAGTTTCTGATCACTAAATATCAATAATGGAGTTCTGTCCTTTTTTCAATCCTAGTGATGTTTTTTTTTTTTTCCCTATCCTTTTTGGTTTTGAGTCGTATGACCTCAAGTTCACCCAGGGGCCACGTTCCTAAATTATACAGTCCTTATATGGTTTTGTATCCTTTCTATTGTTCATCAATATCAGAGTGAACTTTGACATTTCATTTGGATTCTTGTAGTTCTATGGTATCTGGCTCACGAAATCCCATTTGGAGGGAGGGGTTCAATTTTTGGGTGGACGAGCTTCCTGTTGAGGTAATCATTTTACCTGGCTCCTGTTTGCATCGAATGTCATTTGCCAAAACTCAGTTGGAATAAGATTTTGTTTTAAAGACTCACACGTTCACTTCTAATAATGAATTTGATTGATATTTTCTCTCTTTATTTTATTTTTCCAGAGAGTAATAGTTTACTGGCCATTTAAATTCTCCCCTTTAGCTAGCAAAGCTTTTAACCATATTTGGTTTGATGTGAATTATGCACTCAGGACCATGAATAGAAGAATATTTTGTTTCAATCTATGTTTAGGCCTATGTTCGACTAAAAAAAGGGTAAAACGTGTTGATTAGGCCAGGAACTAGATGTGTTAAAAAGATCTTGAGTCAATCAAGAGTCTAGAAAATCAGTACACAATTAATGAACGGAATTTATATTAATTAACTGAATGGTACGGTATATTAGAACTAGAGTGCATGAATGCGTATAAAATTCTAAGTGTTTAGATACGGTATGTAACTATGTATTCTATCAGCTGGTTCCTTCTTGTTATAATGTCTGAACACACTCTAATCCCAAATGGTATGGCAGATTACTGTGACAATTTATGGTTGGGATATAATTCGGAGTAGTGCAGTTCTTGGTTCAGTGACTGTTTCTGTTGAACATGAAGGTCAAACTGGGGCGATGTGGTATATGTTGGATAGTGCATCTGGGCAGGTGATCTATTGTTCTGGATGTGCCTTCTTTTAGATTTATAACATTCTATTCCATTTTATTGTCTTTTTTCTCCCTTCTTCTTAGGTGCCCAAACTCCTCTTTTGTTTTTTTTTTTAGGTCTGTCTTCATATTAAAACCCTCCAACATGAAATAAAACCTTCCAGGTAGGTTTTCTTCATTTTTGTCAAGTAAATTTGCTCAAATATCTTTCTGGTGCTCCCTTTTTTCATATTAAAACTAGGACAATGAATATTAAAGAGTTTATTATTATTGTTAATTTTTCTTGTATCCTTTTTTTTCAATTCCTTCTCACTTGATCAGGAGGTAATACCCTGAGTTCTCTCATATTGGTTGCATGTGCGAAAATTTTCAGAAAAAAAATGTATAATTGAAATTCTCATCAAATAATTTATTGATAAGCACAGAAATTATTTGCACAATCACCATCTTTACATGCAACTCTCTTTCTATTTTATTGTATTATTTTAAATTTGCAAGAAAGTATGATCAATATATAGGGAATTCGATGAGAGAAAGCTTTTGACCAAACGAAGAACAAGAAATTGGAAAGAAAGAGAACATGGTGTTGCTGAGATAAGTAGAGTAGAAGTAATGGTACGGATGTCAACTTCTGAGAGGTTACCACTTGACAGATTAAACATGTCAAGGTAGTTAGCTTCTCTTCAATTCTGTATTGCTTTTTTATATTTTCCTTTTTTAGGGCAACTGTTTTGTGCTCAATAGAGTGTTGTGCAAACCCAAGGGGGGCTTATGTTTCTGGTTGTTGATGGCAGATTTCCCCCGCTATCATTTTCATTTCTTTATAACTTCCGTGACTTAAAAAATGATGGGGAGTTAGTTGTTGATGATGAATTAGAAGTTGGGCTGGGTCTCTGATCTTAATTTCAGTTGTATGGGCTATCTTAAGGTGGTTTTTATTATAATTTTGACTTCTGTATGTTTAACACTCTGAAAACCTTTCTTAATTATATTTTGGAGTGAATCAACCAGTCTTTCTGCCCTCTTGAGTTTTAGTAATTATCTCATAAGATATTTTCTAGCTTGGTTACCTGACCTCACGAATGATATGTTTTGAGAAATCGTGACTCATATGTGCTCAAAAGTAAATACCCCTTTCATGTATTACATCAGGAAATACACGTCTCAAAAGGCACACTTAATTTTTATCTTCCTGCACTTAACTAATAGAGTCAATCCATTCATTTTCTGGAATGAATGCTAGTTCAAACATTTTCTGTACAAAATCTATTACACTGATCTGGTTTATATACTCCTTTCTAGAGGTTGGAATGACTGTGCAGACGCCAAGACCCAAAGAAATAAAGAACCTATTGTTCTTTTCCGTAAACATGGGCCACTGCAAACAATATTTAATCTTCTCCCGGATGAAGTATGTTTCTTATTATATATTGGACATGCTTAGCAGTTGATTGGGCTTAATTTCCAGTGCTTAAAGTTTTGTATTTATGCTGTTATGCATTTTCTTGGTTACTTGGTGCTTAGTCCATATTTTCAAATAATTTTTTCAGGTTGTTGTACACAGCTATTCCTGTGCACTAGAAAGATCATTTTTGTATCATGGTCGGATGTATATATCAGAATCGCACATCTGCTTCCGTTCTAATGTTTTCTCAAAGCAAATGAAGGTCAGTTTCTCATCTTCATTGGTTTTGCCTGGTTCAGCTTCCTCCTGAAGTGGGTATCAATTTTTTTCTTGCAGATAACTTAGATCTTCTGATGATTTTTTGTGAAGAGATATTTATTTTTCATTTACAGCATCTATTTTCCAAGTTGCATGCGAACATGTGTATATCTGATCGCCATCTCAAGTTGAATACAAATTTCTAATGCTGTTCCTTTGAGCATATCCAAGTCTAATCATGTTAAAAAAAAAAAAAGAGAATATTATGACTGCATACTAAGAAGAGATAAATAATCAATTTGGCCATAGTTTTCCTTTATCTCCACTGATTATTATAGATAATTTTTTCATAAAAATGTGTGTTATTAAAGTCAAAAGCAGAAGCTTAATACCTATCACAAAGACATGCTCTGACTTTCATTACAGATTCCAGCCAGCAATTTATTTTAAAGATAATCTGATTACTGTTTAAACGTATCCCAAGAACAGAGGCATTTCCATTAATGTTGATAATACTCGCTTTTGCTTTGTTGCTCCCAGTGAAATGAATGTTGATCTTATCCCGAGGCTTTGTCTTAAGCTTTTTGGTTCTTAATATTGACATTTAATTGTATGCAGAATCCTCATGTTCTTATTGCACATGCTGCATATCGTACTTAAAAATTTGAATAGTGAGAACTATGTAATTGTTCCTGTTAGCTTAACTATAGCCCATTTTTGGTTTCTGGCCAAACTAAGCCGCCCTTGTTTTGGCAGGTTATTATACCTTTTAGAGACATAGATGAGGTAAAAAAGCTTCTCCCAGTTTCCTTGCTGAACTTCTATTTCTTTGTGCTGGTAGGCTTTGAAGTATCAAGTAATTAATATCATTTTAACTGAACGCATATCACAGATAAGAAAGAGTCAACATGCATTGATAAATCCTGCTATTACTATAATTCTTCAAGTGGGTGCTGGTGGCTATGGTGTGCCTCCTTTGGGAAATTCTGATGGTTAGTAATTGTTCTTTGTTCTTCTAAATACCTCCTTTTATATAGTTTAAATCCACCCCTCAGTTTGATGAATTCATGCTATTTCATGATTTTTATCTATAATTATAGATACCCACATGTCTAATTAACCTTACCATGATAAAAGGGAGAATAAACCTTTGTTGTATTTGAAATCTCGTGACACAATCATTTCTTCAGAGACATCGTCGAAAAGCTGTTTCTTATTTTTCTGCTCTAATCAACTTTGATAATAGAGTTACACCTAGGTTACATTTTTTCTTTGACCCTCCACCAACTTGTAATCTGCTGAAGTATGCACACTAAAAGAAATACTGAAACTTTTGTATTGGTTATATTCTTTCACAAATTAAGTTGCTTCAAACTTATTGTGAGGAAGTACCATATGAAGTTATATTATCTTATTAGAAATAACTGTTGGGTTTACCAACCAACAATAACTCGATGTATATGCTATCATATCATATTAATAGGGGTGGACGGTACGGTATACCGAAAATTTTCATGCATACCGTATACCATACCGAAATTTTCGGTATTACAAAATCTATATACCGAATTTTCGGTATGCTAAACGAAACATTGCTTATAACCAATATTACCGAAAAACATACCGAAAAAATACCAAAAATAATTTCATAATTTTTTCTTCCTTCATTGCTATCAACCACCTAAGCTGTGTTCTTTGACTTCTTTCTTATCTTCACCCAATAATTTTTTTTTTCTTTTATATTGCAATTTTTTTCTAAAAAATGAATTAGAGCACATGACCATATATAAATAACAATTTCTAGAATATAAAATAGAACAGTTAAAGGCATTCTAGTTTCAAACATTATCAACTTTTGATAATCCAGAAAAATCAAATTCTTCACAAGTACAATCAACTGCTATATCAAAGACTGATTTCTTTTACCAAGTAAACATTTCCTCTATATCTAAATGATCTGTTTTCAGCTCCAACACACCACAAATGGCCTTACAGTTGCAAATATCCTTTAATCTCCATACAAACTTGAACAACCCCTGCACCCTAGATTGATAGTATGCTATCCTCATAAGCATCTTAGTATTTTGTCTACATAAATACTTAGCTCTGCAGAGTAATCTTCCCACATTGTTACAGGCCATTTTACTTGTAAATTTCCTGCATAAGGATTTCCCTTTACACGATCTAAGCATGCAAGACCAAAACCCCGACATCGAAATCAGCAATTTTCGAACCAATTGCAGATTAATATATCAAGAACGATGCTGTCCCACCAGGAAGTTTGGCAACATGTGGCGAAAAGTCAAGTAGAAGAAGCTCGTAACAATGAACATGAAAGGAACAATGTAGTCATTGCCCGTACAGCCAATAGATGCCAATTTTTTTATATATTCTATCAGCAATTTAGGGGCCGCTGCATATCTACCATAATAAACATACAGGCAAAAGAGGGATGCAGGATTCGAGTCACTTCCAGTCTATAAAAACTACATAATGACGAAGAAGATGAGGGAAAGGGGATGAGTGCAGCGGGGACGAGCAAAATGAGCACAATCTAATTCATCTTTTGAAATTCAAATCACAAAATAAAATCAAACTTTACTTTAACCATTCCTACATCTAGAGATGGGTGAATCAGAATGACTTATTAAAGAAACAACGGTCAAAATCAAAATAGACATCGAGGAAAGAGGAGATACCCGATCGAAAGCGGAGAGGAAGTGGAAGCCAGAGACGACGAAGTAAGAAACGGTGAGACGGTTGATCTCTTGGTCTTGACATCGATCGAAGTGAGGGGAGTTCGGGAGAGTTCACTGTCAGCGGCTGCAAGGGTGCTAGGGTTCACGAGTTCACTGCTCACCCTCCTTTCTTAATATATGAATTAATTTTATTAAATTATTTATTTATATATAATTATTATTAATATTAGTTTAATTAAAATTTCGGTATACCGGTATATATCGAAATAACGAATTTTAAAAATTGTCTTACCGATACCGAACCGAAAAATGATACCATACCGAAATTTTCGGTATGCTGAAATTTTCGATAAGTTCGTTATTTGAGGTAAATCGTCCACCCCTAATCACATATACTCTTCAAGAGGCAAGCTGCATTGCCCTTAATCCCTGGGTTTCATTTTGGGTTCTCTTTTTTAGATGGCTTACATCTCATGTAAAAGAGTAGTTGGAAAAACTTGATTAGATATCCATAATAGATGCAACAGGGCCACAAGTGTTTTTTGAAGATGAACTATATTGAAACACTTGTGTAGGTTATATTAGGTTGTTTGCTGAATGTTAGTACTACAATAACAGAGTTGTATCTCACTATCTGGGGTTGTCTTTGTAGATCATACCTCTCTATTGTCTCTTCTCGGCTCATTGCTGAATATGTAACTTATCAGCCTTGAAGGCTCATATTTGATAGTGCTGGCTGTGCTAACATTTGGACTTACAGTTCCTGTTGTCTGTTTATGGTTAATGAACTCCAGGTAGAGTCAGATACAAATTTGCATCTTTCTGGAATAGGAATAACACATTGAAAGCTCTACAACATGCAGCTAAGCGCTTTCATTCCATGTTAGAAGATGAGAAGGTAAGATCCGTTGCTTTTGTCAAATCTTCATGTCCTTCTTTGGCTATTCACCAGATATCATTCAATTTGTATAGATCGACTTGCTTATTAGAAAATTTCAAACAAGTCACAGGGCTTTCTGCATTTGCTTAAAGAAAATTAAGCAAGACCATTATCATTTCAGAATCTTGATTCTTAAATATTTGAATCAGACTTTTCTGACTTGATTTGTTACTACATACTGTTTAATGCTTTATTCTCTAATGCTTATGTATTGTTATGTAGGAGTATAGTAATATATTCTTCCTTGATAATTGATGGACTAAGTGATTTGGTTTTATGTGTAAGAGGAGCGATCCAAGATGTCTTCACACATTTTCTGAAAATGATATTCTTGATGTGGCAATTTGATAATAGATACCGTATTACATGCTATCAGGACGATTTAAAGGATCTTTGAGAGCTCATATTGTTATGAATAAAATGTTATTGTCCATAAAAGCCAACAATTCTGCAAAATTAATTGTCATGCATGCCTCTTTTTAGGATGAGTAATTGCTTTTAGGTAGATAGTAAATGCATTAGTTCTTATGTAATATATTGTCTGGATAGCTCCTCAAATGATCTATTTATTTATCTCCAAGAGGGACCGGTCTGTATTGCTCGATTTTATGAAGGAGGATCAACCTACATTGCCTGATTTCTTAAACGAAGAGAAGCTGTCAGTTTTGAATGCAGATAGTGGCTCTGTTAGAGATGGTGAAAATGAATCTGTGACTTCTGAGGAAAATGTAGCCAAGCCTGAAAACTTTCAACCTTTCATCAACGAGGAAGTGCTTACCAGAATATACAGTGTGTGTATCACATATACTTCTATTTTCAGGTGAAATTTCTCTAGGCATTTACCATGTTCTTACTTGATCTACAAATATCACTTCAGGGTGTATTTCCATGCACAGTGGAGCAATTTTTCAAATTTATTTTAGATGATGATTCGGCTTTTACTAGTGAGTACCACACAGCCCAGAAGGATTCTAATCTCAAAGTAAGTAAAGAAGACTGAATATACCATATTATTTATTTAACTTGGTAACAATTTTCTTGCGTTGTCAGTTAAGTTTGAACCCTATATACTTTGTAAAAAGCATTCACATCAAGTCAAAAGACATGAAACTTGCTCATCTAGAAATTTTTATTCAAATTCAAAGACTTCCAGTGTTTATCTTTATATATGTCAGAGTAAAACTGTGTACAGAGAAATTCAAAAATACATCCTTTGCTCTAATGTAATATTCACATTTTTTCATGGGTCCGTCCCAACAACATAGTTTTCACACCCAAATTAGTAAAAACATTCATCACAAATAACCCCTCACTATGTATTATTTTCAGAAATACCATCCCCACCTAATAATACACATAAGATAACCTGCTTTACACTTTATTTATCCCATTTATTACTCAATAAGACTGCACTGCCCTCACAGAGTCAATAGAGTGATTTTCTGAAAGTAAATCGCTGAGTCTTATTAATGATCACAAGAGTTCTGTATGTAACTTAGGTGGATCAGTGGCGCGCCTCTGATGAATATGAGGGTCAAATTAGAGAAGTTACCTATAGGACCATATGTAAATTTCCATTGTGCCCTCCAGATATACCTGTAACAGAGAGACAACATGCTTTTCTGTCACCAGATAAGAAAACACTGGTAATTAATTTTTTTTTTTTTTGAATGGTCACATTATTTTGATTATATATATGCATTCACTTAGGAATTTTTATATAATATTCTTCTATTAGGTATTTGAGACTGTACAACAGACAGAAGGAGTCCCTTTTGCATCATATTTCGAGGTAAGACTATTTTGGGACTGGATAAAATTATTTATGCGGGCATCTAGACTCTCAAGTGGATTTTACCTTACTTTCAATTGATAGAAATTTGTTTTGCATCAAAGAATGAGTTGACCAAGTTAAGATAAACAGGATTGTTTAATTGAGAGATTCTTGTGTTGTTGAGACAATGTAAATGCTAGACGTATTGTTCAACTGATCTAAACCCAACTTCATTAACCACTTACTCGGTCTGAATTTTTTTTTCTTGATTGTTTATGAGTCTTGTTATATCTCATAAAAAAGCCTGCACTTCCTTTTATTTATGCTTATATCATATGTGAATCATCAGGGCCATTGTAGGTGGTTAGTAGAAACGAACTCCGAGTCCTCGTGCACTGTGGATATTAGATTCGGTGACTATATATCCTCCTTCATTAATAATAGGGTTAATTGCAAGAAAAACCAAGAACTTTACTCCTATTGCAAATAATCATCACCTTTGAGAAATTGCTAAAAAAGAACTTCACCTTTAAGCATTATTGTTGGGATTGGAGTAAAGTTTGTGATTTTTCTTGCAATTAACATTAATAATATATATATTCTTGCTTCAGATTCTTTCTTGGAAATGATAATGTTAGATTGAAATTGAGAATACATATACCACAAATGTTAAATGGTTGCAATGGATCCTCCCCAACAGGTGCATATTTCAAGAAATGGTGTCTGCTGCAATCTAAGATCAAGACAGCTGCTGCAGATGACGTAAGTATATATAATTACTTTTTCCTTTTCGAACCACATACAAAAATTCAATTAATGTTGTATAAAATGATTCGAAATCGAAGAACCCGTAAACAATATTGGCAAAAGCTCCTGCGCCCCCGGGAACACGCCGTGTCTCCATGTGAACACAACCCTCCCCTCTCCATATTCTATTAAACATATGTATTGTTGGGGGGTTTAAATTGCAAAGGAACACGTAAATTGCAAAGGGGCACGGTGTCCCCGGGGGCACAAGAGCCTCACTCAACAATATTAAGTGTTTATGATTGAAATGATGCAGAACAAAAAAGTGTACAAGATGAAATTAGATGCTGCTGGTGCCTACATCAACAACTCAAGGAAGCAGTAACGAGTTATATGATCCAGAAATATATATAGTCGATCTCCTTGGATTACGTAATTAATTAATCAATTAGCCGATTAATGTACGTAACAGTGTTTCTGTATAGTTAAATCGACTATTTTGTGTTACTGCATGTGCTAATACCACACTATACTGTCTGTTTGAACTTTGAATAACTTCAATGACGATCTACTTTTTGATACATTTAAATTACAATGTCAGAAAAATATTTCGTGCAACTGATTTGGCAGTAAGGGAGAGCTTACATGAGACTTTCTACTCAAGTCTTTGCCTAAGAACTTGTATTCTTGATTTTCTGAATAAATTTTTTAATTTTTTTAATCAAATATTTATATTATTTATATTTTAGTTGATTTTTTCAATGAAAAAAATTATACCCTTATTAATTAAAATGTATATCCTTTAAAATAAATTGTTATGCACTAAGCACTTTACACCCGAGAACATGAGAGAGTATTATTTTTCAGGAAGAAAAAAAAATCGTTGATTAAATTGCTTTCGTTTCTTAAATCCGATCGACTTGCGAATAAATGTGATTGAATAAGATATGAAACCTTGTTCTTAAGTGATAATGTACGGAGAAAAGTAATATGAATAATTCATTTACAAAATAATATTAATTTATTTGAAAACACATTTACAAAATAATATAAATATTAGTAATATTAATAAAAATAAAATAAAATACAAAACATACAGAAGTTTAAGCAAATTATCATGTGCATCCACCTTCAAAAACTTTTACAATTATAAATAAAAATATTATACACTAATAAATAAAAATATATATATTTAACAAATTTTCTGTTAGTTTTTTAATGAAAAATTGAATGTAAAAAAAATACAATTATTAAGAAATATATATACACTTTCGAATAAAAATGTACATACATATAGTGTATATCTAAGTACACAGGATATCCACTAGTGCCAATAGCTAAAAATATCCAATATGAAGAAAAATTTATCCATGATAATTTAATTTAATTATCTTTTTTAACTAATAGACATTTTTTGGATTATATTGTCTCTCATTATATTTTATCAATTCTACTCGGGGATGGTACACCATATCCACCCTACCCACCCCATACACCTCCAATCTACCCTACCTCCACCACTAGGTGGCGGCTGGCCTCCGGTGATCGACGGCAGTAGCCGTCGGTCAGCGGCGGCGGCCGACGAGGTCAGCGGTGACGACTGGCAGGCCGGCCGCCGGCAGAGGGGCGGCTAGCGGCGGTGGCCCGAAGGCGATGGGTCGGTGATTAGGTGGAGAGTTTAGGATTTATTAGAGTTTAGGATTAATATTAGAGGGTAATAATGTCAAAAAGTGTATATTTTGTAGAATTAATAATTTCAAAATAAAAATATAGCTATTAATTTTCAACCATAAAATTTATATTTAAAAAAAATTCCCTATCAACTCGAGGTTTAAACGATCACAGAAGACTTTCGGATTAATGAATCATCGGAGATCTCGTAGACTATTTGATGATCTTTATTTTAATTCAAACTTTGAGGATCATGCCTCACCACCCACCAATTTCCATTAAACTAAATTAATTTATTTGGAATGATAAACACATATATAATTTAATTATTATATATATTGACTATTGCGTAAACATCGTGGGTAGGGTTGGGCAAAAATTATCGAAAACTCGATATACCGTGCTCGCCGCATAGGATATACAAAAGTTATTTGTAACTCCTACCATAAATGAGTTAAAATTATTTTTGGTCCTACAAAAAAAGATAAAAATTCCAATTTCGTCCTGTAACTCCTAAAATTGGCCAATTTTGGTCCCAAAGTCGCCGGAACCCTATCTTTTAGCCGGAAATTCGCACGTGCGCCGCATGTGATCAACAAAGTTGGGGCTTTCCGACAAGGTAATCTACGTGGCAAATGAGATTAACAAGCTCCCTCTGGTGGTTGCTGGTATCGAAATCTCCTCCACTCTTACTTCCAAATCTGCTAATGATGACAACAACGACGAATTCACAGACCTCTATATCTTAAAATGGTCCTCTCTGATGATTCCACCCATCACAATCATGATGACCAACTTGATAGCTATAGCTATGGGGTTCAGTAGGATGATATACAGCGCCATACCACAGTGGAGCCGTCTGATTGGAGGCGTGTTCTTCAGCTTTCGGGTGCTGGCTCATTTGCATCCCTTTGCGAAAGGGCTTATGGGACGATGAGGAAGGGACGATCGTGTTCATCTGGTCGGGGCTCATTGATATTACCATTTTACTTTTGTGGGTTGCCATCTCTCCACCAGAAGGTGCTACTGAAATTTGAGGTTCATTCCAGTTTCCATGATTTTTTTGTTCCTTATTACAGACGTTGTTTCATTACCATTTGTACCTTGTTAATTATTCTAGGGGCAAGACTGCAAAAATTGGGGTTACCTTGCCGGAGTGAGCCATTTCTGTGGGATCGGAGGGAGTCTAATTAATTTGATTTTATGCTGAGATTTTGTTTCTGTTGTAAGGTTATAAGTTTCTAAGTGGGGTTTAGTCTCTTCAATTGATTAATTTAATGGTGGTGATCACGTCGTGGGAATTCCCGGCCAGAAAATGGGGTTCCGGTGACTTTCCGATGACTTTGAGACCAAAATTGACCAATTTTAAGAGTTATGGGACGAAATTGGAATTTTTATCTTTTTTGGGATAGAACCAAAAATTTCTTATAGTTGTGGGATAAAAAATAATTTTATCTCTACCATAAATACCTTTAATTTATTGTCTTTTCATTTTTTAGGTAATTTATTTCATAATTTTATTTAATTTAATTTTTACAAAGTATACAAAATTTATTTGTAATCAATCTCTTCACCTTCGTGCGACTATTAAACTTCTGCATCTATATATTAACATTTTGGAATGTGAAGTGTGGTTAAGCGGTGGAGGTCAGTGGATGTGAAGTGTGGTTAAGCGGCAGAGGCCAGTGAATGTTTAGAATCGAGATGCTAGGGAGATATATATTTGTAGAGACATAAAAACACTACAATGGAGCCTTGCATCAGACATGTTAGTTACTTTTTCTTGAATTTACTATTTTTTATCTCTCATATGATCCATCTAGGCTAGCTTTGGAAACTAAAGCATATAATTGTGCTTTTGCACAGTCTTCTATTACAGGACAATCACATTACCTACTTAATCAAATTTGTGTCCTTATCAGTACTATGCCCCCTGTTCGAAGAAAAGTTTGTGCTTCTATAGATATGAAAATATCGATTTGCACATTGTTGGTGTGTTCTGCCTCAAATTCAGGGTTTGTATCGACGAAAAATTGGACTTTCTTGGAGCTCCACTTTATGTATTTGCATGTCTGTTTCCCTGAAAATTCATCTTTAATTGCAATGTTACTAATGGTTTTGGTTTCCTATTTACTACGCCATGTTTACATCCGGCCTTACAATATTTGTAAGTTTCATAATATTTAAGGTATTTAAGTTTGTCCTTTTCCATGGTACTATTTCATTTTCTCCAATTTAGATTGATGCTAATTAGTTCTCTACCAATTTATTCGGTCCCATTTGCAATTTATTGGTGGAACTTTCAGGTGCAAGAGCTTTGTATGTCACCATAGAGACTTAAAGGCAGAAATCTACTAGAGTCTTTAAGGAAAGAGAGAAAGAAAGAAAGGGATCATTCAAATGCATACGGTAAATTGCCCCAAAAATTCATGATTCTAAAAGACTTTCCATAAAATATGTAATTATGTATTAGATGATAAAGGAGTGTTTGACATTTATTACAACAGATTATGCAAGTTAATTGTATTTATTTATTTTTTTATTCAACATGAAAAATTGAATTAATGATTATGTTTGCATAAGAAATTCTCACTTTTTTTTTTAAGTTTCATAAAAAATTGAATTAATGATTGTCTTTGTATGAGATATTCTCACTTTTTTTTTTTAAGTTTCCATGAAAAGAAAAAAATGGTAATGAAATTATGCGACCAATCGCAAACTTTACTTTCTTATTTATTAAAAAGAATGCGACATTTACTACAACAAATTATGCAAGTCTTTTTTTTTATTCAATCTCAAAATTTGAATTAATGATTGTCTTTGTATGAAAATTTCTCACTTTTTTCCTTTTTTTTTTTTAAGTTTCCATGAAAAAAAAAATGGTAATGAAATTATGCGACTAATTGCAAATTAACTTTCTTTTCTTAATTATTAAAAGAAGATTTCAAAACTTTTAAAAAAAAAAATTATGAAAAAGAATGGGGTTTTTGAAGTAGAAATATCATCTTAGTCAATTTAATTAATATTTAGTAACATTAAAATAATATTTAATATGTAAATTAGAAACGTGGTTGTTAATATAATAAGTATTCAATATAATGAAAATGTAACTAATTATTTTATTTTAAGTTTATATTTACAGGAATGAAAGTAAAAATATATTTATATTCATTTTTAATTTAATCAATCAAATAATATTAAGATAAACTTTAATTCCAAAAATATCTATCTCACTCAATACATATAATATACTCTATTTGTCTCCAAATTAATTTTTCACATTTTTTATTCTAATCCATCATAAAAAAGTTTCCAAAATTTTAAAATAGTAAAAAATTAAAAGAGGTAACTTCTCTCTTACACTTTATTTATAATAATATCACTCATACCAAATTTAACATATTTATCATTTATTTATTAAAAGAAATATTTATACTTTATTTATAATAATATCACTCATACCAAATTTAACATATTTATCATTTAGTTACTAAAAGAAATATTTATACAAGTAATATTTTTCTTAATCTCCATGTAAACGAATAAAATAGAAGGTTTGGAGGGAATATTTTACAAAAACATTATCACAAGCACCCTGCTAATACTTAAGCAATATCTACATTTTAAACTTTATTAACCTAAACCCTACAAGTTTAATGTTCACTTTTTTATTTTAATTATCAAAATACTTCTCTAGTATCTTAATAATCTATAACTAAAAATTATATGGTTTAAAATCTCCATGTACTCATATATGTGCGGAGATACTCAAGGCGAAGGAAGCATATCATATTTTAATTTTATACTCTTTTCCTCTGTACATTTTGTCATTTTTTACATTTGTACAAAATAATTATATTTCCCCTTTTAAACACACATGATTAGAGATACACACATCACTAATACAATTAATATATGACTCATACAATTTACTATTATAACTACTCACTATTCATTAAATAATAATACTTTTTAATCTACGTGAAAAAATAAATATATCTCTTTCGAGTGGACGAATGGAGACTCGAAATATTAAATTTAAAATTGTAATAACTTATTTTAAAATATATCACAAAGTATAACATTCAAGCAACGTATGTGATACGTTTCAAATATCTAGTATTAATAAATGTATTAGGATGTATCCGGATTAAAGTGACGCAGGCACACAGAATATAACTTAGAAATGTATGCGAGACCATTCTTATATGATCACACCAAAGTTATATGTGAGCCCATTCTTATATGATCATACTTTTTTTTAAGCTATTCTACAAATTATTACGAGTTAATTACTTGAAAAATAACGATTTAGGTTCGATTTCCTTTGAGAACGAATTAAGAAAGTTATAAGGAGGCTTGGAGCAAAATCTTGAAGTATAGGTGCTTAGTGAACTAATTACTAACAACTACTCCCTCCGTCCCATTTCAGATGACACACTTTCCATTTTGGGTTGTCTCACAAAAATTTGCACATTCCTAAAAAAGTAAAAATCAAACACAATCACCATTCCCCATACACTTTATTTACAAAAAAAACCACTTTTACCTAACATATTTAACATACTTTATCATTTATTTATTACCAAAAAATACTATAATATCCCTAAAAGTTATCACTTTTTTTAATCTCCGTGTCGGAAGAGGCATGCAAATTTTTATGGGACGGAGGGAGTAACATTTACATAAAAAAAAATTAAAATTTGTACTATGGCATGTGTTCAACTCACAAAGATTTAACTAATAAATTCCAAATTATGATAAGATTAAGAATTAATCGTATATTAGCTCTCTTCAATCATGCATAGTAGTACTTAATTAATTATTAATAGCCATGTGACACTTCAGATTTATGAAGGAGATACTACGATTCACAATCACTCGTTATCCATGTGACCAAATTCAACCCAATAATAAAATTGGGCTCAAATACGTACACCTCGATTGGGCCTTGTGCCTTCGGCCTAGTTCAGCTTTGGGCTTGAAGACCTCTATTAATGGGCTTCAACCTTGGCAGGCTCTGTACTGTCGTCTGTTCGATGCCTTAACCCTTATGGGCTTTGGCGATCATTCTGAGCCCTCTGTATATTGGGCCTCAGTTATTGGGCCTGGCCCATTGAAGGGATAGACAGTACTCGTAGCATCGCTAGTACGATATTAATTTAGATGCTGATTATTTTTGTTATTTATTGTGAATTAATTGATACTTAATAAATCTAAATGTATATATACAACTTAATTTCTCCAGATATTAAAAGTTTGGCTATATATGGAAAAAAAAATGGTTACGTACGTACATTGTGTTGTGTGTGCATGCAAGAGGAATATACTAAGGATGTGTGTAGAAATACGACTAATATAACCCTATTTAGTCAAAACAAAGTTAGCTAGATTAACGGTAAAAAAAATCTTATAAAAGTGTGATTACTGTTTAGATAATAAAATTAAGATCCACGTTTGACTTTCATGAATATAATAAGTTAGTTAGCCAATAGAAACAAGTTAGTTTTTAGGTTTTATTTTGAATTATTTATTCAACTTAAAATCTAGATAATATCCAGAATTAATACTTAATTCTCACCAGGTGCTTTGCACCAAGTTATCTTGTAGCTGCACTAACTAATTGATTTGACTTTGCAATTTTTTCTTATGTCACGTTGAACACGAATCCACTATTCAATTTATTTTAATATTATTATTACATCTATATTGTATCCTTATCCAAAATGCAATATTGGTAATAGTTACTACGTACTAAAAAATATTCAGACATTCTTTACGAAGAAAAACTTGGTGAGTGGATTACACGAAGAATATTGCACTTTCGGATATAATTTACGTGGGCTATATTTGAGCATTTTAGTATAATATGTTAAATAAAAATTTTATCAGAACTAGCTACCGGTAATCGATGGGATTTGAGTCGAGACAAGAATTAAACTATTTTTATAGACAATTCTCCATTTCTTGTGCTTATTTCCTACTACAGTTATTTTCCAAAATATTACAACTGAAATATTGTGATGTTAGCATTATAGCATTACACATCACAAGAAATAGCAAACAAACATGTACTTTATTGAACTCACTCAAAAGTAAGAAAACCAAAGTTAATCAAAAGGAATATAATTTATCTTATACATATAACAAAACATACATTTTTATTTTCTTAATTAAAACTTATCATGTCACAATGATGATTAACTTGCCTAAATAAATGGGCATCCATATGTCCCTCAAAATAGATCATATTATACATACGGTCTAATGGACATTATGTTACTCGCAAAAATTTATTTCATCTCTTTTTTTTTTAGCTAAATTTCTTTAATTAAATTATCATAATGGATTTTATACTATATACAAACAGTGTTTTTTTTTTTTTTTTTCTTTTGGGATGTAACATTTAAGTGGATCAACATTTAGGCACCCTTTTTCTGATTCATATTCAAGGGTTAAGCTTATAAATACCTCATTTATCCACATCCAACATATCCAACACAAACTAATTAACCCTAAGAATAGCCAACATTAGAATGGCGTTCCAAATTCTTATCACTCTCATCCTCTTCTACTACTCATCACAATCATTTGCAGCCAATCCGTCCTACAATGTGCAGTCGTTCGGAGCAAAAAATGACCGGAAATTCGACTCTACAAAGGCATTTCTAAGTGCATGGGAAGCAGCCTGCGCCACCACTGCACCCGCCACCATATACGTGCCATTGGGAAGTTACTTATTGCGAAATGCATATTTCTCGGGCGAATCATGCAAAAATACAGCCATCACTATACGTATAGATGGTACTCTAGTGGCTCCCTCTAACTACAATGTTATTGGGAACACTGAGAGTTTGTTGAAGTTCGAGAAGGTCACTGGAGTTTCAATCGTTGGCGGAACCCTAGACGGTCAAGGGACCGCTTTGTGGGCTTGCAAGGATTCTGGCAAGACTTGTCCTAATGGAGCTGCGGTATTCCATTATTACATATTATACTTAAAGTAGTTTCTCTTAAAATAAATTAAATTAAGTTATTAATGCTAGCCAAATAAATTTACATGTTTTTAACAATGATTTTGGATGTCTGTTATATTTTGGTGTTACATTTCATGTTACACACCTTAGATGAGTGACACGTATGTTGGGAGGAAAATCTCAATCTTTCCCCTAAGATTGATATTTTCTTTTTAGGGTATAAATTTTAGTATATCTTACGTTTCAATCATCCAACTATTTGCAACATAAGATATAACACCAAAATATAATTGGAGATACTGAGCAGATGACCCTCATGCATGAAAATGCTCGTTCTGTAATTTATTTATTTATTTGTGAAGATGATTTATTTTTCCACGTGAAAGATTGTTTTCTTATCATGATATCAATCTCATTATATGTGTAATATTTTCCGCAGTCGTTGATTTTGTACAATTCAAAAAACATAAGGATCAACGGATTAACTTCGAAAAACAGTCAAAAGTTTCACATTATCGTGAAGGGTTGCCAGAATGTGAATCTGATGAACATGGAAGTATCAGCTCCAGGGAACAGCCCTAACACCGATGGAATTCACGTCCAGCAGTCGTCCGGTGTCACCATAATGAACTCGATTATTGGCACCGGAGACGACTGCATTTCAATCGGCCCTGGCGCCTCCAATTTGTGGATTCAAAACCTAGAATGTGGTCCGGGGCATGGAGTAAGGTACATTTTATAAAGTGACATGAAACGAAACACAAAGTTGGAATAGGTGATCACGTTTAGTTGAATTAATGCAAAGTGTTACAAATTGTACAGCATTGGAAGTCTAGGGTGGATAATGGAAGAAGAAGGAGTGCAAAATGTGACAGTGAAGACAGCAACACTGAGAGGGACTACAAATGGAGTGAGAATCAAGACATGGGCAAGGCCTAGTAAAGGGTTCGTTAGAGATGTACTTTTCCAACATATTAATATGATCGACGTTAAAAACCCCATTCTCATCGACCAAAACTACTGCCCCGACCACAAAAATTGCCCCAATCAGGTACCATTTTTCATCACGACGGAATCTAATTTTAGTCCTAATTATAGCCATTTACTTTTTTAATTTTAGTCCTTAATTTAATATCAATTTTAATCCTGTAACTTTAAAATTTTCAATTTTCGTTTCGCATTTTTTTTGCAAAAATAAATAGGACATTGCAAGTTCTGTAAGTTTGAA
Source organism: Pogostemon cablin (assembly GCA_023678885.1). Lineage (NCBI taxonomy): Eukaryota > Viridiplantae > Streptophyta > Magnoliopsida > Lamiales > Lamiaceae > Pogostemon > Pogostemon cablin. The sequence goes on along the minus strand of CM042988.1, from coordinate 3,974,300 downwards.
AATAATGTTTGCAAAATGAGAGTTAAATTCATTAAATGTCAGATAAATATTGAAAATTTTCGATTTTCGTACCAAATAGTTAAAACTTTTGAAAAGGTCCCATAGCTTTTGATTTCAATAAAAAATTGTCTTTTCTGGGATGGTTTTAGAAATTTTCAGGAGATATGGGATGATTTCAATCAAAAAAGGTCCCATAAAATTCTGGAAGGTTCCAAAACTTTAGGACTATTTTAAAAAATTTTAAGAGTTATGAGACGATTTGCGAAAAATTAGTTTTGGGACGAATTTAAAATTTTGAGATTGCCATGGGTCTAAACCGAAAATTTTAAGTAATTTGAGATGGAAATCGAAGATGACAAAAGGTATGGGACTGAAAGTCCATTTAACTCGCAAATGACCAAAGCTGAACAAATAAAAAGTTACAGGATTGAAATTGACATAAAACACTAAAATTGAAAAAATAAAGAGTTATAGCATATTATCTCATTATAATTTCAATAACATGTTAATGTAATCATCTTTTGATCAACTCAAGATTTGATAGATATATTTTCTTGAACATTCATTTTCATGATTATTACCTACCATGAGGGCATCAGGAGTGAAAATTAGGGATGTAAGATACGAAGACATACATGGAACATCAGCTACAGAGGTTGCAGTGAATTTGGAGTGCAGTAAAACTTCTCCATGCAGTGGTATTACATTGTCTGAAGTTAACCTTACCTACAAATATAAACAAGCCATTGCTTCTTGTGACAACGCTGCAGGAACAACGGACGGTGTCGTCAAGCCGATGAGCTGCTTCTAGGGACCAAAATCATGACACGAGTAAAAATATATTTGGATTATCACACATATACATATCTTAATTAAAAAAATATGCGTAGAAGCTAAGTCCATTTGTACTTGTGAATTGTAAAAGGATTATTTGATTAGTGTGTATTGTTGATTGTTGTTATGCTTATGTATGTATTATGTATATGTGACTATATTCTTTCACTTTTAAGAAATGGAGTATCATGTTTCTGCAATTTTTTCTCTTCTCCCCCCCCCCCCCCCCCCCCCCCACCCCACCAAATTAGTACATTACTTAATTGAAATGTGGGATGGCCTTTAAAGGATATTATAATTCTATACAGAACTGTAAAATAATTCAATGATTTGTTATTGTATATTGATTTTTATTAATTACGGTAATTATATAATTTAATGATAGAAGAATTTGCGATTAAATTATAAAACATAAAAGATCATGTATTAAAAAAAAAGTTCATAATTATTAAATTATAAAAACACAAAAAATATGTATTCAATTAATAAAATAGTGATCGAGTTTGTAATCATCCTAACTCCTAAGCACCAAACTCGCATGGGCCATCGCCATGGAAACAAGTATAACAACACAGGTGGGAATAAGTCCAGTAAGGACTGGGCCTATAATCAATCATGCCCAATTACAAGAGAAGTCCTTGTGGCCCAAATTATTCCACAGACGTAAGCCGGAAACAATTGAAGATTCAATCATTCAAAAGTTTCCGTTTGAGACACACAGTCCTTTTTTTTTTTTTTTTTTAAGCTTGTCTTCTCTTTTAAGTGTGGGAAATAAATCCACACACCTTAACACTATTATGATAAATTTGATCTAAACTGTAACACAGAAGCGTACCTTAATCCATAGAGTCCTCTAGGCAAAACACGAACTCGGGAGCAATGAGTTTTATAGTCTTCCTCAACTAAACCTCCTTATGCCTAGAGCACGAACTTGGGAGCAGTGGGTTTTATAGCCTTCCTCAACTAAACCTCCTTATTTCTTCGATGGGAAGAAGAGAAGATCATGTTCGGCTTAGTGTATTGAGGACCATAACCTGATAGCCTTTATATACTATACAATTGGGCCACCCATAATCACTCAATCATGTAGTATTGGGTATCTACACAATTGGTCCATATCAATATCATTATAGCTCATGAACCTTTACACCTTAATTAGATCATTTAATTAAGTCCATAAAATAATTGAATAGTTAATATAATTGCATAATATATTGTCCACAATTATATTATAATAGAAATTAAAAATTTCCAACATTAAGAAGTTACTATTCCGACTATTATAATTTTTTTTAAATAACAAGCGTTAATTAATGTATTTGGAGGTTTAATTTTTTTTTTCCTCGAATAATGTCACTATCGTTGGTAGCCAGAGCTAGACTAATAATTTTTGAACCGAACCGGTGAATATCGATGAATGCAATTCATCGGTTCACGCATGTTTAGAGGATGTGACCCTTTGCCCTTTTTATACACGCTTCAGACAATATCAACACTTATATGAGATCGTCTCATGTAAAATAAAATTTACTTTTTATTAAATAATAATAATAATTTTTTATTAAAGTTATTATCATTTTTTTAATAAAAATAATTAAAATGTTATTATTTTTTATTTAATTAATCATAAAATAATTTATTACACCATTATTACATTTTATTGATTCAATCATACTAACTTTTAATTAAAATATTTTTTGTTCATTTTATAAAAAAATTTCCACGAGATATATATATAGCGGACCAAATTTTAAATAGCCACTGTTGACTAAGTACAATTTTAAATAGTCACCCCCCTTAAAAATAATTTTTAGTAGACACTATTTAGTGGACTCCCCAAATTACCTCATAACTGTCAGATAAAGGACGACTATAATGGGGGCATGATTATGTCAGTGTTGATTGCATTAAATAGGGTGGGTGGGACCACATTTAAAATTATAGGAAATAGTTTTTTCCAGAAAAAATTAAAAAAAAATTCGAAAAAAATATTTCTTCTATTCGGCCTATTCGGCTAACAGTTTTGTTCTATTCGACCAATATTATTTGTTCTATTCGGCCAATACTTTTTTTTTAAAAAAAAATTAAAAAAAAATCGAAAAAAATATTTCTTCTATTCGGCCTATTCGGCCAACAATTTTGTTCTATTCGGCCAACATTATTTGTTCTATTCGGCCAACACTTTTTTTCCAATTTTTTTTTTAAAAATCGAAAAAAATATTTCTTCTATTCGGTCTACTCGGTCAACAATTTTGTTTTATTCGGCCAACACTATTTGTTCTATTCAGCCAATACTTTTTTTCCAAAAAAGATTAAAAAAATCGAAAAAAAATATTTCTTCTATTCGGCCTATTCGGCCAACAATTTTGTTCTATTCGGCCAGCACTTTTTGTTTTATTCGGCCAATACTTTTTTTAAAGAAAAAATTTAAAATAAATTCATACGAATAAAATTAATGCATCTTTTTGTATTTTAATAAAAAATATATTCATGAGGCATATAAAAGTAACAAATTAATGCATTAAATAGACTGTAAAATTATTGTATTTTTATACTTTTTGGTTAAAAAAAGATCTCAAACATGTGATCAGTGGTCCCTTTCAAGGGCATTTTGGTCTGTTTCATTAAAAGTGGCTAGAATAAATTGTTTTTAAAACTTGTGACTACTAAAAATTACTTTTAACCGAGAGTGGCTACTTTTCTCACAGTGTTTTCGTGCACAAACTTTTTCCATAAAATTAAACTAAAAGTGAAGGGCGTTAGAAAGGACTACTATTAATGGAAAATAGGTTGTTTCAGCTGTTTTCTGTTTACGTTGTATATTGTCGTCTTCTTTTATTTCACACCGAATCTTCTGCGTCATTTTCGTGCATCATCTTATGTGTCACGCGTTAAGTGATTGACACGTAAGAGGGGAATTAAATCCAATCATTACCCCTAGGGTTTAAGGATTAGTGTATAGTTTCCTCTCTCACACGTGTCGTTCATCTAACGATTTGACATAGGAGATGATGTACCAAAATGACACAGAAAATTCGAGCCGCTTTTATTTCTTCTCAAATTGTGAAAATATAACAAAATTTCTTTAAGAAAAAATCCGTTATTAAAGTAATGACAACTAACATTAATAAAGCTTTTTTATTAAGAGAAAGTGTGACAGACTTTTAGATCACGATCAACTAGTGGTAATACATATCCTATGAAAATACTACACTTTCACGAAACTCGTACTATTTTAATTAAAAGTTATATTTGAAAAGCAATAATTCAAATGAATTATTTCATAGAATATGTAATATAAATAAAAAATATATAATATTTTATTAAATATTTTAAACCTAAATAAAAAAATAAAATAATCTAGCTAGGTGGTCTTGTTGCTTCCTTGTAAATATATATTATGATAAAGAAATTAAATTATTTATTAATGTATGACCTAACTTCCAAACATAAATGTGAATTATTGTGTTTTATAATTCAATGAAATTATATAACGATAAATTAGTGTAGATTCCGTTGAACTTGATAACGATCAAGTGCAAATTGTTTTAAAATTTTCAGAAATTAAAATTTTAACAAAATAAAAAAAAATTCGTGACAAAAAAATAAATGTTTGAAATTTAAAAAAAAAAGAACGATCATTTTTTTTTCCTTTCTTCTTATACGTCCAACCACCACCCACCCTTTATATTTCATTTTGATTATAAATATCCCTAGAATTAAATTAAAATTCATCAACTCCTAACTACGTACCCTAAACTCCCAACTCACCCATTATCTACCTACACCTACATACTCACCACTTAAAACACACACACACATGAAATTGCTAACAATTCATATGGAAATCCTCATACAAATTATTTTCTTGGTTCTAATTATTTTTCACCAATCATTAGCTGCCATTAATACAACCACATACATTATAAATGTATTGGAATTAGGAGCAAATCCAGATGGCACATCTGAGTCCACGTCAACTTTGTCGAAAGCATGGTCAGCAGCATGTGGCTCTACAAAGCCCTCTACAATCTACGTACCACATGGCACATTCTTGCTTAAACCCCTACAATTCAAAGGTCCATGCAACTCCAAATCCATCACCATTTCCATCGACGGCACTCTCGTCGCTCCGCCCGACTACAACGTTATCGGAGCGGCCGGTAATTTGCTGCTTTTCGAGGGGGTCGATGGCCTTTCTATCCGTGGCGGCACCCTCGACGGCCGGGGTGCTGCCTTGTGGGCTTGCAAGAAGTCTAGGAAAAACTGTCCGAGGGGTGCCACGGTAAGTGTGCATTTACCACATTATTGAAGTGACAAAATTTTTTATTGTATGATCATTAGAAAGGTTAAATTAGAGCATAGTATTTTTATTTTTTATTTTAGTTACTTTTAGAGATTAAAATTTGAAAAGGTAATTAGTTAGTTACTCCTACAAAAATTATTAAAAGCTAATAGTATGGGTTAGTGATGTAGTGGACGGTTATTGACCTCAAATGCGATCACCCCACCACTCAAAAATATATTAAAATATTATTATTATTATAATGAACTGACATTATTTTGAACTTATATAATAATTGCTTCATAATTTTGATATTATCCTTAATTAATTAGCATTTATATATGCTTTGATAAGGGTCGAATATGTTAACGAGTTTAAAACATAAATAGTAGTAACATATAATTTTACTTTATTGAAATAGTCTAAAAAAATGTTGCATGCAGACATTAGGGATTTCCAAGTCGAAAAATGTGGAAATAAGTGGATTGACATCCCTAAATAGCCAGATGTTCCACATTGTAATAAATGGATGCCAAGATGTGAAGTTAGATGGAGTGAATGTTTTAGCCTCAGAATATAGTCCCAATACTGACGGAATTCATGTCCAACTCTCCACCGCCGTCACCATTCTCAATTCTAGAATCAGCACAGGCGACGACTGCCTCTCAATCGGGCCGGGTACCACCGATTTGTGGATCGAAAACATTGTCTGTGGCCCGGGTCATGGAATCAGGTAAACTTTATTCCATCTGCCTGGACTTGGTGGTCATAAACTTTACTTTGGAAAAATTATAAAAAAAAATCTTATTTTTAAGTATTGTTGCAAACGCACCCAATGTGTTTTACTTAGAATTTTCACGTTCATGATAAATTTTAATGATGCAGCATTGGAAGCCTTGGCAAGAATTATGAAGAAGCTGGTGTGCAAAATGTGACAGTTAAAAACGCTTTATTGAAGAACACAGATAATGGAGTGAGAATAAAGACATGGGAGAGACCAAGCAAAGGATTTGTGACAAATGTTGTCTTCCAACATGTTTTAATGAATAATGTCAAAAACCCTATTCTCATTGACCAAAACTACTGCCCAAACAACAAAAACTGCCCTGGAAAGGTCCAAATTAATCCATACATACATCACAATTGAATGTTAAAGTATTTTTATTGAAAATGCTATACATATTTCAGGTATCAGGAGTGAGAATAAGTGATATCAGCTATGAACACATTATAGGAACATCAGCAACACAAGTAGCTGTCAAATTGGAGTGCAGCAATGCATACCCATGCCGGGGAATTCGCCTCCAAAACGTTCACTTGGGTTACAAAAACCGGTCGGCTCGATCCTCGTGCTCCAACGCAGCCGGTTCGGCCTCAGGTCTGATCAAGCCATCAAGCTGTTTGTACTGATCATAATCACTAGTAATAGGACTGCCATTTTCCTTGCTACAAAACTTTACCACTACTTATGGCCTTATATATATTTTTTTAAATACTATATATTTATTATTCTTCGAAGCTGTACCTAATAATCAATTAATAGTAAGTTTAAAATTTATTTCTCATTTATATCGCCACTTGGGGAAAAAAAACCTCTAACACTACATACTAATTTAGTACTCCCTCCGTCCAGGACTTATGTTCACATGCACTGTAGATACGAAGTTTAAGAAAAGTTGTTTTTTGAAATTAAGATAACTTTTGAGGTTATTAATTAATGTGAAGTTTTCTTTTTTGGGTGGTGAACATAAGTATGGGACGAACGAAAACGGAATGTGTGAACATAAATGTGGGTCGGAAGGAGTATAAATTAAAGGAAGAATGGCTAAAATAGTGAAAATTTGAAGTTAAAAATCATTATCATCCAACAACTTAATTTTTAATTATTTATATTCAAATGATTATTTACCAAAATGTCCACCATTTTTTTATAGTTTTATTATTAAGTGTCTATAATGATGTCCAATATCTGACATAGGCAAGGATGAAACTATCGATATCGATAAAAATATAGGTATCTCAAATTTATGGATATATTTATGGATATATTGAATATAGATATCGATATCGGTAAAAATTTAAAAAATTACAGAAACTTGAAAAAAATAGAAGAAAATTACTCTATCCGTCCGCCCCAAAGGTGGTCATTTGTTTTTTGCACGTGGATTAAGGAGTATTATTATTTAATATGTAGTTGATAGTTGTATTAGTGGGGTGTATGAGTCCCATAAATTTATTGTATTAGTGATGTGTGTGGGTCTCATGTGTTTAAAAAGGGAAATGTGGACCTTTGGTGAGGACGCCCAAAATGGCAAAATGTCCACCTTTCGGGCGGACGGAGGGAGTAATTAATTAACTTTTCAATATATTATAACTAATTTTAATATATAAATACACTTTAAAATCTCAATAAAACTCATAACATATCATAAGCAAATCAATAACAACATATTTAAATAGTCTTGAATCATACAATAATTACTTTGTTTAGTACATAATAACTAATACCAAAATGATGATCTATGAGGCTAAAATGTAAAACATATCATATCGTCTAAATTTAAACAATATTGGTATCAGCTTATCGAATTAGAGAAATTTTAACATAGTTCTGAATGTACCAGTAGTACGTCATTCTATCTTGTCCAACTGTTTGACCATGGATTGGATAGTGTGGGTTAATCCAATCACTATTTTGTTGAGGCATGATTGAACCTACTTCATATGGCAATTGAGAGATAACAATTTTAGTAAAAAGTGATAATTAATTAATCAAACGTAAAATAATCTCATCATGAGATGGTTTCACGCAAGTGTTGCTTTATTTTTTATTTTATTTTTTAAAATTAATCATATTAATAATAAAAAATGTATTCGGTTAGTAAAAGTAAAACAAAAAATTATTTTATATATTTTTTAAATTATAGATCATTTTTTCATATTGTATTGATATTTCCTCGATATATATCGATATCTGGGAAAATTTGAACTGTGGCAATTCGATATCGATATTATTTCTGATATTTCTCGATATATCATCGATATCAGAAAAGATATATCTTTTTCCCCCATATCGATATCGGTATTCTAAAAAAATGGATATATCGTGGATATATCGAGTTACTTATGTCCTTGGACATAGGATATCGTCATTAGTTTCGACACCATCATCATAATATCGGATGTCTGATTCGGTGTTTAAACCCTGAAATAGGATACCGATATCATGCTCGACACTATCGTCATAACCAGGGGCGGATCCAGAAATATTTTTTTGGGGGTACGACATGAAATTACAAAAATATATTTTATATTTAAAATTATACGATAAATAAAACAAATTATGTTGATAATTTTTGTTTGTAAAAAAGTAATTTAAAACATTATTATCATGAATTTATAGCATAAATTTTGAAAATAAAAATAAATTGAATGTAAATTTGTGTTGCAATTAATATTTGAAGTACAAATGAATAAGAAAAATGTATATAAAAGAGAAGCAATGAAGAAACAAGTACTCAAATTTTAAATTTAAAAAACAAAATAAAATTAAAATTAATATTTTGAAGTAAAAATGAATAAGAAAAAAATAAAAAATGTGAATAAAAGTGAAGAAATAAGTACTCAAAGTTTAAATTAAAAAAAAATGAAAGAAGAGGTGTATCATAATATTATTGAATAATTTAATAAAAAGAAGAAATTTTTTTAAAGAAATATAATTACAGAAAAAGAAAAAATGAAAAAAATTGAAAGAAATATAAATACATTAATGAAAAGAAGAAAAAAAATTAAAAGAAATATAATTACAGAAGAAGAAAAAATGAAAAAAAATTTGAAAGAAATATAAATACGAGGAAAAATTTAAATATAAGTCGCTGGGTTTGAACCCCCGACCTCAGGTGCGAGATTACATAGCATAAACCACGGATGAATAATTTTAATTTTAATTTGGGGTACAGATGTACCCCCAACCCCTGGTCATAACATTGAATGTTGGATTCGGTATTGGTCAAGGCATTAGAGCACTGACATAGTATACTGACACTGGATCCGACATCTGGTAATATTAAATAAAATTAATAAAAATAAAAATATAGTAATATCATTTTAAATAGTAACACTACAAAAAAACTGTTTTTTAACAACGGAATATTCCATTGCTAAAAGCCTTAATTCTATTGTTAAATTGGCTTACCAACAGATTAGCAACGGAATACATTGGTAAAATTCCTTTGCTAAAGTGGTGGTTGGTAAATTTTTAGCAATGAAATATCAATTCCGTTGATAAATAATTTCGTTGGTAATCCGTTGCTAATAATTCCGTTGGTAATTTATATAATGATTCCCTTGATAATCCGTTGGTAATTACTAACAGATTGAATTTCGTTGCTAAAATAGAGAATAAATCCGTTGACATTTCGTTGCTAAAACAAAAATGTCATTTTTGTTATAACGCTAATCCATTGGTAATTACCAACGGATTGAATTCCATTGCTAAATCCGGTTGCTAAAAAATACTTTTTTTATAGTGTAATTAATTTATCATAAAATCATCAAGTTAAAAAAAAAATCAGTGATATAATACTTTAACTTAAAACAAAAAATCGCACCCGACAAAAAATCCTTGCTCTGATATTGACTTAATTGTATATATTTGTGATTTGCTTGTACATATTTATGAAAAAATTAAAGCTTTTAGAATGAGTCACAAATTAAATTAAGAATATTTCATTATTTTAGATAAATTCACGTTTATTATTAAAATAGGGCATTAAAAATAAAGTTAAATCCGTTATTATGAAAAAATAGGCAAAATTTAACCTTGAATATGAAACAAATCACAAAGCTACCAATTTCCATGCCGTTGAGGAAATTCAGATTTGAAGAAATAATTATGTATATATGATAATTAAAAATGAGAACATCATAAAATATGAATCCGCAATCATTTATTGACCAATTGAACGGGTCAGATTGTTTGACTTTTCATAAGTATGTTCATTTACTTTTCTTACGCAATATATTTTATTAATTAAATTCCTTGAGCAGTTTGAATCTGATACTCTCTATATAGAGATAATTTTGTATTTTCGTCTGTATCATTATAAAACATATATCAATTTTTTTTATTATTTTTTAATTTAGGAATATAAGATTAAGATACACACATTAATTATACAACTGCACATTATTTATTAAATTATAATACTCTCGTATAAAAAGTAAATGTATATTCAGAGGGGGAATATTTACTTTTTAAAAATGCCAATAATTTAAGTTTATCAGTGACTACTATTATTTTTGGTTGATAAAACTAACCACTAACACGACTTTTATTATAATGTACGAAGTACGAACTTTCATATACAAAAATAAGTATGGGAAAGTGTTTATATTAAAACTATAAGAAAAAACTTATATGCTTTTTTTTTTTTTTTGTAAAAGTCGTTCAAAAAATTACTCCATTATTAATCACTTATATATTTTTGTAATTATAAAATTTACTCTATTTTGAATTCAATATTTTTACAGAAATATATATAATATGACTACATAAAAGAAAACGTCTAGCTAGGCAGTTTACACATTAATGTATTGGTCTCAAATATTAATTTAGTGATTACGATCACTCAACGAACTTTTGAGTTGACATTCATGTTTGATTTTTACTTCATTCCCACTTCCAAAATTGTCGATTATTCAAATATTAGGTTTTCTATCATAAACACATGATATCATCAACAAATTACGCTCACGCCTCAATAAAATTAAACTTTGTATGATCGATGTTATATTACATTATTGCTTTGTATATATTCTTTTCCACGAGTTATATTAGTAACACGTAGTGAGAGAAAAAAAACTCGTATTTTTTCTCTTACGGTTGGTGTTATTCTTTAAGGTTATAAATTTTATTTTTCTACTATATATCATTCATCAAATAATTTTAGAAGATGTAACAATAAAATATAACAAGATATCCGAATTGTCACATGTTCTTCTTTTATACTCTTTTATAGGTGATACTTTTAGTTATATTTCTTAATATCTTCAATACTTCATATGTCTCATAAACAAATTTATATTTTTTATTTTTGTTTGTCTCATTAATAAATTCATTCCAAAAATAGAACACAATGCAACAACCCCACCACACACTAATTGCACGTAATTAATTTTCGTACACACTATCTACCTTAATTTTATTTCTAATATATAATAAATAATAATGTATCACCCCACTTTTTTATATTCAATTGTTAATTAAAGAATTATAACTAAATTCAATGACAAAATATATAAGTTTTTATTCATTACTTTATAGGTTTATTAATTAATGTATAAACTTTTAATATGGATGCAAGAAACTATAGTGTTCATAATACACTGGATGGACATGTTATTTTACTTTATTTATAACTTTAAAATATTAAATTAGTATTAAAAAAATTCATAAAATTAGTAAGAAAAACGGAGTAACTTTTTTAAATAATGAGAATAGTAAACGTGACGACTATGAGAGTATAATACAAATTATAAATTGAATAACGCACAAGATGTTTGTGATATTTTTACTGATTATACGATTGACGTGAAAAAGAAAATGAAAAAATCTAATCATTGTTTTACTGTTTATACTTTTTTATGTATAGTTTTCTTCTTTCTCGAACTATCGTACATTCAACGATGTGGTATAGGAAATGAATATGTTATCAGTCCTAACAATTAGAAAGGACATGATGATCATCAAGTAAAAGGAAATTAGAGTTAATAGTGGCCATGTCTTGTTCATCCATATTCACCCAAGCTTCAATTCCATCACCAGATTTTGTGCCAAGAAATATTACCAGATTCCTCGACGGCACATCCACCTTGGAAACCCACTCCGGCTTCCCCCACCCGAAATCGACGTCGTACGCCGGCAGCCGAGCCCAGCTCGTGAAACACAAAGCTTCCATGGATTTCCCTTCTTCACCGCCGCCGGAACTCTTCATCTGCTTCAGAAACGCCGCCCCGTCTTCCAGTTTCTGAACATGATCGCCGTTGATTTCTCTTATGGATTCACGTAGCTTCATTGCCAGCTTGTAGTACTCCCTCTCCTCCGCCACCCCCATTGCAAAGCCGAGCGCGTTGCCGGATTTATTCTGGCAGTGGAGGGCTCGCTCTGGTTCTGATATCCACCACATGGCCGGCGCCGGAGACACACCCACTCCCACTCCCATCTCCTTTCCTCATCTCCACCGCCTCCATGAAATGACTCCAGATGAAGGCCGTCACCGCCTCTACCCTGGTAGGTTTCTCGAGCAGGGGCCCCGCCGCCGCCCTCCTCAGGGCCTCGATTTTCTTCGCGCCGAAAGTGAACACTTTCGTCACGACCCGAGGCCCTGAGGTCTCAGGCGACGGCGGAGGTGGCGGTGGCAGACCGAAGTCGATGGGAGGGAACCGGGAGGAGAGGTTGAATACGGGTCGGGTCGCATTAACGGTTTTCATGTCTCCCCGGTTAATAGCAGCCCAAGTATTTATAAACCCTACCATAGTCATCGCATCCGCCACCTTATGCCACATGCAGACGCCGATGGCCGTCTCGGAACAGCCGAAGTAGCTTACCTGGACGGCCAACGGCATGTCCCCGCAAGAGGGTGCGGCGGGGACGTACTTCTTCAGCTCCGTCGTGTCCGGATTTTTTATGACGTCATTGATGCTGACGTGGCTGAACCGAGCTTCCACGTATTCAGCGCCGGCGTCATTGCAATCCACCCAAGAATCGTCACGGAGTCGGCCCGCGAACGGGTAGTATACGGCTAAAGTGTCGGAGAATGAACGTCGGAGGTTCGCGGCGGAATGAGGGTGGGATGGTTCGAAGTAGAGAATGATGTGGACGTAGGTGGGAGGGGCTAACTGGTCGAGAAAGGAAAGTTTGAGATTTTTGAGGTGTTGTTGGGTGGGAGAAGAAGGTTTGATTATGGATTTTGTTATAATATCTCCACTCGCCATTTTGCTTAACTTTTGTGTGCTGAATATCATGTTCTCTATTGCATCATTTATATACAAGGGGTTGAATTCTTTAGATGTTAACTAATAATCAAAATAGCGTACTAGTGTACTTTATTACGTGTGAATACGTCTACGCATTTATGAAAAGTGTACTTTTTGTGTAACGGTGGGCGGTGCAGGTGGGATCACCTGTTATCCCATATTACGTCTAGTGTGACATGGGGGTGTATGGGTGACAAGTGTCCCACTAGATGTAACATGGGGTAACAAGGAAATTGGATTGCCGTGGGCGTATGTGTGTATGGTATGTGATCAAAATTTATGCATAGAGAAAAGTAAATATACGCGTTTATTATATAGATAATAGACCGTCGAAATGTATGCAGTTACTGGCACAGAGGGAGTCAAATGAAGTATGTCAAACACGCCGTGAGAAGAGAGAGAATTTTGTGATGCCAATAAAAAGTAATACACATTTTGTTCCATAAAGAAAATTAAAATTATTGTAAATATGGATTTCTAGAAAAATTATCTTTTAAATTTTTATCCTCTATCTCACCCTAATTTTAAAATTGGTTCATATATTTTTCACTAGTACATTATGTTTGTGACATTAGATAATTTTGTCCTTTCACCGGCTGTTGTAAGTTTGTCACCCTGTTATGCTAACGTGGATTTTATTTTTCTTATTTTTTAAGTATAATACATGGCATATATACTGTTTAAATGTTTTGTCCATCAACTTAGCTTATTTCTAAAATTTGACGGTACATTTTTTTTTTCAACTTTTTGAATTTACTCCATCAAATTTGTAAAATTCGTCGTCCATTAACTGATTGCTGCAGCTAAATCATTCAATTATACTTACTGAGTTTTCAATTTTCATCTTTTTTTATTATAATACGCTACATAAAATGTAAAACTTGATGCATCTCTCTCCTCAAGTCCAATTATTTTCAATTGTTCATCAAATAACATCTCTAATCCCCTAAACACTAAATAAGAACAAACCTAAATAAGAAAAAAATGAATTATTTTGCTTCCAAACAAATCCACTTATTTTGTTACCTTCTCCCAAAATTCAATTCTCAACTTCTTTTTCCTCCCCCTTTAACCTTCCCTCCCATAGCAATGATACCATCTGATCGGTGTGAAATTCACCTAGAATTATGGGCTTAATTGCATGAATTTAATTGAAATTATTTGGATTCAAGTTAATAATCAAGCATGATTTTAATGAAAATACTATTAATTGCTTGATTATTTGGAGAGAGATATTTTTGTAGAAAAATGGGTGTCTTGAGCTTGAAAGAGCAATGGAAGAAACGAGAATTAAATTGGGCCGAAGACGAAAAAAATGGTGGCAGTTCAAAAAACATATTTTAAAGGGAGATACAACACTTTTTCCACTGTAAGAGAAACTCGCTCGAGTTTTTTATTATTCGGTCGAATTTTTGGGCTAAGAAGGGCTCGGATCCTCTACTTCGCGCTCACATGGAAGGCTCCTTTAATAAGGATTAAATGTGCGGAGAGGAGGAATCGAACCGGCGACATCACACGCGCATGAGCGCGCATGCCTCCGCTGAGCTACAAGCCGTACATTGTCATGAACCTTACGGAAAGCTTTATAAACCGGTTTGAGCCTGATTAGAAATTAAATAAAAATATGTGTTGAGCATGACTCGAACTCGAGACCCCTGGGTCACTTGCTGCGTTGCTTACCACTTGGCCATCGCCGATTTAATGATGAACCGTACGGAATTTTGCTTAAACAAGCCCACTGGATCCGATTTTTAAGCCCACAAAGCCCATTCCTTCACTTAACCTCATTTATCCACTTAGCCCATTACCCTATTGCTTTTACCCTAATCCTCCACACATATAAATGCCCCCTTCTCATCTTTGGAGCCTCCAACTCTCCCAATTTCATTTTTCTTCACTTTTGGAGGCTACACCACACCACCATTCTCTCCACCCATTTCTCTATCCATTAATTAGTTGAGAGAGCCTTTTAACTAAAGATCTCCATATAGGTGAGATCCCTCCCCCGGAGGGATCCATTTTTTTAATGTTTTTTAGATTAGTTTTATATGTTTTTCTAGATTAGGAATTTATTGTTTTCCAAGAAGGTGGGGACAACAAGGAGTGGATGATCTTCATGAATATAAAATTTCATTAAGGTGTAATCTAATCCTATTTATTATCTTTATTTCTATGTTTTGGTGGTTAATTGATAGCATGATTATTGATTAATTTATGAAAATATTTTGATTGAATTTCCGGCTTTGATTAGGTTTTATTTATGAAATTCACATGTCTTGTAGTAATATGGGATTTATGTCTTTGGTATTTGTGCATTGTGATTAAGTTGTGTATTGTGTATTGACATGTCTTATCGTTGTTTTACCCTTAGTTGTTTTACATGATTATCATATGTGAGTTTCTTTCATTTATTACATGTGAGTTTAATATAAGGGGAGTCTAGCCAAGGAGTTCTTATGTTTAGAACAACGTAAATGAACACTAGTGAGATCACTTGTGCCCGAGGATTAAACTAGTGAAGGAAACCCCATCCATACGAACATAGTACCTTGAAGGGAATTGCAAGTAGGATCTATCCTAGGAGCTTTTTAGGGGTTGTGAAAACAATCTACATCCTATTCACCATGGCCATTGGGGATGGGTGGAAATCGTGATCGCTCTTACCATGATTTGCTTAAAAATGGGAAACAAATTAAAGATGATTGATTATATGAGTGTATCATGAAAACTTTCATGACATTGAAAATCCAAAAATATTGTAGTTAGATTTATTTTTCCATGCATTTTATTTTCTTTTATTTTTATAAACCTCATTTTTGATCGTCCCTAACTAATCACGATACTATACCTAAAGGCCATGAATTTTAAATTCTCTTGGGTTTGATATTTTGTTGCTTGGTCGACCGGACTATAACGACCAATCAAATAGCGCCGTTGCCGGGAAATTTAGTTGTATTTGTGACTTTGGGTTTGTTGAGTGGTTAGGATAGGGATATTTTTTTCTTTGATTTGTTTTTCATTTTATGGTTGTTTTTGTAGGGACTAAAGCGTGGAGTCATGATATTGGCCTTGAAGAGAAAAGGAGTGATGCAAATTGAGGTAACGAACATCTTCCCAACTTAAATTCGATTTTGTCTAATTTAAGTTTGGGGGCATGTCGTTTACTACTTGACTTTTCTACGGTTTGAATTATAAATTGTATCCATGAACTCCTACTTGAGCATATTGCACCGGCGCACATTTAAGTCCTTACTCTTTTCTTTGGCACGTATTTTCTCCTTTTTTGTTGTTTTTGTTTTTCGTGCTTTTCTTGCTTTCAATAAGGAGAAAATCTTTATTTGCTCTCTTGTGCTTCATTGTGAGAACTTTTGAGACTATGATGTTTGGTTGAAACTTGCGACGAGATGAATTTTTACTTGTGTACTTCTTGAGTTATGGTTTGTGCTTGTTTTGTGTTTCTTTCACTACTATAAGCCCGTGAGCTTTTTGAGCTTTAAAATCATTAAATCAAATGATTTTTCCTTTCTTGTGTGTGTATCATTCTTTTGTGTGCATTCTAGAACTTGTCATTGTGTTTTCTTGAAGCTATGTATATGTGTGAAGATTATTGAAAATTATTTAAGGTCATCTTTGTTTTGACAAGTCACTTAGCCAAATTAATCCTACCAAATAAAATTATTTCGTAGTTTGTCCCTTTGAGCTTATTATCCTTATTTCTTTGGCAACCTACAAATTTAGACATTCTTATCCATATTTATATCCTAATCACCTTTGTCGATTAGTAGAGGATTAATGGTGATGAAATGGTTGAATTGAGCTTACAAGAGAGTTTGGAAAGAGAAAAATGGTGAAAGTGCAAGAAAAGAGGAAAAAAATGGAGGTTGTGTGAAAAGAAAAAAATTAAGTGAAGCTTGTTTAAAAGAAGTATAAATGAGCTCTACTAGAAAAATGGAAAGAGAGCCCTTGTGGAAAAAAAGAGAAAAAAACTCAATAGTGGAAGAAGAGAAGAAAAATGTTCTTTAATTTGTTGGATGGATAAATTATATTTTTGATTAAGGTGAAAAATGAAAAAAAAAAAAAAAAAAAAAAGTGGGAATGAGAGTTGAGGCTACCAACCAACTTGAATTCTTCACTAATTTGAGAAAAGAGAGAGTGAGAGTTGACAATGGCAGTCAATTTTAATTATCTACTAATCTTGAGCTTACTTTTCTTAAATATTTTCCAACCCAATACCAAAGAGCCTACATTATAATCACATATAAAGACCTTCTTGATTCAATAATTAACACACATACAAGCGGTGGGGAGCTAAGACTTTTGGCAAGTATATGGTAATGACATACATTTGAATTGAATTTTGAGAGTATAGACTTCTTCCGTACCCTTCTTTTGAGTGTGAGAGTAATGCAAATCTAGAGATGAGTAGTGAAGGTCTCACTTGCTTGCATATTTCCTAAACTTAACTTGTATGCATTTGAATTGATGTCTTGTCACTTGTTTTGATTGAATTAAAATGGTTTTGAAATGACTCAATCTCATTAATATCTTGATTCAATTCTAGGTGAATTCCCCTCATCGTTCTTTCTTTTCTTTCGTTGCTTGGGGATGAACAACACTTTAAGTTTGGGGGGTTTGATCGGTCTGAAATTTAACTAGAATTATGGGCTTAATTGCATGAATTTAATTGGAATGATTTGGATTTAAGTTAATAATCAAGCATGATTTTAATGAAAATACTATTAATTGTTTGATTATTTAGAGAGAGGTATTTTTGCAGAAAAATAGGTGTTTTGAGCTTGAAAGAGCAATGGAAGAGTTAAATTGGGACGAAGACGAAAAAAATAGTGGCAGTTCAAAAGACAACATATTTTAAAGGGAGATACAACACTTTTTCAGGGTGTTGAGAAAAGGGAAAATAGACTAAAAACGCGGAGAGGAGGAATCGAACGCGCATACCTCCGTTGGGCTACAAGCTGTATATCGTCAAGAGTTGTACGGAAAGCTTTATAAACCAGTTTGAGCCTGATTAGAAATTAAATAAAAATATGTGTTGAGCGTGACTCGAACTCGAGACCCCTGGGTCACTTGCTGCGTTGCTTACCACTTGGCCATCGCCGGTTTAATGACATGAACCGTACGGATTTTTACTTAAACAAATCCACTGGATCCGATTTTTAAGCACACAAAGCTCATTCCTTCACTTAAACCCATTTATCCACTTAGCCCATTACCCCATTGCTTTTACCCTAATCCTCCACATATATAAATGCCCCCCTTCTCATCTTTGGAGCCTCCAACTCTCCCAATTTCATTTTTCTTTAGTTTTGGAGGCTACACACACCACCATTCTCTCCACCCATTTCTCTATCCATTAATTAGTTGAGAGAGCCTTTTAACTAAATATCTCTATATAGGTGAGATCCCTCCCCCTTAAGGGGAGGGATTCATTTTTTTAATATTTTTCTAGATTAGTTTTATATGTTTTTCTAGATTAGCAATTTATTGTTTTCCAAGAAGGTGGGGACACCAAGGAATTAATGATTTTTATGAATGTAAAACTTCACTAAGGTGTAATCTAATCCTATTTATTAACTTTATTTTCTATGTTTTGGTGGTTAATTGATTGCATGATTATTGATTAATTTATGAAAATGTCTTGATTGAATTTCTGGCTTTGATTAGTTTTTATTTATGAAATTCACATGCCTTATAGTAATATGGGATTTATGTCTTTGATATTAGTGCATTGTGATTAAGTTGTGTATTATGTATCGGTATGTCTTGTCGTTGTTTTACCCTTAGTTGTTTTGTATGATTATCATATGTGAGTTTCTTCCATTTATTACATGTGGGTTTAATATAAGTGGAGTCTAGCCAATGAGTACTTATGTTTAGAACAACGTAAATGAACATTAGTGAGATCACTTGTGCCCGAGGATTAAACTAGTGAAGGGAACCCCATCCATACGAACATAGTACCTTGAAGAGAATTGAAAGTAGGATCGATCCTAGGAGCTTTTTAGGGGTTGTGAAAACAATCAACATCCTATTCACCATGGTCATTGGGGATAGGTGGAAATCGTAATCGCCCTTACCATGATTTGCTTAAAAATGGGAAACAATTAAAGATGTTGGATGATTGATTATACGAGTGTATCATGAAAACTATCATGGCATTGAAAATCCAAAATTGTAATTAGATTTATTTTTCCATGCATTTTATTTTTTTTTATTTTTATAAACCTCATTTTCGATCGTCCCTAACTAATCATGATACTATACCTAAAGACCATGAATCCTAAATTCCCTTGGGTTCGATATTTTGTTGTTTGGTCGCCCGGACTATAACGACTAATCACCATCAAACACATTTTTATCATTAAATTAAAAAAAATCATTTAGTTAATTTAAATTTTCTTCCCTATGTGAGTATTCAGATCTGTCTCACTTAATCAATCTACAATAATGTGTATGACTCGTGAAATTTTTTATTATTGAATATCTCGCAAATGGACAGTTTCCACATATCTCTTTAATAGGGCTCATCCAATGGCTAGAAGATATCACAACCGTTGTGTTCGATGATGTCAGATGGGTCTCAGTTGTGAAGTATAGTTCTAATTGCGAACCAACTCTTAGACTAATTAATGAATGAGTGGAGATTTTATTTAGAGTCTACTGCCTAGATAAAACTTGTAAATGATATTGTATTTGCGAGTGAGTTGAATGTCCTGATTGCAAACTAACTCTTAGACTAGTGAATGAGTGAGACAATTCTTCTAAATTAGTTTTAATAATTTATTTTTGAAATAATGGTTTGAAAAATATTTAATATGCGACTTTTATAACTTTGAAATTGATAATATATCCCCACTCATTCAATATGCATGCTTAGTTAACATCTCAATTTTTCTTGTTATATACGAATTAAACCTTCTTTGTAAATTAGTTTTTATAATTTATTTCGAAATCTTGTAATAGAAAAATCAAAGCTTATCTCTAATCTGAACTTAACTTGATGGTATTAGGTTCGACATAAATTCAAATTATGAGGTTGATTTCGAGATGAATTTATGGGCTTAAAATATGAATGATGTTCTCGAAACTAGTATAGAAAAACGAGCACCCTAAAAAGCTTCAGATAAATCGACGGAATAAAAAATTTATATCCTTTTCACATATCTTTTCTACATATCTTTTCTCGTTTATTTTGACCTTTTTTTTAATTTCAAAATCAATCAAATAGTGATATATATTTATTTTGAGTTTTTGGTATGATAAATTTTAACCTCATGTATGTAAAGTCAAATCAAATTGTAAGAATTTATTAATTTACGGTATGAAAATATAGGAGGGATATGATATTAAGAAAGAAAGAGTAT
Source organism: Pogostemon cablin (assembly GCA_023678885.1). Lineage (NCBI taxonomy): Eukaryota > Viridiplantae > Streptophyta > Magnoliopsida > Lamiales > Lamiaceae > Pogostemon > Pogostemon cablin. The sequence goes on along the minus strand of CM042988.1, from coordinate 3,953,762 downwards.
TAATTTAGTAGGGAGAAATATAGAAAGATGTGTATTTATAGTTATAGAGTCGGTTGATATATGTAGGAGAGATTTTTAAATATTAAATATAAAATAGGAGAACCAAAATTTCAAAATCGAAAATAGTAACCGGGATTTTAAAATAATAACAATAATAAAAATGATGAGAATTGTCAATAATCATACTTTCTTTAAAGAGAAAAAAATACAAGGACTGAGCCTTGATGTGGAATGGAATCATGACTAACGGGTCATGAAATAAATACTAAATAAATAAAGAAAGTATTTTTACTTGAGAGAAATTATGTGGAGGATGTAATTAGATATTTAGAATGTATGGTGAAACTTAATTAAAATAATAAGAAATGGAAGGGTTGAATTGATCAATAATAATTATACGTGCTGTATATTAGAATAAAAGTTAATTTTTCAGTCATCTTAACTTTGACTCTGTAAAATTAAACTAATATATGTGAAAGGCGTAGGATTTTTTGCGGAATTAATAATAGGTGGGGAGGAAGTTTGAATTTATTACAAAATTACTTTTGAGTAAATATTTACGGATGCTCTATCATTATATTACCATAATAATTAAAAATGGCAACATATTCTGTGTAGTCGACGAACAAATACTCACATTTAAAACATATACTACATTTATTACAAATAGTTAATAAATAAATAATACTCCTCCGTCCCGCAATAAGGTATACGTTTACTTTTTGCACTGAGATTAAGGAATATAATATTTTAATGTATAATGAAATGAGAAAAATTATATTTTAATGTGTAGTGGGTAGTTGTATTAGTATAGTATGTGGGGTCATGTGGATATAATAATGGTTTTGTGTAGGTCACATCAACTATAAAAAGGAAATGTATACTTTGTTTTGGAACGAACCAAAATAGAAAAATGTATACCTAGTTGTGGGACGGAGGAAATATTTATAAAGTTTGTTAGAGAATTTTAATTAAATACTACAAATTGGATAAATGAGAATTAACTTGGTGCGTATGAGTGCACCTCAACTCATTAAAAATACGTCAACTCATTAAAAGTACATGAGTAAGTTTCTGTGAATCTAGATGTTCAGTGAATTTAGATGAAGACTTTTAATTTATAGATTAAAAAGACCATGAAAAATGACTAATAATTAATATATGGATTTAGACTCACTAATTAGTAGGTATTGGGCCGGGCCGGCCCAGAACTAGGCCCTAACGTTTGTTCCAAAGTAGCCCAAAATCCACTCAACGACAATTTAACACTCCATCCATAAGATGAAGAACTTCATAGTTCGATTTTATCCAAAACCATTGAGAATGGATATTTACCAATCACCAATATTATTTTTCAGTGCAGTCAATCCGTGACATTGTGTAACGTGAGTGTTTATGTGAGACGGATAGAAAGTGATAATATTATTGCTTAAGTTATAACATTATTATGATCACTTTCATTATGACATCATTATCATCATAAAAAAATAATTTTTTTTATACAATGTGAAAAATTTTAACGTAAAGGGTGGTGTGAAATCGAGGAAGTAATATTGTATGAGTTAGTTTCCTATGAATCGGGTTTACGGTGTAAATCATGTGGTCCCCTTTAATTTAAACCTCTAACAACATTACATAGGGTATAATATAGGAATGGAAGGGGGACCATATGATTTAAGATGAGACATAAATCACATAATAAGCTAGTATGTAAATTGAGTTTATAAGAGTGATTGTGATATTGTATTTATGTGGTTCATTGTGTTAGAGTTAACCCTTGACGTGCGTAGTTCAACATTGTCACGGTTTCACGCAATGCATGCATTATAACATCTTCATCAATTCTTGCTAATTATTTAAGACAGGAATCACATGATGCTTAGATCATAGAATTAATTAAATTCATTAAACAATTAATCAACATTAATTATAAGAGATCATAAGTCTGCGGCAGATTTAACAAATTCATTCCATCTCTTATCCCAAGAATTCATCTCATCACATTTCGTACATATGATATGCTTATGTACTGATCACCCATGTGATCAATTGTGAAATCCAGATCTAACTCACTTGCATTTCCCACATTAATCGCACAATCCATCAATATATAATCTCATTAATTCCTACAATTAATCTCATCATAAAAAAATGCCTAAATTAGCAACATTTTCTTGGAACCTTCTACTTCTCCTGATTGCCTCCCAATTGTCACTTTCCTCAGCCTACAACGTCGTCGACTTCGGCGCAGTAGCCGACGGGAAAACCGACAATGCGGCGGCCTTCCAACGCGCGTGGAAGGCCGCCTGCAGCTCGGCCAGACCGGCTGCCGTGTCGGTTCCAAGAGGGACGTTCTTGATCAGGTCAGTGTCGTTTACGGGGCCTTGCAGGAGCAGAATACTGTTCGATATAAGTGGCACCGTCGTTGCTCCGACCAACTACAACATTATCGGAAACTCACAGTTTTGGATACTGTTCTATAAAGTGAGCAGATTATCGGTCACCGGAGGTACGATCGACGCTAGGGGATCAAAGTTCTGGTCCTGCCGGAGGACCTCAAACAGATGTCCCGCCGGTGCAAGAGTAATTCAGTTGCCCTTTTAATTTTTTAAGAAATATTGGCAAAGTTTAATATAAAATGATCAGAACAGAACTCCCACATTATTATTTTTGAATTGTTTTTTTTTAAAAAAAGTATTTTAATTTTAGTGTAATTTTTCACTGAAAATTGCAAATTTTATCAAAATTTATTATGACCCTCATGTCATTATTAAATAGGAGCTTCTTGTATGTTGTACAACTTATTCCAATAATTTTAAAATTTGTAGTCTCACAATTTAAAAAAAATGCACCAATTTAGTTATATTTGTATAGGAAAGCCCCAATTTAATATATCATGTGAGGAGGGTAAGCAAATAACCATATTTTACCAACAAAATATTAAATGAGATCGATTTTCTATTCCATTTTCAAATTTCAATCACCTATTTCATTATTAGATATATACATATCATGTGTTGGTAATTTAAAAGAATTAATTTTATTTCTAAACGGATTAACAACGAACTTCATTGCTAATAAGTTAAATTTTGATCAAGGAAAATTCATTAACATTGATAAATATTTTTATTGGTAATGCAATGTTAATAAGTTCGTTAACAATTTATATAATAATTCTGGTAAACGAATATTATTATATTGTTAAAACATTATAAATTCGTGTATAAAAATACAAATGTAACTTTTATTGTGAAAATTAATCACCTTTGTATCAAAAAGTATGCATGCAAACACTAATCGTTGCCAAAAAAATAAATCAATGGCAGTCGATATCGTTTCAATCGTGTAGCAACGTGGCGGTTTCCGGTTTGACTATGCTCAACAGCCAGTCGTTCCACATGGCGATCAACCAGTGCAGCAACATCAAAATAAACAATGTGAAGATCATAGCTCCGAGTGGAAGCCCCAACACCGACGGCATCCACATTATGTCGTCCCGGGGCGTTACCATCACCGGTTCGACCATTCGGACGGGCGACGACTGCATATCCATCGGCCCCGGATCCATGAACCTGTGGATTGACCGAATTGGGTGCGGCCCGGGACATGGAATCAGGTACAATAATGTTGAAGGAGCGTTTGGTTTACATTAAATTAAGGGTTAATTGCAAGAAAAATTACAAACTTTACTTTTATTGTAAATTAATCTCAACCTTTGAGAAATGTCAAAAAAATCCCCACATTTAAGCATTGTTGCAAAACTCACCTAACGTGTGATATATTTCTCAAAGGTGGGATTAAAAGTAAAATTTTGTTTTAAGAAATTTGGTGTATTTTACAACAATACTTAAAGATGATGATTTTTTTTGCAATTTTCCAAAGGTTGAGATTAATTTGCAATAGGAGTAAAGTTAGTGGTTTTTCTTGTAATTAAACCTTAAATTAATAATATTTCCTGGGGCGACCTTAAAAATTACTAAAAATAAAGGAGTTTAAACACTAATTACACTTAAATAGGTTCATTAAAAGCAAAGGATCCAGTGCATTAGAATTTAAGAGGAGGTATAATCATAAAACCAATAAAAGTAATTTTCATGTTTTTTTTTTACGACATTTTCAAGTTTTATTAGGCCGTCTAATAATTTTAATGAATCAAAGACTCTCTAAATGTGCAGCATCGGGAGTCTAGCCAACGGTGTAATAGAGGAGGGCGTCCAGAATGTAACGGTGACAAACTCCGTTTTCACGAAGACGCAAAACGGCGTTAGGGTAAAATCATGGGCAAGGCCTAGCAATGGGTATGCAAGAAATCTTGTGTTTTCAAATCTGATAATGAGGAATGTTGCTAATCCCATTATCATTGATCAAAATTACTGTCCTGATGGCTCCTGCCCTCATCAGGTATTTCCCCCATTAATTAATGGATTTATTGGGAAAAAAAATAAAAATCATATTTTTATCATTTTTCAATCTTGTGATGTATCATGTCTTTTTATTTTTTCAATTTGCAACTTTATCACGCGGCTTTTGTCAAATTAGTATTTTACTTTTATAATTATGATGTATTCATTATCTTAAGATCAAAGCATCCTCTATTTAAATTATATATTATCCATACATTCGGCTAATGACTTCTAAAAAATTATGAAAAATAAATAAGTTTGATCATACATAAAATTTTGCAAAAAAATTAATAACGAGACAATTTTTTTTTTTTGCAGAATTCGGGGGTGCAAGTGAGTCAAGTGACGTATAGAAACATAAAGGGAACGTCATCGACGCAGGCAGCGATGACTTTCCGATGCAGTTCCAGCAATCCATGCAGTGGAATCAGATTGCAAGACATAAGGCTGACATTTGTAAATACTTTGAAAAAGCCTACCCTTGCATTCTGTCAAAATGCAAGGGGTTCCTCTTCTGGTTCTGTTTTTCCAAGAAGTTGTTGGTAGAATTTTATACTATACTGAATTCACCATACTATGTATACATCTAAATATCTCATATGCATTGTTTGGAAAGAAAAAAAAATGTGTGCCTTTTTCGTTTCGAATCACCTATTCCACTCTCGTATTTCTCCAGAGTAAAAGCTTACTTTTGATAGAAATGTTTTTTCTTTCTTTCAATCATTTTGTCCATTATATTTTTATTTATGCAATCCTTAGAAGGTTTATTTCCTATTATAAAGAACAGGTCACGACCATATATTTTACGAATTTCTTTTTGGTTAGAGTTTATGTGTATGTTTTAAGTTAAATTGGGCTTTTTGTGGTGGAATTACATTGTTAACTTGAGGCCCATTGGGCCAAGGGGTCCATTTGGAAAGAGAGGGTCCTAAAGTTTATTGAGATTGCAATTTTGGACTCGGAAGAATATTCACCTCCTAAGTTTAACAAATGGAATATTTTAAATCCAAGTTAAAATAATAATTACTATAAGAAAAGATATATTCAGGATAAAATAGTCGTTCAAATAAATTGATAACTATATGAAAAAAAAAACGCCATAATTAATCATAAGAGTTAGTATTATACCATAACCCACTGGAGTAGTGATGAGAATTTTCAATGTACATATATTTTGGATGCGTATTTTCTTATAATAAATTACACGGAAATTAATTTTAGTTTACTCAGTTCATTAATTAACCCATAGAATATTGATTTTGGGAAGAAAAATAAATCAATTGTAAGTAATATATTTAAATCATGGAGATATAATTAGTTCTTTAAATCTAGCTAGACATCATCTATTCATTTTTAATCAAGCAAGGTTATATCTATTATCTCAATTAACATACAATATTTAAACCAAAAGGAATGCGTCACATGTATATGTACCTGCAAAAAGGTATTCAATGGTAGATCATTTTATTTTAGTTAATTAATAAGAGTATTCTTTTTCACTAAGATGGTATATTAGAATATTAATGTTTAATTTAAAAAATAAATTTATTTATTCTTGTGAATTAAGAGTATTTATTTCTATATTAAAGAATATATCATTTGATACATAAAGATGGGTAAATATCAAAATTGATCCTGACATTTTCCAACTTTAGTCTTTTATCATTTGCAATTCTCAATTTTGGTCATTTTTTGTCTACTTTTAGTCCTTTTTGTCCAAATTTAGTCATTTTTGTCCAAAATTAGTCATTTATGTTAAAAAAATATCAAAAAATGATCCGAAAGTGTATACATTTTGGACCAATAGTAGACAAAAAATGACCAAATTTTAAAAAAGGACCAAAACTGGACTGAAAGGACTAAAACTGGACCAAAATGACTAAAACTGGACAAAAAATGATCAAAATTGAGAATTGCAAATGATAAAGGACCAAAGTTGGAAAATGTCATACTTACAGGACTAATTTTGATATTTACCCCATAAAGATTTAAGGCTAATTATAGAGTGCACCCGAGTGCACCCTAAGATAGGGTGCACTCATGTACAAATATAAACAAAAACATATACAGTTATAAGTAAAAATGTATACAATTTAATTGAAAAATTGAGTGTAAAAAAATATACAATTATTAAAAAACATGTATACACTATTGAATAAAAAGTTATCCATATATAAATGCTAGTTTTTTGTATGAAAAACTTAACATGAAAAAAGTATACAATTATTACGAAACATGTATACAAAATAGAATAACATGTATACAAAATAAAATAAAAAATTATACATATATGGGTACACTCAATATTTAATATTTGGATTGGATTGTACCTGGTGCATGGACCTAAATTCTAAGCACGCAAATCTTTGTTAACTAATAAAAACTCATCTAGTAATTATTTAAAAAAAAAAAGCTTTAATTGAACGCATCTTAAATTTATAACAGAGATTGATTTAAAATTTGAAGGGTCGCCGTCATTTGCCCATTTAAAGTGGTCAAGGTTATAACTTATATATATTCTTTTTCTTTAACAAGAAGGTTATTTTTATTATTTGAAAATAAAAATAAAAATAATAGGAGTCCTGTCGAGTGTTATTTTCCTTTGTCGTCATATAACCGCGTTGATGTTCAACATTTTATAATATTGTTATAATTAGTTAGTTAAGTCATCCTTGGCCAATGTATATGTTATTAATAAAAATTAATATAGTTGAGAATTGGTAGTGTAATCTTGATACAGTTACATTTCTTAATTGTAGTCCGTACACGCATAAAAATATATACAATTAAATTAAATTATAGAAGCTTACTGATCACCTTGTCAATGGAAAAGGAGTTCTTTTCTTTTTCTGTTGAATCAGATGACAAATTATACTCTTTACGTCACGTTTCAATGTTTATGTTTGTTTTTTACATGTTAATTAAGAAATATAATATTTTACTGAATAATGAATAGAAATATATAATATTTAATATAAAGTTAATAAGTGTATTCGGATGTGGGTCCCATGGTATATTACTTATTTTATTTTTGGTGAGTCTCATATATAAAAAAGAGAAACGTAAAAATTAAAACAAAACGACCAAAATAGAAAAATGTAAAAAACATTAAACTGTATTTTTTGAAAGCACACTAAACTGTAATATTGAAGATGCATGGTGGTTAATTTTATAGTATTCTGTTACCAAGAAAATGTATAAATAAATAAATAAATCTAACTTGAGGGCCATATAGTATATATTATATCATATATTTGCTCTCACTTTTCACCTAATTATATTTTGTAGTCTTGACTTGTTAATTATTCTGCAGAAACCTCTCTACACATCTTTAATTTTATTCCCTCCCCCAGTCAAAGTTCTTCAGTTTAATTTCCACGCATAATGTATTTTTAAATAAATTAACAAAAATCAAACTCATGTTTGTGTAATAAGAAAAAAATCAAGGGAATTTTTTTTTATAATGCAACGTGGGGGTAGTAGGAGTGAAACAGATAAAGTGTTAATTAAATTAGAAGCAAATAACTACACATTAATCTAGAAACATACAATTAATTGCCACCATGTTTGACTAGAGATAAGTATATGAGACATGATATGCAATTAATTGTTCAAGATTCAACTCTTTGGATGAAACCCTTATCACTTATTAGGTGTATGTCAATTCTAAAGTATTGACTTTCACACGTGTGAAACATACATGATATGCAATTAATTGTTCAAGATTCAACTCTTTGGATGAAACCCTTATCACTTATTAGGTATATGTCAATTCTAAAGTATGACTTTCACACGTGTGAAACGTGGATAGAATATAATAATATTTTAAAAACATAACATATACATGAGTGTGATTTTTTTTTTCTTTTTCCTTGAAAACTCGGTAGACATAAATTATAATCTATACATATATATATAAATAAATCTAAACTTCAACTTTTATTTTCAATTTTTTTAATTTTACTCTATATAAAAATAATTCAATTTTAATCTTGACCATCCAATTAATATTTTTATTATAATAAAACTTAATCTAATTATACTAATAATAATGTATTTTGTTATTTAAATTTTACTTTTTTATTTAACAATATAAATTTGGTAATAATAAAAGATATTTTTGGCATATTTAACTAATTTTTAAATAATATATACTTAATTTAAATTATTATATCAATCAATATTCATATATTATAATTTAATTTAATATACATAGGATATATGATTTTTCTTTGAATTCAATCAATCATAAAATTTAATTATACTAATAATGGATTTTTTTATTATTTAATTTTTAATTTTTTATTGATTTAAATTTTACTTTTTTATTGATTTAATTTAATAATATAAATTTGATTAATTTTTAATCAATATATGCTTAATTTTAATTAATATATTATCAATTTTATTTTTATTAGAATCGTCTCTATAAATATTTATTTTCAATCACAGTCGTTCATTCATTAAAGTCATTATATATAAATCTTTTCAACCTAATCAAATTCTTACTTTCTCCCTCTTTTTTTTTTCTCTCTCTAATGTTTTTTCTTTTTCTTTTCTTTTACAGATTCTACTTTCATATTATTTATAATCAACTCTAATTTGTTTTGTGTTTTATATTTTTATTTGATATTATTTGCATGTTCAATCATTCTCCTAAATGTATCATTATACTTTTTAATTTTTTGTTATCTTTTTTTTCTCTTCGATTATTGTATTTTTTTTTAATAATTCTATAAATCATATTTTTATAATTTAATTGATTTTATCTTCTTTTATACGTACTTTTATTTGATATTATTTTTAGGTTCAATCATTCTCATATTTGATATTATTCTTTTTTTTCTCTAATGCTTCATATTTTTCTTCTCTTTTACAGATTCTACTTTCATATTATTTATAATCTACTCTAATTTGTTTTTGTCTTTTATACTTTTATTTGATCTTATATACAGGTTTAATCATTCTCCTAAAGGTATCATTATACTTTTTAATTTTTTGTTACCTTATTTTTTTCCCTTCCATTTTTGTGTTTTTTTAATAATTCTATAAATTCTATTTTCATAATTTAATTTATTTTATCTTCTTTTATACTTTGATATTATTTTTAGATTCAATCATTTTTATATTTGATCTTATTTGTAGGTCAAATCATTCTTTTTTACTTTTTTTTTTCTCTAATGCTTCTTCTTTTTCTTCTCTTTTACAGATTCTACTTTCATATTATTTATAATCTATTCTAATTTATTTTGTCTTTTATACTTTTATTTGATCTTATATGCAAGTTCTATCCTTCTCCTTAAAGATATCATTATATTTTTTTTGTTGTCTTATTTTTTTTCTCTTCGATTTTTATATTTTTTTAATAATTCTATAAACCTTATTTTTATAATTTAATTTATTTTATCTTCTTTTATACTTTTATTTGATATTATTTTTAGGTTCAATCATTCTCATATTTGATCTTATTGGTAAGTCCAATCAGGTATCATTCTTTTTTTTGTCTATCTTTTTTCTCTTCAATTTTTATGTGTTCCTTTATATTAATTATATGAATCATATTTTAATATTCTATATTTTATTCTTCTTTTTAATCTTCTTTTTTTTTTCCTCTAATATTCTTATTTTTCTTCTCTTTTACAGATTCTACTTTCATATTATTTATAATCTATGTTCAATCATTCTCCTTAAATTTAAAGGTTCAATCATTTATATCTATTTATACATATATAAAAGCAAACCTAAACTTCTACTTTTGTTTTCAATTTTTTTTCAATTTTACTCTATATACAAATAAATAAATTTTAATCTTGACCGTCCAAATAATGCTTTGATTTCAATCATAAAATTTCATTATACTAATAATGTATTTTATTATTTAAATTTTACTTTTTTATTTTACAATATAAATTTGGTAAATATGAGATATATTTTTGGCATATTTGACTAATTTTTAATAAGCTTTATATATATATATATATATATATATATATATATATAAACAAACTTAATTTCTATTTTTATCTTCAATTTTAATCTTGACTGTCTATTATTTTGATCTCAATCATAGATTCTATTTATGCTAATAATAAATTATTTATTTATTTTTTAATCAATAATATAAATTTGATAAATATGAAAAATATTATTGATATATATTCTACTAATTGCCAATCAATATACTAATTTTCATAATATCAAATCTTTCAACGCTATCTTTGATAATTTTCTATCTTTTTTCCTACGTCGTTGATTGCTTTCAATCACGATCGTTTATTCTTTCAAATTATTCTATACAAACATTTTCATTACCTAATCAAATTATTATTCTTTTTTTTCTTCTTTTTTTCTTCTCTATTTTACTTTCATACTATTTCTAATCTACTTTAATTTATTTTATCTTTTATATTTTACTTTGATTTGCTCTAATGTGAAGGTTAAATCATTTTGAAGCATCTTCTTCTTTTTTTATTTTTTTATTATCTTTATTTTTCTTTTATACTTTTATTTGATCTTATTTTTATGTTCAATTATTCTCATATTTGATCTTATGTATATTTTACTTTGATTTGATCTAATGTGCATGTTCAATCATTTTGAGGTATCATTCTTCTTTTTTTTATTTTTTGTTGTCTTTATTTTATCTTTTATACTTTTATTTGATCTTATTTTTATGTTCAATCATTCTCATATTTGATCTTATGTGCATGTTTAATCATTCTCATTTGAAGTATCATTCTTCTTTTTTAGTTTTTGTTATCTTATTTTCGTTTCTCTATGATTTTTTATCTTCTTTTTAATTCTATAAACCTTATTTATATATTTTAATTTATTTGATCTTTTATACTTTTATTTAATCTTATTTTCAGGTTCAATCATTCCATTTGGGGTATCATTCTTCTTTTATTATGGGCATGGGTGGAATGGGGTGGCGGGGGTTTGGGGTGGGTAAGGGGTAGAGATGGGTGGTAATACTTTTATTATTTAAATATTAAAATCTAAAATTTTATTTTAAAAAAAATCTTTTTTAGGGGATGGGTAGGGGTAGGTTGGGTGGTAGAATTTCCTCCACAAAAAATTATTTTTAATAAAATTTTATATTTTAATATTTAATATAATAAAATTTTATTATTTTTATTTATCATATATAAAATTTTATTTTAAAAATAATTTTTGAATTATGAATTTGAAATCCTTTCAAAAATCCATAATTTATTCACATAGTGGAATTCAAATGAATTGATTTAAAATTCAAGGAATTTAAAATCCATTCATTTTCAAATCCATTGGATTTGAAATGACTCAATTCAACAACCTAAAAGTATATAATTGTAATATACTTTAATTATTTCCGTGCAACGCACGGATGTGTAATATCTAGTGGAGTTAAATGTGATGCTATATATATATATATATATATATATATATATATATATATATATATCGTTAAAATTGCTCCATTTTTTATTTTACGTGAGAAAATATCAAAACTCATATTTTAAATATAATCGATTTCAATTTTAGTCTTTTTTTTAATTTATAATTCTCAATTTTAATTATTTTTTTATCTTGGTTTTTTTTGTCTAAATTTAATTATTTAATCAAATTTAGTTCAATTTTTTTAAATTCAAATTTAGTCCTCTATATTATAATTTGTTCAATTTTGATTCAAAACTTGGAAAAAAAAACTAAACTTGATAAAATGATTAAATTTGAATAAAAAAAAGACTATAATCGCACAAAAAGAGATTGAAATTGAGATTTTTTTTTGTCTAAATTTAATTATTTAATCAAATTTAGTCCAAATTTTTTAAATTCAAATTTAGTCCTCTATATCATAATTTGTTCAATTTTGATTCAAAACTTGGAAAAAAAAAACTAAACTTGATAAAATGATTAAATTTGAATAAAAAAGACTATAATCGAACAAAAAGAGATTGAAATTGAGAATGTTTTTTTTTTTAAAAAAAACTAAAACTAAATTTAATTAAACTTAAAGGGCATATCATGACAGAATTTTGATATTTTCGATCCCTACTTTACATTTTACATAGAAGATTAATAATAAGTTTAATGTCAATGTTATTACGATTTTTTAGCAATTTAATTATTATTAGTTTAAAAAAAAATCAACTCGGACCATAATAGTTTGTAGGGGCCAAACTTTGTGTGTTTTATGTTGTGCAGATGTCGTAAAGATGTAAATAATTTGAAGAGAAATGCATTATTGTTTTTCCTCAACATATATTCTTCAAGTGGACTGCCAATGTTGACCTTTCAAATTAATAAAGTGTGAACTCTAATTACTCATTGAATTTTTTTAATCAAAATTTATTCATTAAAGTGTGACAACTAAATTCAGTTTTGGGCTTCATAAAATATAAAAAAAACAGAACTAATTTTCCAGACTTTTTTATTTAATCTGGAATCATCTAGAATATTTTTTAATGCTTTTACGGGAATTTAACTTTATTAATATTAATTAGGACAAATATTTATGTGAGATTTTGTCACATTTACCACTTTTATTTTATTTTACTTTTTTTTTACATGTTATAGGAGTATTTTACAATTTTATCTGTATGATATGAGAGGCTTATTTTAATTTGTGATTCGCAATTTATTTTTATTTCATTTTTACATAAAGATTTGTGTGAGACCGTCTCCTATAATGATTTTTATGAGACGGATAAAAAGTGATAATATTTTATTGAAAAAAAAGTAATAATATTAATACTCAATTGATGAAAAGTGTTGATAACATGAATTATTTCATAATAATTTATAATATAAATGAAAAGTAATAACATTTAAAACACAAAATGTTAATATTTTTAATAAAAAATGTGCAACTAATTAAGGAGGTGTAAAATGATTTAGTCGTGAGATGGCCTCACACAAATGTGTTACTCATTTTAATTAGTTATCGCTTTTTATTAAAGATGTTATCATTTTTTTAAAAAATATTATCATTTTTTATTTATATTATTATAAATTATTCATTAAATAATTCACTGCAACATTATCGCATGGAATAATCCGTTGGTAATATATTGTCGGACGATTATCACATTGAATTATTCACTGCAACATTAAAGTGGTGAATTAAACATTGAATTAAAGTGGTGAATTCACTGTAGGTAATGTAGGTGATCGTCCCACAAATGACTCCTAATTATATGCACCATTAAATATGGTTAAAAGTTCTAAACATTTGAATTTTTAAAACATAAAAATCCTACTCCTTCCATTCCGTGATCCCGTTTAAGAGGGGTTTTTGTTTTTTCACATAAATTAAAAAATATTATTATTTAATGTGTAGTGAATATTTGTATTAGTGGGAGTGTGTGACCCATATTTTAATTGTATTAGAGGAAGTGTGTGGGTCTAATGTGTGTAAAAAAAAGGAAATGAAACCCTTTGGGTGGGACGACCAAAATTGAAAAAATATCATCTTTGAATGAGACGGAGGGAGTATACTTTTTATTTTTTCAAGAAGACTTTAAATTAGTTAGAATTTTCGTTCAAAATATTTCAATTTTACTCCAATTTCGTTCATAAATAATAGTATATTTTTTTAATAAATTTTATACCATAATTTTTGTAAAAGCACGGATTCAATCCTATGAAATTAACAAAATTTGACATTTTAAAGTAAAAAATGATAATTTTAATGAGAATTTAAAATTTATAAGACTATTTAAAAAAAATTAAATTTCTTGATATTATTTTGAATAGAGTAAAAATTACCATTTATGTTTAAAATGCTTTATATTTCTCATCACTTCTTATATATATTTAACATATACTAATATGCTTTATATTTAATTTATTATTTAAGAATTTATCTCTATACATTTGGATGTACCAAATGTTAAAAAGTATTATCCCTTCTTAAATAGAATTAAATAAAAAATATATTTTCTTAAACGTGTAAAAATAATGGACGCATAATAGGATAAGTGTGGAAAAATAGGGGGGGTTTTAGTAAGTGTCGCTTCCAATCATTAATTTAAAAGTAAAAGGAGAAAGAAAACGTAACTTTTAAAATGGTGGCTTTTTCATACACCTAAGGGAGTACTATTAAATTGCTTTGGAAAAAGAAAAATAAAATGAAATGTAATATTTTTTTTTAATATACCTAAGTCTTTGCTTTTATATATGAAGGGAGTATAGTGGGATTCTGAAGCTATTCAAAATTCATCAAGCTACCCACGTTGTTGCCATTCTTGCTCATTCAATCATCAAACTTCATTATTGATCATAATAATGAAAATTTAAATTATGATCATAATTGAGAGAACAAAATACCTCTAGGGACTCAAAATTCACATGTATATGATTGCAACTCAAACTACTATTTTTTGAAAAAAATATAAATATATATATATATATATATATATATATATATATATATATATATATATATATATTGTATTATCACAAAATAGCCTTGAAATTCAGCATGAAATGAGGAAAATCTCCATTCTCCATCATCATGATTGCAAATAAACAACAAATTTGAAAACTTTAATGCATCCAACAGAAAATAAACAATTTATGGGGACTAGCATGCAAAATAAATATAAAATGGAGGAAGGAATCTAATCTTGTTCATCAACCATATGGGACCCACCAACCTTACCTTATTATCTTTTGGCTTTTTGCAAAGCAGCCACCACTCCCTGCCTGTTTGCTTGTGCTCTTCTGATGTTAACATCAATGGCGGCCACTATTTGGCCGATTTGCACTTCCCATTCACCCCTTCTTTACTCATTCATCATTTAATAACAAAAGTCCCCCCCTTACTATTCCTGTAATCAATATTAATCATTACCAAACGCAGTTGCACTTAAAAGTTACCCCCTCAGTTCCATTATTTCCCAAGAAAGAATATCTCTAATTTGTGATTATTGGAGTACATGCCGTGTAGATTTTTCTGCACCACATGTGATTGGTGGGCTTTTTTCCTAATTGCAGTTTATTTCTTGTGGGGTTCTTGGTATATTGAAAAAGCTTCAATCTTTCAGGGTTGATCTTGGAGGCAGAATCCAATTTGGGGGAAGTTTGATTCTTTTAGGGCTAAGAGTGAGATTATCCAATTATTTTTCTGGGTTCTGTGGATTATTTTAGGAAGGTGGATTCTTGTTTTCTGCTGAAGATTTTTGCCACTGTTGCAAAAGGTACTTTCTTCTTATTGCAAGTTTGATATTCAATCTGGGACTCAGAGAGAGAGTTTTCTTGATCTGTATGATCAGAAAGATATTATTGAATTGCTAGATATGTGTGGTTGTTAAGATTGTACCTGAAATTTGTTGGATAACGACGAAAAACGTTTGGATTCTGAAAACTTAGGAAGTGGAAAGGATTGAACATATTGTGGTAATCTAGAATCTGTTGGACTTGTGTGTGATTATGGAGAAACAAGGTAGTTTTCGGAATCCAACCATGGAAAAACAGCAGAGTTTTCGTAATGGAGTAATGTTTGAAAAGCAGAAGAGCTTTAGGGGTTTAATGGAGAAGCAAAAAAGCTTTAGGATAGCAATGGAGAGACAGTTGAGCTTTGGAGGAGACAAGAAAAAGAGCAAGGATTCGCCCGGTAAACGGGGGGATTCGCCACTCCATCTGGCTACTCGGGCTGGGAATTTAGGGAAGATTAAAGAGATAATTCAGAAGTTTGATAGCATCAACAATGGTGTAAAGGATTTGCTGTCGAAGCAGAACCAAGAAGGTGAAACTCCTCTGTATGTTGCTGCAGAAAACGGGCATGTCTTGATTGTAGGGGAGTACTTGAAGCATTCGGATTCGGAGACTTGCTCGATTCTTGCCAATAATGGCTATGATCCGTTTCATATAGCTGCCAAGCAGGGTCATCTTGGTGAGTCAGTTATAGTCTTTTACTGATGATGGTCTTTTCGTTCCGCAATGTTTTGTTTCTTGTTAATTATATCATGTTACATTTCTTGCTCTTATGTCTTGTTTTGGCCATGTATTCTGATGCCTTTGGTTCCTTTCACATTTCTAAGCATACAGAACTGAGCTTTAGCTTTTACAATAACATGATATTAAAGGCACCAGTTCAATGGAGATTATCAAATGGTTATAAATTTCATTCTTAGATTGGATTTGTTCCTTGGAATTTAGAACTTTCCATCTAGCTAAACTGCATAAAAAATTAGTCATTGTGATATTTATTTTTAAAACAATTGACACTCACCAAAAAATTCCCATAAAAAATAAAATTAAATTGGCAATCAAATATTCAAATGTATCATTACATCTCTTATGAAGATTTGACTAAGTATAGAAATTTTCTGTTTCTGTGATGGTGGTCCTTGAGTTGATGAAAAAATTTTCTTTGTGGAACTACAGAGGTTCTGAAGGAGCTGCTACGTTGTTTCCCCAGCTTAGTGATGACAACGGATACTACCAATTCTACCGCGTTGCATACAGCAGCTGCTCAGGGTCACACCGAGGTGGTAAAGCTGCTGCTAGACACTGATTCAAACCTAGCTAAGATTGCTCGGAACAATGGCAAGAGTGTGCTTCATACTGCAGCGAGAATGGGCCACTTGGAAGTGGTGAGAGCTCTCTTAGAGAAAGATCCGAGCATTGGCTTTAAGACTGATAGAAAAGGTCAAACAGCATTACACATGGCGGTTAAAGGCCAAAATGTGGAGATTGTGACGGAGCTTATAAAACCTGACCCTACTTTATTGAGCTTTGGAGATAACAAGGGTAATAATGCTCTCCACATTGCCACGAGAAAGGGTCGGAATCAGGTTAGTGTCGACCTTGCTTTTCTTTGTAGTATGGTATATGCATTGAGACGAAATGCAGTACGAATCTCCCACGTTACTATGCCTCGTTTGAGGGGCATAGTAATGTTAGTATGGAACAGCGGAGTCCATGAACTATGGATGATCTGTACGAGGTTCATCCGGCTTAGAATTTAGTAGGGTGGTACGCGATGCAAGATTTTTCTAAAACATTAAGCTAGCACATTTAAATGCTTAATACTTGCTTGGAATTTGTATCTTCAAGATCTTAAAGCTAAAGTTTTAGAATTCACCATCCTTAATAGCATTTGATATTTGCTTCCAAAACAAATGTTGATTCATGGTTTGTTTCTTGGCAGATTGTGCAGTGTTTATTGTCAATCGAGGGTATTGATGTCAATTCAACCAATAGTATTGGAGAGACACCTTTAGATATTGCTGATAAGTTTGGAACTCCAGAACTTGTAGCTTTGTTGAAGGAAGCTGGAGCTGTTCATTCGAAAGATTACGGAAAACCCCAAAGTTCAGCAAAGCAACTCAAGCAGACTGTTAGTGACATAAAGCACGACGTTCAGTCCCAACTCCAACAGACCCGTCAGACGGGCTTTAGAGTTCGGAAGATAGCAAAGAAAGTGAAGAAGCTTCACATAGAGGGTCTCAATAACGCGATAAATTCTGCTACTGTGGTGGCTGTTCTCATCGCTACTGTTGCTTTCGCTGCCATATTTACTGTTCCTGGTCAGTATGTTGAGGATAGAACTGATGGATTTTCATTAGGAGAAGCCCACATTGCAAACAAAGCAGCTTTCATAATATTCTTTTTGTTCGATAGCGTGGCATTGTTCATCTCGCTTGCGGTGGTGGTCGTACAGACATCGGTGGTTGTGATAGAGCATAAGGCGAAGAAACAACTGATGTTTGTGATAAACAAGCTCATGTGGCTAGCTTGTCTCTTCATCTCGATCGCATTCATCTCGCTCACGTACATAGTCGTTGGATCTCATGAACAGTGGCTTGCCATATGTGCTACAGTGATTGGTGGGACTATAATGATGACTACCATCGGCTCCATGTGCTACTGTGTCATTCGACACAGACTGGAAGACTCGAGGATGAGGAACATACGAAAAGCCAGCACCCTTTCGCGATCGTTCTCCATGTCCATGGCATCGGATCCTGAGATGTACAGTGAAAGATACAAGCGGATGTATGCTGTGTAGTACACGCTCGATCAAACGCCTCGCCTTATGAGCTCAGGCGAAGCGCTAGCTGCTCGACTGGGTTCTGTATCGCTGCTGTCGACCAACCGATCTACCAGTGGTGACAGCCAAGCTATGAACATGGTGGAGAAAGCTCACATAGATTAGATATTGTCCAGTTTTAGTGCTTCCATGCTCTGTATACATCACTGGTGAAATATATTGACAAGTGCTGATGTAATTCATGATGCCTATATATAGTAGTGAAGTAAGCCAGCCTGATTTTGTAATCACCTCCCTCATCTTTATAATGGAGTATTTTTTAATTGCCTATGAAAAAAAGTCTCATTTTTTTCTTCATTTGAAACAGTAAATAAAAAAGGGTTACACTTATGCAATATATAACAATTTCTTGTTGCACAAGTGTGAAAATAATGAACTGTTGATAACAACTATGTAGTATATACAGCTCCAGTTTCAACCTCTAATGTTATATCAGCGTCCTCTGTGGTGGGAACTCCCTCCTCCGCTTCCTCCTCCTCCTCCGTGTTTTCTTGAAGAGTTACGTTTCGGCTCCAACGATGGTTGGCTTGCTGCGGGGGCAGGGGGTGGACTTCCATAGTAGTGATGGCGTACGTTTACTCTATGCATTTTCGTCTCAGTCGTGCAACTTCCTCTTATGCTCACCAACAAGATCACTTCTTTATCTCTGGCGTCTTCGGACCACCAGCTTTGTGGACATCCGTCCACAAATTCCTCCGTCGTATGGAAATCTTCGTGATGGACTGAGATCTCTGCAACTTGATCCGGATTTATCATGCCAGCAGCCGGAGTTACCTACGCCATAACAAAGCTATGTTACCACCTTGTAAGTTGTAACCAAACATAATCATAAATCAAGTCTTTATTCCTCTATGTATGGTTGGTTGTGTGTATAAAGATGTATGTATCATACCTCAAGCCATCTTGGGAAACCTAGCGAGGCTCGAGCATGAAAGTCAGACGCTGCATCGTTCTCGTTAATGTTAGACTGACCTTCACATGTGATTTCAAATAACACCATGTCTTCCCCACTTCGATTTGTGATTCTCAAGCTGAATGTGTCTTGATTCTGGAGAACGATTTTGTTCGTGCTGATGCTCGTTTCAGGGATGAAGCGCAGCGCTTCCATGCTGGATCTAAGTTGTCCGTTGGACTCAAGAATCATTCCAAACTCTTGCCTCCTCATTGATCTATCAACATGAGCAATGTCTATATTGAATTTGCAGCGAACGGGTTTATGATCACTCTCTGTCACGTCCATACGGGCATCGTACCTTAATCGAACCAAGAAAGCATCACAAGTAATATAGCATGAACTAATCAAAGGGGGGACAAGTTGAGAGAAAAGATCAAGAATCAAGTGACTTACAGTAATATGGAAGCAACTACAGGGCACTCTAAACTACAGTCATCTTCAGGATTAGACCTATTATCTCTATATAGTACTCTATCACACCAAGCTGGGATTCTTTTCTTCTCCCCAGAATCATAACCTAAACCAATCACAAGTCTTAAGACAAACTCTTGTTGTTGTCCACTCAAGCATTATATATACAAAAATGATATTACCTCCTAATCCTGGTTTCCCTCTCTCAAACTTGTAAGTGGGAGGAAATCTGACGAGAGCTTCACGCATTCCTTGGAACACTTTACCGGCTTTCATCTCTGCTCTGAGCTGATCTTTCTCTCGAAGCCAATCAAAGCTTCTCTGAGAAACAAAGTCTCTGGCTTCATCATAAGATATTCCGAATAAGCGATAGTTAAAGTCGCCAAAGAAGACCACCATATCCGCTTCAGCAAGATCAGGCTTTCCCTCGTCAGGATTTGTGGCCTTACATGATTATATGAATCATCAGTTATGTTGATGTTACTTAATGCTCCAAAAATTCATGAGTATTTTGGAGTTAGGATAGACATACATTTGCAGTGCGAAGTGTCTGAGCCGCTGACGAAACTCCGGCTGCAATAGAGAGGATCCAAGAGAAGCCACAAGAATAAAGCAACCAAAATAAATATGTAGAGAAGACAATAGAGCAAGACAAATACAGATGTCACAGCATACCAGCAGCATTGTTTAGAACAGATGATCGCGCGAAAGTCATGTTCCGGTATATGTGATCAAAATCAGAATTTCGTCTATTCACCGCATCTAAATGTGCAGCTAGATGACAGTTTACGAAACACATCAACCGATCATACACTCTCAATCTCAAGCCTACAGCTCCCTGCAGGTAATGTTTAGCCAGTATGCCATGATCGCATTGAGGACACTATTACCAGTTTATAAACATGAAGCTAAAAAATTTGTTCACCTTATTACCAATTGCACGACCTAAACCACACGCAACTGCCGAAACATCAAGATCTCCTGCATGACTCCTAAGGTTCTTCCTTACCCTAAAAACAATTATAATTAGCTGAGTTTAGAATCAAATAATGTAACTAATCAAACTACCGCATTAAGTTATTCTAAAGAAGTAGAGCTCGTGTTTAGACTTTGTAAAGTAGATTAAGAATGTGAAACCACACCAGATTGCTATCATTAAGCCAGCCAGCTGTCGAGACCCCACACGTTCAAAGGTGTGTTCTTCATCCAAAGCCTTGCCAATATGATCTTGCCACCAATGTCCGATAGCACTACCTTCTAGCCCTACCTAAATTGGATGAATGCTGTTAGAATATATAAGAAATGAACACTTCAAGATCATGTAATATACAATAAGCAAATAGCTCTGTATATCTTAGGTAGTTTTTTTTAATAATATAAGGAGTTGGAGTAATCCTTGATACATGGATTTTTCCCAAGAAGAAATAGCTTACAGTTTCTTTTGCAGCTGACATTGCGAGAAAACCAGCCCCCATTTCCACTTCTTGCAACCCTACAACTACAATGCTGACATCTGATACACTAGATCCCAGCCAAGACATTAGCGCATCATGAGAGGCTCTTCCTTGGCCAACATTCCACGTTCCGACCAAAACTCTGATATTCTCTAGGGTTGTATATGTGATTTCCCTAGAGGATACTTCTGCTCTAAGTATGCTATCGATAGGTGCTGGGGAAGAAATGTTCCATCCACGAATACCTCCATGAGTCGCCAAGCTGAAAACCATGCCATTGCCAATGACTAATCTTATAACAGGCCCATTATGTGCAACCCAGCCCGAGACTAGGTTTCCTTCTAAATCCAAAAGTTGGACTGTACCACTTACATAACCAACCCATATTCGTGAGCCATAAGCACAAAAGCACAGAACACCACAAGGATGGTGAATGAAATCTTGCAAACGGTTTCCATTTCCATCCCACTGGATTAATGTACCGTTTGAAGAGCCGGTCCAAATCATTCCATCCCCTGCCAGGACTATTGCTTCTGTTCTCTTACCATCTTCAGATGCCCCACCCCCTTTAGCTGCTCTACGAACTGCATCTGCAGCTCCCATAATAGCATTACGGGAACGTTGCAAGAAGCCAGATTTCTCCTTTTTGGACTTCGATGACACTTTAACGGGCGCTTCTTCTTCAACTACTTGTTCTTGGGCTGAAGGTCCTTCAGCACGATTCTCAGGTTGACCCTCAACTGTGAATACTTTCACAAGTTCTCTTGTACGAGCGTCCCTGTTTCACCATCAAACAACTCAACAAAATGTTATTTATAAACAGAGGCAATATCATATTTAAAAGAAGTCACAAGGTACCATAATGAGAAGGACAGAGAGCCAACAGCCCATATTTTGGCTCTGGCATTATCAGATAGCAAACATTTGACATCCGAAGAAGATATACTAGATGTCCCATTAACTGTAACTTGGCTCTTTAAGTCGATACCCGATCTCTCCACCAACAAAGAAGCCATGTGCTTTTCCTCGGGTGATAGAGATAAAGATTTCTCAATAGCTTCCCATGGCCACACCCTTATAACCCCATTTTCGGATCCCGTCCATATATCACCTACATACAAACCATAAAAGTATAAAAAGAAAAATTAATTCATAATTCTAATCTTGTTGCATACTGAGAAGTACCATGAGGAAGAAATTTACCATAAGAAGATATCATCATGGAAAGAACTGAACCTTTATGTGCCTGCCAAGAAAAACATTCCCTGAAACCATCCTCATCAGATAAACTTACATCCATCTTCCACGACCTAATTTTACCATCTTTGTGCCCACTCCAAACCAACTTACTCGCTTGATCAACAACCAAGCATATAGTTGCTGGTGTGCTTGCTGATTCATAGAACGGAGCGGCATCCTCATCGCCTCTACGTACCCTTCTCCCTACCCCTATCCCTGGCTTATATGAATCTGAATAGTTCCATACTCTTACACCTGATTCTTGCCCTGCCCACAGTTGTTTTTCTGTACTTGCAATTGTCCTTAAAAATTTTCCTACCTGTATGAAATCTAAAAAGTTTCAAGCATTTTCCTTGAACTGAGCATACATGGTTGAGCCAAGTAGAAACTAGCCAACACATTTGAGAATAATACATGTAAAGCTAAAATCGACTCAACTAACTATCATTATTGATAACCACACATACAGTTTGCAAAATTTATACTTTCCATTTTCTTGAACTCAGCATGCATGGTTAAGCCTAGTGGAAAACTAGCCAACACATTTGAGAATAACACGTGTAAAGCTAAATTGACTCTCAAATAACTATCATTATTGATAACCAAACATATGGTTGGCAAATTCCCACTTTTACTCCAATTTTAATTTCTTGCACTGAAAAGCCATACGAACATGCACACAATACTCATATGGGTGGAGCAATAATAATAATAATGCAATTTCATCTCATTAATTCAAAAGCTAAGTTGATAGAGGATGAATATGATTAATCTTTTAGATGAAGTAATAATTAACCACCAAAAGAGGTAATGTATTGAATTCGCACCACCACCTGTTTGTGAAAATGCTTCAATCAAATATGGAAATCTACCTGAGTTTCTCGTAAAGGATGAGGCCGAAGTTCGAGACAGGGGGGACGGTTAGGGTTCACTGGCGCCCTACTCGGCGCCTTAAAAATCCCGACGCCGCCACCGGCCCCCATAAACTCCGGCAACGGCTGCTGCAGTTCATCGCAAGCGGTCCCGCCGTCGGACGCCCCCTCAATCCTCTGGCTTTGGCAGTAATCAACATGGTGATCACTCACTGATCCCACTGCATTATTAGAAGTCACAGTGGAATAGGGATAAAACTCATCGTCGGAGGAGGAATCAGGGGTGGTGGTGTAATAAACGTTTGTTTTGGTGGGGGGTTGGTGGTTCAAAATGCGGTTCTCGTCGAGGCTGTGCTTGCGGAGGTTGTGGTGGTTGCGCCTCTGGTGGGGAGCGGTGTTGGCTCTGAGCTGCTGACTGTAAGAGTAAGTTTTCCGGCGCGGCGGAGAATTGAATATCTTCGCCAGAGCCGTTCTGTCGTCTTCTTCCAATCTCTCGTTCATTTGCGCAAAGGGTGTGGATAATTGGGCGTGGATGCGATTAGAGGGGGTGGAAAGAGAGGGAAGAAGGGAATTTGATCATGGTGGTGGGAATGCGATGGCGAATCAAGGTAATTTTGGAGGAATGCGTGAAGGAAGAAAGAGAAAATCAAAACGAGGATATGAGAGAAGGGAAACAATGGAGATGCTGGAGAGAGAGAGGGGGGAGAGAGGAGAGAGGAGAGAGGAGAGAGAGAGAGGTGGTGGCGATGGACGAAGGGGAGGGCGGAGTGAGGGGCGAAATATGCTGGAAATGTACGGACGTCAATATTCTCAAATATACTTCATCTTTTTTCTCTTTGTAGATTCATTGCAATTTTTCAATTTAAATACTTCTCCCATTCGGTCACTTCCCAATAATATATATATATATATATATATATATATATATATATATAAATTTAAAATGTACTCCACTACTTTACACACTTGCATGTTTTAGGTAGAATTGTTAAAAACTATTGAGAAATTCATTGTATTGAGTTTATTGTTGTTTTAACAACGTAAAAATATTCTTGAACAAACTAATAAAGACATTTTAAAAAGAAATACGAAGTATGATATTATCATAATAGTGATTTTCTTTCACTTAAAACCAAAAGCTTTAACATAAAATTATATAAAGTAAATTGACATTTTTTTGAAAAACTACATAAAAATCGTTTAATTGTAATGTTTGGTGAGTATTTATGCAATGTGAATTCGATTTATCCTTATTGAAAATGTAAGGATTTGATTTATATCATGAGCTTTTTGAATATGATGTGTAAAGTGCAATTTATATTTATCAGAATCCTGAATTGTCAGCCCAAGAGTTTTAAGACTCAATCGAAGGCCGAAAAGAGGTAACGTCCATGAAGCCCAGTGAAAACCAATAGTAAGCCCAATATAGGGAAGACCAAGTAACTCATTTTTCATTTTGCTCCCAAGAGATTATAAAACTTAAAAATATCATTTAACGTTAGAAAAACCACGAATTTACTGTTATTACAAATTAATCCACACCTTTTAATAAATTACAAAAAAAAGGCCTTTAAATATTATTACAAAATGTACCAATTTCTACAAATGAATCTCACCACCTTTAAAAAAAATGACACATTTTGAGTGACACACTAAAATTATACTATTATTATAGAATATTTTATCTTCAAAATTATATCCACACTAAACAAACATAATTAATTACTTTATACTTTAACTTATTTATTTATTGTTACAAAAAAGGAGTTTTATCAATTCAAAGAATTATGGATAAACTACCAATTTGAGGCTTAAATTATTTTTTATATCAATCAAATGCATAAAATATGTAAACTATCAATCCAGACATGAATTTGTCAAATATTATTTCCTATTTTATCAATTTAGGGCCTAATTTCAGGCCCCGAATTAATAGTTTTACATAATTCAGGCCCCTAATCGATAGAAAACATAAAATTATTGCCGCAATAAACTTGGCACAGAGAGAATGAAATAAAAATTATTGCTCAATATCCATTGTTTGTTTTTGCAAAAATCGCACCTTCAAATCACGTAGGAATCGATCAAAGTTTCTAATCGAAGATCCATCTTTCTCCAAGGCATTCCTCATTGTGTTGCTCACTTTCTTCATTGTTTCTCTTAACTCCACACACTTAATTTCTCCATTCATCAAAACATCAATCTTTCTTACAACTTCACCCCTTTCAACTTTACCTCCATCGTCACAAAGATTAATCCCGATCCTCCAATCCTCCACGACCAACTTCCTATTCGTCGGCTGGTCGACAAAGAACGGATAGCAAATCATCGGCACGCCACTCCACACACTTTCCACCACCGAGTTCCAACCACAGTGCGTCAAGAACCCTCCCACGGCCGCGTGGGACAAGACCGCCACTTGGTTGCACCACGGAATAACCCTCCCTCGATCCGCCACGTCATCAAGAAACGGGGCGAGAAAAAGCATGTTTGGATCCGTATCCACATCATCGGTCCGAATAATCCATATAAAGTTGACCCGACTCAAGAGAAGCCCATGAGCTATCTCTTTGATCTCATGCTCATTAACCCGAGCAATGCTACCAAACGAGATGTACAAAACAGAGCCCGGAGGTTTGGAATTGAGCCAATCAAAGCAGTCCGATTCGGGCCTCAGGCTCTTAGAAGGGCCCGTCTCGGAGAAGAAATTGATCGGGCCAATGGCGAAAGTTGGACGGTGGAGATTAAGTGCTGACAAGGCATTGAATTCAAGTTCTTGAACAGTGTTGCACAGTATAAAATCAGCATTCTTAACCTGTTGGAATGCTTTTATGACGAGTTTGGCCACCACTGGTTCGACATCCGGTGCTACGACGAACGACATTAAGTCTTTTATACTTATTGATTCTACTCCAGGTATGTATTTTATCACATCCTGGCCCATGCTATTGTCTGAAATTCATCACAAAAAAAAAAAAAAAAAATTCAACGGACATATATATACCAATTTAAATATTCTTTTTTGTAAAATGCAAATAGATGCGACCCCTAATTTCTTGGCAGGGTATAACCATCGGACATAGGAAGGAGTAATCTTCATCAATATTGACCATAAGTTTAAGTTTTGATTTTAGGCCCGAATGTTAAGTAATACTCCTAATTCACAAGATAAATTATATATATTTTGTAAATTTTCTTTTTTAACAAGGTAAATTTACACAAAACAATAAATATACTCATACACAAAATGAATACTAAGAGCAGACCCGGAACTAAAATTTAGGGATACAATGTGTAATTATTAAAAATAAAATAAAAAATTCTACTAGGAGTAATATTTATACATTATTATGTCACTCGTTCTCGTAAATATTAATATCTTCCGTGTAATTTGAGTGTCATATAATAAGAAATCACGGACCACTTATATCTAAGCAAATCACGTGGTGTCTTTGCATTTTATTTTTTTTCCATGTGAGGTGCATTTATTTATTTATTTATATTATTGCAATTCAACTTGTCAATTTTCAATTCCTGATACACCACCTAACAATAATATTAAACGATTCAAAAGAAAAAACACACTTACATAGTTTCAAACATTAGGTAGACTTTTTTCTTTTTTCCTTAGCCCCGAATCATAAACCAAAATAGTCAAAAGTAGTAAGTTTCAGTAAGTTTATATATACATTTAAAGTTTGAATTTTGCGTACCAATTGTTGCAAGGATACTACACCACATAAAAAACCATTACTATTATTTTACCAAAGGCACGAATATATATTAAAAAAATAACACATCGTGTAAATTGGGTTTAAAATATGTTATTCTTTAGTATATGAAAAATTACTCTTTAGACACTTAAATTGTTACTTTTTTAAATAAAAAAATTACACTTTAAATTCTTGTATACCCTAATTTATCAATTACTTATCAGTACATAAAAATTTACTCTTTAAAGATATGAATTATTATTCTTACATATAAAAATTATTATTCTTCGAAGAATAATTTTTTATATACTAAAAAATAATTTAAAAAAAACATGTTTACACGAGACTCTTTAAAATTAGCACAAAAGTAAAACATAAAAGATGATTAATTAACGATATATATACCTGGAGGGAAATGCCTGTTTTGTAGGAGAAGATCCATGTGATAACAAATAGTAAACACCATAGCTGGTTCAGTCCACACAGACACATTGACGAGGTCGTGTTTCATGGCAATGTCTGCTGTCCACGTGTACAACGAATCAGCCACCAGCACCGCAGCCTCGCCGGACCTCCTGATGCTTCCGACGAGTTCGTCAACGCGAGCCGGAAAATCGAGAATCATGCTCTCCCAGTACTTGGTGAAGTTGGCATCCCTGTCGAAGTCCGGCGAGAAGTTGTCGGAGATGGTGGCGCAGCGGATGTCGAGGCCCGGCCCGAGATAAGGCACGGGTAAGAATTCGGGCTGGACGTATGTGACGGTGAAGCCGTTGCAAGCAAGTTTAATGGCTAGATTGATCATAGGGGTGATGTGGCCCTGATATGGGTATGGAAACACCATGGCGTGTGGCTTTGGATCACTGCTCACCCACATTTTCTTTCTTGGGGTGGGTTCTCATTTAATTCTCATCTGGATCTCTCTGCTCATATAAATGAGTAATGCCCATTTGGGTCGGGTCGAAAATGCTCACTTTTAGTTTCAGTTTCACTGGTAGTGGGCCATATGTAAGTTTCTTATTGATGGGCTTCAAGCCTATTTGGTTTGTGGCCCATGAAACTAGGATGAGGCCCAAAATCATTTCTTATCCTATGTCATAGGCCCATGACACTATGTTAGGAAAAGACTTGTGAGTTTGTGTGATACTGCACATCGGATTTTCTGTGCTATTTTCGTACATCATTTTCTATGTCACGCACTATTTTATTGACATGTAAGGGATAAAGAAATCCAACCATTGCCCCAAGAATTAAAGGGTATAGTTTTCTTCTATCTCTTATATGGAGTATGTCATCCATCAAATGGTGTATAGTGTGGTACATGAGATGATGTATTAAAATGGACAGAAAATCCGAATATCTCACCGAATAACATAACTCCCGTGAGACGAATAAGAATGTAATAACATTTTAATGAAAATAGGTACTCTCTCCGTTCCATGTTAACGTTGACGTTTGCTTTTTGCAAGGAGATTAAGGAGTATAATATTTTAATATGTAGTGAGGTGAGAGAAATAATATTTAATGTAAAGTAAGTAATTGTATAAGTATTGTGTGTGGGTGCTACATGGAATAATTAAATGTTTTGTGTGGGCCCAACTTGACTAAAAAGAAATGTAAATATTAACTTGGGACAACTCAAAATGGAAAGTGTAAACTTTAACGTGGGACATAGAGAGTATATAATTGATAAAAAGTAATAATAGTACAATGAATTATTTCATAAATAATTTATAATATAAACAAAAAAGTGATAATATTGTAAAAGAACAGTGATAAAAAGTGACAGTTAATTATGAAATTGGAAAATACTCCTTCCATCCCATAATAAGTGTCTTACTTTTTCTTTTCGTCCGTCCCACGATAAGTGTCCGTCCCACGATAGTGTCACCACCCAAAAAATAAAACTTCACATTAACCAACAACCTCAAAAGTTATCTTAATTTCAAAAATATCACTCTCACCTAATACATATAACATACTTTATAATTTATTTATGTACTTAAAAATGCCATAATATCCCTAAAAAGTCAATAAAGTTAATAAAAAAATAAAAAATAAATTGTCTTAAACTTCAAATCTACAATGATGAAAACAATTATGTCACGAAGGTAGTTTGTTTTCTGAAAGGATATGAGAAAAGAAATAATTAATCTCAATGTGCTATCGTAATAGCGTATATTGCCACTATTAATAGTACATGACAATATGATCCGTAAATTAAGGATCGTATCAATCTCTATCCATCTGTACAAGGAAAGAGTATATTCTAAAGGATTAGGAAATAAGTCTATGATTTATTCTTAACATTTTAACGTACTGATCATATAATGTTACTTGTCACCTGATCTCTTAAATCCTCTTCTTAATATCTATTGTTTTGAGCACCCTTTTTCTTGGACTATAACGTAATTTCGGTATATTTCCCCCAGCTACCATATCTCTTAATATCTTCATCTTGTTCAAAGTAAGGCATGTCAGATTCATGCAAATACACCCATGCTTCAATCCCATCGTTGTCTTTAGTGTTCATTTGATGGCAAGTGACACATTTGCATCCCAAATTTACTAAACGAATCTCATTAATTTATAAAATTAAAATATATTTATGTGAGAAAACATAAATACCCTTATATAAATAATAATATAAAATTAGTTATTACAAATTGTTAAATAAACCCTAATTAAATTTATAAAAGCACCCCAATTAAATCTATTTTTGAAAAAAGCAAATGGCGTTCCTCCTCGGCGAATCTAATCGGCTGTAATGCCGATCTGTTGGCAGAAATTCTAGTGTTATTGCTGGCGAAATCCCAGTTTAAATTCAAATTGGTGAGTAGACAGGGGAACTTTAATCTCCGCTAGATGCTTCCTCAACCGGTGGCGCCTTCAGTGCTTCCATGGCGACCACACGTTTATAGTCCCGAATTCCGATCGAAGTTTTGGGATTAATTGTGGATGTATGAATCATTCTGATTTTTTTGGTACGAATGTTGCTTGTAGATTCTTTAGAGAGCTCTTATCAACCCCAAATGCTGTTGGTTTATCACTACCCTACTGTAATCGCTTATGCTTGTTTTCTATAATATGTATCATCTTCATCAATGTATAACTGTTAATGCTTATTGCTTTTTTGTTGTTTGTGATTGATGGAGATTTTATAGTTGCGTATAAGTACAAATCGAAAGAGAGAAAGAGCTGATGATCAAGACTAATTTGGATTTGAAAGACTATTTTGTGTCTGATTAAGGAAGAATTGTGGTCATACATATGAAGATGCAAGAAAGAAAAGAATTTAGATTGACTTTTCCTGTGTTGAAATATTAGGAAAGAAATTGTAGTCAATCTGGTTGAAATAAGAAGGAATTTTAATCATTAGAATACAATTGGGGTGCATATCGTAATTTAATGGGGTCTATATAACAATTTGTCATAATTAATCTTATTTTATAATTTATATAAGAGTATTTATGTCTTCTCACATTAATATACTTCATCCATCCCATTTTAATGGTTAAATATTTCCTTTTTGGGCGTCCCATTACCTAATGGTTATATTTCCCTTTTTAGCATATGAGACCCACACAAATTAATTACTTCTCTCTCCATGGCCACACATCACACTAATACACATACCAAAATTACATTAAAATATTATTTCTCTCACCTCAATACACATTAAAATACTATATTCATTAATCCACGTGCAAAAAGTAAACGTAACCATAAGGATGGGACGGAGGGAGTATTTTAAATTTATAAATTAATGGCGTTCGTTTAGTGAATTCGGGGTGCAAATACCCACCCCTTAACTATATATGGGTTGAATTACATGATGAATTAAAGGTTTATTATTGGCGACGGCTGGATTCTCCAAACCCTAAACCTAATTAAACCATAACCTCCTTAATTAATAATGTGTTTAATTATACGATCTTACAGCTGTGAATTTCATTTTTATTATGGCAACTGGTAGATTCCTTAATTACGTGAAACTGACTTCCTTAATTACGATGAATTTAAATTAAGGAATTGAAGGTTTATTATTGACAATGGATTTTATAAATTCTATAACCCTAACGCTCTTTAATTACGCATGGTGCATTTAAAGATAAAAAATTGAAGCTAAAACCCTAGGTTTATTACCTTAAACCCTAAAATCATTTTTATAGTAGTAATTGTAAAAATTAATCAAATTGAATGGGTAAACATTATTATTGATCCAACAACATAATTTTTTTATTATCTATATCTAAATGACAATTTTTGAAATAAAATGCACCACACCCCCCTTTCAATTAAAATTATTTTATAAAAAACCTAAGAAAAGTAGGGTTAAATTTTAACATCAGCCAATGAATTTATTAATAACCGCAGAACAGCAAGTGAATCACGGGCTCATATAATTGAGTAAAATAGATCTGTCTCACTAAATTAAATTCGTGACACGTTCTCACAAAAGACTCCTTACGTATTAGAAGTTTATTATTAGCAATCGCTGATTTTTCAAACCCTAAATCTAATCAAATCATAAAACCCTAAATCCGATCTAATCGTTGGATGTCCTGTTACATTTTAGTGTTATATCTCATGTTACACGCGTTAGATGAGTGACACGTATGCGAAGAGAAAAATCTCAACATTTTCCTTTAGGGTTGATTGTTAGGGTATAGAATAGTTTATCCTACGTGTCAATCATCCAACGATTTATAACAGGAGATGTAACACCAAAATATAACAGGAAATCTGAACCGCCTTAACTAATCATCCTAAATAATTCCTTAAATGCCATTGCACTTGATGAGATATGCATTTAATACCTTAGGACAAAGGCATTAATTGTCCCATGAAAGCATTATAGGAAAAGGCACAACACATGTATAAGTTGAACCTCATGCAAACATAAAGGGGAGAAAAGAATTTCAGCTAGCTCCATAAACGCAATAAACAAGCGAAAAACATATAAGAAAAAAAAACTATCTTAAATCCTTCCTAACCAGTAACCAATCTTCGTATAGGTTCATGGGGTACAGTTGTACCCCCAAAATAAAAAATAATACCTATATATATTGGATATTATAACTAATATACATAGTAGCTTAGTGGTTAGCCCCTGCAGTGCACTAGAAGTTGGGAGTTCAAACCATGTGAACTACCCTTGTCCCTTTTATTTTATTTATTATATTATTATTATTTTTACAACTTTATCTATTATTTACTATTTTTTTATTTATTCCTTTTTAAATTTACATTATTCCCACAACTTTAGTTTATAATTTATTCATTTCTTTATTTATATTTATATAATTTCTTCATATTTTCTATTTTTTTATTTATACATCATATGCTTTATACTCTAATGTTATCCTACACCTTTTCTTTTTATTTTATTTTTAAACCTTGGTGTTTTTTCCTCACTTCACTCATATATACAAACAATATATTAATATTCATGTTTTATAAAGCATTCATATTATTATTATTCACTTATTACTTAAATTATTAATTGCAACATAAATATATACATTCAATTCATTGCTTTTTTTTAAATATATACTATAAATGCATGATAATAATACCTTAAATTTCTTTTTAAAAAAGAAAATTAATGGTGTCAACATTAATTAAATTTCTGCATTTTAATTTATTTATATATGATTTTAAATTTTAAATAAATAATATTTTATAATTACATGTCGACTGTACCAGAAATTATTTTCTGGATCCGCCACTAGATCGTCGACCATTTATCTCGAAAGCTACGTTCAGTGCATGATCCACACTTTTTTAATCTCTTTGTAATTAATTATTTATCATTATAATTCAGTATGAATTAATTAATCAGGAAATCAGAGAGAGAATCTCACATGTTCACTTAATTATAGGATTGGAAGTGATGGATGCATGTGCACATTCAGCCCAATCAGGTTTAATACTCTTATTAATTCATAGAGATTAGTGCATATAAATTAAAATTAATGCAATATCACAGATCTACATAATCACTAATACACATATATGTACTTCATCTGTATATATAAAATTAAAATTTTACCTTAAAAAAGAAAAAATTGATAGTCTTCCATTCAGATCATAATTGCAGGATTTAGCATGAGTCCAAATAATTAAGTAGCTTCATTAATTGAAAGAAAAAGATGGAGAATTCATCAAAGTTAGCAGTCCTGATTCTACTTCTAACTTCTGCTGCATCTGGTTAGTCTCTCCCTCTCCCTCCCCCTCTCTTAAACCTGCACCCCACTTTGGAACCGCCAGTTCCGATTCCAGAAATTAGGAACCGGAACTGAATATGTTCTAGAGCAGTTTCGGCTCCTGATTCCTATAAAAAAATATTTTTCAACAAAAAATTAAAAAAAAAGGAAAATCTCCGATTTGGAACTGAAACCGCTGGTTCCAGCACCATGAAATGAGGAACCGGAACCAAATCAGAATAAATCCGGTTTTGATTCCATTTTGACCGGTTTCGGTTCCGATTTCCCAGTTCGAACCAGTGGTTCTGATTATTTTGTGCATTTCTACTCTCTCTCCCTCAGTCTCTCTCTCCTAGTTAGTATTATAATTAAGATATGGATTGTGTGTGTTTAGCAGTAGAGCAGCGGAAGACTAGTGGAGGGCTCATACTGCCAAGAAAATTGTTGCAATATTCATCATGTGGTCATGTTTGTATTTACAACTTTGATTGCTTGCAGAGTGGCTGTGGTAATGTTTGTGTGATACAAGACCCTGATATGCTCTTTGGAATATGCAAATATACATGACAATTATCTATTTATTTATTTTTCTTATGGCTGATAGATCATGATCATATTTTGTTTGTGATCACATGTATTTTTATTTATTTTTTGTCATTTATTCCCTTTTTTATATGATTATGTGTATGGTGGAAACTCTGGAGTTTGGTTCATCATTTTGTTATGTTAAATTCAAAGAAATTAATGAATCAAATTCTAATATTTTGTTTAACTAATTAAATAGAAATCCAAATGGAACCATATTATTGAATTGGCATTTAAACAGATTGGGAGTTATACTTTTTAATTAAAGTGATAACGATACTGAAAAATGATAATAATTTAAATGAATTATTTAATTAATAATTTGTGGTATAAATATAAGGGTTAAATCAAAAAAAAATCACAACCTTATTAGGTATTTTTATCTATCACGATCTTTTATTTTTGTCAATTTAATACATAATTTACTTAATGTTTTCAATTATATCACAATCTTTCATTTTTGTCAATTCATTACGTGATCTATTTAATATTTTTAATTATATCACAACTTTTATTTTGCAATTTGATACACCACTTATTTTATATTTTCAATTCGATTCAATTTATTATTATTATTATTATTATTATTATTATTATTATTATTGTTATTATTATTTAAATTATTTGGATTTGGATTCAGTCTTTTTTTTATATAAAAAATGGTACAATATATTATTATACCAATCTTCGTTTTGTTCTTGGTACTACTTTGCTTCTTTTTTTTTTAATTTAAATTTTTTATTTTATAACAAAGGCATATATATATATATATATATAAATTATAAAATGATGAAAATAAAAATAAAAATTGAGAAATTAATGAGGGAGTAAATTAAAAATTTTGTTTCATTTTTTTTAAGAATATAATTTTTTTTAAAACAATAAAACTTTCACAGATTCACGTGCAATAGCTATTGTCAAAGAATTCTCCACTTATTTTATATTTATTATATTTTTTTTAGAGTTCTTAAAAATATAATTTTTTTAAAAAAATAAAATAAATATAATATAATATAATATAATAATAATAATTTGAATTGAAAATATAAAATAAGTAGTATATTAAATTGTAAAAATAAAAGTTGTGATAGAATTGAAAATATTAAATAGACCGTGTATTGAATTGACAAAAATAAAAGGTTGTGATAGAATTGAAAATATTAAATAAATTGTATATTGAATTGACAAAAATAAAAGATCACTTGATAGATTTGAAAATCCCCAATAAAATGATGAATTTTTTAGGAATTAACCCTGAATATAAAGTAAAAATATCCTTACAAAATGTGATAACAAATTAAAGAAAATGGAACGATTACGAAAGATGGGACAGGTGCTGCTCTTCACTAATTTGTAGTATATGTTTTTAACAAAATCATATAAGAAATTATCGTATATAAATACATAAGACTTGAATATAAAAATACTCCAACCGTCCCGTTTTAGCGTTGACATTTGTTTGTTGCACGAAGAATAAGAAATATAATATTTTAATATATAGTGAGGTAAAAGAAATAATATTTAATGTAAAGTGGATAGTTGTATTAGTATTGTGTGTGGGTCCTACATGGAATAATTAATTGTTTTGTGTGGACCCAACTTGACAAAAACGTTTGTTTTTTGCACGGAGATTAAGAAATATAATATTTTAATATATAGTGAGGTAAGAGAAATAATATTTAATGTAAAGTGGATAGTTGTATTAGTATTGTGTGTGGTCCTACGTGGAATAATTATTTATTTTATATGGGCCCAACTTGAAAAAAAAAGAAATGTAAACTTTAACGTGAGACAACCCAAAATATAAAACTCAAACCTTAACGCGGGACGGAGGGAACAATTATTACTTTTTATTAAATATAGTACTCCTTTCGTCCCATGAAAAAAGTTATGTTTACTGTTTACACGAAGATTAATAAATATAGTACTCCATGTGTAGTGGGTTGAGAGATATAATAATTTAATGTACAATGGGTAGTTGTATTAATATTGTGTGTGGGCCGCATGAAGATAAAATGATTATTTATATGGGTCACATCTACTAAAAAAGGAAATTCACTCTTGTTGCGTGACGTCCTAAAAATCTCAACCTTTTCCCTTAGGGTTGATTGTTAGAGTATAGATTAGTATATCCTACGTGTCAATCATCCAGCAGTTTGTAACAGAAGATGTAACACCAAATGTAACAGAAGATCCGAATCGGGACAAATTAACATAAATAAATGTACCAATGTAGTCACTATCCGCTCCCATATAGTTTTATTTTATCAGATTAAAACTACTATATTTAGTTAAATTAGCCAGCTGGTACCATTTATAAAAGTCATTTCATATTATTTTGCCAATAATTTTATACATAATTAATTAATAATGTGATCTGGTGTAACAATCGATTCCACCTCTTCAAAAAGAGGTCGGTTTATCCACCGTTAGCACTATGAGTTGGTCTACTTAGTTGACAATGTTGCAACTTGCAACCAGCTTTCTCTAAAATTCTTTAATTTCACACATTAACTAAATTATTTGACATTAAGCGGAACACAAAACTAAACTTAATTTCTTTGGTAAATACTCCCTGCGTTCCGAGTATTTTTATCCATTTGTACGAGCACGAAGATTAAGACATGTTATTTTTTTAATATATAATGTAAGAAAAATTAAGGAGAAATTAGTAATTTAAAAAAAAGTAAATAAAGTTGTTGGGGATGATGAATAAAGTGTAGAAAAGTAAGTAAAGTTATTGGGATTGATGAATAAAGTGTAAAAGTATGTAATAAGATATTATGTATTTTTACCATTAATAGAATGAATAAAAATACGTGAAACAGTCCAAAATGGAAAGTGTGTAAAAATACATGGGACTAAGGGAATATTATTTTACTTGTTTTAGTCGATGATTTTATTTATTTTGTGGCCGCTAGTGGATTTTAAAATTTGAAAACTCCTCTATATCTATATATATATATATATATATATATATATATATATATATATATATATATATATATATTCATCTTCACACTTAACAAAAAGTCTTGGAGATATTTATATATATAATACCGTGTTAAATTATAATTGTTATATATGTAAAGTATGATTATTGATTGTTATAGTATAAAGAATAATATATTAAATTATGATTTTAAGATATGATAAGATGTTAAGATGTATAATTTACTATAAACATATTTGAACCACCAACTTATTTTATTTTTATAATAATTATCATATTTTAATAATGGATCGATCCATCTCATATATATTCATCTTATAAAATAATTATTATATTTTAATAATAGATCGATCCATCTCATATATATTCGTCTCATAAGAGAATGTCATAACCTTTAACTTTTTGCGTGATTTATTGTCTAATGAGTCATAAGATTTCGTAAAATAAAATAAAATTAAAAATTTTAAAAAATCATTAATTAAATCAACGACGAGAGAATATATTTTTTATTTTATGTATTTTAATAGAAATTGTGTTTTGTACTTTAAATTAAGTTACATGTATCATATTTTTTAAATAAAAATGTAGTATTATTTCTTATTAATTTTATGAAACTCTTCTGTGATATAGTTTCACACAATTTTTTTCTTAAATTTGAATAGAATATATTTTTTTGTGTGACAAATCATGCATAATTACATACTTTTGAAAACATCAAGTAATATTCACTCAATCTATAAACAAATTCATACCATCTCCATTTGTTTATCTTAAAATTAATCATACAATAATGAAAAATACACTCAATTTTATGATAATTATATAATATACTTTAAACTCCAAATTATTTTTTTTACCTTAAGTCGCATAATTTAGAATTTATTTAGTATTAAAAATATATATCAAACTACTCCTTGTCAAAGAGTAACACTTAATATTAATAAAACTTATAAATACACATATATGCATGAAAATATCTCTATATATTTTGAAACATGAAATTTATGGCATTAATACATTTTAAGACTTGTAAAATTGATTTCTTGTTAGTATTATTTCATTAACGGAATGAAATTGATGACATTTTTCTCCCGGTGATACTCTAAGGCAAAAATTACTATGCACTCGGCGCACGGATCACATTTCGCGCGCCTTTAGAATTTTGTGTTAAATTGTATACCTTTTAGTATACAGATGTGTACCCTTTATTTTTTAAAGAAAATTATTGTTTGTATCTGGGCGCATGGACAACACTCCGTACGCCTTTAGAATTTTGTGTTAAATTGTATACCCTTTAGTATAAAAATGTGTACCCTTTATTTTCTAAAGAAAAAAATATTAATAAAAAGTATATACCCTTTAGAACAAAATGGTGTACCTTTTATTAATTAAAGTATATATCCTTTAGACCAAAGCAATGTACCCTTACCAATAATACTAAATTTCTAAAGACGCACGAAATGTGTTCCCGTGCGCCCGGGCGCATGCAAGCGTCACTCATATAACGTGTAAAAAGTATTTTAAAATAGGACTTCGATGTGATCATAACAATTTTTTTTAAGAACGAGACTTTTGTGCCACTGGGACACCGTGCCCCTTTAAAATTTCTGTGCCCCTTTGCAATTTAAACCCCAAGTAATACATATATTTAAATAGAATATGGAGGGGGAAGAGTTGTGCTCCCATGAGAACACGGTGTGTCCCGGGACATAGGAACTTTTGCCTTTTTTTTTAAATTAAAAAACAGTAATTCAATTCCAATTAAAATACACAAAGTCAAGTGCAGTGTGGGCTATGTCAGCCTTGCGCAATCAGTGACATATTTTTCATATTTACAGATTTAGCGTATGAGTTTTTATTTATTTATATTATCTTTTATACCTTTCCCCATCTCACAAATATGTTTACCTTTATTGTTTTACATTACTAAAGAAAAAATTATTTTTACTAGTTTTATTAACTTTTAAATATAATATAATATTTTTAGGTAATAAATAATAATATAAGAGTATAAAGTATGTTGTGGTGTTAAAAAATAATGATAATTTTAAAATTAAAGTGTATTTTTTAGGTTTTGAATTGAAATGTTTCTTATTTATAGATTGAACCTTATTACGCATTGGACAGACGAATGAGATTTAGAGTGAACTTAATGTTAGTAAGGAGAGAAAGAATATATTACACTCCAAAGTAATAAGTAAATATAAGAGTAATAATATTACAAAAGTTATTAGAATAAGATCCAAACACGTACGATTAAATAAGTTTCAACGATTTTTTCTTTTTTCTTTTTACCATTTAAAGACTTATATGCATCCAAATGTTGTAGTGTTATCATGACAACAAAAAAACACAGCACATGTCTCTATCAGTTTAGAAATATGATTTATAATTAATGATGATTGAGAATCGTATTAAGGATTCGAAAGCAACATTTATATTTTCTTTTAATATCTGACCAGATTTTTTTTCTGTATTAAAATGCTTTCCTTTTTAATAAATTGTTGGATGAGGTATAGAATAGAATTTAACTCTACAAATTAATAAATGGGTTAGATAATTTTTTCCATATCTTATATACGTGAAATTGATATAGATAATTAAGAACACAAGAAGTACATATAAAAGAGACACAGAAAATAATATTTAAAAAAAAAAAACATGAAAATATATATAATATAGAAAATGATGCAATTAATAAAAGCGATATATCAGAGTTGTGAGTAATTAATAATATCAATTAACAAACGTCTCTGATTCGGTCATCGGATATGTATGGAGTATATAAATACATTTCTCAATTACTTTATTGAATAATATTACAGAAAAACGAATTAAAATATATCCATGGTCAACTTCTGTTGCCCAAATTATTTGCGACAACTGTGATTGTTTTATCATACTATTATCTTATTAAGAATGATCAAAAGATTATTAAAATATATATATGTTCATTGGTAAACTATATACAACCATTGATTTATGAAACTTGCGTGCCATCTGTAACACTATACATTTTGTTGTAAGCTATCATGGTTAATCGAGTCTCCTTATTTTGTGAGTGGTCTTCTCAATCTGGTTTATATTTGCTTATTTGATTTTCTTTAAAATAATAATTAAAATGTAAAAAAATAAAATATATATTTGGGCGAATAGGCAATGTTTTAACTTTAGCAAAACACATAACCGAGTTTACCTTACACTCTTTTTTTTTTAATTGAAATTACTTTTTAAGAAATACATGAAAAATTATTTTTATTGTAATAAACTAGTATTATACTTTTAAATAAAAAATACTCCAATATATATTACTCCTCAAATTCTGTTATATTGTGATTTTATGTATTTTAATTGAGATGAGTAATATTTTTCATTTTAAAGAATTATTCATCTCTCTAAATTAATTGTGCAAAAGACTATGATCTTTATTTCAGTTGTAATTTAGTCACAATTTTTGAGATTTTGCAAAATAGATCATCACCTTTGAAGTGTGTTGCAAATTTCCCAATCGCTGACGTGACGCTGATTTTTGCAAATATATACTCCCTCCGTTTCGCTGATAGGTATTCGTTTGCTTTTGCATGTAGATTAAGAAATATAATATTTTAATGTGTAATGAGTTGGGAGAATAATATTTTAATGTATAGTGAGTAGTTGTATTAGTGTTGAGTGAAGACTATGTGTAGAGTATTTTTAGTATAATAATATTATTTTGTATGTCACATCAATATAAAAATGGATACTTTGTATAAAAACGAACAAAAAAAAGGTACGCAAGGGAATACTATATACTTCCTTTATTTCATAAATATTAGTATTACATTTGATTAAATAGGACGTACAACAAATATTGTTATTATAAATATAATTAAAAATATATAAAATTTATTTTTTTGACTAAATTAATTCAATCAATTGAATTTCGAATCGTTATATCTATTATTCGATTTTTGATACAACATGCTTTTTTTTCAAATAAAAAAAAAAATCTGCTCAATATTGCACGAATATCATAGGTCATTCAGACCCCTCAATTTTACAACTTTGGTCGTGTCTGGCTGTCTGCTGTATTGGGCTTATCGATTGGATTGGTAAGGATTATTGGCTACATATTGCAATCTTGAATTTTCCTATTATTAAAATATCAGTAATATAATTAGTAAAGAAAATATTCTCCAGTCCCATATTAATGTCAGGCACTCTCTATTTTCGTTCCTTATATATATATATATATATATATATATATATATATATATATATATATATATATATATATATATATATACATATTATCGACGAATAATTTTAAAAATGATTTTAATTTAAAAATACTAGTATTTAAATTTAATACATATAATTTTTTATTTTATTTATTACTTAAAAATGCTATAATATATTTAGAAAAGGTTGAATTTAATGAAAACAACTAGTTCCTATTTTCATTTCAGATGACACATTTTTCATTTTGGGTTGTTCCACAAAAATTTGCATCTTTCTAAAAAACAAAAAGTCAAATATAATCATCCTTTCTCATACACTTTATTTACCAAAAAACTATCATTACCTAACACACATAACATACTTTATTATTTACTATTTATTAACAAAAATACCATAATACCCCCTAATATATATGCATAAAGTAGTGTGAAAATATTTGTGGGATGAAGGAAGTATTTTTTACGACATAAAGTAGTGCGAAAATATTTGTGGGATGAAGGAAATATTTTTTACGGTCGGTGAAGATAACCACAGTACGACCAACAGAAGAGTAGTATTCATTTGTTTTTGCATAGATTCATTATAAAAGGGAGGATATGTTAAAAAGACATGATAGAGAGACATCAAGAGTTATTAGAGGAAGAGAGAGAAAGTGAAGAGAGAGAAATGACTGGAGAGAGCAACGGTTGCGTGGAGAAAGCGACGATGAAGGTTCCAAAAGTGAAGTTCACAAAGCTCTTCATCAATGGACAATTCATAGACTCTCTATCAGGTCTCAAATCTTACTAATTACTATTTTTTTCTATATATTCTTTTCTGCAAATTACCATATTAACCTATCCTATTCCTTCCTCATCATTTATCTTTCCTTTTTTTAGTATTTTTCTGCTGTATTTTCTTAACTGATGCTCTGCTCTCTTTTAATCAAATTTACTAAAAAGTTACAGAGAGCTTTTATATGGTGGAATTTGCAACGAAACAATAATTTTCTTAATAATTCTACAATTTAATTAATTAATTAACATGTTCGATATTTTTATGAAGTTAAGTTCTTCATATTGCCGTGCTGATATGGTTATGTCTACCAAGGACCACACCATCTCTAAACTCAGCATAGGATATTTTTAAGGTTTTTTTTTCTATTAATTAATTTGGGCTGAATGATTTTTTCTATTAATTAAGAGATAAAAAATATACAAAACTATAATTTGATTTTGAATTTAGGCATTAAATTAATAAAATAATTTAAACTCAATACTTTATACTCGTGTAACAACAAATTTTTGTATTTATAATGAAATAAATACAAATGAATTACGATAATAATCCAAATGATTAAACTTGATAATTTAGAAAACAATCTCTATTTATCCTCTGATTCTTCTCTCGAACCAATTTGACTTTGACTTTGACTTGTTGTGTTGACCGCGTTGACTGTGTATGTTGAGTCGGATCTTCAGTTGAAGCTTGTCCGAACTCGGATTTGGGATTTTATAACGTTAATCCAGATGCGTCGAGCCTTTGTTTGGATTAAACGTACGCCTTTGTTTGGATTAAACGTACTTGATCCAAAGAACACTCGATCTGGGGGGCTTAACACCTTAATCCCGGGTCGTATGCCGTTCTTGGCGTGAAGAACACCGAAGAACTTAGTTTTTGAAGAACGTTTGATTTGGGGGCTCCGCACCTTAATCCCGAATCGTTTGCCGTTCTTGACTTGAAGATGCTTGAAGATCTCAAGGGAGCACTGCTTGTATTCTTGATCTCTTCAGAGCATTTGTGTCTTCAGGTCTTTGAATGTGTGTGGAATGAATGAAGGAGAGCTCTTTATATAGGTGGAGGGTGAGTACGCCCCATAAATAACTCGTAGTCTGATTGGTCCGAGACTGATTTGACCTGATTCTGCGGGCTTGGGCCTTTCACTTGCTTAGGCTTTAAGTCAGACTTATTTGACTGGATCTAGCCTAATTATCAATTATTTACTCATTTATTTTAGGAATAGATTTATTTAAATTCCTTAATAAATAAATAATTAATTGATAATTATTGCATTAATTTGCCACATATTTTCCTTTGATAGCCAATAAAATTCAAGTGCCTACAAATTCCCCCTCGCATTTTGTTCACGGACGCCTTTGTGTTGAAGTGAACAAATTGCGATAATCCATTCTTGATCAACATGATTGAATTTTATTACTTGTCTCACCAACTTGATATGAATAGCCTGAATTATGACTGAACTTAGCAGAGTACTAAGTTGTCTACGTACCTCTTTGAAGAGGATCAAGTCATAACGTAGTTCAAGGAACATGATTTGGTTTGAATGGGGGGTGCCGTACACATTTTATACTCATGCGGGCCAGGAGTAACATGCAGTTTAGGCTCATGCGTTATGGAGCGTTGAACTTGAATTTGTTGACATTTTATATTCGTGTCAATGAGTCTTGATTTTGAACTTGTAGATAGTTTATACTCGTGTCAAGGAGCCTTGTGTGGACATTTTTCACTCGTGTAGAGGAGTATTGTGTGAACAGTTTTCGCTCGTGCCGAGGAGCTTTATGTGTAGAGAGTTTATTCTCTTCCCAAGGAGATTTTATTTGATGTGTAGATAGTATATACTCATATCAAGGAGTATCGAACATGTAGAGAGTTTTGTCTCTTCTCAAGGAGATATGATTTGATGTGTGGACAGTTTATACTCATATCAAGGAGTATAGTGTGGATAAGTTTAGCTCGTATCGAGGAGCCTTGAATTTGATTTTTGTTAGATAGTTTAG
Organism: Pogostemon cablin; assembly: GCA_023678885.1. Lineage (NCBI taxonomy): Eukaryota > Viridiplantae > Streptophyta > Magnoliopsida > Lamiales > Lamiaceae > Pogostemon > Pogostemon cablin. The sequence continues at coordinate 3,909,932 of CM042988.1, read as the reverse complement.
GCTCGTATCAAGGAGCATGAAATTTGATTTGTAGACAATTTTAGTTTGTATCAATGAGCGTTGTGTGTACAGAGTTTAGTCTCTTCCCAAGGAGATTTGATTTGATGTGTAGACAGTTTAAACTCATATCAAGGAACATTGTGTGTAGATAGTTTTAACTCGTATCAAGGAGCTTAATTTGGAATTTTTATTTAGTTTAAACTCGTATCAAGGAGCATAGCTTGTAGATAGTTTTAGCTCATATCAAGGAGTGTAGCATGTGGACTTGAGAGATTTCAGATAGTTTAAGCTCGTATCAAGGAGCGTAATGCAGACAATTTTCGCTCATGTCAAGGAGCATTGTGTTTAAGTTTGTCAAATGTTCATTGCCCTCAATCTTGGGATGCACTATTTTTTCTTGCTTCAACTTCATTTCTATTAATCTTTATAGAAATTGCAGCCTTTGTTTGTGGTTCCTCTTCCAATGGTTCATCGAAGGACATGTATTCAAACTCGTAAGAGTCTTGAATAGAGGGCCATTCGATGTCATTTGATGTCTAGATTAAATCCATGTCGTGAGCTCTTGAAGCCAACTCTTCAAAAGTTTTAGGCCGAATTCCTTGGAGTATATAGCTAAGATTCCATTGCATCCCTTGAATGCACATTTCTATAGCTGAAGTTTTTGATAGCTTTTCTTTGCAATTGAGGCTTAAACTTCTCCCTCTATTGATGTAATCGATGACATATTCTTCATCTCTTTGACAAGTATTTGTTAGCTTCATCATGCTAACAGTTCTTCGTGTGTTGTAGAAACGGTTGAGGAATTCTTTTCCCATTTGCCCCCAACTATCAATGGAGTTGGCTTTCAAGTCAATGAACCAATCAAAGACATTTTCTTTCAAAGATCGGACGAATTGCCTCACCATGTGATCCCCGTAGGTCCTAGCATCATTGCATGTCTCGACGAAGTGTGCCACATGTTGTCTTGGATTGCCTTTGCCGTCAAATTGTTGAAACTTGGGAGGTTGGTAGTTAGTTGACATCCTCAAGTTATCAATCCTCTTTGTATATGGCTTGGCGTAGGTTGAAGAAGATTTGAAGCTTCTTTCAAACTTATCTTTTATCGTATTTATCACGATATTCTTTAGTTAGTTGATAGGAAGCGTTCCGTCAGTTAAAACTTGTATCTTATCCTCAGCTGGCTTTTCTTCAGGTGAATGATATTTCGTCGAGTCTTCCTCTTCGTGCTCATCCTCAACTTGTTTCTTATTTATACAGCTTGTCTCCGCATTCTCCATTTTCTTCATAAGTTCGGAGATTTTTAAATCTTGAGCTTCCATGTGCTTGTTGAGTCCTTCAATGTCTTTCATCATACTTGCGAGTTGATCCTCAATGATCATAGAACTTGTCGTCATCACTGCAGCTTCAGTTGAGGCAGGTGATGAGCTTGGCGTGGAGCGAGGAGTTGAGCAGATAGAGTCATCTTCACCATTTTTGTCGTTGTGCAATGGCTTATTGAGAGTAATCCCCACCATACAATTTGTCTTTGAGGAGCTTTCAGACATACTTCTTGTAACGACTTCAACCTTTTCAGTTTGCAATTCTGGAGGCTTTGATGCAGTAGTCCTTCGTATCGCAATCTTTAGCGGAGTCATAACTTGCGTCTTCACAACTTGTAGCTCTAAAGGCTTTGAGGTAGATATTTTTTTATCGCGATCCTAAGAGGAATCATACTTTGTATCTTTGTGGTTGTTGAGAGAAGAGATGAGAGGTAGAGACTGTCCCACCAGGCGTGCAAAAATTTGTAACAACAAATTTTTGTATTTATAATGAAATAAATACAAAAGAATTACAATAATAATCCAAAGGATTAAACTTGATAATTTAGAAAACAATATCTATCTATCATCTGATTCTTCTCTCGAACCAATTTAACTTTGACTTTGACTTGTTGTGTTGACCGCGTTGACTGTGTATGTTGAGTTGGATCTTCAGTTGAAGCTTGTCCGAACTTGAATTTGGGATTTTATAACGTTAATCCAGAGGCGTCAAGCATTTGTTTGGATTAAACGTACTTGATCCGAAGAATACTCGATTTGGGGGGCTTAGCACCTTAATCTCGGGTCGTATGCCGTTCTTGACATGAAGAACACCGAAGAACTTAGTTTATGAAGAGCGCTTGATTTGGGGGGCTCCGCACTTTAATCCCGAATTGTTTGCCGTTCTTGACTTGAAGATGCTTGAAGATCTCAAGGGAGCACTGCTCGTGTTCTTGATCTCTTCAGAGCGTTTGTGTCTTCAGGTCTTTGAATGTGTGTGGAATGAATGGAGGAAGACTCCTTATATAGGTAGAGGGTGAGGACGCCCCATAAATAACTCGCAGTCTGATTGGTTCGAGGCTGATTTGACCTGATTCTGCGGGCTTGGGCCTTTCACTTGTTTAGGCTTTAACTCAGACTTATTTGACTGGATCTAGCCTAATTATCAATTATTTACTAATTTATTTTAGGAATAGATTTATTTAAATACCTTAATAAATAAATAATTAATTGATAATTATTGCATTAATTTGCCACATATTTTCTTTTAATAGGCAATAAAATTCAAGTGCCTACAACTCGCTCGTCTTATTTCAGGTGTCACACTTTCTATTTTAAATTGTCCCACAAAAGTTTGCAACTTCGTCAAAAATAAAAAAGTCAAATACAATTACCCTTTTTCATGCACTATATTTAAAAAAATTAGCATAATATATTTTATCATTTATTTATTATAAAAAATACCATAATAATATTCTTAAAAGTTATCACTTTTCTAATATCCTCAGCAAAAAATTTGGTACAAATATTTGTGGGAGTGAGTGAATATAATTAATAAAAAATAGTCCGTGAATGGGCTTGAACTGAATATATTTATTTATTTATTTTTTGAATCGCATATTATCTCGTTAGACACGTGTTGTCTCCTAATTCTTCCTTTCACTAATTACTTATACCGTATTTTCTGTCTGGTTAAAATTCTCAAGTCATTATAACTTGCGTGCGCAGAGTACCTATGTATTAAATGTTATATTTTTATGGGTTAAGCGAAAAAAAATCACGAATTTTACTTTTATTATAAATTAATTTTTATTTTTGAGAAATTGTAAAAAAAAATCATCATCTTTAAGTATTGTTGTAAAATAATCCAAAAAATTTCTACTTTAGTAAAAAATTTGGTTTATTTTGCAATAATACTTAAAAATAGTGGTTTTTTTTGTAATTTCTCAAAAGTGAGGATTAATTTGCAATTGGAGTAAAGTCCGTAGTTTTTTTGCAATTAACCCTATTTTTAAATATAAAAATGTATGTGAATATTTGTATGAACTGCATGAATATTTATTTGCCTACTCTCTTTGTCACATGGAAAATTACTTTGTAAAAAATTAAATTATTATTATTTAAATAAAAGTAGTATTATTCATTAAATTTTTTTATTATTATTTACTAATTACTTCTTAATATATAAAAAATTACTTTTAAAGAGATGATTTATTACCTTTTGAATAAAAAATAGGAGTATTACTCTTCAAATTTAATGTGTTTTTTATATTCTTTTTGAACAAAATTGAAAGTATAAAACCTTTTATTAGAAAAATTACTAATTTTTCCCTCTAAAAAATAATTTTAACCTTCCAAAGAATAATTTTTCAACTTCATAAAATAAGATATGATTAATTAGTACTAATATGTGATTAATTGTATTCTTCAAGCCGCATCGAATTACTTTTGATCTTAATTTGTTCATCTTTAAATAATAATAAAAAATCAACTTTTTTTTTTAATTCTATTACGTTTTACTGAAATTTTTATTTCCTCACATTTAATATTTTTTGAACATTTAAAAGCTTTGAAAAAGGAACTAATAAAAATAGTACGTAGACATGATAATTTTTTAGTAATTAGGGGCTTTGCAATACTTGTGGTCAACTACTAAACTTCATAAATGGATGGTAACTTGTCATGATCAAACTTATGTTCCACGACTCACTATAATTAATTATACACGTGACTTTTTCTTGTCCTAAGTAGAGTACTATTCATGTCGTGATCGACAATTTAATTCACCAAGGGCAATTGCGTAAATATTGATGCGAATTTTATGTATTAGTTAATGACATGTGTACTTTTAATTGCCTAAGAAATGAAATGAGAAAATCGTGTTATCCTAACTCCGAACAAAGTTTGATATTTCTCTATTAGATGGACACTTAACTTAATTAATTTTTTTTAATTTAATTAATAATAAATAGGAAAAACATTTGAGACAATCGATCCGAGAAACGAAGAAGTGATTGCTAGGGTATCGGAGGGGGATAAGGAGGATGTCGATGTAGCTGTCAAGGCCGCCCGTCGAGCGTTCGACGATGGCCCTTGGCCTCGATTGCCCGGAACTGTAAGTCGATCGTTTTATTTTATTTTATTTTATTTTTATAATTTTAATCAAATATTTATACATAGGCATCCTACAATCAAAATTATGATAATAAATTCATTTGTATTTGTGTGAGAGTTAGGCTAGAAACCCTTTAACATATAATTAAGCTTAATTAGATGATCAACCATTGGTCTTTTAATTAGATGATGAACCATTGGTCTATTTGTGTTTATCAGTTTTTGCCACATTAAAATATAGTCTTTCTCATGTGGGAGAGTATTAACATTTTGTTCTAAAAAGTACATTATACTTTTATTAATAAGGATATTTGTTCTTATACTTAAGGGTATACACTTTTATTAATAAATATACACGTTTTTTTTTTAAAAAAATCAGAAAATGAAGGGTACACGTTCTTATATTAAAGTGTATACCATTTAGTACTAAAATATATACAATTAAAAAAATACAAGATTTGGAGACACGATGTCCCAAAAATATGCAATTTTAGTCTAAAATACAGATAAGATAAAACTTACATGTTCTGAGTGTCAGATTTAATCATCTTAAAAGTTGTACTGAGTGTCAGATTTAATCATCTTAAAAGTTGTACCCTTTAATAATATTAATAATTGAAATAACTCTTTGAGACATAAATAAGAAGACCTTTTTTTATCCAATAAGAGAGAGAAGAGAAGGTATTAAATGTGTGGACATGGTCAACATATATAGACCGCCCATGGCTAATACAGCAAACATACACATTTATTTTATTTTACTACTTTTTAATTTTGGCAAAAAATTGTGGATACCATGCATCTCATGGAAATGAAATAAGGAGTTTTATAATAAGGATAAGTAATAATAATTTTTTTAAAATAATTATGTGATTAATGAAAAAGAATGACTATCATGTATATTTCATAAATAAATTTGTAATTTAAATAAAAATAATGCTTAGTTTTTTTTATTTTTTATTTAAAAGTCAAACGATCTAATCTTGTTGAATTTTTTTAATCCATTATTATCAATTAAAAAGCAATATTATTATTAAATTGTTTGTTGTTGCTACGGACACATCTTGTGTGATATATATCTAGATAATTCACATTACTAGTCTGAGTAAATGATGAGAATGGTATATTACACACAGTCAGACGTGACGTTTATCTACATATACGTTACACCTAAATTAGGAAACAATAAGAGGACAACCCTAGTGCCTTATCCGAAATTAATGCTTAACATATTAGTCTTTTCTAAGTACATCATTAATTAGGATAGATTGATCTTTAGGTGGTGTAGCAAATAAAAATCATGCCAAAGACTAATAGAAGCCTCAGGAAAGACTTTCGCAAAAACGTACATAATAGCTGATGTATATCAAAAGTAGAGTACTTGTTATAATATCAACGTTGACAAAGAACTAATCTGTAATAATTGAGGTACATGATGTCAAGAATAATAATTTTTTTTTCTTGAATACTACTAATAGTAATATGATTCAAAATTTTAAAATTGGGATAAAATATATAATATTATTACAATTTTGTAGTAGAAAATAGGGTACAAAATGCTATTTAATTTATAAAAAGAAATTCTAGGTACATTTTTGTTAAATTGGGGTATAAAACTATACGGCCCCTTCATCTTAGCTAAATCCGTCCTGTTTCATACTCTTGTACTAACCATTTTTTTGACCAACTAGTTTTCGGAGATAATTTGATATTTTTAAGTAATAAGTAAATTAAAATTAAAATGTATTTTGAAATTATACGATGCAGGAGAGACGACGAATACTGCTGAAATTCGCAGACTTAATAGACGAAAACTCGGAAGAACTGGCAGGGTTGGACACATTGGATGCAGCAAACTTGTACAGCCTTGGAAAGGCCAGGTCCATCCACAACGCAGCAGAGCTAATCCGGTTCTACGCCGGTGCAGCCGACAAGATCCACGGTGAAACCTTAAAGATGTCGAGGGAGCTGCATGGCTATACCCTGCTGGAGCCCATGGGCGTGGTGGGCCACATCATTCCATGGAACTTCCCTACCCAGATGTTCGTCATGAAGGTGGGGCCCGCCCTAGCAGCCGGCTGCACCATGGTGGTCAAGCCGGCTGAGCAGACACCCCTCTCTGCTCTCTACTGTGCTCATTTGGCTAAACAGGTGATCACCATCCATTGCTAATTAAATGATCATCTCGTCTAAAAGTTTAAGCTGGTAGAGATGATTAATATTTAATACTTAATCAAGTTACTATAATAAAAATGCAGGCTGGGGTGCCGGATGGGGTGATCAATGTGGTTCCCGGGTTTGGATCAGGGGCGGGTGCGGCCATAAGCTCCCACATGGATATTGACATGGTGAGTTTCACTGGATCCACCGACACCGGCCACCGTATTATGCAGGCTGCTGCTGCTAGCAACCTCAAAGTGGTGGCACTTGAGCTGGGGGGAAAGTCCCCCTTCATTGTTTTTGATGATGCTGATGTTAATAAAATTGCTCCTCTTGCTCTCACTGCTTGTCTTTACAATCAGGCAAGAATGTCACTCCATGTTTATTTAATTTAATCCCGCAATTCTTTTATTTTTTTTGCTAATTATACTTTTTTCAGGGCCAAATATGTGTAGCTGGATCTCGTTTATTTGTTCAAGAAGGGATATATGATAAATTTGTTAAAAGGTTGTTGGAAGAGCTAAAGAACTGGGTTGTTGGGGATCCTTTTGATCCCAATGTTAATCAAGGCCCACAAGTATGCTTTCCATTAACACTATACATGATTTTATGTACCACTTTCGTGTATATCTCGTGTGCCATGAGTTGTAAGTAGGAGAGAAGAAGAGATCTAGTCATTGCATCTTACTATGTGACACATGAGATATACCAAAGTGACAGGAAATCAATACCTCATTAGCATTCTTTTCAACTGTTTCCTTAATGCATGATTTGATCAAATTAATGTTTCAAAAATATTCGTAGGTTGACAAGAAACAATACGAAAAAGTTCTTTCGTACATCGAGCATGGCAAGAGGGAGGGAGCTACTTTGTTAACAGGAGGCAAGCCTCTTGATAGAAAGGGATACTACATTGAGCCCACAATATTCACTGATGTCACTGTAAGTTTAATTCTCAAATGTGATCTTATAATAACTTAAATCAATTCATTAATATGAATTCAATGTATTGCTTTTGCAGGATGATATGGCCATTGCCAGGGATGAAATATTTGGACCTGTGATGTCAATCATGAAATTCAAGTAAGCCACTTATTACAAAGTGATAATCAACATGTACAAAATTTTGTAAAATGATGGATATTTCATCTCGTTTTTCATTGGAACAGGAGCGTGGAGGAGGTGATCAAGAGAGCGAACGACACAAAGTACGGATTGGCAGCGGGCATCATGACGAATGACATCAACATTGCAAACACAGTTTCAAGATCACTCAAAGCAGGCACTGTTTGGATAAACTGCTATTTTGCTTTTGACAATGATTTGCCAATTGGAGGGTACAAAAGGAGTGGTTTTGGCAAGGATATGGGGATGCAAGCACTTGATAAATACCTCCACATTAAATCTATTGCCACTCCTCTTTTCAATTCTCCATGGCTCTGAATTCTCTTAATTTACACTTGTTTTAATTTGTAACATAAAGTCATAAACTAAACATACAAAATCATGATGATCCACTCCTTGTGTTAATTTCCATTTTGTTTGTGATCTTCATGATGTATGCACATGTAAATTGTGATGCAAAGTGGCTTGTTTGGACAACAGACACTATCATAAATTAGATTTTTGTTTATTTAAAACAAACATAATTTTATTCATAGAAAGCTTTGCCTTCTTCGATACGAAGCAAGTCATCATATAAGCAGAGATGTCACTCGAAACGTAAGAAACACAACACGATGGTTTTACCCGAACGAATTCACGACTGCATAAGCCTTTCCATCATCAACCGAACCATTGCTGGAGTATCAACAGTAACCGCAACCTTGACCGTGGGTTTATCAGACCATTCGGTTACTTCCGCAAACCTTGTTGAGGAAGTGGTAATGTCAACAATAGTACAACACAGACATCATATACAATTCTTAACTTGTTGAAAGTAACACCAATTATATAAAGAAAACAATCTTGAAAACTTCCCTGTTGCTCAATTTCAACTATTATTATTAAATAACTTACATACATTTGGCTCAAGTTGAAGGATTTGGGGTTGATATTAGGGTCAACTAGTCCATTTATTAAATGATTTGGGAGGATTAAATATATCAGTAAAAGTTTACTCTTGAAGGACAGCTTGTACCTTTTCTGCTTGTTATAGAATAAGGTTAGACCCCTTGTGATGCCAGCTGTCTGGACACGGACGACGCCTTCTACGTAGGTGATAAGTGATGGATCAACAGCAGCAAGAAGGGTAGTTGGGTCGTGAAGGTAAACACCTGCATTAGATCAAGCAAGATTGACATCAACCAACACTTACTATCTTGTTGACAATTTAATCACCAGTTCATTAATCAAACCTTTTGTGCTGTATGCATCGTAATGATAAGAAAAGTAGACGTCTAAAATCTTGTCAATGTATTGTGCAAAGTTTCCACTCGATGCTGCAAGCTTATCTCTATCTGCATCTGTAAGAGGAAATGAAATAGTAAACGTTTGCTGATTATAAGAGGTAAAATTAAGATTAAAGCAGCATATGACAAGCATTTGAAAAGACACGTTCATTTTTTATATCAACGATTGGTGAAACAGATTAATCCTCTTTCCACAGCTAACTATACCCAAACTCATGGATAGGCATTTTATTTGAGAATCAAGTTTAATTCAGAATCCATATCTAATGATGTGGTCATTAGAACAAGAAACATAGGATGAGTAAAATGTACAAAATGTATATTAACTTGATCATTAAAATTTTACTTTAAGGAATTACCAGTTAACACAACTTGATGGGTAACATTTATCCCTATAGCCAGGATATCAGCTCCACTTGTGAATACAATATCTGCCGCATCAGGATCTCCAAAAATCTTATCGAGCGATTTAAAAAAAATAAATAAAAATTAAACATGATTGAATCATGGAAAAACAAGAGCAGAGTCCTATACAATGAAATGAACATAGGAAAAACCATTTAGCCACTTACATTGGCATCGGCTGCTGGATTTACATTTCTGTTAACTGAAAACGCACCACCAAGAATGACAATTTGCCCAACATTTTCGACAAACTCAGGATCCGATTGTATAGCCTATATAAAAAGAAAGCCTCAATAAAATGACCCAGAAGCAATAGTTTGGAACTGATTACAGAACTTCAAGATGCTTACCAGCACAATATTTGTTAAAGGACCCAAGGCCACCACTGTGACCTTCCCTGGGTAAAGACGAGCTTGCTTTCTGAGAAACTCGGAAGCAGACTGATCAATTGGCATTCCTTTTGGAGGAGGAAAGTTTTGATTTCCCAAACCATCCGTCCCATGGACAAAATCAGCAATTCAAAGTTTTGTACCATTCTTTACACGAAAATGAAATTACAAAATCACCCAAAAAACACACTAGCAGAGAACTAATGCTTCGTTAAGCATTAGAGTACTAACTATTAAGGAAATCTAACAAAGTAATCCAAACAAGAAGAAGGTCGCAAGAAGCAAGCATTAACCAACAACTACCATCAGAAAGATGCATCAAGTCATTAATGATCAACAAGAAGTTTCGATCCATTGTTCACAAGAGTGACTGGAGGCGTAGAATTTAACTGGAAAGACTAACTTCATGCATCAGGAAAATGTTAAAAAAATTATATCTGAAGGTGGCAGGAGTAAGTTCTTCGACAAAGTGCCTTTCCTCCTATGAAAGTCAGCTATGAATAAACCTCATTACATTAACCACAGGACTATTTTTAATCGTGCACAGACAGTTGAGTAAGGGTTGCAATAAGCAAAAACAAATCATTTAAAATTTTCGAAGCACAGTTATACATAGTAAAACTTATCAGTTATCAAATTTGTAGCACGTAATATCGAATACATACAGTGATGGTAACATGAGATCCTTCAGCCACAGGAATATCTGTCCTCTCAGCAATCTCCAACTGCATTGCAAATATATTCACAAAATTTAGTAAAAACCACAGTTATCAGAATACCCAACAATCTTAACAACGAATTCACCCGATTAATAACTATAATTAGATATACAGTGATTGATCACCAAAAAAGACTCATTGTTTTACTCTGCTGGAATTTAAACACGCAAAAAAGGCTCACAAACAGCACACATAAGTCACAATAAACATCATATTACATTCTTTCTCAGCATTGTAAGCTCTTCAAATCAAGAAAGATAGACCTTTTGCACTATCTTTTAATTGGAGATATATAAAACTGAAATTCATTATAACTACAATAGCTTTTCATTAGTTTCTTAATTTGATCAAGAATTGGAAGAACATTACCCCCAAAGTTGACTGTAATAAAAAGCTAAAATTAAGCATAACTGTGAAGATCAGACACATTCATTTCCACAGAATCAAAGACAACACCTCAACAACCGTAGAACACAGTTATTATCATTCATTATCCACAGCAAAACCGAAGATCAAGAAAATAGGGGGTTGGGGTTGGGGTAAATTTTTTACCAAGTGTAAGGCATTTCTGGTGGCAAGAGTAGTGTAAACATTGCCGTAGATTGTAGTGAGTCCAATAACTTCAACTTCCGGTGATTGCAGCGCCACAAAAATCGCCATGGCATCATCTGATCGGATGGAATTTTCGTTTCAACTCCAATTCCGAAAAAGGTGGGAACTTTCGATAAATCAATGTAAGGTAATTGAAATCAAATTACTAAACATACCAACTCCTGGGTCTGTGTCGATTATGATCTTCTTTCGTTCCGCCATTGATGGAACCTCAAAACTTACTCCACTTCTTCACTCGGCATAACATTGATTTGATCTATATGCAAATAAAATATTAGGCGGAGAGTAGCAAAGTGTGCATCATTTGAAAACCGAACCGAAAATACAAAATCGAAACTTCTAAAAAACCAACACCGAACCGATAGAACCGCAGTTCGGTTCGGTTTAAAATCGATTAAAGTTAAACCAATGTTTTCCAATTATTTAAGCATCACTTCACGCTGAATCTGATGCCCTTTCAATGGTAATTTTAGCAATAGTTATTAAGAATAGAAATAGGAGACAGGAAGTATATTAGAGTATAAATACAGAAGAATCAAAGAATTAAATGCTAATGAAATGTAAATAGAAACTAGCTACAATCAAAGATCCTAAATAAATATAGATTGAAATAATTGTACAACCTATTTAATTACTCTAATATGCCCCCGCAAGTTGGAGCTCTTAAAGGAGAGTCCAATCTTAAGCATTAGATCGTGAAAGCAAGCACGAGGTAGTGGTTTGGTTAGAGCATCTACAAGTTGATCTCTAGATGATACATGTGGTACTCGAAGATCACCATTTTGAACCTGCTGTCGAATGAAGTGATAATCAAGTGCTACATGTTTCATGTGAGAATGGAACACCGGATTAGAACATAAATATGTAACTCCCACATTATCACAATAAATAACAGGTTTCTGAGAAGCAGAGATATCCAATTCTTGGAGAAGAGATGTAACCCAACTTAATTCAACAGTTGTTGCAGCAACGGCTCGATATTCTGCTTCAGTCGACGAACGAGCAACTGTGCGTTGCTTCTTGGAGCTCTAGGATATTGGGTTGCTTCCTAGAAAGACAATGTATGCACCTGTGGAGGTAAAGTCATCTTTGTTGCCAGCCCAATCAGCATCCGAGAAGGCATGAAGGTGCAATGTTGAGTTACGGCGAAGGAGAATACCTTTATCAATCGTTCCACAGAGATACCTTAGAAGGTGTTTCACGGCATTCCAATAATCAGTGGTGGGACGATGCATGAACTGAGAAAGTTTGTTGACTACATATGCAATATCTGATCGAGTTAAAGACAAATACTGAAGGCTTCCAACAGCTGTACGATATTCAGTTGGATCTGATAATGCAGATCCTGATTGAAGAGTAAGAGTTGATGTGGTGGCAAGAGGTGTGGCAACTGGGCAAGCATCTGTTATTTTCGTACGTGCAAGAAGATCAGCAATATATCTACGCTGAGATAGAACAACTCCCTGTGAGTGGGGAACAACTTCTACTCCAAGAAAATATATTAACTCGCCAAGATCCTTCAACGAAAACCGATTAGCAAGTTGTGTAATAAAATTTTGAACTGCAACATGGTCATTTTTCGTGACAATTATATCATCAACATACACAAGTAAATAAATAATCACTTTAGATTTGTTGAAGATAAAAAGAGATGCATCAGCCATGGAATTTTTTAAGTCAGAGTTGATAAGAAACTGACGAAGTTCATTGTACCAAGACCGAGGGGCTTGCTTGAGACCATATATAGCCTTTCTCAACTTGCAAACATGTTGCGGACAGTCTTTATCAATGAACCCAGGAGGTTGGATCATGTAGACAGCTTCAGAGAGTGTCTTGAAGAAATGCATTATTGACATCGAGTTGGCGAAGAGCCCAACCGCGACCAACTGCAATAGAAAGTACTAATCGAATGGTGGTAGGTTTAACAACAGGACTGAATGTTTCATCGTAATCAACACCAGGGCGCTGATGAAAGCCCTTTGCAACCAAGCGCGCTTTATACCTGTCAATAGAGCCATCAGACAGACGTTTAATGCAAAAAATCCACTTGCAACCTACTACATTTTGTGCCATATCTGGAGGAACCAGTTCTCATGTCCCATTTCGAACAAGAGCATCAAACTCAATATACATGGCCTGATGCCATTTGTCATTTTTGATAGCTTGGGTTACACATGTTGGTTCTACCTCTTGAGCTAGAACAACAAAGAGGTTAAGTTTAGTGATGGGTTTGTGAATTTGGTTGCAAGAATGAGTAATTATAGGAGAGGTTCGATTTATGGCTGCGGATAAAGGGTGTGTTGCTTCTTGGGTGTTGGAATTGAGAATAGATGAATTATCTGTGTTGTCCGAGTTTTCACCACAATTATGAGATGATGAATCAGGACTAGCAGAATTTATTTCTTGTGGTGTAGTATCATTCTCAAAAGAGTTTTGTTGCAAAGATGAAGAAGTGGAAATAGAGTTTAAAGAATTACCTGACGGGGGTGTCTTGCTAGGCTGAGCTTGAGATGGTGTGTGTGAAGGTGAAGCAAGAATCAGTATAGAGAGCCATGTAGAGCTTGTGGAGTTATCTGGGCGTGCCAAATGAGGAAGCACTCCGGCCAAGGGAAATTGTGTTTCTACAAAACGTACATGACGTGAAACATATAATCTCTTGGTTGTGAGTTCATAGCATAGATATGCACTTTGTGTGTGGGAATAACCTAGAAATAGACAAGGGGCTGAGCGGGGGGCCATTTTATGATGAGAGTATGGGCGAAGCCATAGATAACAAAGACATCCGAAGACTCGTAACTTGAGGTAATTTGGAGGTGAGCAATGCAGTTTCTGATAGGGAGAGTTCATGTCCAATGTGGGAGTAGGCAATCGATTGATGAGGTAAACGGCTGTGTTGAATGCATAAGACCAAAAGGATAGAGATAGAGATGCGGCTGATAAGAGAGTAAGACCAGTTTCAACTATATGCCGATGACGACGTTCAGAGAAACCATTATTCTCTGGTGTGTGGAGGTGTTATAAGATGAGAGATACCAGTTTGAGACAATAATGATCTCAGTCCCATATATTCCCCCCCATTATCAGAGTAAAGTGTGGCAATTTTTGTTTGAAAGAAAGTTTCAACCAAAGCTTTGAAGCGAAGAAAGACAACAACTACGTTGGATTTTCTAGTGATCGGATACAACCATATATAATGGGTATAATGATCCACGAAAATAAATATTTGTAGTTGTCAATTGACTGAATGGGAGAAGTCCATACATTAGAGAAAATAACTTGGAAAGAGGCATGTGACGCAATGGATGATTGAGTAAATGGTAACTTTTGTCTTTTATTGCAGTAACAATCTTTACAGTGAAAATTTTTCAAAGTAGAAGAAGAATTATCAGATAAATATATGGATGTGATGTGCTTCAGTATTGACTCAGATGGATGACCTAAACGATGATGCCATTCAGGTGTAGACACTTTGATACTAGCGAGGGAAAGGGCAGAGGGTAGTGAATCTGGCCATTCATACACACCATCTCTAGTTCGTCCTTGTAGCATTGTAGCCCCTGTCATTAAATCTTTTACAAGAAAAGATGTGGGTAAGAATTCAATAGATGTTTTATTTGTTGTGCAGAATTTTGAAATAGAAATTAAATTCCTTTTTATCTTGGGAACACATAAAACATCATGCAAATAAAATGATTTAGAAGGAGTATGAAATGATAGATTGTTCATATCAGACGTGACGTGATGGGAAGCACCAGAGTCAAGAAGCCACAGGGAGTTATCTTGAGTGGGTGTGGTAGCCATATGCGCTGTTGCATTCCATGATAGGGATGCAGATTGGCCAGAGAGAGTAGAAGATGATCTAGATGTAGATCGAGGTGCAAGGGATGAATCTATAGGAGTTGGGATCAACTGGTACCTGGGGCAATTTGTTACCGAGTGATCGGGAGTGCGGCAACATTGACACTTTCCAAGGTATGGACGAGGCGCACGATGTTGATTGATTCTGTTCCCAGTGGTTTGTTAATGTTGAGATCCATTATTTGTTTGAGTAGGCGTCCACTGAGGCCTAGAGGAAAAATGACGTGAACTCCCAGTGTGACGTCCGGCTGCAATATTAGCAGTAATTGGGGTTGAAATTGTGTTATGACGTTGTTGGAGTGATAATTCTCTATTGATCAACTTCTCATGAAGTTCATCAAAAGAGATGGATGATTCACGTCCCTCAATAACATCAACAAGAGATTTGTAGTCTTCATCAAGACCACCTATGATTTTCTCTATGAGATCATCATGATCCATCGGTTTGCCAAGTGTTGCAAGTTCATCGAATCGACATTTAATAAATTGCATGTACTCCGAGATAGATTGAGATCCTTTAACTGCGTGTTTGATCTGGTCTTTTATTTGTTTAATGTGACCACGGGATGGTCGAGCATATATATTTGCAAGGATAAGCCATGCCTCACGGGACGTAGAAACACGCTGTATGAGAGGAATCAAAGGAGGTGAGATAGATCCAATAAGAGCACCAAATAAGAGTTTGTCTTGTCTAACCCATATGTGATGATCTGGGTTTGGCTTTTCAACATTGTTGATCTTAGTGGTGGGTGGGGGACAAGTAAAAGAACCATCAATATACTTATGGAGATCATAGCCGACGAGAATGGCTTCGATCTGAAGTTTCCATGATAGATAGTTGGTGGAGGTAAGTTTGACAATGTTTTGTTGGGCTATATTGATGAGTTGTAGGGATTGACCAAGAAGGTCAATGTTGAGGATGATGGGAGTGTTAGGGGGAGAAGATTGATTGTCATCCATGGTAGAGATGATTTCTTCATGAGGTGGGGGGACCAATGACTTGATACCATATAAGATGAAAAGATTTGATAATAATATAAGATGAAGAGATTTGGTAATATGATTTCCTACATTTCCATTGATCACACACTATGATGAGCATAAATACAGTACAAAAGAATCAAAGAATTAAATACTAATGAAATGTAAATAGAAACTAGCTACAATCAAAGATCCTAAACAAATATAGATTGAAACAACTGTACAATCTATTTAATTACTCTAATAGGAAGTATGCATATTCAATTCAATATCAAAGTACATCTAACTAAAACAAAATGAATCATTAACATAAAAAGATTTAAGTAGAATAGCAACATAAACACATGAATAGGAAAAAAAACAATTTCATTCAATTTTTTTTAATCACCCATCACTCAGGTGGTCTTCTAGATAAAAATTGATGCGCTTAATAAAATTAATTTAAAAAATAAATAGAAAAATACCTATAAGAAGAGGGTTTGAAGAGGAAGGAAAGTTGAAGAGGTGACCTTTGTTGGTTTTATGAAAAAAAAAAAAAAAGAGACAGATTTTAACTCCAAATAATAAATCAGTTTGGGCCTGGGATATTATATTGGGCCAGGGTATTTCTGCTTATACTAATATTTTGTGCATAAAGGTTGTTTCTTTCTGCCTATAATAATTATTTGAAGTTTGAACTAGCAAAAGAACCTAACAAATAAGTCAATAATTAAGTACATAAATCTCATAATAATTATTCATAAATGAAAGTAAATGTACAACTATTTCAAATGTACTATTTGCAACCAAATCATTAGATGTACAGCCTCAATTTTGAAAGAAAATCAAACCCCTACTTCTAATAATTATTACAGGTGAAATTAGACTTAACATTTCCTAATCATTACAATGTTGATTTCAAATTATTCAAACTTACAATTAAGAACTCACAAATAATTTACTGTAGGTCTTATGTTCTTTTCTTTGTCAAATGAAACCCCACCCCACCCCCAACCACCCCCCCAACAAAGACCAAAAATGAACAGAAGAAAACATTGGCCCTTACCTTTTCAAACCCAACGGTCCGCTGCATACTTCATAGTTTCAGCTCAAATTGCAATACCCAGAAACCCTTGTTTGCATTTCCAGATTAAAAATGCAGAGAGATTGCAAGAGAAAGCTTCCTCAGAAGAAGACAAAGAGTTGTGAGAAGAGAAGTCCGCTGCAAAACCTCAATGGCCTTCCATTTCGCAACAAAATCTCTGCTGAACTTCCCAAAATCTCTTCTGTTTCCTCTTCTTCATCTTCGTCTTCGTATTCAAGATTCAATCTTGACAACAAATCCAAAGCTTTCGCGAGGAGGGAGCCCAGTAGATCAGCAGCAGACGCATCAAAAGTGCTGTCAAGATCCGAAGGAAATGAGGTATCAAGAAAACCCATTTTGGGAAAAATCGAGCCTCAGCTCGTTTCTCGAAGAGCAAACGGAAAAAGTTTCAGAAATCCCGTTTCTGCAAATGGGCGAAGATCAAAGCTTTCATCCGCTCAGAACAATCAATTGAAGAAAGGGTCTCAAGAATTTCAGTCAAAGATGAAGAATTCACGGGAAAACGGGTCGGGTAAACGGGCTGCTGATCCCCTTGTAATGTCAAATAGTATTGATTTAAATTGTTCTGAGAATTGTACCCCTGTAGGGAGAGTTGATTCTGAGATAGTGAATTCAATATGTGAAACAGCTAATGATACTAATAGTGGCAGTAGTGATGTGAAAACACCTCCTGTTGTGGCATCATTATCACCTGAAATTCACTGTAATTCCCATTCTAAATTGCTGGTTTTGAAATCAGCAGCCACCCCTGTTTGTTATGGTGCTGGTCACCTTGTTTCAGGGGTCACAGACAAGAGGAAGTGCAGGCGTAGAGGTAGTCTCCGAGGCGGTTCGGAGAAAGTGATTCTTTTTGATGATGGAAAGGGTGATGGGCAAGTGAGTACTGATCGAAAGGAATCTCCGGTTCCTTTGCCTTCTGAGGCTTTATTGAGATGGCATTCTTCTCCCTCCAATGAGGGGTGTGAGGATCAAGAAATTGATTCTTTGAATAGGTTAAACCAATGTAGGATGGTATGTGATGATAGTGATAGTGAATCTGATACATTGTGTGGTGAGTATAGCTATAGTGGAAGTGATAGTGTGGGAAGTAAAAGGAGAAACTTGAATGTTGTACTCTCGAATAGGAAAGGTACTGATCAATTTGAGGGGCTTTTGGAAGCTTCGAGTGTGGTTGAATCTTTGGTGGTTACTTCTCCTATTGCTGCTTATAACGGCAATAGCATTGGCATCGGATCAAGGGAGGAGATGCATTTAAGTGAAGATAGTATAGTGGGTGATTCTAAGTTATCTAGCGGTTCTTTGAGTGGTGGAAACATCATTCAGACACCGGATACAGACGACTCAGATGTATGTGTTGGAAGGTCTAGGTTAGGGGCACATCGAAGCAACCTCGTCTGGTCTGATCTTGATTCAATAACAGAAACTTTAGGGAGAGTGAACTTATCACCAAGAAATGAACATGGTTTAGGTCTCCCTTTTCCAGATATGGCTTCTGATGAACCAAATCAACTTGGAAAGAATACGGATAGTGTGTCTTCTTGGGTGTCTGATACTACATTCAGCAATGTTTCTCTGCCTCAGATGACGATATCATGGCGCGACGGATCATTAAGCAAAACTGATGAATCCGAATGGTGCTGCGTACTATCAGATGATAAGATTAAATGTGGTGAAATTAAAGGAGATGATCTGAGGACTGGAGACGATGTTGATGTATCTCCGGTGCGCCTAGACTACGAGCCTTGCATCAGGAGCAGAGGGAAGGAAAGATCATTGTCACATAGAAGCAATGGGTGTGCAGAGTCCATTTGCACTGATGGGGGTGGTTTAGTTGCTTCTGGTGATTCAGATTGGACTTGTTTCCATGAAGATGGCTTGTTTCAGCTCAAATAGTTGCAATTTTTTAAATTTATAATTTATAATTTAATAATTATTAGTTTGAATTATCAATGCTTTTAAGTTATGAATTTCAAATCTGAATGCTTGTTGAAAAAACATTGTAAAAGGTCATGTGACTTGGGAGGGAATATGCATTCAATATTCAATCCTGTAATTTATGTTGTTTGTCAATTGGTTGTTTTCTAATCATTTTTGTTTTCTTTTATTTTCCTTTATTTTTTGAATGGAGGAAAAAAAAAAGTAGGAAGTACAGCCATTCAAATGCGGCCCAACAGAGTTTTAGCCCAATTAACCTTGATTTCGAGCCCAATGAGCAAAGCAGGTAGCCCAATTCTCGTTGCCCCACTCAATTGATTGGAAAACCAGCCCAACTCTTCAAGTCAAACAGACTGCCAAATCAAGTTGAAATGAAGATTGAAGACTGCCTTATGAATAAATTTCATTGTACGGATAAAATCAATGAATTGATATATAATTTGCACCATATACTTATGTATTAATTTTCATTTAATATTGTATATATATATTTTAATAAATGTATAAATTATTTAATAGTATTTAGTTTTTCATTAAAAAATTAATAAAAAATTCGCTAATTAATTTTTATTATTGATAAAGTCTCTTGTGAGATGGGTCGACCCAAGTATTAATTCTACGATTACTTGTTTGCATAATTAAACTTGTACATTCAACTGATGCTTTTTTATTGATTTCAAGATACAAATCATGTGATTGCCCTATTTAGGACATGTTTTCTTACACCAGGGATATGAATGTCAACAAAATACTTCCTCCACTCTATTTTTGCTGCATCCACTTCAAACACATCCTGCTCCTCTTTGAACATCTCTCCTAGTAACTTCCGAGTGTTTCCAGTATGGAACCTAACATGAATTAACAACAATTAATATTATTAATTAGTAATCTAAGTGATTAAATTATATATGTAATGGTTTCCTAATTACATGACTATTACCTGGCTTTGAAGAATCCAATGAACTCATACATCTTGCAGAGCTGCTCAGCATAAGCAACTCTGGCTTTGTTCTGTTTCTGGAACCTTCCATTCTTCTCAATGCATGACCTTGTGTACTTTGACAACTCACTGTATTCACTGAACAGCTTCATTTTCTTGATCTTCTCCGAGCTGCCGGTCAAGGGGTTCGCCCTGAAGTGCTCGTACATGTAGTCGAACATGTCGCGAAAAAGCAGAGGATTCACTATGTCTGTAGCCACATGGTACACCTTCACCTGTGGCTTACTTGTGATTCCATGTTTTGCAATGGCTGCTATTGTAGTATTCACCACCATGTCCAATGGAACCTGAATAATATGATCATGTATATGTAATTATAGTAGTACTTAATTAATTATATATGTGGGAATTAATTATGAAATGGATTACTTACAATGTCTGTATGCAGGTCAGGATCAGCCAGATAAGCTGGGAGCTGCCCTTTCCCATAAGATATAATCACCAGATCATACATTCTATTTTCAATCAAGCACAACATTAAATTATGTCATATGTTTAATGCATCAATCTCTTGTATCGCAGCGTTGAATGAGTGACCTAAAAAAGGAAGCATAAATTCGGCCCTAGGGGCAATGGTCGGATTAATTTCCTCTTCATTCTACGTGTCAATCATACAGCTAGCGGCAGATGATGGTATACGAAAGTGGTATAGGAAATTCGATATAATAGAAATTAAGAAACCTGTTTCCTTGTATCCATCCAGGGATAGGGTCTTTGTAGCAGCTCTCAATGACAGATGGCCTTAGGATAAGCAACGGCACGTCTTGTCGGATTTCATTGAGGGCCATCTCTCCCATTGCCTTTGTCATATGATAAGCATTGTACCATCCGTAGTATGCAGCTCTAATCCAAATTATATACGTAAGTTCATGTATATATATACATAGAAATTTAATTGAAGGTATATGTATAACCAAACTTTCTAGTCCTAGCCTTTTCAACTCTTTAGTTGCATCATAATCTGTAGATGCTATGCAGGATTTCATTGCAAGGTTCATCTCATCCGCCAAGTCGAGAGGAAACAAAGACGAGCACGCCTCGTAGTTCCTCCCGTTTTCTCCCATCACCAACGCCTTCTCTTATTCCATTAACATATGCTGCATTCACATTTTTTCATGCAACTCATACTTTTCTTCAATTAAATTAGTTGGGATTTTAAATTGTAGCCGTTCGGATTTCTTGTGTCATTTTAGTGTATCCAAAAGGTTGGATGACTAACGACAAGTGGGAGAGAAAAAGAAACTATACATTAAAAGAAAAGGCATAAACCTTATATACATTGATTAAATTTCTCTTTTTTTTTAGTAGTCAATCGTATAACTAGTGACACACGTTTTTCAAGTGCTTACCAGTTGAAATATGAACAAAGAGCTTGAGATTCTTGCACCTTTTAGCAAACCTCATCAGACGTAGAGGGGCATTGACGTTAATGTCTAGCATGAAATCATACCTTTCGGAAAAAAAAACAGTATCAGTGACGGACCCAGAAATTTTAATCTCGACAGAATAAAATGCAATCAATTAACGGTACTGCTTGCAGCAGATTCAATGATGACATCCATATCATCCATGATCTTGTTTGCAGAATGTGCATCCATTCCTATATTTGGCTCACAAATATTCCCAACAACAGGAATCAACCTATTTTGCACAAACTCTTCATACGAACTCCCATGTTTCGCACGCAAGCATTCGAACAAATCCGACCCAATAATCTAAACACCCATTAGTTTTAATTAATTACATGATGATGAGAAAATTAATGAAATTAGTTTTAGAAACTTACTTCTTTTGACAGCCTATCAACTGCGGATTCCTTATCAGACTGCCTTCACTAGTACGTAGATTTTTCCCACAGATGTTGATCTCAGTAATTTTTCCACCAGTGCTGCAACACACATGATAATGTATTAGGATTTGCAGCATACTCAATCATAATTAATGGTTATATTTGTTTTCAGAAATTAAGAAATATAATATGAGTGCAAGATATTATATTTTAATGTATTATTAGTGGATAGTTGTATGAGTGTTATGTATAAATCTTATTTAAAAGAAAGGAAAACGTAACAATGAGACGCTTAGAATGGTAATATGTAACTATTTTATTTGTTAAAATCATGTGTTATGTTACTAGTTGTATAATTAATTAACGCTTATACTTGCGAGTTAATTTAGATTTTTTTTTCTCCTATATATTGCTCAATGCATCACAAAAAATTGATACACCAAATGACAAAAATATTGAATTGGACCCAATGGAAAGTAACTAAGAGAGATGAATAAAAATATTCTTTACGAAACGAGTTACAACTATATAGTAATATTCTATACAAGTTACAATTAATAAAAAAATTAATTCAGAGAATACTCAAACTTACACTTTATTAATAACATCCTGAACTTTTACCAACCCATGTATTAACTTCGTGAAACAAACATAATAATATTATAATATTTAATTTAATGTAGCAATGAAAGGAATAATATCAACATTACCTTTTCCAAGAAGTCCAGTGGCACCAGTTATAAAGATATTCTTCCCTTGGTAGAATTTGTGGATCCCTATTCCGCCGCCACAACCACCAGGCTCCGCCGGCAACGGCAGTTCTACTTGAAGAGGGTGGTGGGGAGAAGTGAAATAGGTGTAACCATTGATATTAACTCCCAACTCAACACTTCTTGATTTCAATTTCTTCTTTTCATAATCAAAATTGTGTTCATAATTAAGATTACTTTTCTTATTTTCTTACGAATGATATAAGTGTATGTGTACCATCTATTTAGTCAACAAAATTCTTGAGATCTTCTTTTAGGTATATATAATTGTGATGTTACGAGGTTTATGTTTTTATTTTGAAGTAAATTCAATCTCTCTCCTACACATGACCCATATCTAATAATTAAAAAAAAATAAAAAATAGATACATTTTTATTTGAATTAGAGTATATGATTCGATTCATATCAGGGAGATTCAATGAGTGTCCAATAAAAAAGTTATTAATGCTCTTTACTCTCGGTGTAACAATTTTTGGTTAAGTGAAATGGTTACACGAAAGTTATATATAAAAATCAATTTTATCTCACATCTTTCGAAATTTTATCAACTTAGTCTAATTTTTCAAAAATTGCTAAAATTACAAAAATTACATACCACCATCACGTAACTTAAAAATTTAGGATTTTTCAACTAAGCATCTGACGTAGGTGACCATCTCGATCACACCTTTTTACTATTCGAATGGTTCATAAAAGTGAATTAAATTGATGTAATTTCTAAATACAAGACTAAATTGATTATTATTTTTTTTCATTTTTAGCTTTTTTTTAATAAAATAAAAGGATATACGTGATGTAAATTTATAATTATTTTAAAATGAGTTTAAAATGAAATGAAGTTGGACCTATGCATCACGTGAACCGTGAATGAATGGTATATACTTAGAATTAAATAATCAATCAAAGCATGAGGTTTATCATACTACAACAAAATAAAAACGTGTGAATATTAATTTTGAATGTGAGACCAATTTAATTGATATCCAGTTGTCGGAATGACTTATTAATTTAACGTATATAGTCTCAAACAGTCATTATCTAATTAAGATTTTCAAACACTACATACATTTATATCCCATGTCCTATTATTTATTAATGTTCCATCCATTATCAGAGGTGTGTAGAATAAATTATCTCAAATCCTATCTGAATGATCCCCTGTTTCACAATTGTTTTTATGTGGAGTTAAATTCATTTTTTATCCTATAACTAAGCAAAATTTCGATATTTGCCCTAAAAAGATAAGTGGTTTAATTTTGCCCTATAACTATTGAATTATTTCAATTTTTGCCTAATTTCGCCGGAATTCGCCACGTCACGCTTCAATTACGATTGGTCAATCCGACGTGATAATTTTGACTTTTTTTTGAGCCAATGAATTCGCCACGTCATATCCACCTATTTATTTTTTATTTTTTTTCATTTCCAGCATAATATTAATTAAATTTAAAATATAAAAAAACCAATTAAATAAATTAAAACGTGTAAAATAAATTTTTTACAAAAGAAAAAGAGTAAAAAAAGCATTAAACGTGTTAAAACAGTTGAAATCCCCAAATCTGCTAAAACCCTAGAGAACGCTGGGTTCAACCTGAATCCGCCAAATTTACGAAGAACATTCAATCACCACATCCAATATTCGTAGATTTCGCGATCGATTGAGGATGGGCGAACTTCTTCCACAAATCAGTATGAAATCTGCAGAAACCAGCAACAAAAGCTCCCCTGTTCTTCCCCTGTTTATATTCAAAACAGAGCTCTTCTTTCAATCCACACGTCACATGAAACGCCAATGAACATTTGATTCCTTCTTAGATTCACAGACTTAGCACTTTTTCCCCCATCTTGTCTTCACCACCTGACTGCAATCGATTCCTTCTCTCCCTTCCGAATCCTCGAAGAACACCTCTGGAACATAGATCGCGCAGACAAGATGAGCCCATCGGCCGTCCGTTGTCGGCTTCAACGCGCCGCCGGAAACAGGGCAGAGGCAGCACGCAATCCCTGTTTTTGCAGTTGATTTCGATTCGATGCACTCAGCACAAAACCAATCGCCTTCTGGAATTCTGTTGATGAATGAGTGGCCGTAGCAGGAAGCGTGCACCATTAAATCGCAGCCGTCGCAAAGCACGATTGGGTCCGTCGGATCGCCGTCTGTGCTGCCGCATACGGCGCACAGTATTCCGTCGTCGTCGTCTTCTTCATCCACGCTGGGTTTTTCCACTCCGTCGTCGATTTTTCGAATTTCTGGTGATTTCTGCGACTCTTTTGGGGGAATTTCTAAGGCAGGGATAATGGAAGGAGGTTCGTATTCAATGTTGAGGTCGAAAGGTTGAATTGCCCAGATTCTTTGGCAGATTTGGGGATTTGTTTTAAACGTTTAATTCTTTTTTTTTTAATTTATTTTATAGGTTTTAATTTATTTAATTGGTTTTTTCTTTATATTTTTAATTTAATTAATATTATGCTGATTTGGAAATGAAAAAAAATAAAAAATAAATAGGTGGATATGAAGTGGTGAATTCATTGGTTCAAAAAAAGTCAAAATTGCCACATCGAATTGACCAACCGGAATTGAAGCGTGATGTGGCGAATTTCGGCAAAAATTGAAACAATTCAATAGTTATAGGGCAAAATTAAACCACTTACATTTTTTATAGCAAAAATCGAAGTTTTACTTAGTTATAGGGTAAAAAATGAATTTAATTCTCTCTCTGTGTGTTTTATAAGATGAGATGTTATATTCTAAAAGGGGTTTATTCTTTTATGAGAATAATCTATTTATTCTTAAAGTATTCTAATTATATAGATAGTGTGTTTGTTGATAATTAAAGTATATTAATAGTAATTATACTTTAATGATAATTCATTATACTTTAACTATCAGTAAACATACTTTACTTATAATAACAATCATATTTAGACACGCCCTACAAACCGTCTTATATCAGTAATATTTCATAAAAGACATTGTCCTTAAACAAATAATCATTAAATCCTTACACACTTGACATTAAACATTAAAAAATAATTATAACACGTGAATAGTAGATATAACAAATAAATGAGATAGTAATTTCATTTGTTCCAAATCAATGTATTAAAAGTAATCAAAAGTTAATATAAAAGAAAATATTCTTATTCTATAGAGGATTTTAATATAAGTAAACTTCAACACTCTTTATTTTAACATTAAGTTTAGAAAATCATTCTCACTCTCTAAATTTAAAGAGTTAAAATCATTCTTCATAATTTATTGCATTAAATGTTACTTGTTTTTCTTTGTATTTTTACTTAAGAAAGAGAATATAATAAAACATTAAAAGAGAAAATACAAAATTGAAAATAAAAATATAAAAAGTGAGGGAGCATACTGAAATATAATTCTTCAATATTAAAAGATGATCTCCATTTTATAAAAACGCTCTTTAAATTTTAGAGAGTCTCATGGATGAAACTAAAAATAAAATTTTGAATTTTTTTCCCTGATATATATTTATCTAAAAACTAACGCAATGTAATATATAGTAATTATGATGTATACCTCCACATCATATGTTATTATTCTATACTCATAAAAATTAATGCTTGTTTAGTTCAACTCAAACGTATTTAAAATTTTGCAAACAAATTTCAAACTACAGATGCAATATTAAATGCAAATTCTCGTACATGTGAATCTCTTGTATAACATATTTTTGAATTTTAATCTGTTTCAGTATAAAAGAAAGATTAAAAAAGAATCAATTTGTTGATATACAATAGTATAAATTTTGCTACACTTGACAAACCTCTATCCTTCCTTGAAATTCGTCATCTCGGAATTTGTTACTTCAAATATTTAACTTATCGAATTTAACCTAGAGATCGATGAACTCATTTTTTTATTTTTATTTTATAGATTTGGATCTTGAGAATTTTTGTGGTTCATAGTTACTTAATTATCTTTGCACTCTCATTCGACCATGAATTGCAGTCTTTTGCAGTGGGAAAAAAAACATTATATTAATTTATGCAAAATTCTCGGTGTACCTAACCACAATTTTTAAGGCAATAATTCAATTCTATGGAATGTGACATGCATAGTATCCTTTTGGCACGTGTCATGCAATATTCCTTCTTAAATTATCGCCCCATGGTAAGAGCGGATTGAATTCTCTGTATAGTTGGATGAATAATTACATAAAAGAGAGAAAATACACCTCTAAAAAAGAAGCTTGAATTATAGGGACAATTGTTGAATTTTTTCCCCACTTATTTATTAATCAAATAACACGTGACACAAAAGATGATATAGGAAAATGATGCAGAAGATCCGGTGTGCTCTAAGAGTACGTTAATGATTATTTGTAAAGTATAATTTTTTTTACACTCCCTTCATCCCACTATAATGAGGGCGTTTCTTTTTTTACACGTAAATTAAGAAATATAATATTTTAATGTATAGACGAGGAGAGAAAAATAATATTTTATTTTATAATGAGTATGTGCATTAGTATAGTGTGTAGGTCCATAGATATATAATATTAATTGTTCTGTGGCTTTCGTTTACTTAAAAAAGAAATACATTGATATGAATGACAAAATGCATTCTTTTCGGTGTGAAAACACCAATAAATAAATAAAGAATGAATTGTGAAATTGGGAATCAGTCACATGATTTCGTGGGAAATTGTGTTTCATTTTTAGGCAAAATGAAATCTTTAAAATTAATTCTCTCTAAAATATATAAAATTAATAAAATTAAATTATCATCGCAATAAATTGAATTATAAATAATATATCATCTTCAAAATTCGAAAAATGAAGATTTTTTTTAATATATTTTTTCCCATCTTACGTGTCAATCACTTAACGCGTGACACAGAAGATGATGCACCAAAATGACACATAAGATTCGGTGTGCTTTACTGTTCAAATTCTCTGTGTCATTTGGTACATCATCTTCTGTGCCACACTGTTAGATTGACGACACGTAGGAGAGAGAAATTATACCCTAAACCTTAAACCCTAGTGACAATGGTTGGATTTGTTTCCCCATCTTACGTGTCAATCACTTAACGTGTGGCACAGAAGATGATACACCAAAATGGCGCATAAGATACGGTGTGCTTTACTTGTATTTAGTGTTAATTAAGTATGATTTTTTTCATAAAAATCGATACATTTCCTACCATAAAAATATACTTAATACAACTTTCTTTATACACTTTATTATCTACCATAAAAATATACTTAATACAACTTTCTTTATACACTTAATTTAAAGAATATTATCATCACTTAATATATAACTTATCTTACAAATTTAGCATTTTTTTTAATCAACATGCGGGAAAAAAAAGTGATAACTTAGAGGGAGTAATTCAACTTAAAATTATGGTGTAGCTTTGTTTCCTAATTAAGTCACCATAGGACCGAAATGTGGGGCGCATGAGGGTGGGCTCACTACTAAAAAAGGGATTTGGTATCGAAATTTACTATCATTTAAACAATTGATACGAAAAATCCTCTTTTGTAGCAAATTTAATCGCTCGGATACCAATTTCATGAGACTAGTACAATCACCATTAGAAATTATTTTAATGATACTATTTTATTTGTAGTAACAATTTTTTTTTGATACAATTTTATTTTAGCATCATATCTTTTCAATAGATACAATTTTAATTTTTAGTATCCCCTTCTTTTTGTTATTATTGAAAATATAATATAAAGCAAATCATTTTTGATGCTATTATTGGTATCCAAAATTTTTAGTTGCCAATAATTTTATCTTGTATTGGTATCGATAGTTAATGGATATTGTTGTTGTAATAGTTTTAAATTGCATTTCATATATACTTTCGGTATCAAAATATATTCTGATATTAATTTTAGTAGTGGAGGTTTTTGTTGCTTTAGAGGTTTTTGTATTAGTATCCGAATTATCAAACATAATTTTACGGATGAAGTGTACTTTGGTATTTAAGCATCCGATACTATTTTAATGAAAAAACAGAAAATTACATAAGTAATGAGGGCTAGCCAAAATGGCAAAAATTAGGGCAAACCTTTCTCTTTCGCGAAGAAATCAGGGCAAGACGATGGAGCTAATCCCGTGAATCGCGGTTCTCTCTTCTCTTCCAAAATTTAGATTTCTTCTATTTTTCCTCCGTATGTTTCATTTGCTAGTCCAAGTGAATTTGTTGTTCATCGTCTCCTAGCCAAACTCTCTCCGTCCATAGCCACCGCCACCGCCTATTGACCATCTTGTCTCGCTCTTTCCTGACATGGATCGACAGGTTATTTTTATTTTTTCCTTCCAAATGTGTTGTCATGTGTATTTGTGAGTTTGAATTTAGGTGGTGAAAATAAATTTTGTCACACAGTTTGTTTTGTGTTGGTTGATAGGTAAAATTCATTTGATTCTATTGGATATTCAATAATCTCTATTTCGAGTTTGAATTTACTCATTTAGGTGCCTCGAATTTTGAAGGTTGAGATTCTGCATTTATAAAATAATAATTATTGTTGATGCCACACTAACGTCCTTCGTGTTCGAGAAAGTCTATCTGCATGTTTACATAATTAAAGGCTTGTTGTAGTTGTTGTTTTTTTCCCTGTTCATGTTTTGCTTTTTTAGATTAGAAAACTCATGTAAAATGATCCTGATACTTTACTGTATGATTTATTCTTGTACTATTTTTGTCCCAAATTATGTAGTCTCTCTTCTCAACTTTTTTTAATCTGCGAGGAAAAAAAGGAAACTACTCGTTAATGGAGTATATATTTAATGAACTCAGGGAAGTTATTGTGATTGTTGTTTGAGATAGGGAGAGAGATAGAGATAGCGTGTTATAGGTTAGTAATCAACAAAATAAAAAAATTGTAAAAACTAATCTGAATTGCAATCAAATAAAGCAGGAAAATTAATGGGATAATTAGAAATGTTTGACATCACCATGTAACAGACTTCGGATTCCTAGATGTAGTTTTCACTTATAAAACTTTTAATGATTAATTTCTGCTATTTTATTTTAAATTCATGGTGAGTATAGAACATTTGATGTGTTTTAGTGGCTTCTTATACTGTGTCTATATCTCTGTGTTGTTAGGCATACATAGTTTTAACTATATCATACTCATGATGGGGTATAAGGTATGGGTCTTGAACTGCAAATGATGATTATTTTGGAACTTCTTGTAATGCACTATAAATCTAAAAAAAAATTTTCAAGACCACATAGATTAGCTCTTATTAGATTCAGGATATGTTGACTTATTGCTGCAATTTTTCCCTTTCTCATTAAATTTCAGGTTCAGGATTTGCACTGTGTCACTTCAGATTACTTTCTTGAAGTGAGTGGTGTTATTATACACTCTCTCTCTTATCAACAGGTTGGCATATAATATTATTCTTTATCAGACGTTCAGTAGTTCTTGTGATATCAGATGTAAATGCTGTGATTTGTAACCCTGTTGCTCAAGCTGCCAAATATTGATTATGATTAGTGACTGACATTTAATTGGTTGTTACCATTCAAATTTACTTACTAAATTTTATTAACTATGAAGAATCAACTATCTTCTATGAATCTCTGTTGAAAGCCTTTCTCCGTATAATGTTACAGTAGGAATTGGCTGTTCTCAGAAAATGAAGGACATATTTGCTGGTTCTAGAAAGAAGACAACCTACTCCTACAAAAGATTCTCTGGTACGTACAAAAAAACCGAAAAAATATCCAAAATGTACTTTTGATTCATGATTTCGTTGTATGCAGATAGTAAAGTTAGAACATATATTGGAGCAGCAGAGCCATAGACTTGCAAGTATGGAAGAAAAATGCACAATGTAAGGGGTATTTGATTCAAACATCAATGTTTGATCAAAGCATGAAATATATTTAGGTTTGGAAAAGAATGAGACTGCATGGAGCTCAAATGAAACTGAATGCATTTAGAGTCAAGAGCGACTAATCAGTGAAAGAGCTGGATTACATGAAATCGAGATTTGATGAGGCGTCTTCAAGCTGAAGAAGCAATTAGCAGGATACGGTACTGAAGTGCTCTATCTCAAGAAACAACTTGCAGCCACCCCCTTCGTGTTGAGCATGATCAAGAAATAATGTAAGCTACTAACTTAGTAGGAAGTAGAATGGTTTCCATGTTTACTGAATTTATCATTAACTTGTATTTTGCTTTGCACAGTAATCAGAATTATGTAACTAAAAGCTCGACAAATGTCTAATAAAATATGATGACATCATCGTCTAATAAAATATGTTAATAACTCTTTAAAATCATGAAAACTCAATCTGGTCTGCTGTTCTATTTCGGACGCATGCCGACGTCAGCTATTCTTGATGTTGTGGCTAAGAACTTGAATATGAAGTTCTTTAAGGTACTTTGTGATTTGAATATCTTTAATGCTTGAGTACTATTATTAAAGGTCTAAAACTTATTTTTGTTAAGGTACCAACTGGATGGAAATTCTTTGGAAACTTGATGGATGCTGGAATATGTTCTATTTGCGGTGAAAAGAGTTTTGGGACTGGTAAGATTTTGGTTTCTTATTGTAATTAGCAACTTTGTCAGGAAGCAATGTCCTTGCTCATATTTCTTTATACTAAACAGGATGTACCAGTGCTTCTAATGACTTGAAATGGAGTAGGGAGTAGGGACATTAGACAAGTGTATTATCTTTTATGTACAACTTTTCCAAGAAATGGAGTAGGGACATTAGACAAGTGTTGAATTTAGTCTGTACATATAATTTTCATATTGTAGGTGTGATAGTCATGAAAGATGATGTCCAATTGCCCCCTTTTTGCAGGAATTTCTGGAAGGAGAGCGAGCTGCAACATACTTGACGATAGAGCTCAGAAATTAACTCTTGCAGGGTACTGCTTCAGAGATTACTCGTCAATATTACGAATTAGCTTCTGACCTCATCAGTTTGGTATGTTTGATCAGAGTTTTTTTGTTTTTTCTATCTTTAGTCAATTTATAATATTTTGTAGAGCATTATCATCTCCTTGGATTACTCTGCATCAACAATGCAATACAATACATATTGTATCTTATAATCCATTTTTGTTATGAAGTGCATGAGCTAGACCTATTTATTAATATGTAGCTGCTACAACTATATTTTAACTCTTGAGAAAGATTTATTTTGAAGAAATTGGCGGCTTATTTGTTCCATACACATTATGAGCATGGCTGAGAAAACTAAAAAAGTGTGATGATTCTCAAAGTTGAAGTTCAAGCATATTTGGGAAGATTTGAATATTTATTGAAAATGAGTCTAAACAAGAAGTCCATGTCTTAACTAAAATTTAACATATAGAATTACATTCTGCCATGCTATGAAAACTAAAGTTCTGCATCTTCAGGTTTATTACATGTCATGAAAACTAAAGTTCTGCATCTCCAGGTTTATTACATCGCTTAAAATTATCTCAGGATATGGATAGTGAGACTAGTTCTTTTAATATGTGATTATCTACTATTGAATACTACTAAAGGTAATTTAGCTGAATTATAATAAGTAGTGGTGGCTAATACATATAAAGGAAGAGAATGTTAACATGCTCACATATGAATCTTCATCTCTTTGATTGAAATTAGTGCTTACATATTTGGATAATTACATGTTCTTTGCTATTATTGTTTTATCCTTTTTTCTTCTTTTCTATTGATAGGTAAACATTGTAGAAAAAGGGCAAAATTAGTCAAGGAGTTGGAGCAGGAGCCTTATTTTTGTCGGACTAAATGATACTTTAAATACTTTTATGTTTTACACTCTTGCAATTTTACTTTGTATTTGTTGGTGAATAACTCTATCAATCCTTTTATAGAGGTTCTTTATTAATCAAAATTAGTGGTTTTGAAATTTGTATTGATCGATTGTGGTTTATATATATATATAAGAATAATTAGCATTTTTATTAGAATAGAATATTCCTATTGGTATCCATAGCATTGATACTATATATAAAGGCATAAAAAAAAAATCAATACTAGATTTTGATGAAATAGTATCCATTACTTTTGATACTCAAATTTGATACTGTTGGAGCTTCTGATACTATAAGCTTTTATGTTTGGTATCATATCATTATTGATACTGTATCATTTGTCTTTGGTATCAGAAAATAATTAATTAATATTATGTCTTTAGCAACGGCCGCATAAGTATCAGAACAGTAGCGAAACTAATTATGGATACTAAAACTTGTTTGTATCAATTATTTAGCTTTTAGTATCAATAATCTGCGGATACTAAAGGGCATTTTTTTAGTAGTAGCTTTTGCCCAATTGTGATTGTAACATAAATAGACAATAGTGGAGAGTTGTTGGGCATGAAGCGGAAGAGGACGAAGGAGTAGACCAAATCATGGAGAGTTGTTGCAAAAATGGAGTTTTCAAAGCAAGTCGAATGTATGTACACTTGAGAAACAGTCAAACAGCTGACGCTAGCTTTGTATTCAAGCAACTATGGCACAAATGGATAGTGAGAAAGTATAGCTTTAGGCTCTGGTTGGTACATAGAGAACGATTGGCAACTAAGGATAGATCTTGGTATACTCGAGAGGATGTACGATGTGGATTTTATTTTGATAATGAAACAGTCCCACATCTCTTCTTTCATTGTCCTTACACCAAGCACATATGGGAGGAGGTAAAGGGATGGATATGATGGAGAGGGAGAATTACGTCTATGACAGATGCCTTCCGAAAGATCATAGCGAACACACGAAGCAACATGAAGGCTCGAAAACTCCTATATATCGCTTTTGTCACCTTTGTCTATTACACATGGATGGAAAGGAATGTTCTTCACTTTGGTTCGAGGATGCTATCTCCGAGTCATATAGCAGATAGAATCAAAACGCAGATTGCATCTTTGTACTTAAATTATTATTGATATGGTTTTGGATGTATTCACCCTAAGCTTTATGCTTAGGTAGTTTGGATAGGTTGGATTGTCTTATAATCGCATGTACATAAGTACAATGTAAACGTTTCCAGTAAAATATATATTTACCAATTTAACTAAATAGACAATAGAGTAGTAGAGACACGAAAACAATATGTTATTAAAAATAGGTTTTTTTTTTAGAAAATTGGTGTGTTACGCAACAATATTTAAAGGTTGTATTCTTTTTTGCAATTTCTTAAAAGTGATGATTAATTTGCAATAGAAGTAAAGTTTGTGATTTTTTATTTTTACTTTTTCGATTAACCCTACTCTATATTATATCACAAATGCAAAAAATACTATACATGTAGCAATTAAGAACTCTTAAAAAAAATTTTAATGTTAGCTAGCTAGCTAGTTTATGGAGGTGATTTTAATTTGATGGATGAGTAAACATATGTATATACAACCGATAAAGAATGTTTTAAGTAGAATATATATAATCATTATTGATTAATATAATTCACTACAGATCAAATTTTTTAAGTAGAATATATATAATCATTATTGATTAATATAATTCACTATAGAAGCGTTAAACGTACATGCATTACTTAATTATTTATTTTCTAAATAGGTCAAGACGACGGTCTGCCAACCTTAATGAATATACAGTGCTTTTGTACTCTCCCCAGGTGAAGCATTTATAGAGGCCTGGGCTTTCGGTCGAGATCACTTGAGGTATCGGCGAAATACGTGCACTAAGTGGTGGAGCTGCAAAATACACTATCGACATTCTTGATCTACTCGAGTTTGCCATTGCTCTATGTCTAACACTAGTGAACTTCCCATTTGTCAACACCTTTTTATTAAAAAAAATATATATATGTTACTTTTGTAAATATATTTTATGTGGTACGTGATGCTTCATAAATAAGTATGATATTATCTGTACCTGAAAGGCATCACCCACGAAAACACAGAATTTGTCGGGGTCTGGAGGGATTGCTATCCAGGATCCATCCTTGGATAGGACTTGAAGTCCACCAACATTGTTGGATCTCAAGATCGTGAGGATCTGAGGATCCGAATGCTCTCCAAATCCGATTCGAGATTTGGGAAGTTGATAATCATCGTACAAATGAGTAGAATCATCGGATGGGTAGTGATTAATCCTGAAGCATGAATCGTTGTTTGCATCTTGGATAAGCTTACTAAAAATAGATTTATCCTGGACACCCAATCCTTCAGCCACCATTTCAAGAATGTAACATGCTAGCTTCCTAACCTCTTCTATATAATCATTCACAGCACAACTGCATGCATAATAGGAGTAGTAGTCAACCATTATTACAATTAATTTGAAATTTATATTATTAGGTATATAATACAAAATCGAAGACCTAGAAATAAATACTATCTCCGTTAACATCACCCTTCAAGTTTATTGTTTCACGTCATTTAAAAAAGTTATTATTATTTTTTTAACTTATTTTATTGATTTTTTTATCTTAAAAGTTGCAATTTTGGTCCTTACATTTAATTTTTTATGAAAACCGTTAAATTCAAATAAATAAAAATTAAACATAGAGTAACAACATTAAATGATATTTCCATCCAAAAGTTAAAAATAGATACCAAAATTGCAACTTTTGGGATTAAAAAAAAAGTTTGGGACCAAAAATAAAATGAGGTTCATATGAGATTAAAGATGTAATTATCCCATCAGAAACGTGTGATAGGTTATAGGAGAGGAATGGAGTAATTGCCAAGTACTATATATGCATATTTGCTCTAAAATAGGCAACAAATTATGGTGTGAGGCCGCCTCACAATGAAACCGTGTCATTTGATCATTATTAGTTATTACAAATAATTTTTATTAAAAATATTATTTTATTTATTCTACAGAATATTGTTCGTGAAATAGTTTAGTCAGAGTACTATCACTTTCATCAATTAATTATTACTATTTATTATATATTATATTTTTTTTCCATTTTATAAATCTAATTTTATGGTACAAGTTTTTGCCTAAATCATATACTCCCAATTAAGATATATGCTACCCTTCTAAGTGGAAGTTATAAGTGAGTGGTCTATTTGAAATTCATCCTCAAATCTGGTCCAGTATTTTTGTCTTAATTTAAACCCTTATCTTTGTTTTATTATTATAAAAAAAATCAATTTTGTCACTTATTTACTATACTACCATTAATTAATGCAGAAAA
Source organism: Pogostemon cablin (assembly GCA_023678885.1). NCBI lineage: Eukaryota > Viridiplantae > Streptophyta > Magnoliopsida > Lamiales > Lamiaceae > Pogostemon > Pogostemon cablin. The sequence goes on along the minus strand of CM042988.1, from coordinate 3,874,269 downwards.
TGTTTTTTTTTCTTGAGTTAATTGTCAAAAATAACTAAAATGAGAAGTTAAAAATTATTATCAGCCATGAAGATAATTGTTTAACTTCCATATCAAATTGTTCATTTTTGGATTAAAATACTCCCACCCTGTCGAAATGCTATATCGGGATTCCGACATTATCGGATGTCGGATCCAGTGTCGGGGATATCGGATCGGTGTCGGGATCCCGACATAACATTCCGACAGGGTGGTCGGATGTTGGATTCGGTGTCGAAATCCCGTATTCCAACATGATGGGGGTATTTTGGTCCAAAAATAGACAATTGAGTATGAAAGTTATATAACTTATTTTATGGATAACAATGATTTCCAACTTAAAAATTTGGTTAAATGGGCTTTTTTTTTCCTTTCTTATATACGTTGAAGTTGAATGAAAACAATCTGAAATCAATTAAAGATCTTGAATAATTGATGATTTTATTTACATACCACAAATTCAAATTAAATACAACTCGTTTTTCACGTAGGGATAATAATGGCACACATATCAATTATAGTTACTTGCCAATTATGGAATGATATGCCCCTCTTTCCCATGTGCACAAATGACATTTTTTTAAATATTATTGTTATTATTATTATATATATTATTATTATTATTATTATTATAATATCAGTAATTAAGGTCGATGGTTGTAGATTCAAGTACTATATTTTGGTTTCCAATTTTAGGATATTATATTTTAAATTTAGTTGGAAAATGACAAATTGAACCTAAATCGAGCTAAATTTATCCATTTGGAGCGAATTTTGGCAAGTAATATATTATGATTATTATCTTAACATTGTCAACCTAAAAATAATATGTCCTAAAAATGTTACACTCAGTTATTGTCCTCTCTATATATATTACCAAATTAATTCTGAACATTTTATGGAAAATTTATTTTTGGGACACTAGATAAAGGATTGTTGAATTTTGAGGGACAAATTAGGTTAAATCACCTTATTCGGGCTTAATTTGTACTTCTAAAGTAAAACTTAATACTTAATATCTTAAATTTTCTATGAAAATAATATGTTGTCCTAAAATTGCCCGTCCGAAAAACTATTATCCTAAAAATACAACTACCTTTTAGTTAGTTTCCTTTTAAAAAAGATAAAAAAAATTTGCATTATAGTTGCAACGTTGAAAGGAACATGAATTAGTACTCATTGTCAATTGGAGTCAGCTTTCAGATATGATCAATCTACATAAAATTTTATCATCTTACAACAATAAATAAACAAACTATTAGACGGGAAAATATCAATTTTAGTCTTTTTCTTAGGCCAAATTCAACTTTAGTCCTCAAATTTGGTAATTTCTCAAAAATAGTCCTTCAGTGTCTGATTTTAGTCATTTTCATCCACTTTTGGTTCTTTTTGTCTACTTTTGGTCCTTAAAGTTGCTGGAAAAATTGACAAAAAATGGACAAAAATGACTAAATTCGGACACTGAATGACCAATTTTGAAAAATTACCAAACATGAGGACTGAAATTGTATTTGAAATTGGATTTGACCTAGAGAGGATTAAAATTAATATTTCCCCACTATTAGATACATGCCTACATAAAAGTCTCAATATGAGTTAATTGTCATCATTTCTATACACAAAAGAAATATTATTACCTGAAGTTGGTAGGGTCCGAGGAGATATTTTTGGATATGTGAGAAATGGAAGGAGGGTTAGCCGGGAGGAGAATGTACTCAAGTTCGCCTTGGTCTCCGTTGAACCCGATATTCTTGCAGCCATAACCGAAGGGAGAAGGTGGCCCGGCCCGTTGCTTTTGGCATGCAGGTTTAGAGAAGAATGCATGGCCTTCCCTCTCAACCCTAGAGACCACATCTTTGGAAACTCCATGGTTTTCAACCTGGAAAAACCCTAATTCCTTGCATGCATTCACCATCAACTCACACACCTTTGACCTCTCCAGGGTTAAATCTATAGACGAAACTGCCACACTCTGATGAATTTTCTTGCTTGTAAGAGCCACCATTTTAATTTAATGATAAGAAGTTCTAATGATGGAGAAAAGTAGGGTTTTTGAGATGGATATTATATTATAGCTAGGAGATCTATTTGGCGGTTAAGTAGAGAAAGAGGAATGTCCACATCTTCACATTTTAGAAATACTATTTTATTATATATTTTATTCATTTTTTAAAGATGGAGAATGAGAGCTAGAAAGTACGTTGATATAATTAAATTATTATGTCGGAATAAAAAGAGCGAATTGAAATTGGTGAATAATGAGAAAAGACGTATGTGGGCAGATTTAATGGTTCTATTTAAATAAAATATTGTGCAAGAAAAAAGATTCAATAATTTCCGACAGAAAACATCGCTTCCTTTATCTTTTGTTTGGATTGAGCCACAAACAAAATAGTATTTACTTATAATATATACATATATACATCAAATTATACATATGTATGAATTTAACACAATAATTATTTCTTGAAATTAATATTAGTTTGGCACTCCTCGTCTCCTTCACCGGCCATCAAATACAATCGCCGCGGATCCAGGACAATATAATGGGATGGGCTAGTTAAAAAAAAGGGTTTTAATAGTTTATGAAAAAATATACTCCCTTCCTCCCACGAGTATTGCACGTAATTTTATGAGTAGAGTTTAATAAAAATTATTTTTTATTTATAAATATATGTAAAGTTGTTGGAATATGCATAAAAAGTTGGTATTTTAAAATTTTACTTTTGTAAAAATGTTGTGATGTACTCCCTCTGTCCCAGGAAAGTTTGCACCCCCTCCTCGGCATGAAGATTAAGAAAATGAAAAATTTTAGGGGTATTATGGTATTTTTTTGTAATAAATAAATGATAAAGTATGTTAGCTGTGTTATGTATGGATGTTTTTTTTGTAAATAAAGTGTATAGGAAAGGGTGATTGTGCTTGACTTTTTGCTTTTTTAGAAAGGTCCAAACTTTTATAGGACAACCCAAAATGGAAAGTGTGTCATCTGAGATGGGACGGAGGGAGTATGTAAAAAATGAATATTATTGAAAATATGGAGTATTTTTTTTCATTTTTAGAAACAGGCATAAACGTGGGGATGAAAAAATTCAGTTTTATTATAATTGGGCTAAGAAATATATAAATGGAAAGGCTTGATTTATTGTTAACTTTTTTTGGGGTTGGCTTAATAATTTTTTGGGTTGGGCTTCGTTAAGAAAATTAAAATTATACATATATTATAATGGGCTCTTAATGGACAGCATCGAGCTTGAGCCCGATGTTGCCCTTGAGATGCATACTTATAAATTATAATAAGTAGAGTTGATATTATGTGAACTTGGTGTACGCGTGAATTCATATGTATATACATTTTTATTTAGTGATGTATATGATTTTTTAATAATTAAGAAGGTAACAATATAATATTTTCTTTTGCAAACAGACTAAAATTTGACGCAAATAATCTAAACTTAAAAAGGTAAAATGTTTTAGTACTAAAAATGAATTGAGTGTAAAATTGATATTATGTCACCAAGATTATTACACAGTAGTTTTACATATCCAAACATATCTCACTGGCCCTTCAACTATAGTATAATCTATTCACATGAGCTATTACGATTAAACTTGGCTACACTAGCAATTTAATTTTTTCAAAACTCAATTTATCACAAGTCTAAAAATAATAATTAAACTAGGTTTGAATTTAAAAAATGAATTAAATGGATGAGGAAACTGTCACAGCTAGCTGTGTGTGTGTTAGTGGTTGTTTGTCTTTATAGTGGACAAACAAAAACGTGCAGCAACAACCTCTCCCCACCCCCTTTCACTTCATCTGCTCTATAATTTTAGCTCATTACAAAACAGTAAAGGGATTGGAGGATTTCAGGAAAAAAAAAAAAAAGGACTCATAAATTCGTTTACTATTTCCTTATTTATTTGTCCCATATTACTTAAAAAAATGATTAATTAATAATGAGACAGATAAAAATACAAAATGAATATTTTAAAAGGGATGGAAGAAGTATATATAGTACAATCTTTGGTGTTTATTCTATTTTAGAAATACAAATAGTACTCCCTTATCATGTAAAAGAACTTGTTATACTTTGTCATGTGTTCGTTGATATTTAATAGTCACACTATTAATAGAACATTGTATGGTGATAGATATTATTAATAACACGGGGCCAACTAATATCTGCAAATATGAAATAAAGTATTATGAGTGAGGCTCTTGTGCCCCTGGGACACCGTGTCCCTTTATAATTTAAACATCTACTAATACATAGGTTTAAATAGAATATGGAGTGGGAGAGTTGTGTTTTATGGGGACACGGTTGTCCCGTGGACGCAAGAGCTTTTGCCAAGTATTATACAGTATAAATAAATTAAAATACTATACGGAAATTAAATCCGAATAATTGTTGAGCATGTCCCTCATCATGGTTTGAAAGTGAATTTTGAGTTGGGCTTGGATGGTGATGGATCTCGACAACCATATGATCTTTTAAGCAACTAAAACAGGTTGGGCCCCTAAAAATGATAGGCCCATTAAAGATGGAGTCTTAATTAAAGTGGTTTAGCAAGTATACTTTGATTGGATAAGGCCCAATGGGAGGGGTTTGGCTCTTTGAGGACTATTGTAAAAATTGAGAGTCTTCTATTGGGGTATGATGATACCTAATAATTAGAGGTGACAATTCCACATAATATTAATGGTGGATTAGCCTATAGTTTTACTATTTTTGTGTTGTTATTTTGTCAACTTGATAAAGATACAAAAAATTTAATGTTAGTGTTGTATTGTGTTTGTGTCAAACCGTCAAACATAATTAATATTAACAAATGATTCATTAATATGTAATGAGCGAATTGTTATCAAGATTATTTTGAGAAACTAATTTGCTAAAGTTATGGACTATATATTCTGCCACACATACGAAATAAATATTTAAATGCATTGACATTTGCTTAAGGTTAAATTAAAATGCAATTATAAGATTTTTTTTAATTGATCGTAATACATTATTGTATGTTATAGTAATAACACTATAAAATGTGTATTTAATTAATTGTAATAATTTTTAGGTTATTAATTTTTGAACAACCCTTCAATGAAAATAATTACAAAGTATAATAATAATAATAATAATAATAATTAAATAAATAAATAAATATTGGATAAAGTGGTGACATTAATTTCTTTAAAAAATTATACAAAGAAGCGCATAGTATTTTAATATCCATAATATGTGTGGGTTATTTTTTTAAAGTACATTAAGCTAAAGCCAAGTGTTGTTCTCACTACCTTTGACTATAAAACACGAATCGTTTTCGTATTAATTACTACTACTATTATTCGCATAAAACCCGCCTCACCAATAGCCTGCTCCAACTCACCCCACAAATGTCCCGTTCTGTATATTGTCCGCCCCACCAATAACTCATCATGTTTAATCTTAAAAAATATTTTATTTTTATGTTTTTTTACTGTTCTAGTCAATTACTCCCCCATCCTACTAAAGATGTAATATTTTTTTGGCACAAAAATTAAGGATTATAATAATTTAATTGGTAGTGGGTTGATGATATAATATTTTAATGTGTAGTGGGTATATGTATTAGAGGTGTGTGTGAGCTTTATATGAATAGATTAATTGTTTTGGGTGAGTCACATATGCTTAAAAAGTAAATGTAACAACTTCTGTGAGACATCTCAAAAAGGAAAATGTCACAACTTCTATGGGACGGAGGGAGTAGTTCATTCAAATATTCTATTTTCATATGTTTATTTAATTTTTTTTTTATTAATTTCATTTCAAGTTAAAAAAAAAAAGAAAAGAAAAAAAAGTGAACATGAGATTTGGCTTGTTTGGGCCAATTCGTCCTTTCTCACCATGATAACCCAACACATTAAGCCTGCTACACTATTTACCCAATCCATATATAGACCCGCCCCTATCCGTAAATTAATGGGTCGTGGTGGATTATAAGTTAATACAACCCAACAGCTCATTTTACAACTCTAATCACATGGAAATTTATCATTCAACCATTTCACTATCCTAGCTAAGCTATATGACGATGGGTTACTCTTTTCCATGATAAATAGTATTTATCCTTTTGTGTAGACATGTACCCCGGTTTTAAACCACCAATTCTGATTTTTAGAAATGAGAAATTGGAACCGAATTTGGCGTATAAGGTTTCAGTTCAATTTTTGTAATCGTTGGTTCTGGTTTCGATTTTTTTTTCTTTTCAACATCAAACCTTTAAAAAAATAGTAGAATTGCTGGTTCTAATTCCACAAAATGAAAAAACAAATCCGAATCGGAATATATTCGATTTCGATTCCATTTTGGTCGGTTTTAAAACCATCAATTCCGATTTTGGTTGGAACCATCGGTTATACTTATTTTGTGCATGTCTACTTTCGTGCAAGGATTAATATTGTCTTTGTGTATGAAAAACTATTTTTTTATTAAAGAGGAATAACACTTGCATTTTGAGGGTAATCCTGGACGTGTGAGAAAGAGTAATATTCACAAAACAATATTAGGGTTCTTTTGGTTCAAAATCATAATTACTGATTATGTTGGCTGTAGGGCTTAGTATCAGCCCACTAACTTACATATCAGCCCATGGAATAATAATGGCTAGTTATTGGCCCACCACCTACCCAAAATAAAATCTTTCATGAAAATTTTTAAAACTAAAACAAAATCTTTTGTCGTATTAATTACTTCCTCAATCCCATTTAAGTCTGCGCCGCCATCCCAGCACGGTGATTTAGCAAAGTAATAATTTTCATGGTATAATGATATTTTTTATAATAAATAAATAATAAAGTGTGTTAGATAAGGATGATTTTTGGTAAATAAAGTGTATGGAGAAAGGGTGATTGTATTTAAATTTTAACTTTTTTAGATAGGTACAAATTTTTGTGGGACAATTATCAAAATAAAAAGTGCGACATTTGAAAGAAGACGGGGAAATAATAAAATGAAGTAATCAGTAGTGGCGGTCGGACTTTTTAAAAATCTTTACTGTACTGCCCACAATTTAAGGCAATGCGTAAAAAAGCCTAAAATGACAGAAAACCCTTAATTCGATAATGATATGATATTCACTTTTGAAAAAGTTACAATCGAGTCAAAGTATATATATCGAGTCTAATAAAAAACTTAATTCGATAATAACTTTTTCAAAAGTGAATATCGTGTAATTATCAAGTCAATGATTTTTCAGTCAGTTTGGACTTTTTTACACCTCCCTTAAAATGTGGGCAATAAAGAATTCAAAAAATTAGCATGACATCAATTGGAAAAAAAAAAGGCTATTTTATGCAACCATATGAAGGAAAAGAGTGAACTTATTATTGTATGCATTATAAAACTATATATTATTAATTAATATGTACATATTAAAAATTAACTTATTTAATAATGTTTCGACTTGCAAAGTCCTCTTAGTAGTACAAAAATTTTTGGTAAATTGATCAAAATTGAAAAAGTAAAAAAATTACATGAATAAAATTTATATAAAAACCTAAAATTATAAAAATTAAAAGTATAAAATTAAAATTGAATTGGTTCAAAATAGGGGCTAAATTTGATATTTTCTTCAATATATACATACGACCTTCGTGTTGTACGGCCCGTTGGGCCCAGAGTAGTAACATGTATGTGTGTGGATGTGTCATTGTCATGTATCCATTACAGTTCTCATATCATTTTAATATTTATGTTTACTTTTTCCAAAAAATAAAAATTTAATATTTTAATATAGGTTAATTATTTGGTGTATTCAGGTGTACCTTATATTCACTTTTAAAAATTTATACACTTATAAATACAAACATATACAATAATGAATGAAAATATATACACTTTGTTAGCGAATTTTCTATTAATTTTTTTAGTGAAAACTTGGAATGTAAAAAAATTATATAATTATTATGAAACATATAGTATATACTTTTGAATAAAAATTTATACATATATAGATGCACTTGTGCGATATCAACTCTTTAATATATACTAGGTAAATTTTTATTGTATATTACATTTTTTTTGTTAATTTTAATTTGAATTGGTAATAATTTTGTATAATAATATACTCCCTCCGTCCCACACCACCCTTCACATTTTCCTTATTCTTCCGTCCCACAACACTCTTCTCACTCCATTGAAACATCATTTTATGCAACAATCTTAAAAGTTACTTTAATTTCAATTTTGTCACTCATTCCATTACTTTATAATATTTTATTATCTAAAATCAACAAAATTAGTTAAAAAATACTATCTTCGCCCACTTACAAGGTATCCATTTTTCTATTTTTGGCGTCCGCTTCAAATGTATCAATTTCCTCTATTTAGTAAAGAAAGTACACAATATGACCCACCACTTCCCTCTAATACAACTACACAATTTACCTATAATAATAATAATACACCTTAATCCACGTGAAAAAAGCAAATAAAGACCTTAGAATTGTCTAAATGCAAACAACAAATGGTTACATTTCAAGTGGCCGGAGGGATTACATTTTTTTTTCTTAAATAATGTGGTATCGTAAACAGGATGGATGGTCCAACCGAGGCAGTAGAATTTTTAAGAAAGTCGTTTCTTTATGCGGGAGCTCTAATTAAAAAATAAAAAAATAAAATAAAATAAAATAAAATAAAAATTAAAGCTGGACGAACGTTGAGCACGTATGCATTCTCTTCTTCTTGCTTAGCTTTTTCCCTTTGTCTCAAAATTTATGTACAATTTTAAAAATTGCAATTTATACAAGATTAACGTTCTCATCATACTAGATATTATTAACTATCATTTATTTATATTTTTATTATTATATTTCATCCGTTTTACTTAAATTTTACAATCTTATCACAAGACACCTCTTCATTTTGGGATGGATACCCTCTTGTAAGACATATTTATGAGATGAGTTGTGATACGGGTCGACCAATTGTTAAAATATGAAGTAATTGTTATATATAGATAAATATATTTATTGGTACTTAAAGTACGTACGTAATTATTATAATGCTTTAAAAATATTTTTTAATTCATTATTCAACATATTTTAACTACAAATTAACGACAATACTTTTTTTTGATCGGAAAAACAAAATTTTATTAATTAGGCAAGAGAATTGCCACAAGTTTCAATAACGGATCGACCCGTCTCACAAGAGACTTTGTCACTACTAAAAGCTAACGAGGATTGAAACTGTCAAATCGTTTTACACCATCGATTGTATAAAAAAAATCTGAAAAAATGAAGAGGACTGAATCTATTCAAAATTCTAAAAAGGGATAGATTTTGTTTCCCCTTAGACAGAACATTTATAACATTCAAGAGTGATTAAATAGTATGGTACAATTTATACATTACTCTAAAAGATGTTTTCTATTGCTAAAAACTACCAAATTAATACCTACAAAGTCATAATTTCTTGTATGAATATAAATTGGAAAAAGAATTCCACAACATAATATCAAAAGACAAACTCGAATAATTGAATAGATTATTGATATATATTAAATGATTCATTGATGCATGATAAAATGAGAAGTGTCTATCAATCCATATGCATCTTATTTTTATAAAATTACTTTTTAATACCTAGAAATTTACTTTTATTATAAGAGAATAATTTTTACTCATTGGAATTATAAATCATATTATCCATCTCAAGAATATAAGAAATCATAATAGCTAAAAGAGTAAGTTTTTCATGCATTAAATAGTAGTAATTGGTAAATAAGAGTGCAATTCAGAGTAATATTTTCAATTCAAAAAAGTAATAATTCATCTATTTAAAAAGTAATTTTCTATGTATCTAAAGCAATTTGATAAATTAGGATGCGCATGTAAACCCTATTCACATAAATATCCCTCTATCCCATTTAGAGAGGTTTTTTTTTTTTTTTTTCCATTTTGGTCATCCCACTCAAAGGATTCCCTTTCCTTTTTTACACACATGGAACTCACACACCCCCTCTAATACAATTAAAATATGGGATCCACACTCCCACTAATATAATTACTCACTACACACTAAATAATAATACTCCTTAATACACATGCCAAAAAGTAAAAGACTCTTTTAGTGAGGGACGGATGGAGTATATATATATTTTTAATTAGAATTGCTCCCTCTGTCCCGTCCTTATGGTTACGTTTGCTTTTTGCACGTGGATTAATGAATATAGTATTTTAATGTGTATTGAGGTGAGAGAAATAATATTTTAATGTAAAGTAAGTAGGTGTATTAGTGTGATGTGTGAGTCCATAGAGAGAGAAGTAATTAATATGTGTGGATCTCATGTACTTAAAAGAGAAATGAAACTATTAGAATGAGACGCCCACAATAAAAATATGTAACCATTAAAATTAGTCGGATAGAGTATTTCTAAATAAAGTGGGTGTATAGCTTCTGGCAATTAATCCTGAAATAAATTATAACCTGCAGGGTCCAGAAAATACAGTATAATAAAAAGTTATGGTATATTTCAGAAATTAGGTATACTGTCGATGTTGCAATTAGCATAGAGCGATGATTTTCATTCCGACATCATTCAACTGCACGCAATAATTATTGCCTTAAATACACATGTACTTTTCTCTCACTACAAATAATTCCGATATAATTTATTAGTGTTATTTTAGTGTAACATTTATTATGTGATATTATTGGTTGAATGAAATATAGGAGCAACAGAAAGAAATTATATACTCCCTCTTAATTCCCAACTTCAAATTTCATATTTTCTATTTTATTTCGTCTCAAATTCAACTTCACACTATCATAAAAGAAAAAAAAAACAACTAATCAATATTCCTCAAACATACTTTAATTTCAAATTTGTTATCACATTTTAAACACACATTACATATTTTATTATTTATTTATTATCCAAAAACTTCCATACTACCCCCGAATGTATATACTCTCTCCGTCTCATCCCGCTGAAATATCCTCATTTTACTACATTGGGCGTTCCATTCAAATATCTTAATTTTCCTCTTTTAGTAAAAATGGTCCACCACTACCCATCACATCCCTCTAATACAACTACCCAATGCATATAAAATAATAATACTCCTTAATCCACGTGCAAAAAACAAACGATCACCTTTATTCGGGACGGAGGGAGTACTATAAATCATAAAGGCAATGTCTTGATTTCTTTCTCCTTTTACGTGTAAATCATATTATTAATACAAAATAAATATATAAAAGTGGTACAGAAAATCTCACATGCAAAAATTTCATGTTTGCAATATATTCATGAAGAGACAATCTTTTGTGAGATGAATATATATATATATATATATATATATGAGAGATGAGTAGATTTCAATTTTAATTCTTTCTTGTTTGAATTGACTAAAATTGAATAAAAAAAAAGGTTCAAATTTAAAATCAATCATATTTATAGAAGAAACGATGGAACTCTTAGTGGTGCGATCTTCCATACGAATTGTGAAACGATGGAACTCTTAGTGGTGCGATTTTCACGATGGAACTCCTTATAATAATGCGATTTTGGTGCATTCAATAATTTAAAAGTCGTCTTACAACCAAAAGTAAATTTCGAAAAAAAATTCACTATGTAAAAGTAAATTTTTAATGTCAGGGTAAAGTAAAATCTTATCTCCTTTTAGTGGATTTTTTTTTTCGTTCCTTCGAAGAATTATAAGGTTTAGTTGAAACTAATGTAACGATATTTTTGGCTAGCTAGGTAGGTCGTTGTATTTACTTTGCATTTATTTACAAAGCTATTCACGTTGTGAAGAAAAAAAATATATTGACTTTTATGCTCTCATTATTGTTGAATTTTGTGTAATTGTTTCAACTACTTTGCCAGATGTGTTGGCAGAGATTGTCATTTTCATAGCATTATGGATATTCCTTATAATCTCAAAACAAAGTTTACATAGATATAAAATTTTCTTAAAAAGTTATTTTTTACTTACTTTTAGACAATGTGACGTGTTTAGATAATAAATAAGATATGAAGTAAATTATATAAATTGAAAATAAGTGACAATTTTATATTAAAGTAAATTATGGATTTATTAAACTGTGATATTTTCTCATTTAAAGTGTAAATGTATTTATTTACGTACAAAAATCATAAGTCATGAGTGCTTATTTATTTATGTGATGAAAAAAAGTATGTTCTCACAGTGACATTACATGCTTGTATCTCTATCATTTATTTATCATTAAACTTTTTACACTCTAAAAATAGCAAAAAAAAAAAACTAAAGTAAAGTAAATAATATTATTCTTGAAAAGAGATGGTATCTTTCACACTATCATTTATTTATAAAAAAATTAATATAAAATAACATTTTTTTTACTCTGTATTTACAGCGATAATATTGAAATCCATATGGGTTGAATAGATTAGCTAATTATTAAGTGGTTTAAGTACAAATTAAATGACCAAAAAATACATGCATAATATATAATCATAATTGGCCCAACACAATCCATACTACTATTAATTAGTTGACAATTCTCATGAGCTGGATTTCGGACCATCTGTGTCTGACAGGTGTAATTCTTTCTTCTTATTGAATATTCAATATCTCCTATCTTTCGTAAAAGTACGTAGTATCAAGAGATGATATTTTGGAGAAATTGAAGATATTGTCCAACAGATTTTAGAGAAATTCTTATGTGTGTTTAAAATACTCTTCTGCTCAATTTTTTTACTCAATTACCGATAATAATCACCAGTGACTCAATTAAATTCAATTATGTGATTCAGTATTATCAGTTGAATATGTGGATTGATTGTAGAGTGCTATTGTAATTGGATTTATGGGTCAATTGTAAGGTGTGACTCCAATATATATGGGTAGGTTGATGGTATGAAGTCATATATATGGGTTGGCAGGGAGGATTGAAATTAAGTAAATAACAAAATTTTATGGATGGACAATTAAGTCGACTAAAAAAAATCAAGTTCATGATATTTTGTTCATTTAAAGTATTTGAAGACTTATATAACTAAACATGGGACATATAAGAGTTTTGATAAACTAAATTGGCATGCTAACTTGTCCCTAATTTTTAGATCATTTAAATGAATTATTACATTGGGTACTGGTCGGTTGTGGATATATATATATATATATATATATATTTTGATACTTGTTTGGTGAAATGAGAATAAAAATTTTTCAATCACTCTCATTAATTTAATAATAACTATTATTATTCTAATTGAAGAATTCGTACCAAGCGCCCGGGTATTGTTCCAAACCATTGAATGAATAATATTTAGAAGATAGATGAATCTACATTCTAAAAGAAAAATATAAATTTTACGAAATGGTTGAGATTTTTTCTCCCATTAAGTGTTACTCATATAAATCGTGTAATGTGAAATTTAATTATAATTCTATTAAAATGTAATAGGATATCCGATAATATTTTTAGAGGATAACAACGGGAGTCTGGATTAACACCAAGATGACACACGATTATATGAAGGTTAAAACTTTTGTGCTTGGGGACCGTGCGCCCAGATACTCTTTACTATTAAATGATATACTCTCTAGTATAAAGGCGTGTACATTTATTTCCTAAAAAAAGAAAAAAATTAATGAAAGTATATATCCTTTAGAACAAAATGTTGTGTCATTATTAATAAATTAAAGTGTATACCTTTTAAAACAAAATGTTGTACCCTTACACACTTTGTACACATAGAGTATGATTATTTCAATTTTTTTTCTTTTATCTTTTTCTTGTAGAAAGGCACATAAGCAGGTAGGCCCTTATTAATTAAATAAACGCTGAAATCCACCAAACAAACCCTAAACTTTAATTCGTAAATCCTTCAATGACTGTATTGGCCGCGGACGGTGGAATCCCCGAAGAATATGGCCACCGGATAGGCACAGCAGATGGTGGTGATCGCCGGCGATTGAGTATCATTTTCCTCTTTAATGTAGTTAGAATAAATAACAATTTCTTATTCTAAGGGATAAAAAATTCTCCCTCCGTCCGCCTTTAAGGGTGTCATTTGTTTTTTGCAAGTGGATTAAGGAGTATTATTATTTAATGTGTAGTGGGTAGTTGTATTAGTGGAGGTGTGGGTCTCATTTTTTAGTTGTATTAGTGGGTGTGTGGGTCCCATATGTATAAAAAAAGAAATGAGATCATTGGGGGCGGATGCCCAAAATGAAAAAATAATACTCTTGAAAGCGGACGAAGGGAGTATTTAATTTTAGGGTGATGTTGTGGTGCACCAATTCACTTGTAAGGTAAATGTTAAATTGCAGTGGATAGCTATTAATTTTTTTTAATTTTAATTGAAATTTTGTATTTTAATCAATTGGCACTTCCTAAAATATCATTCCAAAAAACATATCCTAAAGGCAAAAATGACCTCCAAATATCTGGTCTCAAAAACTTTTTTTCTCTAAAAATAAAAATTATATATTTTTTAAATCAAATTAGTTAATCACTTTTAGATTGATTAGGAGAAAAATTAACTGTAAATTACTTTAAAAGAATCCGTCTTTGCATAAGTGATCTAAATGAATTTTGTGAAATGATTGAGCGTGAGAAACCCTCTCACAAAATGTCATGAAGTGAGACTGAATATATAGGAATTGTGAAAAACTTCTTTTTTTTTTTAATTAAAATCGTCGAGTGAGTTACATAAGAAATAAGACAATGAAAAAAAAACATACTTTTTACCTTTTCTTTTAATTGAAAAGAAAATGATAGTAGTTCATTAATAAAATATGATAATCCTCATTCACCTGTAGCTCAGAGGATTAGAGCACGTGGCTACGAACCACGGTGTCGGGGGTTCGAATCCCTCCTTGCCCACAACACAACCGGCTCAAAAGGGAAGGACCTTTCCCCCTGGGGGTAGGAAAATCACGATCAGGATAGCGGACCAAAAGCTATGGAACTTGGGTGTGGGGCGTAAAACAAAAAAATACGCTGATGGCGTGGGGGCATATTATGTGTAATGATTTCATCATTCACGATAAATAATAAATAAAAAGTCATTCCAAAGACCCACACCCAAGTTCCATAGCTTTTGGTCCGGTGTCCCGATTGTGATAATTAAACAAGGAAACGACAACATCACAAGAATGGTTTAAATAGAAGTTGTCCTTCCACCATTAATTACATGCTTCCTCACCCCTGGGATATGAATTTCCTGAAAATACTTCCTCCAATCTATTTTTCTTGCATCCACTTCAAACACAGCCTTCTCCTCTACAGACATTTCCTTTATTAATTTCTCGTTGTTGCCGGTATCAAACCTGCTCATTAAGTTTTATTTTATAATTATAATTTAAAATATTAAAAAGGAAGTAAAATAAAAATAAAAATTAATTTATTAAATTATATCTGATCACCAAGCAATCCATAAAGGAGTATTTTCTAAATAATTTAGATGCGTAGATTTTAATTTTTTTTTTCCAATAATTTCAAAACCAGCTTCTTTTTTTTATCGACTAAACTTGTTCACTGCACAAAAGAATCTTGATAGAATAAAAATCTTCCTTCTCTCATCCGAATAGTCATTGAATTGTCAATTTCTTAAAGTGCAACTTGACATCCAGACATAATAATAATACGAAAAGAAATATAACGACTCCTCATAAATATAATTTAAAACTATTTTTTAAATTATGTTTTTTTAAACACGAAATATCCGTGTGCACCAATTCCACCACTTTAAATTGCATATATTTTATAAAGATATTTCATCTTCTATTTATATGTCAGGTGATATAATTTCCTTGAGTTGTTGGATGTCAGCTAACCATTTTGTGTCATTCTCTTACCATTATATTAGAGTGACTGCTGATTAAGTATATTTAAAGAAAATGGATGTCCCATAATATAATTGCCTATTTCCCTTCTTATGAAACTTAAGCAAGAACTTGTTGAACCTCTGAAGCTCTCACACTCTTAACCGGTTGATCTTTCACGTTTCACTCACGAATTGATTGATAATCGAAAAACTAATTGAAAAGCAAGATGAACACCAAGATGTATTGTGGTTCGGCGTAAGCCTACATCCACTTTGAAGGAAAGATCAATCACTAAATGATTACAACTACACTTTAGGAAGATGATGATGAACTTATGCAAATAAACCCTAATGTGCTTTCTCTAATCTTATAAACTGATGTGTTTCTTCACTTAATGAATTCAACCGACTGTTCATAATGCTTATATAACCACCAGCAATCCAACTGATGTGCTGCATGTTGGCTTTTCACGTGGCTGCTTCAGTTAGCTCAATTAACCAACTTGATTCCTTCCTTGATGCATGGCTGAGATGAGCTTGGATCCTACGGCTCTAACTCTCCATGCATATCTTTAATCTCAATCCTCATCAACACTAACTCACCAATCATCACCTTCCACGTATTATTGCTGCATGAAACCTCACACACAATGCATGCAGGCTACAACACAACAATACTCCACCTTAGACTGCATTATCATAAGCTTGTAATCTCCTCCACCTTGCTGCTATTTAAGGTTGCAACTACCTTTCCTTTCTTACTTAGTTTAGATGAACCAATTGCTTACACAGTTCATACTTTTGAACTGGTAAGGCTTTGGTGAACATGTCTGCCGGATTCTCAGTAGTCTTAATCTTCTTGACAACAACTACTTCACTATCTATCATATCCCTTATAAAATATAACCTAACATCAATGTGCTTGGTCATTTCATGGTATCCCTGATGTTTGGAGAGATGCACTGCACTCTGATTGTCACAATATACCTCAATCCCTTCTTGCTGAACACCAAACTCATTCAGTATTCCAGTCAGCCAAACTCCCTCTTTGATTGCTTCAGTGAGAGCAACAAATTCTGTTTCTGTAGTTGATAGAGCCACTATATGTTGATGTGTTGCCTTCCAACTTACTGCAGTACCAAACAAGTTAAAAACATAACCAGTAAGT
Source organism: Pogostemon cablin (assembly GCA_023678885.1). Lineage (NCBI taxonomy): Eukaryota > Viridiplantae > Streptophyta > Magnoliopsida > Lamiales > Lamiaceae > Pogostemon > Pogostemon cablin. Next base: position 3,857,276 of record CM042988.1, on the reverse strand, counting down.
GACTTCCAAGTATCAAGATTTGCTGCATAATCAGCATCAACATATCCAACTACTGCCATATCCCATGAAGCCCTTTTTCTGAAACTTCAAGCCTGTTGTGATGGTACCTTTTACATATCTAAGTGCCCACTTCACTGAGTCCCAATGTAGTAGACCTAAATTGCTCATAAACCTACTAATCATGCTCATCACATAAGCTAAGTCTGACCTGTAACATACCATTGCATGCATCAAACTGCCAACAGAACTTGCATAAGGTATGTTGCTCATCTCTATTTTCTCTTTATCTGTCTGAGGTCCTTGAAGTAATGATAGACTAACACCTTGCTTTGTTGTTGTTGTTATTGTCTCACAAAGATTCATATTGTACCTCTTCAACACTTTGTCCAAGTATGACTCTTGGAACAACTTTAACTCACCAGCTGGTCTGCTTCTTTCAATTTGCATACCAAGAATCATCTTAGCTTCCCCTAGATCCTTCATATCAAACTCCAGCTTGAGTATTTCCTTCACTTCATCTATGTCAGCTTGATCCTTACAAGCTACAAGGATATCATCTACAAACAACAATAAGTATGTATAACACCCTTCCTTGAACCTAACATAGACACAGTTGTCATGTAAGCTCCTGCTGAATCCATTTGATGTCATGTAATCATCAAACTTCAAATATCATTATCTTGGGCTTTGTTTCAGACCATACAAGGATTTCAGTAGTAAGCAAGCCTTATTCTCAGCATCTTTAACACTTGCACCATCTGGAATCTTCATGTAAATATCTTCCTCTAGATATCCATGCAAGAATGATTTAGTGACATCCACTTTGAAGAAAAGATCACTCACTAAATGATTACAACTACACTTAAGGAAGATGATGATGAACTTATGCACATAAACTCTAATGTGCTTTCTCTAATCTTGTAAACTGATGTGTTTCTTCACTTAATGGATTCAACCGACTGTTCATAATGCTTATATGACCATCAGCAATCCAACTGATGTGCTGCAGGTTGGCTTTTCACGTGGCTGCTTCAGTTAGCTCAACTAACTAACAAACTAACCAACTTGATTCCTTCCTTGATGCATGGCTGAGATGAGCTTGGATCCTACGGCTCTAACTCTCCATGCAGATCTTTAATCTCAATCCTCATCAACACTAACTCACCAATCATCACCTTCCACGTGTTATTGCTGCATGAAACCTCACCCAAAATTCATGCAGGCTATAACATAACATCCCTTAATATATTAAATGGCACAGGAGATCCGAATCGACTTTAAAGTATTTACGAGAGAGTTTCGAGCTTATTTATAAGACCATGTATATATAGTTAGAGACATTAAATACTTGAAATTGTACCTTGCATAGAAAAATCCAATGAATTCATACATCTTGCAAAGTTGCTCAGCATATGCAATTTTAGCTCTACATTGACTCGCCGCCTTCTTGCCGTCGCCGGCCGGCTGCCGGAAAGCTTCCTCTCTTACGACCTTTGAGAAATCCTCAAAATCACTAAAATATTTAATTCTGGATATATTTTGGGACTCCACCAAAGGATTGGAATTAAAGTATTCGTAAAGATATTCAAAAAAATCAGAGTATTTAAGAGGGTTTGTAGCACTTGATGCCACGTGGTACACACTGCTTTCTGGCCTGTCTGAATTTCCCATCTTTGCAATGGCTGCAATTGTTGTATTTACTACCAAGTCCACTGGTATCTGGTAATTAATTAAGATAATTAATCACAGTTTAATACTATTATTAATCCATAGATTAATTAATCAGTTATTATAAAGACGATTTAATACTTACAACATCCATAACCACATCAGGCTTTCCATAAAAAGCAGGAAGATGTCCTTTTCCATAAGAAATGATCACTGGATCAAACATCCTGCATAATTGTATATGGATAAAAATCATAAATACATGGAAAATGTTATAAAATATATATCTGGGAAACTGCATTTTTAGTTCATAATTACTAAATGATACATCTAGAAAACAAGTCGCATAATTTCAAATAAGTCCTAAAAGTTTTTTTTTTCATTTGTTTAGATTAATTTTGGAACCAAAAATGCAACTTCGGGGCTAATCTGTAAGAGAAAATATCAAAATTCATTTTTTTAAGTATGATCGATTTTAATTTTAACTTTTTTTATTTGCAATTTTTTTTATATTCTATTTTGATTATTTTTGTCCAAATTTAGGTTATTTTTTTTTTTCAAATTTAGTCATTTATGTCAGAATTTATTTATTTTGGTCCAAAAAATTTGGACAAAAAATGATTGAATTTGATAGAAAGATTAAATTTTAAAAAAAATAACCAAAATTGAAAATTGCAAATAATAAAGAGCTAAAATTGGATTCTAACTATATTTAAATGACGAATTTTGATATTTTTCTGAAACTTTTTCAAAGCGTGGCTCTTGGTATGGATTAAAATGTTTTTTCCTTTGAAATAAATGTATTTAACCTGTTGCCTTGTATCCATCCAGGAATAGGGTGTTGATAGCAGCTTTCAATAACAGTAGGCCTTATTACAACAAGTGGAACTTCCTCTCTTATTTCATTCAGGATCATCTCTCCCATTGCTTTTGTCAAGTGGTAAGCATTGTACCATCCAAAGTGTGAAGCTCTACATGATATCAAATTCATAATTACATAAGTCTAAGTCTAAATGATGCATGCGAATCGTATTTCATCTCGTATTTCATTAAGAGAATAACTAACCTGTCTTGACCTAGCTTCTTCAAGTTCTTGGTGGCATCATACTCTGTGGATGCAGCTGATGATTTCAGAATCATACTGATCTCATCTGCAACATCAAGCTGCACATCATCATCACTCTCCTTTCTTCCATTCTCCCCCATCATCAGTGGCTTCTCGTATATCGTTCCTTCTTTTCTTCCATTCACATAGGCTGCACACATCAATATCATAACATAACACCATTAATACTCACTAGTTTTATTACATGTATTGTACGGGTATCAACAACGGCGATGCATGCGTACCGGTTGAAATGTGGGTGAAGAGCTTTAAATTGGTGCATGTCTTGGCAAACCTCATTAGTCTTTGAGGTGCATTCATGTTTGAGTCCAGTAACATGTGATACCTAATTAAAATAAAGTCAACATTAGATCATACATATATAGTTGAAGTACATCGTTTAATACATAATCAGGCAGTCGCTCTAACATGCTGGACCAATAGTTGGTCATGACTCTAATTAATACCATATTAAACTGACCTGTCATTCAAGGTTGTGGAAGCTGCAGACTGAATTATTACATGTACTTCTTTCCTTAAAACATCTACTGATTTCGAGTCCATCCCCAAATTGGGTTCGCACACATTTCCTGCTATGGGTATCAACTTCTCCCTTACCAACTCCTCGTAACGTTCTCCATGTTCGTCTTTCAGACTTGTGAACAGCTCCGAGTTTATTATCTGAACACGAAACTTATCAATCGCTCGTAATGATGGTGTTTCATCTCATATTTCACGTAATTAATGATACATGCATACGTACCTCATTGGTTAATCTAGCAGATGCAGCCTCCTGGTCTTTTGCCTTGATCAGTACATAGATTTTCCCCACTGGAGTTGACCTCAATATTTTCTCCACAAGAACTGCATGCAACAACACAGTGCTATTCAGCAAACAAGAGAGAGAAAGCCAGAGAGATAATTAGGGAAAATATCAATATTCATTTGTTAAGTATATATGACTGATTCAAATTTTAATCCTTTTCGTTTGGAATTCTCAATTTTGGTTATTTTTGTCCAATTTTGGTTTTTGATATCCAAATTTAGTCATTTTTTCTCCAATTTTGAACCAAAATTGGAAAATTCTACAAATTGGAGTAAGATAAAATGACTAAATTTAGACATAAAGGTTCAAAATCAAACAAACAAGATTAAAATTGAAAAATGCAAATAAAAAATAACTAAACGACCATATTTAAAGGACGAATTTTGATATTTTCTTGACAGAGTTACACAATACCTTTCCCAACAAGGCCAGTTGCACCAGTAACAAGAACATTCTTTTCTTGAAAAAAGTTAGAAATCCCAATTCCTTCATGATCAGCTTTGATCATCATATCATCAGAAAAAGTGGGTGTTTCTAATTTAGGGAGTTCCAACTGAAGAGGGTGGAAAGGAGCAGTGAAATAAGAGTAGCCATTGTAGAGCACTGAGGTCTTCCCACAAACCCTCTTACTCTTCATTTCAACGTTATTGGAAAACAATAAGGGGATGTTTGGCTTAGAGCTAATTCCAAAACCAAACTTGGCTGGAGGGCACACCACTGAACTCATGTTACTCAACATCATTTTCTTTCCTCACTACTCTCTATGGAATATACTCTTTTTGGGTGTGTGTTTATGATGTGGTAATAAAACATAACATTTGTTCTATTTATAGGAGAAATTCAAGATAATGCATGTGAATATCATGCATAAAATATTATTTAGAAAGGGATAGTGGGGTACCTTGTCGTCTCTACACGCTTAATTAATTATATTCACCTGTGTATTTGACATTCAAAGTTTGAATTATATATTAATTTAATTTCGTAACAAGTTGAATGATAACTATATCTAACTACATTTGTAACCCTACAAGTCACTCTCATAAATTCATAACGTGATAAATGATTTAATCCATTTTATGATCAGTTCGATTCATAAAAATTTGAATCGAAATTGATCAGTTCTTCCATTACAATGATGACTTAATTATTCATGCATTCGTTTAATGAACTTAAACTGGACAGTTGGATTCAAATTCTTCCATTGGAGTGGTAATAGGTATCATTATGGAGGTCAATTACAATGGATTAAATTTAAAGTGATCGAAGGGTGCATGGAGAGCAGTTATTAAATCAATAAAAATTATTGAAGAATTTTTAATTCTCATTATATCAAATAAGAGTAACAATGTGAATTCTACTTTTGAATTTAATTAAAAAATAAGATTCGCCTAAAGAATTCTACGTTTATGTATATATATGGAATAAATTATAGGAGTTGGACAATTGTTAGTCATTTTCCGCGCACTCCAATTAAATCCCCAAGTATAGAGATGTCAATTGTAATGGCAAGTACCCCAGTAAAAATATCGTTCCCACTGAGACAGTCTATTATCTATTTTACTATTAATCACTATTTAACTAGAATTATTGTAACCAAAGTGTTTGAATTGAATTAATATCTAAAGTTTTGAAATAATAAATAACAAAATAAATAAAAGCAAGGAATATTCAAGATTGAATCAAGAGAGAAGTAACAGTTCTAAGGTTTCAGGTGTAGTGCAATTGATTTGGTTTCCCAGACGTCCTATTGTTTATTCATGATATTTTAATGAAAATACATCACAAGATGACGCGTGAACAGTTTTGAACCTCCTTCTTAAATATATTCTCTGAAAGTACTACCAAACTTATTCACTTCCTACTTGATTTCCTAATTGCATTGTTCCACTAAGAATATCAAGTATCTTATTCATCAGCCCTTAGGATTATCGTATTCACGGGCAAACTACTATAATCCCTAGCAAACAGACAATATTAAGTATGTATGTACACAAGCTAACACAACATACCAAGCATCAAGGGCAAAACCAATAGCATGCTATGAAGACGTTACAAACGTTTAACATAATCTGAATAAATCGAATAAACAAGAATCAACAATAGTATAAATTCACAATATTTGTCTAGGATTCCAAATCAACTACCCTAATCTTCAATCCTTAGAACTGTAAAAGGTTTCTAGCCCATGAGGGCACAAACAATCCTCATGGCTAACAAATTCATAACAAAATCAACAAAAGAAGAAATTAAGAAAAGAATACGAAACCCTAGTACGTGGTTTACGTTCTTCCTCTGTCTCTCCGATTGGATTGCTCTCTTAACCGCACTGGAATCCTCCTCTGGACCGATGGAATTGATGGGTAGATGAAATCTGATGTGTGTGGGTGGATGGATGGGTGATGCGTGATTTCACGTTGTCTTTTTGTTGTGAATGATCGGTCCCCTCTCTTCAGGTGTTCTGATCCCTATTTATATCATGGGCCACGAAACTGACTCCCTTGGGCTCTTTTTTTACGTTCTCACGCACAGGAGGGTGAAATTCCTGATTTTTGGCCCAAACTTACGCAACACGAGTTGGAATATCCAACTCGAGTTGCCAACACGACTCGTGTTGCATTGAAATGCAACTCGTGTAAACCTAACACGAGTCGTGTTACCAAGTCATGTTTCCGCCTGTCAAGTCGAGCTGCGATGCTCTGAAACCGATTTGGCCACGGACTCCAACACGAGTCGAGCTGGCAAGTCGAGCTACTTTCTGTCAACTTGTGTTGGTTCACTGATCAAAATCCGACGCTGCTCTGCCTCACACGACATGCAACTCAGCTTGCCTCAGACACAACACGACTCGAGCTACAAGTCGAGCTGCTCAGGACAAGTCGAGTTGGCTCATTGATCAATTCTGACCCCCTACGGCACCCTACTCGACTCGAGTTGCCAAGTCGTGTTGAGGCTTGCAACTTGAGTAAGCCCGTTTTCCACTCGTTTCTTGCTCGTCTTCAGTTCTTCTTCATTTTAGCTAGTTTTAACCTTCAAAACTCAACAAAACACCTTAGCAACACCATAATCATGCAAAATACACAAACCACGCAATTCCACACGAATATATGGTCTTATTCTAACAAAAACAGTGTATTGTGAGACCGAAAAGACTTAAATTTTCACTCTCATCAACAATTTAGTAAATAAAAGATATTGTGAATATATTGAATTATGTGTTATTTTTTTATTTAAGGTGTAAACTTATTAAGTTTACGGATAAAAATGATAAGTGAAAAGTTATTTATGAGATGAGAAGCGTATCATTTATTTTATCCATTACACTTTTTACATTCTAAAAACAACAAAAATTTATAAGTAAATAAGATCATTCTTTAAAAAAAATGTTATCTTTCACACTATCATTTACTATTTATTTTAAATAAACAATTAATATAAAAGCACATTTTTTTACTCTTTATTTACAACAATAATGAGATTCATATATACGTGATGAATGGAGTAGCTAATTATTAAGTGGATTACGTACAAATGACAAAAATAGACATGCATTATTCATAATCATAATTGGCCCAACACAATCCATGGATCTATTAATTAGTTGACAATTCTCATTGAGTGGGGCAATTGGTACATTGTCCCCCTTTACAATTTAAACCCCTAGCAATACATAGATTTAAATAGAATATAGAAATGGAGGGTTGCGTGTCCCCGGTGGCGCAAGAGCTTTTGCCATTCTCATTAGCTGGATTTTGGACCATCTGTCTACAGATTGGGTTAGTCTCCTAAACCAGATTTAGGGTATAAATCTTTTAATCTCTTATATTGTAGTATGTTTAATTAGGATTTAAATTTAGGTTTAATTCTTTCTTCTAATTGAAAATTCAATATCTCCCAATCTTTTGTGAACTTAATAAATAAAAGAGATGATATTGTGGAGAAATTGAAGATGGTGTCAACGGACTTTAGAGAAATTCTTGATTTCATTTTAAGGAACTCTTTAAATGTTTGAATTTACGTAAAATCCCTTAATTTGATTGTTTCATTTGATTAAATATGTATAAATTGATTTAACTAAAAATATTGTGAAAATGTTTGCTTAATTTTTTGACTCGATCACCCGATAGTAATTATCAGTGACTCAATTAAATACAATTATTAAATACAATTATGTGATTCGATTATAAATTAAATATGTGGATCGGTTGTAGAGTGCGACTCAATTGTAATTGAATTTGTGTCAATTGTAAGCTAGGTGCGACTCAAGTAATTAAGCACAATTCATCTTCACACCCATACCTTAAAAAGAAGGGTGATTCTATGGTGCACTGTGAATCAGTGAACCTAGTAGTTAATAGGGTAAACGGTGCACCTGGTAGTTAATAGGGTAAAAATAAGGGTGTAGTGGGTAGTTTTTAAATTTATTTTTAATTATTTTATTTCATTGAGTTGTGAGGATTAAATAAAAATTTGATCTAACAGATGATATTATTTAAGTGCACCGGTGTGTACCCGGTGCACTACAGTAAAACACTAAAAAGAAATAATAGTAAATCATATAACCGTATTATACAATTTAATTTCATATTTGTGGCATCAACTCCTTAAATACATACTTTTACAATTTCCATATATATTACCTAAAAACATCACATTACTTCTAAAAAGCAAATAATTCAACTCAAATGTACAAAGGGGCAATAATACTATTTTGTTCTCAATGTAAAACTTACTCTTTTAGCTTTAAATTTACTCCCATCTTCCCATGTAAAAGATTGTTCTTTTTATACATGAATTAATAAATATTATTATTTAAGTGTAGTGAGTAATTGTATTAATGGGTATGTGAATCTCATATTTTAATTGTATTAAAGGATGTGTGTGGATCTCATATGTATATATATAAAAGTAAAGGGGACTATTTGAGTAAGACACTCAAAATAAAAAAAAATAAACTATTTGAATAGAAGAGAGGAGTATTTCATTGCATTGTTAATTCATTCAAAACTAAAATAGATAATTTAAGTGTCCGCCTCATATATGTAATGCGTGTCCTAATAAACGACACTTTTTTTTAATTATTTTCCTATAGCATTTTCTTTTTTTTTTCTCAATATTATAAGTAATTGACACGAAAAAAAAAAACCTTCACCGTATATATATCTTTTTACAGCTAAAACTTTTGTTCACCCATACATCATCCATTCAACTATATAATTGACAGAAAAAAAAAAAAGTCAACTATATAATTGACAATAAAAAAAAACCTTACCGTTTGTATTTTTTTTACAGCTAAATTTTTTGTTCACTCATACCACTAAAAAAACTGTTTTTTACAATGGAATATTCCAATATTCCATTGGTAAAAGTTTTAATTTCATTGTTAAGTTGGTTTATCAACGAATTAGCAACGAATCTGTTGATAAATTTCCGTTGGTAAAGTGATGGTTGATAAATTTTTAGCAATGGAAATTCAATTTCATTGGTAATCCGTTGCTAATAATTCTGTTAGTAATTTATATAATTATTCACTTGCTAATCCGTTGGTAAAATAGAGAATAAATCCGTTGGCATTCTGTTGCTAAAAGAAAATTATCATTTTTGTTGCCAATGTGTTGCTAATTAACAACGGATTGAATTCTATTGCTAAAAAATAATTATTTTTTTTTGTAGGGTACATCATCCATACAACTATGTCAAAAAGAAGTTATACCAAAATTGTACGTAGATTATATAATTATATAAAAAAAAAATTCTTTCATGTTTTGAGGTAGAAAGGAACATTATAAATAGGTAGGGCCTTATTAATTACTAAACGCTGAAATCCACCAAACAAAACCTAAAATTTAATTCGTATAATAAATCTACTATGGCTACCTTTATAGGCCGCGGATGGTGGTATCCGACGGCGGCACAGGAATATGGCCACCGGATACCCACATGACACGGCCGGCGGAATTTTCGCTTTAACTACTTCCTTTGGGGATCTTTTTCTTAATTTTTCTTTTTTTTAGGATATCTTTTTCTTAATTTTAAATGTAGTTAGATATATAGTTTCTTATTTAAAGGACAAAAAATAAAATTCAATTTTAATTGAATTTTTTGTATTTTTATACATTGGCTCTTCCTAAAATATCATGCCAAAAAAACATGTCCCTAAAGGCAAACATGAACTGGTCTTAAATACTTCTTTTTTCCCTTAAAATAAAAGGCATTTTTTTAATTAATCACGTTTAGATTGATTATGAGAAAAATCAATAGTAAATAATATAAAAGAATCAGTGAGACTAAATAGGAATTGTGATACTAAATACTCCATTCGTCACCTTTTAAGGGTATCATTTGTTTTTTACACATGGATTAAGGAGTATTATTTAATGTGTAGTGGGTTGTTGTATTAGTAGATGTGTGGATCCCATATTTTAGTTGTATTAGTGTGTGTGTAAGTCCCATATGTGTAAAAAAGAAAATAAAACCCTTGGGAGCGGATGCCTAAAATAAAAAATGATACCCTAAAAAGCGAACGAAAGGAGTATAGGATATTAAGTGATGGAAATGAATTTTGTGAAATGAATAAGTGTAAGAAATCCCTAAACTTTATTAAAAACACCCAATAAATAGTAATGAAATTCTCATTTCACCCTCGGCCCTAGAGTACTTACACCCAAAGAGCCACACACCCACACTAACTCTAACGAAATCATATTGCAAATCTCAGCCTATAATATTACTAAACCTATCCAAATACATCCTCTCACACATGCACACTAACTACTGAAAAAAATAGGGAGAAATACAAAATACTCCCTCCGTCCCACAGCAAGGGTCTATTTTTTCCATTTTGGTCGTCTCACTCAAAGGGTCCTCTTTCCTTTTTACACACATGAGACCCACTTATCCCCTCTAATATAATTAAAACATGAGGCTCATAATCCCGCTAATACAATTCACTACACATTAAATAATAATACTCCTTAATCCACGTGTCAAAAAGCAAAAACTACCCTTGTCATGGGACCGAGGGATTAAGCATGTTCATTCACCTCCGGCACCGGTTACATATCGCTATTACTCACCTCCACCGCCAAACTCCGCCACACCTCCTCCGCCTCCACCTCTCCGTCTGCAGCGGCAATTCATGAATCGGCGGCAGAAATTCGCTCTTGTCACTAAGCCTCCTCTGCCTCCACCTCTCCGTCTGCAGCGGCAGTTCATGAATCGGCGGCAGAAATTCGCTCTTGTCACTAAGAACAGCGCTTAAAGTTGTTAAATGACCATGTACCTCAACCAAAAGTTTAAGTTGATAGAGAGATAAAATCGTTTAATATTTAATCAAGTTACTCTAACACGCCCCTCACATGTAGGCGGGGAATGTTTGCCTCAAGCCTTGCATGTGGAATTTTTTCATAAATGGGTGGCGGTGAGGTTCGAACCCTGAACTTTTGTTAACCATGAGCTCTGATACCATGTTAAATGACTACCACATCTAAAAGCATAAGCTTTTAGATGTGGTGGTCATTTAACAAAAGTTAAACCGGAGGAGCTACAGTGGCTGTGGGACGAGGTGCTCAGGTTGAGATTCCTCTGATGATCTTCCTCCTTAATTTGCAGAAAGCTCTAGCCTTCGCCGCTGACACCTAGGATGATTTTCTTCCGCCATAAACTAATTAACTCAGAACAAATGGAGAAGAAATTGGAATATTGAGAGAATTAAAGGATAACAGAAACCAACTCATAATACTCTGAATTTAAGAAACGGATGCTTCATCCATTGTTAACAGGATAAAGCCTATTATGTAGTATAGTTTAATGGACTGATTCTTGTGTTTTTGAGACAATGCAAGAGCTAGACGTATAGTTCAGCGGCGGATCATATTCGCCGGAAAGTGGACTCGCGCGACAAAGTCGTGCTTGGAAAAACACGTTTTCTTGCTTTCAGTGAAGGCTGGGTTTGATGGCGCGTTTGCAATGGAATTAAAGGGACCATAGGGTTTTGTTTAATAATAGTCTTTTTTTTCATGCTTTTTTTTTTTTTTTGGGTCTGTTTGCATAAGTGTGAGAGGAATATATTTGGGTGGGTTAGTATTAGTATTGAGTGGGATTAGCAAAATAAGTTAGTTAGAGTTAGCATGGATGTAATATAAATTAATCTAATAACTTTATTTTGAAAAAATAATTATTAAAAATATACAGATGAATTATTTTACATGTCATAGGACTCAGATCCTCCTCAATTATTAGGGGTAGATTGGGGGTTAAATAGAAGTTGTCCTTCCACCATTTATTACATGTTTCCTCACCCCTGGGATGTGAATTTCTTGAAAGTACTTCCTCCAATCTATTTTTCTTGCATCCACTTCAAACATAGCCTTCTCCTCTACAGACATTTCCTCTATTAATTTCTCGTTGTTGCCAGTGTCAAACCTGCACATCATTAAGTTTTTTTCTTTTTATTATTATTATTATAATTTAAAATATTATAAAGGAAGTAAAATAAAAATAAAAATTAATTTATTAAATTATATCTCACCAATTGATCCATAAAACAAAAAATGGCAAGCTTCGTTGTTAATATATTTCAGTGTTTCTTGCGCCGATATTAGATTAGTAGTTTTTTTCTATATGCACTAAATTTGTTCACTGCCAAATGAATCCTTAAAAGAATAAAAATCTTATTTTCCTCATCCGAATAGTCATTGAATTGTAAATTTTAACAATTCAAATTGCAATTTGACATGCAGACATAATAATACGAAAAGAAATATAACGACTCCTAATAAATACTATAAAATTGTACCTTGCATTGAAAAATCCAATGAATTCATACATCTTGCAAAGTTGCTCAGCATATGCAATTTTAGCTCTACAATGACTCGCCACCTTCTTGCCGTCGCCGGCCGGCTGCCGGAAAGCTTCCTCTCTTACGAACTTTGAGAAATCCTCAAAATCACTAAAATATTTAATTCTGGATATATTTTGGGACTCCACCAAAGGGTTGGAATTAAAGTATTCGTAAAGATATTCGAAAAAATCAGAGTATTTTAGAGGGTTTGTAGCACTTGATGCCACGTGGTACACAGTACTGCTTTCTTTGCTGCCTGAGTTTCCCATCTTTGCAATGGCTGCAATTGTTGTATTTACTACCAAGTCCACTGGTATCTGCAGGTAATTATTAAGATAATTAATCACAGTTTAATAAAAATTAATTCAATTATTAATCCAAAGATTAATCAATTATATATTAATACTTACAACATCCATAACCACATCAGGCTTTCCATAAAAAGCAGGAAGATGTCCTTTTCCATAAGAAATGATCACTGGATCAAACATCCTGCATAATTGTATATAGATAAAAATCATTAATACACGGAAAATATAATAAAATATATATCTCATGAAATAAATATATTAACAAACCTGTTGCCTTGTATCCATCCAGGAATAGGTTGTTGATAGCAGCTCTCAATAACAGTAGGCCTTATTACAACAAGTGGAACTTCCTCTCTGATTTCATTTAAGATCATCTCTCCCATTGCTTTTGTCAAGTGATATGCATTGTACCATCCAAAGTGTGAAGCTCTACATCATATATGTCCAATTCATTACATAAGTCTGTCTACATGTATTTCATCTCGTATTTCATTATAAAGAGAATAACTAACCTGTCTTGACCAAGCTTCTTCAAGTTCTTGGCGGCGTCATACTCAGTTGATGCAGCTGATGATTTCAGAATCATGCTGATCTCATCTGCAACATCAAGCTGTACATCATCACTACTCTCCTTTCTTCCATTCTCCCCCATCATCAGAGGCTTCTCGTATATCGTTCCTTCTTTTCTTCCGTTCACATAGGCTGCACACATCAATATCATAACGTTACCATTACACACTACTTTTATTACATCTATCGTACAACGGTGATCATTCGTACCGGTTGAAATGTGGGTGAAGAGCTTAAGATTGTTGCATGTCTTGGCAAACCTCATTAGTCTTTGAGGTGCATTCATGTTTGAATCCAGTAACATGTCATACCTAATTTAAATAAAGTCAAACATTAGATAATACTTAATCAGCAACATGCTGGATCTTTACTTGGTCATGACTCTAATTAATACCATGTCAACGTAATTCTATGTGAAGCTGACCTGTCATTCAAGGTTGTGGAAGCTGCAGACTGAATTATTACATGTAATTCTTTCCTTAAAATATCAACTGATTTCGAGTCCATTCCCAGATTTGGTTCGCACACGTTTCCTGCTATGGGTATCAGCTTCTCCCTTATGAACTCATCGTAACGTTCTCCATGTTCGTCTTTCAGACATTTGAACAGCTCCGAGTTTATTATCTGAACACAAAACTCATTAATTGCTCATATGATGATGTTTCATCTCGTATTTCACGTAATTATGCATGCATGCGTACCTCATTGGTTAATCTGGCAGATGCAGCCTCCTGATCTTTTGCCTTAATCAGTAAATAGATTTTCTCCACTGGAGTTGACCTCAATATTTTCTCAACAAGAACTGCATGCAACAACACGTGCTAGTCAGCAAACAAGAGACAAATGATTAAAATCAAAATCAAAATTGCCCCATACAAATTTACTTTATTCAGAATATTTCAATTTTTACTTTAAAATGTTCAATTTTTCTAATTTCATGAAATAAGACTAAATCAGTGCTTTTACAGAGTTATGAGACGAAATTGGTAATAAAATATTGTCTTTAGACGAAATCGGAGCAAAACTAAATGTTATGGGAAAAAAATGAATGTCCTAACCATTTCAAGACCCTTTTAGATAAAGTAAAAAAAAAAAAAAACGGGACGATTTATGTTTCAAACACTACTTACCTTTCCCAACAAGCCCGGTTGCACCAGTAATAAGAACATTCTTTTCTTGAAAAAAGTTAAAGATCCCAATTCCTTGATCAGCTTTGATGATCATATCATCATAATAATCTTCAGAAAAAGTGGTTGTTTCTAATTTAGGGAGTTCCAACTGAAGAGGGTGGAAAGGAGCAGTGAAGTAAGAGTAGCCATTGTAGAGCACTGAGCTCTTCCCACAAACTCTCTTACTCTTCATTTCAAGATTATTGGAAAACAATAAGGGGTTGTTTGGCTTAGAGCTAATTCCAAAGCTAAACTTGGCTGGAGGGCACACCACTGAACTCATGTTACTCAACATCATTTTCTTTCCTCACTTCTCTCTATGGAATATACTCTCTTTGGATGTGTGTTTATGATGTGGTAATAAAACTTAAATTTGTGTTATATTTATAGGGAGAAAATCTAGATAATGCATGTGATCAATTCCATGCATAAAATATTATTTAGAAAGGATTGTGGGGTACCGTGTCGATTAATTATATTCACCTGTGTATTTGACATTCAAAGTTTGAATTAAATAATTAATTTAATATCGTAACCATTTGAATGATAACTATATCCAACTACATTTAACCCTACAAGTCACTGTCATAAATACATAACGTGATAAATGATTTTATTCATTTTATGATCAATTCGATAAGGATTGGAATCGAACATTGATTAGTTCTTACATTACAATTACAATGATGATTTAATTATTTATGCATTCGTTTAATGAACTCTTGACTAAATTAATAAATAGGATTCACATAAAGAATTCTACGTAATATATATCGTTAAGAGTTTAACCTTCTCATATTTTTGTTTCATGTGGGAATCTCTCACCGTGGGATATGTACTTACCTATTTGTTTCATCTTGAAATTTTGCTGCATTGCCTATCAAATTTAGAAAATAAGTCTTTTATCCTAATTCTAAGAAATTATCTTTTTATATCCAATTTGATGGATAAGCTCTTTACTCGAATGTATTTAAGAAGAGTTAGATATCCTGTGCAGAAGGGTGCATGCTTGCACTCATATCTATATAACATTTTATTCAATAGTGTATATATATTTCGTAATAATTGTATAGTTTTTTTATATTCAATTAAAAAAAATGGTTAATTGCAAAAAAAAATCACAAACTTTATTCCTATTGCAAATTAATCCTCACTTTTGAGAAATTGCAAAAAAAAAAATCACCATCTTTAAATATTGTTGCAAAAAAATCCAATTTTTCAATAAAAGTATGATTTTTTTTGGGTTCTTTTTACAACAATAATTAAAGGTGGTGGTTTTTTTACAATTTTTCAAAAGTGAAGATTAATTTGCAATAGGAGTAAAGTTCGTGATTTTTTTTTTGCAATTAACCCAAAAAATACTTACAGAAAATTCGCTAACAAAATGTATACATTTTTTCTATAAGTTTCTGAAAGTAGGAGCACATGATAATTAGTCATTCGAGTAATATATTTGAATTACTCGAATACATTCAAGTAAAGTAATTATAAAGTAAAAAATAATTTTCGAATTAAACTTCGAGTTCGAGTAAATGAAATTTTAAGTTAATGTATTTGAGTTAATATTTTTCGATTAATATATAATTTGAGAAAATGCAATTTCTGGTAAATATTTTTCGAGTTAATAATTCTTGTATACGTAATTTTCGAGTAATGTGAATGAAGTGTTTTTCGAGTTAATGAATTGACTAAACATAATTTTCGAGTAATGCAAGTTAAAGGTTTTGAGTCAAATAATTTCGAGTTAATGTTTTCGTGTAAAAATTCAAGTAAACCCCAATAATTTACTTGAAATTGCGTTTACTCAAATCAATTATTCAAAAATATTAATTTGAATACATTACTCAAAAAAATTAATTAAAAACTTTATTTACTTGAATTTTTAATTCGAAAAATATTTTTCGCTTTATTATTACCTAATTACATCACTCGAATATATTTAAGTAAAATATTTTTTCATCAAATCCAGCATTAAAAGATAGTATATCTTTATAAATTAATGGGGGTACAAAAGTATTTTTTTTATATTATTATTAACTTATTAAGGATACTATGATAATTTTCTCTTTCATTTTTGTGAGTTCTGGCACACCACTCCAAATTTAACGTGCTTTGATTGAAATATGCAGAACAATTATTTCAATTTCAAAGAAGAGGACTGGACGTTCTTGTACATGCATGTGCCATAGCAGATAGAAAACGTTCTGGTGTTGTATTAATACTTAATCACACGTTAAATTTCATAATTTTCGTTTTTATTCGTATCACATTAAATTTTACCACCTAAAAAAGAAAATATTACATCAATTCTCAATTTTAAAAATAATCTCATTTTTAAACCTCACATTTGAGAAAGATATCACACACTGGGTGTATTTTGCAATAATGCTTTCTTTTTTGCAACTTCTCAAATGTGATGATTAATTTATAATATGAGAAAAGTTTTTATTTATTTATTTATTGCAATTAACCTTTACAAATTTAGCACTTCCATCTAAAATAAATAACATACTTTATAATTTATTACCTAAAATTACTTGTAAATTAATATTATATTAATTTTTAGTTTTTTTTTTAATTAAACCCAAGCACCCACCCCCAAAACCTTTACCCCTCCACCTACCCAAACTTCCTGCTACCGCAAACTCCCCCGATCTTATGAATATTATCAAGTGAACCGAATCGAATATCACAAGACTTCAATTCAGCTCATTTAAATTTTTTAAGATCTGAGTATTGATTTTTAAATTCGAGCTCCACTCATTAAAAAAAATAGTGAGTTTGAAAATAGTTCTAAATGGATTCAATAAAGTTTAATAATAATAATTTAATTTCAAGTTCGGACTCGAGTTCGTTAGAGCTTGTTTATATATAGTTCTAAACTTGTATGCGAATCTCTTAATGGATATGTTTGCGAACAAGCTCACGAGTCTGTTAACAAATATGTTTGAGAACTTTCGAAATAAATATTAGGAAGCTCGAGTTTGACTCGATACGACTCGTTTTACTTAACAATCAAATATTTTATAAAATTAAGACTCGAATAGTTTATGAATAGTTTGTTTTGGTTGCATCCTACCCAACCTCATCCCCTTCTACTCCTCCCTCTTGATATATGACCTATTAACTTTTAATAATTTTCATCCATCTTTTTGCAAGTATAGTAAGAGAAATAAAACATATTAGGTAATATGATATTTTTTAAGTCATATACTATAAATTATAAAATATGATAAGTGTGTTAGGTATGAATATTTTTTTTAATAAAACGTATGATGGAGGATATTGTTTTAACTTTTTAACATTTTAGGGATGTGAAAATTTTTGTAGATAACTCAAAATGAAAAGAGTGAAAATTAAAAAGAGGCATGTGGAGGTATTGATTTGAATATATAGATGTATGATATGTGTATTTTTTTTTAAAAAAAATTATTTTAATTAAATTTTAACAAAAATAATATTTTTATATAATATAATTATACAAACTTATTTTTATTTATCAATCATAAATAAAGTATTTTAATTTTAAAAATTAGAAAAAAATATATAAAAAATTTATTAAAAAATAAATATGAAATTACTATTATAAATTCACAACACATTAATTCAATGAGTTGATTTAAGATTCATAAAATTTTAAATTTCTTCATTTTTAGATTTTAAATTGTTCATTCCGAACACACCCATATAATTTGAAGATATTTTTATTATACCAAGAATATCAATTAATCGAGATTTTTTGTGGGTGAGAATGAAATAGACCAATTGACTTGTTATGAAAGGCGCACGTGATTAAATAGAGGAGGACTACCCATTTTGACTTGCCGTGAATGATGTAACATGTCCGTCGTTAGGATATCAATATATTTTAATATTATATTTTACATTTGAACAAATGGATGAATGTTACTACGTATAAGAGAATGATAATATAAATCTTAAAAGTAAAATATGCTAAGGAATGTTCGGATATTTCTGTCACGTGTATTATTCATTAAACCCCGGTAATGTGAGATGTCAAATGTAATTGGGCATCAATCATGTATAATGTTCTACAGCGGCGGACTCAGGAAATTTGTCCATGGCCCAAATTTCTTCCTCTTATAAAACAATTCATATTTACAGTTCCATATTATTTAAGAAAAATTATTTTTGTCCAGGAAGCTCAAATTCCTTCCTCTTATAAAACAGTTCATATTTACAGTTCCATATTATTTAAGAAAAATTATTTAAAAATTATTTATTTACTAACTTTACTAACATTTTTTAGATATTTTAGTATTTTTACATAAATGTAAAGTGTGTTGTATGTATTAGATGAGATTGATAATTTTGAAATTTTAATCTTTAAATATATCAGATAAAAATATTATTTTTTTCTTTACGAGAAAATATGTTAAATAAACTTATAAATAAATAATAATATAATGATATGATATAAAAAATAAATAAATAATCAATTTAAAATGAAAGAAGGGGTAGCTTTGTGAGAGTCGAACTCTCATTACCTCATCCATTAAGCAACCACTAGGTCACTTGTAGATATGTTACTTTTATTATATATATATACTAATTATTTTGAAAAGTTCAGGGGCTCAGTACTCCCTGAGCCCAATGTGCGTCTGCCTGATGTTCCACTAGGATGAAAAGTGAAAAGGGAAACAAGTGGTAAAAGGGAAATTAGAAAAATCTTCCACTTAAAGTACATTCTGCAATTTACGTCCACCATCAATCCCAAGATAGGGACGGTAAGGCTCCTAATGCTGAATTACACGACTTGAGAAGTAAAAAGGGAAACAAGTCTGATTTTCTGAAAAATGATAAAAGTGCACACTAATCGGGGGTATATTAAATCCACAAGGTTTAACGAATAAAAGATATAAATTAAATCAATTGCGTATAATGAATTCTACCTAATACAATACCTTAAAAAATATACAAGAATAATCGTGCTAATATTGTTGTAATTATATCAATGGCGGGGATTTTCAATATTAATTTTGTGTATAAAGTCATGTGTTACTGATTATATGTAAGAGATAAGGAAATTTAGTCATTTTCTCAAACTAGGCTTTGTGACTTTCTTTTATGCTATGTAAGTTTTTGGTTTTGAAAACTAAATTTTGAATTTTCATAATTAAAATTCAAATTTTCAAACCACCACTCTATATGCACATATTCTACACACTATTTCTAATACTCAAGTTTATATATTCACTCTCTTCCGTTCTTTAATCTTTTCCTTGTATTAATTAATATATTTCTATACATTTCACCATACATCATACATCTCTTAAATATTGTTTTAATACAAAGTTAAAAGTTAAATCCTATCTTATTAAAAACTCAAAAAACATTCATATGCTACTATTCATTTACTTTCAAACCTCACGTCAACCCGTATTTATCATCATTCTCTTTCCTAGCTACGTTAATACATACAAAGTACTACATCTTATGAAATTAATTAATAATACAACAAATGGCACTAGAAAATCAAAAACCATAAATAAAAATCTTAATATAATGTTTTCTCCATCTCTTCTTTGAGCTGCGAAATACCGTCCATATTTGAATTTTGTCCACAAAAAAAATCGTCCATTAATAATGAAATAGTACATGGTGATGAGATTCAATCTACCTCTAAAAAATTGATTCAAGTATTCTTTAAGAGGAAGAGAACTGATCTTGAATCGATTTATCTCTTAAGAATCAATTTTTCAAGAGGGGGACACTACAAAAAAAAGTATTTTTTACCAATCGAATTTACCAACGGAATTCAATCCGTTGCTAATTATCAATGGATTAGCAACAAAAATGACATTTTTGTTTTAGCAACGGAATGCCAACGGAATTATTCTCTATTTTAGCAACGGAATTCAATCCGTTGCTAATTACCAACGAATTATCAAGGGAATCATTATATAAATTACCAACGGAATTCACCAACGGATTCTGTTGCTAATCCGTTGGTAAGTCAATTTAACAATGAAATTAAGGTTTTTACCAACGTAATATTCCGTTGGTAAAAAATAATTTTTTGTAGTGTTAATTGTTATCATTTTTTCATTCGTCTCACAATTTTTTTTTTTTTATAAAATGTTCTCAAACAAGCATTTGTCCTACTATAAATTGTTCATGAAATAGTTAATTTAATCATTATCACCTTTTATCGATTGAATATCACTTTTTGTTAACGATGTTATTACTTTTTATCTGTCTCACGCAAGAGCTTACGTGAAACGTCTCACACAAGACTTAAAAAAATCAAATTGAATTGAAAATCTAACTTTAAGTAGGACGAAAAGAATATGGAGTATAATACTAGGCAAAAACTTGTGTGCTCCCGGGCGCATAGACCACACTCCGTGCGCCTTTAGAATTTTGTGTTAAATTGTATACCATTTAGTATAAAGATGTGTACCCTTTATTTTCTAAAGAAAAATAAAAAAATATTAATGAAATATGTATACCATTTACAATAAAATGATGTACCCTTATTAATTAAAGTGTATACTCTTTAGAACAAAACAATAATAAATTTACTCATAATACTAAATTCTAAAGGCACACGATATGCTCGGGACACAAGAGTCTCACTCTAATACTATTTAATAATCATATTTCTTCGATTAATTTAAGAATAAGATTTTTTCTAATTTCTTACTCCTACCAAAAACAATAATCACCCTAAAACATCCATTTGAATGGGATTAAACTCTTTCCATTACCATTCCCTTTTAATTAATTCATTATATATCAGTCATAAGAAAAAGCTAATAATTCACTAATATTCGCAGTCAAGTGGACGAAATAAATATTTTAATATTGTATGTCAAAAGAATGTGTTAGATAGAAATTTAAATATAAGAATTTAATTTTGCACAATAAGTAGTTATGGTTGAATGTCATATCGCCGGACCTGCATTATGTTATCCAAACAACTGTATATAGAAGATCTTATCATGGATTTTCAAAAGAAAGAAAAAAAAAATCTTATCATGGATGTTTCAACTTTCAAAAGAAAGAAAAAAAATCTTATTATGGGAAGAGTTTCTTAAAACCTAGTGTAAATGATAATATTTTAATAAAAAATAATACTCAACCAAATGAAAAGTAATAATAGTGCATTGTGTTATTTTATAAATAATTTATAATAAAAATAAAAATTTAAATATTTTAATTAAAAATGATAATATCTTTCATAAAAAGCACTCCCTCCGTCTCGAGTTAACGTTTATTTTTTGCATATAGATTAAGAGATAGTATAATATTATAATGTGTAGTGAGATGAGAGAAATAATATTTAATGTGAAGTAGTGATTGTATTAGTCATGTTGTGTGTAATTGTTTTATTTGGATCCAACTTGATAGGAAAGAAAATGTAAAAATAAGAGACAAACCACAATGAAAAATGTAAACCTTAACGCAGGACAATGTGAGTAATAATTATATAAAAATAATATAAAAAAGTGTAAGACGATCTCATTTAAATATTTATATTTATTATTTATGTAATTGTAAAATACAATTTGATAGATAAGATGAGATAAGGGTGTATATATAAGAAATGAGATTTAAATGAAGATAAGTATTTATAATATGAATTAGTTGTTTGATAAGATATATAAAAAATTAGATAACAAAATTTGAGATATTAAATAAAAGGATAAAATATTATTATAAATAAAGAAATTACATTTATAATCTTTAATTATATTTTTAATTAAAAATATAATTTAGTACATTCCAATTATCAAAATCACAATTTTTTTCCAAGTAAAATATTACAAAACCATCGGGCGCATGGGAGGAGAAAACAAGGTCGGATATAATTTCCCCAATTGAAATTACATTGAATTTCTGGGTGACAATCATCAAAAGAATGAGTATAAGGGGCACCCATTGAAAGAACATCCACATTATTCATTGAATTTCAAGGTATAAGAGAAGAGGTAGTAGTTGCAGAAGCATACGTTGCCGGCGGTGTCCTTGCACCACTGGCTCAATGCTCAGCAAGACGCCCAGGCACAGTTTCGGTGTTGGCCCAACCCCAAGTCTTGGCACTCGATGTCGAAAATTCTAGGTATGCCCTCCTCCTCCTCCTATTTCAGAGCCCATAAATTTGAATTCTTCTTGGTTAGATGGAGAATAGAGAGATCTCAATCAATTGG
Organism: Pogostemon cablin; assembly: GCA_023678885.1. NCBI lineage: Eukaryota > Viridiplantae > Streptophyta > Magnoliopsida > Lamiales > Lamiaceae > Pogostemon > Pogostemon cablin. The sequence goes on along the minus strand of CM042988.1, from coordinate 3,834,611 downwards.
ATGTGAGTCTTGTGCGTCTTCTTCATCTACAACTTCTCTGTGCGGTGAAAAAAAATTTGGGTTTGTGTTCTGCCAGATTCAGTGAGCGATGCTGAATTTGGGAAAAACTAAAATCTAGGATTTGCTAAAGGGTAAATTTGTAACTTCATTAGTTATATCGATTTACTGTGCAATTTGTAAAATTAATACTAGGCTCAGTGTCGTATTGCTTATGTTAAAAGAACCGTACTTATTAACGAGCTTTTCATTTTATATCGGGTGGCCAATTAAAAATGTGTGACCTATCAAACATTAGATATGACCACATTAAATATCGAAAAACCCCTTGTATCAAACGAAGCCTTAAAGTTTCCAGTGCATCCACCGAAAGGCCTGATTGTGCGAAAAGTTGGGGCGTGGCGTTTCCATGGAAGTAAAAGAAGAGGGAGAGGACAAAGAGCCACCAAAACCCAAAAGAAATGAACACGGAGGAAAGTGAAGTCGTTACGCAAAGACAGGTGGAAGTGGAAAGAAAAAGAGATCGGGAATTGGGGACACGTGGCTGCGCGTGCGAAGATTTCTCATTCTACGATCTTTCCTCCTCTAGCCAGGCCTACCATTTTCGACTTCGACTTTAAGGTGACTCTTGGCTTACTTTCGCGATTCCTTATACTTTGAACAGAGTTACTGTTTACCAACTCCTTAGTACTTCTATTTGTAGGTTAATGTTAATCTTCTTCCTTTACACACTTGTTGTACAAACTATCTTGGGTATCGTCGCTTTTCTTGTAGAATAACACTCCGCCCATCAGTTGTATGACAAATTGCCCCATAGACAAGTATTCATTTTAATGATATTCTATTTGTGTTTTCCTTCTGTTTCCGCACCACTTCCTACTCATAAATGTCTTCTGTTAGGGAAGATGGGTAAACATAACTTTATAGGAACAATTACAGCATTCTAATTTAACAAACATGAATTGTTAGCTATTGTTCCTCTAACTCTTTACAAAGTTTGTTTATTTATATCTTCAGCATACACAGCGCACTCATTGTTTTTTGCCAGTGTTCCTTAACTATTATTGTTTACCTAGATAACGTCGTGTATGAGTTCCCTGTCTCTAGAGCTCCCAAATTATATGGTAGAATTATTGAATAGCTTGTTAATAGAGTTGACACCCTTATTGAATAAGAAACTCAATACTGAACAACATTTAGGAAGCTTTACCTAATTTGAGTTTGCCCACCACATGGTGTTTGGTAGGATTACTTAGTGGTTTGGTTTATGGACTTGATAAACATATTGATTATAAAACTCATATTGAACAACATTTATTAACTTAACTTCACTTGAGTTACCTGAGAAGAAAGTAGTGAGTAAGTTCGAGATTTAGTTGATAGATATATTGAATACAAAGGTCATATTGAACAACGTTTATTATTGTTAACTTCACTCGAGTTACCTAAAAAGAAAGTAGTGAGTTCGTTAGAGAAGTACATGCGTTTGAATAAGAAAGGTATAAGATGGAAAAGTATATCCTGTGTAAGCATGCTGTTAACTAATAAAAATTCGCCACATTTGTATGTGTACTTGTGAGAAAAAAGGATTAGCTAGGCATCTATCTAAAATCACAAATTGTTTAGTTGTTATGTTGTGCATTAGTAATTGCATTTGAAGAATGGCTGTTGAGGTTTACCTCCTTTTATTTATTTATTTTTAGTTCCAGTGAATTTCCGAGTTATTCTAATTCTGTCTAGAAAGCAGAGTCATAAATTCATGTAGCGTCGAAACACGAAATTGTGCGTATCTAATCAGGTGTGTAAATTTTAGAAACGACGCGAGTGTTCGAAAATTTCTCGTCATGTCTGTTATGAAATTACATATAGTATATATTATGGGCATTATCATTTCTAACAACACTCTTTTGATTTGAAAAATGACTTCGCTGTGGGAAACACCTTCATTGATTTTGCTTACGTTCTTTCATAAGGAACCCTTTTTTTTTCTTATGGATTCCTTCCAAATGACAATGTAGTTGCCTTTGTATATTTGTCCTTTGAGACTTATTCTTTACCACCCCTAATTTAGCTTTTGCATATTTTAGGTTACTTATTTGAGATGTATCTGGATTTGTCGCGAACTGTATTAAAACCTCTGGCCAGAGTAATAAGAAAAGAATCGTATGAAAAACCCAAAGCTTATAGTGTGGAGAAAAGGTTTTGAGCGGAAAGGCTTAGGATAAGTGATACCATTGCTCATTTCTGTTTTAACTGACCTGATATGTCTAGCTTTGAAAACTATTTTCAGTTGTTACCACATAGTTTATAAAAATAATTGTGGCCTCTGTTGTTCTGTGCTTGAGTATAATACTCTGGTATTGGAAGGTGAGTTATTTTTTTTCATCACGTTATAGCTTTGATTTCTTTTAATTGCAAAGGCCTAGGGAGTTTTTGCCAAAGTCTGGCTTTGTTGCAGAAAATGATATACTACACTTTCTTGCATTTTTAGCTGGTGTTATGTTATGATCTCAGATTCGCAGGTGCATTTTCAACTTTTCACCTTTTCTTTTAAAAAATTAAATGTCATTACCTTATTGGAAGGTAGAAGCAGCTGGTAATAATTTATTTGATTTCCATAATAGTTTTATATATTTTCCTTGAATTCTCTTCATTTTTCATAACTATATGGGTTCAACAAGGTATATGCTCTACTTGGTCATGTTAATATTATTTCTTAAAAGTTCTTTCTTCACTTATCTGTAATTTCATATCTAAATGTTGAGATTCTTGTCATGAACATTGTCATCTTCACAGCCATTAATTGGATTATTCTTTGGGGATATGATCAAAGGAATTATAGTATCAACAGTGATTGGATTGGGCCACTTCTTGTAGAAGCTCTGCTCATCATAGTTCAAATACTCCACTTTTTATTTGACTACATGCATTGTGTTCCTTTTATTTTTATCAAATTTTTATTTTGCTTTTCAATATGTTTCTAGCCTCCTGCAGAGCTCTTGTTGAATTGTATCAATCAGTGATTCGAAAATCGGACCGACCGGTTCAACCGGAACCGAAGCCGAAACCGGTCCGAAACACCCTATTAAACCGTTTTTCGAATGAACCGAGAAGAACCGGTTTGAACCGCTCAAAACCGGTAAACCAATAAAACCGTCGGATCGCCAGTTTCATTACTAAAATAACATTTTATTCAAACATCAAAAAAAATTTCTGTTTATTTCGAAATATCAAATGCAATACATACTCTCACAATGCATCAGAATGCTACATACAAACTCCCAATTCTTTTCAATTCTTCTTAGTTCTTAAAAAAAATTTTGTAGATGGAGGATAATAGAAAGAGAGAAAACAAAACCCTCTTACAGATCCGGAGTCAAGTCACCGATTTGATGTGTCGATTGAAGAGGTGCCGTTCATGAGAGAGAGAGAGACGTTGTTCATGAGAGAGAGTGTGTGTCGCCTATCGTGGGTATGCCGACGTTTACGAGAGAGAGTCGCCGATCGCGAAAACAAAACCCTACTTGTTTAATAATGAAATTAATATTAAGTGGGCTTAAAAGGCTAGAAATTAAGCTTAGACTTGCTTATTATAAATGGGCTTTAGTTGGGCTTTACTTTCAAATTTTATGTTCATGTTTGGGCTTTAATAATTACTTAACATATAATTAAAAATAAATGAATTTAAATTTTCTGGTTGAACCGGTCCGACCGGTTGAACCTCGAACCGTTACCTCCACTGGTTTGACGTCCGGTCCGGTCTGGTATCAATCAATATTTATGAGCGGTGTTTGAATTTAGAAAGGAGGTCCTTACCTGGCTATATATCTCAGGGTGCTCATGCTTGTTTTAACTGTTGTAATGTTAACTATTTATCCTTATAGCTTAACTTTTCAACAACTTACTTAATGTTGATAATAACACGAATTCCAATTATTAAAATATGATTGTGAATTATAATTCTCTTATTTTCATGTAAAATGATAATTAAAATAGCAATATAATCAACAAAACTCATATAATAATCCATTACATTACAAAAATTACTTCAAATCAGTCCGGGTCACACCTCATATGAGGTGCCCTACTTACTAGTACTATCTATTAAAGCTGAGTTACCCTTCCGTGGGCCGGTAACTTGCCAATAGCCCCTCACACTTCCTCGCCACAAGTCCACACCTCCGTCTCCACGTGTTCGTCCACTTCCACCTGGCCTTGAGATAGTACTGTAAGTCTCTTCCCCCTCTCACACCTCTCTTTCCCCCCCCCCTTGTTTGGGATTTTCACGGTCCTCCTTCTCTACCCCTTCTTTCTTTTGCTCGGATACGCCGCTCCCGGCCGGTAACTCGTGCGCACCGTGAAAGGTGGAAAGAGAGACCATCGCCTTTCTCCCCCTTCTTTCCTTTGCTCTCGCCTACTACCGCCTTCACCCCCGAGTCTTCCTTGACGCTGTGCCGAGGTAATTTCTTTTAAATTCTGTTATGGTAGTCTCTGTGTCTCCCTCCTTTTCCACTCCGTCTAGCTGTCTTTTTCATTGTACTGAATTTATATGTCATTTGCTGCGCCATTCCCGCCCACTGAGTGTATGACAAATTGCCTATTAGACTTGTAATTCCCATTTTGTTCTCCCACTGCCTTCGCGTCTCCACTCAATGGTCTACGGCCTTACCCCTAAGCGCGACTTAATAACTTTTTCTGCTATTATTTTGGTTTAATTTATTTTCCTGAATAGTTATGTGAGCACTTTAATATAGCTATCTTGCATATTATATATTATTGTGGAATTCATGGTTAGAGTTCATATTCATAACTGCGTGGGAACTTCGTATTTAAACTTCATGGTTAGCACTACTAAGGCCTCCCCCAAGGGAGGTTTTTTGATGAGTTGGAATTTCAAAAAACCTCAAGTGAGAGATTTTTATCATTGGGGGAGGTGTGAGGTTTTTTGTCAGGTCTCAAACATAAAACCTAGGTTTTTTCACTTGGATGAGAGAGAGAAGAGTGTGCACCTCACCACACAATAATGGAGCGTGTGTCGCTAACGCGCGAGTGAGATACTTAACGTGTGGGGCCGCGCTACTGTTACCCCATCTCATCTTCCTTTCTTTTTTTATTATTTCTTTTCTCCTTTCTTCCTAAATAAATTTTAACGCTGGTTCATAATTATATGTGAGAGATTAATTTTGATTAAGTAGAAAATTACTCATTTCAACTTTAATATTATGTGAGAGGGAACAGATTTTAGTATTTCTTTTTTTGAATTTTTTTTCTAAATTTTCTTAAATAAATATTAACAAAATTAAAATTTAATAATTAGCTTTTAATACTTTTTTCGATTTTTTTTCAAATTTTCCTTAAATATTTACAAAATTAAAATAATTAAAATTGTATAATTATATAATTTATTTAGAATTAGATAAATATAGTTGATAAATTAAATGGAAATAAAAATGTATTAAGGTGGGTCCCTTCAAAAAACCTGCTTTTTGGATTTATTGTTGGGAAAGAATTTTGTTTTGTAGGTAAAAGTTTTTTACTTTTGAGGTGGCGATGACATGGTACCAAAAAACCTGCTTTTTTGGTTTTATGAATGAGGAAGGCCTAATGGGAACTTTGTTTAAATTATTGAATTCATTTCGTGCTTTAGTGCGTCAAAACTTAGCATAGTCTTGCTGCTAAACTCTTATTCCACATATGTGAAATGAGGAATAAAATTAAACGCCTTCCCCGGACTCATAGTTGTACTAATTAACCCAAATAATTTATCCCTCTGAATAGCACATGAGTTTGAGTTCTTGATTTGAAAGGACTTACTGCATTGTGAATTTTCTCACACAACCCTTCTGAGTTTCTGCTGTTTTTTTTTTTTGCAGCAGATAAAGGTGATTGAATTATGATGATGAAGAAATATATAAAATGGTGATTTAGTTGGCTAACTAATGATGATCTGTGGTGTGAAAAGGTGATCATATTCTGGTGACCTTAAACGGAAATCGTCAACTTAACACTGTAGATACATGGCCTATGAGATTCTCCTTTGCCTGTTGTTAATGGAGAGAGTGAAAAAAGAAAAAAAGAAAAACAATTTGTAGATTTGTACGTAGTGGAAAACTGCCAAATCCAAGAATTTTAAATTAGGTTATAATTACAAAATTAGTTCTATACATTCTATCTCAAAAAGTACTTTTTATTATTGTATTTTATTAAGTTTATCTTGTGTGGTTGCAAAATACTCCCCACATCCCATTTAAGATTGCACCTTTCATTAGTAAAAAAATTGTAGTAATTATGAGAAGTTGAATGAATACATGTGCCGTTCTTATTGATTGTTTAGTTTGTCTTTAAACCTACGGTTAATCACCTTTGTTATGTGGCTTATGGTGTGCTTTCTTTAATGCAATAGTAGGTTCCAAAATTGATTATGAATTTTAACAGGGTTTATATGTGCTCAATGAGTAGTGAATGATATTAGCCCATTTGGATTAGAAGAGAGAGACAAAATTTTTACTTATTTTTATTTGAGTTTAGCATCTTGTCCTCTCTCTTAAGCACCATTTGTTAATTAATGACTACGAAACGGAAACATAAAAACTGTATTCAAATAATAAATAATTATTGAATTCAAACATAAGTCAGGACTGAGGGATGAAACCAACATATTACCATAGTTTTAGGTGTTACAAATATGAAGAGAGATGAATAGAGAGAAGAGATAAAGACAACACCTGTGAATGCTAATTGCTCACCCACCCAATTCCACTCCCACTTTCACCTAATTAAAGAGTTATAATCCCTCATTAATTCACTTTATTTGCATCTTTATATGTCTTTGCTATTACTTTTTCTTTTAACTAAGTAATGTGGCTGGGATCATCTCTCACACCAAATTGGAGAAGTCAACCTCCTTACTCCAATGAAATATATTAGCTGCTCCTATTTAAGGTTTAGCATTTAGAGATTACCTGCAAGAATTAATTTTGTTTTCACTTACCTCTTCCTACCCACCTAAAAAAATGCATTATATCTCCATTAATATAAAGTTATTATGTCCCCATTAATAAAATTCAATGAATACTATTGTCATGTACATATAAATATAATCTCCATTAATGTAAAGGTATTATGTCCCCATTAATAAAATTCAATGAATACTATTGTCATGTACATATAAATATACATCCACGGTAAGATATACAAATAAAGGAACATGCATATACAATTTAAGAATTAACATATAGTATATCACATAAATATTAATTGTACACAATTGCGCCATACAATAAGCTAACACCTAAAGAATTGAAAAAATAAACCGCACAAAATTACGTCGTATAAAATGTCTTGGCTAACACCTCAAGATTTGAGGTGGCCCGTAACTATGGCTGTATGAGTGAAAAAAGATTTGCTAATAAAATGAATAATGGGCTTTGTGCGTAATAGGCCCAAAACATTGAAGGTACGTTTGCCAGTAAAGCCCAAACCAGAATTACGGCTTACTTTTTTATCTGGTTTCTAATCCCGCTGTGAAGTTTGTCGCGGCTGCACCGGAAATAGCGACGGCGATGGCGACGGCGATGACCAGGTGAGTCGATTCCCCGCAACTTGCGGCATCTGTTGTGGAATATGCGCATCATTTTTTTTTTGTGCGGCTAATTTTAAGCGTCTTGGCCGTCGAACAGGTTATCTGTTCGTCTAAAATTCCTTACTAATTCGTTTAGAGATCGGAAATCAATGGATATGGTACGTCATTTTTATTTTATTTTTTTGGTTATAGTTATTATTCCTTTTTTTAAATTTTAATTCTTGGTTGGATTATTAAGACGCAATTGCTTAGATAACGATTGGTCGAGTCACGTACTTTGATATTAAGCAGGTATTTATGTATTTTGTTGAAGTTGAATTCAATGCTCTAATTTAGAGAAGATGGAAGTTTGGAACTTTTACTGTTTTGTCAATGTTAAGTTTCTTTTTTATCATCTCTGAGGTTATTTAGATAAGGTTTTGTTTAACTTGTTATTCCTTAGCTTTAATTGCTTTGTTCAACATTGCTTGACTTCAAACAATCATTAATAGGGGAGAAAAATTGAAGCTGGATTTTTTGAAGGGCTAAGATCTTTTGCAACGTCTAATGGTAAGTGGTAGCAGCTGCTTACACTTGGCTTTTAAACAAATTGAAGCATAACTTGTATTTTAGAACCGAAAAGCTCATGGCTCTCTATGTGTTTATAAGTTCCATAATATAAGATTTTACCTTTATGAATTAGCGTATGTATAAATTATTTTAATAGGCAGTGAAGAATGTAAAGCTATGAAGCCCACTGTGAGACAAAAGCAGTTTGAAATTGTCAATGCACTTCTCTTGGGAGAGAGAAGCAGAGCTTCCCAGCTACTGTCTGAATTTAGCAGTAAAGACCAAGCACTGAAAGAGAAGTCTCTCGAAACTATCTTTGAGTATTGTGCGAGAACACCTGATCCATTGGTAGGCATCCTCATCATATGGTGGTCTAGTTCATTCACTGTTCACCCCCACCCTCTTTCTCTCTCCTTTTTTTTTTGGAACTCTTTAAAGTGTTATGGATGCTTATCTAATAACTGCGGCTTATATGCATTTGTCATTTCTCCCACTTCTGATTCTGGAAGGTTTCTCTCAATAGATCACTCAACTCTGATGTCCAGAAAGTGAATTCTGGATGGATACAGTGATGGCTGATGGGATGAGAGATCTGATCAGTTATCACCTTATACAAAGGACTGAGTAAATGTTTTTGCCTTTCAGTTTGCAATGGAAATTTGGAAACTTATGATGGAGAAAGATATTAAATTGAGTGGCATATGTTATTTCTATACAATTAAAGCTCTGTGTGAAGGTGGTTACTTAGAAGAGGTATTCACAATTATCCTACTAATTTTTGTCTCTTGTCCATCTATTATTTGTGTTTTGCTTCATATTGTTTTTTTCTTGCCTTTAAGTTGTTGTATGTTGGTTCATAGAAATTTCTGAAATGATCATGAGCTGGATATTATCTTCTTGGTGTGTTAATTAGGCATTCAGTATTATCACCGTGCTACGAGAAAATTCAAATATATATCCAACATTACCAATTTACAATTATTTGTTGAAAGCCTGTGTCCGAACAAAAAGCTTAAAATTTGCTAGTGAATGCTTGCAATTGATGGAGCTAGATGGAGTGGGCAAAGACGATATTACATATGGTTATCTTCTTGAGGTATGTATAGCCTTCTTGCATTTTGTTGATCGGTGCTTGAGATTGGCTAAGTTATTAGCCAAAAGAGTCCATTCACATTATCTTTCACTTCTGTTATTCAATGGCTTCATGTTTTATGCTCTTGGTAGACTCTGTTTTGTTTTTAGGAAATGAATCTTCAATACAATATTACTATTGAAGACTTGAAGTACCAAAGAAGTTCAAATACTTTTTGGTTTTATTAGTGGTTTCTGTTGTATCTCCTGGACCATTGTTCGTTCTTTCCAGACCTGCCGTTTCTAAATGTATTATTTTTAGCTTGCAGTCATGCAGCAGGATGTCTCAACAGTCGGTGAAATTTGGAGTGAGTGTGTCAACTACCATTCTCCAAATATTATAACTCTTCGAAAGTTTGTACAGTCTTACACAAGTTTGAGAGATTTGGCTTCTGCCTATATGGCCTTGCAGCAAATGATTTCTGTGGTTTTCAAGGGTAAATTAAACAAGGAAAATAAATCGAATCAAGGGTTTAGATTTGGAATGGAAACAAAAAAAGTTGGAGGTGATGACTTGAGTTTGTCAGAGCAGCCTTTATCTGAAACAACCAAGAGATTATTGGGGTGGTCCTTTGATGACATCATTCATGCTTGCGCTAGTACGCAAAATATGTTGTTGGCCGAAGAGTTAATGTTGCAGGTATTACAAGTTACCATCAGCATTTGATTTGTTGCGTCTGAAAGTATCTTATTTTACCAAAAAATTTGTTGGATGGAAATGATGTTGATCATTTTCTGGTGTTTTAAATAGCTTATTTTTTTTGTTTTGTGCAAACAGCTTAAAATTGCAGCAATTTGAGAGAGTGAAATAATGTGTGGGAGAATAAGGGGGAGAAATAATGAAATATAAAGAAAAAAATAAGATGGTTGCTCATTGATTTATGCTAGTTCTCTTTTTCTTAGATGCAAGATCTTGGCTTGGAACCATCTTCTGGTGCATATGATGGACTTATTAAAGGATTGGTTTCTGTGGAGGGTTGTCGTGCTGGAATGGAAGTGGTAAGTCAAACTGTAAAGTGAAGTCATTTTAGGGGCTGCTCTGCTCCTTCTTCTACAATGTTGATAATCCATGCATTGTTAATCCTTCTGCAGTTAAAGGTCATGCTAGAGAAAAATATTAAGCCTAAAGATTCAACTCTTGCTATGCTATCAATGAGCTGCAGCAGGAGTTTAGAACTGGACTTGGCCGAGACACTGCTGGATCAAATATCAAAACATAACTACGTAAATGCTTTCAATGAGCTCCTGGAAGCATGTGATAAGCTGGTGAGTCTACCCAACATGGCATCTGTATCAGTAAGATTAGTTATAGATTATGCACGAGTTAAAGTTATCCTGTCCAAATGTTCAAACACGACTAAGTTACTGTTCTGCAAAATGTGAGCAACTATCCAGCTTGATCACTAAGAGGTAATTGCACAAATTCAAATGATTCCCTACCTTCCAGTGTTTTCAATGGCCAATCAGTTTGTTCTGTTAGAGCATTGGGAACTCCGACTAATTATAACCCACTTCAGAGCAATATTAGAAACATCTGGTTTTATTGTTTATCATCAAATTTTACATATATTGACCTAGTTCATTATTTTGGTCCATCCATTAAAGTTGAGCATCTATGGTTTGTAGAAATCTCCTTCTACTATATTTCTAATTTGTCATCGGTAATGTTGCAGGATCAACCTGAACGAGGCCTTAAGGTGTTGGCCAAATTAAAACATTTGAATATTATGCCAAGTATCAGGACATATGAGCTGCTGTTTTCTGTATTTTGCAAAGTCAATGAACCTTATGAGGAAACAAATTCACTCTCACAATCTGATGTTGCTAAAAGAATACATGTCATAGAAATGGATATGGTGAGAAATGGCATTCAGCATAGTCATGTATCAATGCTTAACCTGGTAAGTGTTGAATCTTTAGCATTCTTTTTAAATAGCTTCAACGAATAATTGTTATAGGATACACATTGTTTCTGCATGTAGAGAATTTTATTTGCTATCAGAAGAATCCTTGGCAACTTTGTATCTCTGCTCACTGTTCAGAGTGTAAAATATTAGCATCTTAAGGGAAAACACGTCTCTGTTCAGAAAGACATGGCGCATTTTTTAACTCGCGTATAATCATAACTAATAAGTACTCTCTCCATCCCGGCATTTTCTTCATACTTACTACAGATACGGATATTAAGAAAAGTCACTTTTTTAAGTTACTTTATTGACTTTTGGGAGGTAATTTAGTCTTTTAGTTTTATATATATTTATGTAAGTATGTTATTCACTCATGTGTGTTAGGCAAATAGTTTGTCACTTATGTATGTTAGGTGGTGAATGTTGATGACAGTTTTGAAATTAAAGTGTATTGTGAGGTTATGGTATTAAATGTCATTTCCTTCTCTGGGGTGCAAACAAAATATTGGAATGGAGGAAAGCGAAAAGTGTGAAGAAAATATTGAGATGGAGGGAGTATATCTATGTTCCAGCATGGAATTTCATTGGTCTGGAATTTGTGTGTTTGTTCTGATCTTGCTGGCAATAATAGAATGTCTAGCTAATTACATATTCCTGGTTTTTTGGCAGCTTAAAGCTCTTGGAAGAGAAGGGATGATAGATGAGCTATTTCAGTACTTGCACAATGCAGAGTACCAGTTTTTTAACAGAAATTCTCATATAGGAATTGAGATTTATAACACTGTGTTGCATTCGCTTATTGAAGCTAAAGAAGTATCTAATAATGCTTTATAGCATTCTCATTATCTTCTTTATATTTTTAAATGTAAGTGCTGAAAATAATATTTTCTTTGTTCTGTTTAGACTCATAGGTCGATCGAAATATTCAAGAAAATGATTTCATCCGGAATCTCTCCAGATGCAGCCACTTATACTATCATGATTGACTGCTGTGGCATTATAAAATGCTATAGATCAGCGTGTGCATTGATTTCACTTTTGATCCGTGAAGGTTTCTGCATGAATGTAGTTACTTACACAAATGTGATAAAGGTAATCTCTTAGATTGTCTTTGACCATAAAGTTCTGTTGAGAGTGCTCCTAGAAAAAGTACCTGAATCACTACCACAGTTTTCTTGTTGAACCTGTGTTTGCAATCTTTGCTATTTAGAATACATGCATATTTATGGATAATTTTTTTTGAGTAATTTACATTGTCTTGAGATGAAATTATTCCTTTCCATAGATCCACCTCTTACTCAAATTATGTGAGACCTAAAAATTCTCCATGATTAGTTTTGAGGAAAATTTAGGATAACCAATCTTACTGTATTTTTAACTTTAATCTGATGCTTCTTGTTGATTCAAAACAAGATACTCAATACGAGTCCATAGCAGTTATGGACTTATGTTTATACTGCACCAGGTCTTGTTGAGCGTGGAAGCATTTGGTGAGGCTCTTAAACTGCTCAATCAGGCACGCTCTGAAGGTATTCAACCTGATCTGCTGATGTATAATGCTTTTCTTCGAGCAGCTGATGTAAAGGTAACTAATTGTAGCGAATAAGTGGGTTTTGACATAGGTGTAGTAAAATGAGAAAACATACACATTCAGGAGGTCAAAATTGTCCATTTTTGCAAACACGCAAGTCGTAATGTTAAAATGTCCTCATGCGACTTGGCCACGCCTGTGTGAACATGAATTTCTTCTTTATATACCAACTAAACACTAGGAGACCTTTGGTTTAGAAAGCCAGCTGGTTGATTATCTCAATTTCGTAGTTTGTTTCACAGAAAAGACACTCCTGGAATTTGTTTATCATTCAGTCTAGGACTTCGTCTCCTTTCGCAACAAAAATAACGGCATCTTTTCAGCCAAAACTCAAGATGGTTCTTTTTTTAATATTACCGGGAAGACTTGTGCCATTGCTCGTTGCTCATCCAAAAAATTTGGCTGGTCATTAAGTACAGAATCTATTGGCCTCCAATCATCAACTGATTGTAGAAGCCTTGCCCATGTCTTGACAAGTGAGATAATAAGCGTCATGAACATATATATATGTATATTCTCTAAGAAATTATACATGTATGGATATATATGGTTTAACAGAATAGATTCTTCCAGATATCTGAAGGCTGTAACTGAAACCTATTGCAAGTATATCAACTGCGCATGCAAAGTTTATGACTTAAGAGTAAGCATTTGTTAAGAGCAACTATTTTAAACCTGTAAATTTGATCATTTAGGGAAGAATCGATTTGCTTGAGCTGATCGTAGAGATGATGCACCAAGACAAAATCCAACCAGATCCATCGACCTGCAGTCATGTTTATACAGCATACGTAAGTAGTGGACTCTATAGCACTGCCTTGGAAGCATTGCAAGTTTTGAGCCTGAGACTGATTTCTGAAGAAGATGATGTACTTGAAGAATACAGGTTGAAGTATGAGAATCTAATTCTCGATGAAGGCGTGGAAGCTGAATCAAAAATACATAAGGTTTTCGGGGATTCTCCATATCTTACTGTCGCCCTGCTGAATTTGAGATGGTGTGCCATTACTCTGTCAACAATATCTTGGTCACCAAATCAAAACCCGTGGGCGAAGAGGCTCTCCAGTGAGTATGCTTGCAGACATGATGCTTAAGGATCCAACTCTCAAGGTAAGAATAGCTATGGTTGCTCCTCACCATACTTCAGAGTTCGATTACTCCATTGTCTGTCGCCAGCATGCATTCATATGACGACGCATTGAATACTTTGGGAAACATGCAAGTGAAAGCAGGAAGATTGACGACATATTTGGTGATCCCTAGCAATACCGATCATTTTAGACTTGTTCCGGTTCAGTTGCTTTCACGTTGATCGACAGAGCGAGAGCTGTCTCGTCTCGGATGGTCTTCTCGGAAAATCATGCATTTCTCATCAGCATCAGGTGCATATCTTGTATATAGTAGCTTCGAAGGTGGTCGAATCAACAGGATGAAGTTGACACCCTAACTATTTGCATATGTAAATCTGTATAATATACTTGCTTCCAGGTATCCTCTATTTCCTGCTGAGAAGATCAAATGTTGTATGGCAAAAGTTCATGCGTCACTGGGGACACGGAGGGATACTTCGTGTTTCCATGTGAACACAACTCTCTCCCTCCAATTCTATTTAAACCTATGTATTGCTAGGGGTTTAAATTGCAAAAGCGCACGGAATGTGATTCGTGCGCTCGGGTGCACAAGAGTCTCACTCATAAAAGATATATTTTGGACTATCAAAGTATGCGGGTTTACCATGGAGGCCTCGTTTGTTGTAGCCCAGCCCGTTCAAAAGTGGGCTTCCTCCATCCTTAGCCCATCTGCCTCTATTTTCAATATGTTTGGGCTTTTGAAATAGGCAAATCCTCTTTATCTTTAATCATTTAATTCGGATGTAATTTATGCTATATTATTTATTTGTAAGATTAATTGTAATATTTTCATTTTTTCATTTTCATTCCGATCAAATAAATTAATTCAGATGTACGAATTCATGAAACGTATTTATGAACGAATGATTCTTTAAAATATTAATTAATTACACTGAATTTATTGCGTTATTTTTATGTATTGAGTGATCAAGAATTGGCCTAGAAATTTTAGATCATTCTCTCTAGTAAATTTAGTACTATCTTCCAAAAATAAAATTTTATATTTTTCATTTTCATTTCTCTAACAATAATTTACAAAAACAAAATATAAAAATAACATCCCAATTAAATAACTACAAAATTATTTTGAAATTATCATTCACACTTCAGCCACATAATATAAAGTTCACATTATTTTTCAATTAAAAAAACTAAACCGTTCTTGGAAGGATTTGGTTGGGTGGATGGGTGGGTGTGGGTGTGGGTGTGGGTGGGACCAAATAAAAATGGTGTCCATCTCTCTCTCCAATAATAACGTATTTAACGACGGTAAATCAATAACTAGGTTCAATTTGGTAGTATAGTCCAACCATACTTTTGCAAAGACTCTATTCTTCTTCTCTACACACACTAATGGCTTCAATTTCCGCACATTCATCGTTTCTTCGTCCTTCACTCCGCAATTCCACTAATTCCTCCATTCCCTCCTCACCCATCCTCTGCCGCTGCATTTCTTCACCCACTAACCAAAACCCCACTAATTTAACTACTGGTCTGGGAATCCACTTTGCTCGCCGCCCCTCCAAAAAGGTTTCTCTTTTCTTCACTTTTTATGGGTTCAAATTAAATTTACCCTTTCTCTTAACTCATGGATGTTTGACCCATTATTCTCACAATTTGTGAGGATGTTGAAATCGTGCTTATCTGCCGATGGGTTTTTATTTACTTTCCTATTTTGTTTTTTAAGTGACTTCATTGTTTGCAGGTTTTGGATTATGGCTTGAGAAACCATGGAAGAAGGAATCGTTTTCACAGACTTCAGCTGTTCGACATTTGATCGGCTCACTTCTCTCAGCTGAAGGCCTTCATTTTGCCATAGTCTGTAATGCTGCCTTCTGTTATTTTTTACACTTTTGGGAGCTGTAGTTTTGGAGTGGCCCTCTAGAAATCCATTGTTTGTTTCTGGTTATTCAAGCTGCTCTTTATTGTTGTTCCTATGGCAATCTAATGAGTTTTTTTGTGCATATGATCTGAATGTTGATGTTACTATCTTATTGATGTCATGATTATTGCTATATTTAGTATTTTCTTGTCTCTATTTATATCCCTTTTGTCCCCTGTGGGGGTATATTGATTATCTTCTCTGCTTAATAGTAGTAATAAATTTCATTTGGTGTATAAAGGTGGTGGCACGCTTTAATGAGATTGTTACCCGGCCACTTTTGGAGGGAGCTTTGGATACTTTCAAGAAATACTCAGTTAAAGAAGAAGATGTTGATGTTAGTGATTGATATTAACTCCCTTTTTCCTTTTTGTAATTGTGTTTTCAAAATTATCTTATTTGATTACTCATTGGTGGAAACAAGTCGATTCCTTTGGAGATTATGATTTCATGTTTCTTTCCCTACATAGACGAGCATTAACCATCCAGGCAACCCAACATCATTTTAATCAGGATTTATTACATTAAGTAACAAACTCTTAACTTGATGATATAGTCACAAATACATTGGGAATACCAAGAAGATACTAATGTGTTAGAAAGTGAACACCATCATTTGTCAAGATTACTGCATCAAAGATCTTAATAAAAAGAAAACAAGTTGAGAAAATGTAAGTAGATAAATTACAAACTGTATAGTGGTAAAGTGTGATTATTGTCGGTTGCATTTGGTCCGTGCTTTGTTGTTTATTAATTTTCTCAAGTAAATTTTTGGGAATAAAACTAGTGTCCTTGCTATGATTTCTTTGTGCACCAACAGATCTTATACTGAATGTGCATTGTGTTGATCATCATGTGACAGGTTGTATGGGTTCCTAGAAGCTTTGAAATTGGCCTAGCTGCTGAGAAGCTTGGTAATCGAAAAGATATCAGGCAGTCGTGTGTATTGGGACTGTGGTAAGCTTTTGTCTATATTTTCCTAGCCTGTAAGATTTCATGATTGTTTATCATTCTAATTTGCTCCTGCAATGTGAATGTCTCATATTTCGTCATGCTTATGCTATTTAGCTGTCAAGGTGGCAGCAACGAGATTTTAAACTCCTTATAGTTTCTGTAATGTTCTTGTCTCTCTATTACATCATCTTTTGTTCACCCCTTTTAACTGGTAGGTTATGGGCGACACCACCCACTATGATGCAGTGGCCAATTCAGCTGCTTCGGGAGTCCTGTCGGCTGGTTTAAATTCAGGTAAGTGCCATGTAGATTGACTTTACTTGTGTTCTTGGGAAGCTTTTAAATTCTTCTTGATTTTTTTTCCAATTTAATGGTGTTAGTGGAGTAGATTAGTAGATATCCAGCATCTACCAAGAAACATCTCACATATTTCTATTTCTTTGCTTTCACTGACAATTTAGGATGGATTTCTTACTCTCTATCTTTGACTTTGGTAATTCCTATCCTCTATTTGCGAACTCTTAGAGAACTCTTAGATAAACACAAAGACAGCAGATTGAGTGTACCTGAATGATGTTTTAAACTCTTGACAGTTCTTTTCAATGTTTTATGCTCCCTCTTATGATAAATTTTACACTTTCCGTTTTCATCCGTCCACAATAAACTTCACCATCCAAAAAAGGAAACATCACATCAATCCCAACCTCAAAATACATCTTATTTTCAAATTTACCACTCTCACCTAACACATATAACATACTTTATAATTTATTTATTACCTAAAAAGACTACATTACCTTCAAAAGTCAATAAAGTGAGTCAAAAAACAAATTTTCTTAAACTCCAAATCTATCTTGTCGGTGCAATATAATGTGTGGGACGGAGGGAGTATATTCTTAATAGCTGTTCTTATTTGCAGTTGTAATTCTATTTTGATTGGCCATCCATTTCTGTTTTATGATGACTCATAGGTGTACCTTGCATATTTGGCGTTCTGACGTGTGATGACATGGATCAGGTAAATTATTAAAGCAATGCATTTACTTGTAAAATCCTGTGTTTTAACCATGATTGATTCATTTTTTCAGTTTTATTTTTTATTAGTAATGAATACACATTTTGAAAGTTAACTTATGAGAGTCCAATAACTTAACATTTGTATTAGTTGGAAATTTTTATGATATTCTTTAATCATCAATCAATTTGGTTAACCAAGTTATCAATAATAAAACCGCACCACAATGATTTCAGGCTTTGAATCGAGCTGGTGGTAAATCAGGAAATAAAGGTGCCGAAGCAGCATTGACAGCTGTAAGTTTTCTATAGTTTTGTCGACTGATAGTCTATCTATTGTTAATTCACTTGCGACTATTATCTCTCCATTTTTTGTAGAAATAAGAGAACATTACTGAATGTGAATGTCTGAGAATAGTTTTTTGCTCTAATTCATGAAGATGACAATAGTGTAAATTTATTCTCCAAAACTGAATATCGACTCAATGAATTGTTGTTACAGCTAAAAGAAAATAATACTGTTGATGGGGGAACGAATGCTTGTTAACTATACCACCTTAGCTATGGAACTTCTATCTACGCATATATTGCAGATATGATTCTATCCATGCATTTTGTGGAAAATAACTTTTCTTGTTCGTTTTTGGTTCGTTTGGCAGATTGAGATGGCATCTTTATTTGAGTATCATCTGAAGTTTTGACAGGGTTGGAGACGTTCAGCCCTCGTTCCACCATGTTGCCTGTTTTCTTTATGTTGTACGTTTCTTCCAGGAGCAAACCTGCTTTGGTTACCTCATGAGTGCATCTCCTTAGTTTTGTAAAACTTATCAATACTTTGGCTAGTTTTCCATCTGTTGTCTTTTGATTTTTTCGCGGTTAATTCCAAATAAGTGATTACATTGCCACTGTTGCACCTGGAATGGCACAGAAATTTTCATACTCTGTCGTGTTAGCATGAAATCTTATCGTGTCGATACAAAACACAACCTTATGAGTTGTTACACCTATTTATGAATAATATGAATAAATATGGTAAAGTTACAATAAAAATTATAAATTTGAAAATAAATACAGATATGTAATGTATACAATATTATGATATAATAAAATATCAATATATATTTGTTTAATGATGGATCACGGTCACGGAGTTAAAGGGATATGTTAGCTACAAGTAAACACTCTCAAGCATGAGTAGAGGAAGACACCCTGCAAAACTTTAAAATGATTAAAAATGATTTTGGGATTTAGAAACCTTCACTTTTATCCATATATGTCCATGGATTAGCCATTCATATTTCATACGTTTTCGTAAGAATATGGAGTATATCTAAATATTCAAGAATTGAGAAAATAAAGAGAAGAAATATTATCTCAACACGTAATGGCGGTTCTGACTGATAGTTTTTTTAAAATTTATATAAATATAAGTTTTTTTTTCTTTGGATAAATTCTAAAGTTGAACTTAGCCACAATACATGAACAACTCATTTATAATTCATATGAATCTTATTTTATTTTTTTTATGTGTTCTTTAGATAAGTCATACTAAATTATATTGAGTTGAACGTAACACAACGAATAAAGAAAAAACAAAAATAATACTAATAACTGCTGCGATATTCTGCTATAGGATAGATGCAACACAATTGTTCATCAGCAAAAACAAATAAATCCTAGATATATGATTTAAAAGGCATCATTTTACCAACACATGTAGTAAGATTAAAAGGATGGTACTATGAAGATATATAATGATAACTTGGATATAATGCTGATCAAATTACACCAAATGTATGATGATTCAACACAAAAGATTGATATACATTTACAAATCAATCATGTATTAATGTTGTTTCAATAACAAAAGATATTTCTTGGATTTATTTATTTTTCTTTTTGTGATGCTGAGTAGTATTATATATTGTTAATCTTACAACCAAGGTGGTCCAATATGAGTTAATTATGTAATTAATTATGAATCCATTTGGCATTTGAGACATAAAAGCTGAGTAAAATTCCTATCTTGATAGCCACTATATTCCCATCTTCCAAACATGACTTAATCTTCCCAAGAAGCTTTCTTCCAACATGTTTGTTACCCCTTAGATACTGATCCACTCTTCTTTAATTTGTTGTTTTTATTTGAACAAAAGAATGCACAAATAATGAGAAAAATAGATCCATGAGAGGTTTCAATTTTAAACATCAAATATTAGCCAATTAAAGAAGGGCAATATGGTCATTTTGGAGAGATGTTAGTAAGGAGAATGTTAGGACTTTATTCCATACAAGTTATGTATCAAGAAAGACTAAAAGCAAGTCCATGAGATGCATATTGTTGGATAAAACTATTTCATGACCAGTTTTTTGTTCCCAGCAACAAGTTAGTGTCCATGAACATGAAGAAACCTAAATATTCCTTCCTCATCTCTCTCTCATTTAAATTCTTCCCAAGAGAGAGAGAGAGAGAGAGAATCAAGAAAATCTTCCCTACTATACAACAAGTTTAGTATCATGCATATGCTCACTTCATGTCATCCCAAGGTTAGTCTTACACATACTCGTCGCGACTTTGGCTCGTCTACGTCTCCCACGAGGCTGCTCGCGAGGAATCTACAGCAGCCCGACTGCTCAAACTCTCTGTTCCAACCAGCAAACCAGGTGATAAATGTGATAGTGATAGCTCATCATACTTTTCTTGAACATGTACTAACTACTAACTAGTCATGGATTGATCGAGAATGTGAAGTGTTTATCAGAGTGTTGCAGCGATTGTGTTTGGAGATGGATCATCACATTCAAGGCTGTATCCATTGACAAAGAGAAGATCAGAGGCTGCCATTCCAATAGCTGGAAACTACCGTCTCATCGATGCAGTTGTCAGCAACTGCATCAACAGCAACATAACCAAAATCTATGCACTCACTCAGTTCAACTCCACCTCTCTCAACTCCCACATTTCAAGAGCTTACACGGGGGCTCGTCTCTTGAAAGAAGGGTTCGTTGAAGTCATCGCAGCTTATCAGAGTCCAGAAGACAATGGTTGGTTTCAGGTACACTACTAACCTGTTCAGGATTAGCAAATTATAAAACACTATGTGATCTCCACTTAATTTACCATGTATGAATCATTAGGGAACTGCAGATGCTATTCGGAGGTGTTTGTGGGTGCTGGAGGAGTATCCGGTGGCGGAGTTCTTGGTTCTTCCGGGGCATCATCTTTACAAAATGGACTATCAGAAACTTCTAGAAGCCCACCGGAGAACAGCAGCTGATATAACCGTGGCTCTTCTCTCTACAGCTATGAATGAGGATCTTGGATTTGGCATTTTCAAACTAAACGTTGAGAATCAGGTTCTTGAGTTCAGAGAGAATCCAGTGAGTTTTTCTGCAGGTATTATAATACATGACAAGTAAACAAAATCTAACATTCAAGAAGATCTAATCTTCATTCTCAGGTGAAAAACTATGATCACAATGGCAAGTATAGTTTTCCAGGCATGGGGATCTATGTCATCAACAGAGATGTAATGATGAAGCTGCTGACTCTGCAATTTCCGACCGCGAACGACTTGAAAAGCCAAGTCATCCCTGGTGCAATTTCTCTTGGAATGAAGGTGCAATCTTGTTTTCTTACTCTTCTTTTGTGTTCAATGCACTTCTCTCCCCTTCAAAAGAATCATATATCAAGATCCGTGTACTCGTAGATTCATGGCTACCAGTTCGACGGATATTGGGAGGATATGAGAAGCATAGAAGCATACTATCGCGCGAATATGGAGACCATTCGAAGGACAAACAAAGCATACAAGTGAGTAAGAAGAGATGAAATAATATTAAAAAGCAGAAATGCCTTAGTTTTGTCTGAAAATTCCAAGTATGATTCATGTTGTGACAATGGCAGCAGCTTCTATGATAGAACCTCTCCTCTCTACACATTGCCACGTCATCTTCCTCCAACGCTCGTAACTGATGCTGTCATCACAGATTCTGTCATTGGAGATGGCTGCATTCTCAGTGTAAGAAAAACATAATTAACATTGCTGCTGTGATGATCAAGATTCATTCATTGCTCATAATGTTTTCGACTTTTGCGCAGAAATGCAGGATAAAAGGAACAGTGGTTGGCATGAGGACAAGAATAGGAAATGATGCTGTGGTGGAGGATTCAATCATCATGGGATCTGATGCATACCATGTAAGAAAACTTACAACCTTTTACCACAGTTTCTTCAATCAACATCAGATTCCAATGCAGACACCATTTTTGTATCTCATGCAAGCAGTGTTCTAACAGCCTACATGTGCAGAATGAAGGGGAGGCACTCGCCATCCCGGTTGGGATAGGAGAAGGTTCACACATAAGGAAAGCCATAGTTGACAAGAATGCAAGAATAGGGAAGAATGTTATGGTATGTTTTCAAGATTTGATCAAGATTTATGTCGGACTAATTGATGATAGTAAGAGAGAATTGTTTGTGCAGATTATAAACAAGGATAATGTGCAAGAAGGGAACATGGAAGCAAATGGCTACATCATCTCAGGTGGGATTATTGTGATCATAAGAAGTGCAGTGATTCCAGATGGGAGCATCATCTGAAACTACACATCATTCTCATTTCACAACACAAGGACTCGTGTGAGAATGTCTCGACCCAATCGAGAGACGATTTTTGTGCGTATCAAATAATATAATACATAGTCCCATTTAAACCACACGGTGAGACGATCTCACGGAGAAATTTATTAGTGTTGAAACTTAAAAGAATAATAGTGACTATTCATTCATCTTTATCAATCTAGAATAGATTTGAATAAGCTATCAGATTGATTCTTGAATTGCTTAGATCTTGGGCCTCCACTTTAAAATGAAGCAGCAATCTTTGATTGATGATTCTATCAAGTTTCAAACGATCAAACAATCACCCGTAAAAATTTGATGGATCTTCGATAATATATTTAACTTTTGATAAAATATGGAGACAATATAACATCACAGAATAAGACAAGGTATTAGATATGATATTTTGAAATAGATAACATCTTGAAAAAAAAAAAATGTAAATCTCCACGAGGCTATAACTAACAACCTATGCTGGTGTAAATCAGCTAGAGTTGAACAAAATTTAAGGATAATAATTCTACGGCTGATAGAAATCAGCTCAACAAAATGAGTCGTCTCGAAGATCAAAGCAATGGAACCTGGATGAGCGTACATCTCCACCAAAGTTACATAAACAAGTTGGGCCTGGATGCTTTGTACGTCGTCTTGAGCTTCCTGGTTGGTGGCCTCACCTTCCTGAACACCAATGGGAACTTGATCTTCGAGTCGTGGAATTGCTTCGTGCTCTCCCTCTTGCAAAGCTTGGCAGCTATAGTGGCTGTTTTGATAATCTGAATGCAATGAGGACGAACCCTGTGACGAGAAGCCATCTCAGTGTACATTTGTTCAACACCACCGTTCAAGGTTGTATCACGATATTCCTTGTACATGTTGTGATAACCGGTTCTACTCTGGTACCTCAGCCAGATACCATAGTTCTTGATTGTGGTAGGATTCTTCTCAAATATCTGAGGACAAACAACAGAAAGTTACATGGATTGTCTCAAACGGTAATAACTAGACCGAAAGACAAAGCAAACTCATGAACTGAACCTCGATGATATAAATCGCATAGATTTTGATTAGACAGAAAATCATAGAATACAAGGATATATTATCAAAATTCATCTAAATGTACATAGCCATCATTACATATCTCTAGTTTTTGTAAGCATTTATACTACTATTATAGATGATAATACATGAAAAGTATTTATGCCATCCACCCAAATATCATTATATTCTTGTATATTTTCATATAGAAGCTAAAACATCATTAAATATATAAAAGCACCATGTAAGTCCATGGAAAAAACATCCATTTGCTTTTAAATCTCCATTTAGAGTCAGATATTCTCATAAAACAACAAAACTATATACCTCATTGATGGCAAGAACTTGGCCATTGCTTTTCTTCACCTTCTTAAGCTTCCTCAAGAAGTACCTTCATTAATTAAAATTAAACATAAAACATTATTATGAAAGCACTGAATCACTACTACCTTAGCAGCCTAGCTGATAGTTTGTTAGTCTATCAGTAAATTCAAGATATAAATTTGTACAAGGTAAAAATATACTCCTATCCCTAAATAATTCCACAGTACTTAAGCAAGTATAGTTCCAGTGAAAAGACTGATAATGTGAGAAGTGGGGGAAAGAATACGAGTCTAGATTTCCAGGAAACATGTAAAATTATAAAAACTACGAAATGAAAAAAATGAGCATACATTTAAGAACAAGACTTCAACCTTGTAACTCTAAATTGAGAAGAACTGTATCCATATTTGTATTCGCGTGCACAAAGGACACATACATGCAACTTTGTATCAAAATTAACAATTTAGAAAGCAACGACCTTTCTTTGCCAAATACATTTCTTGGTGTACACCAGTCTCATTTCTACTTCTAGACCTAGATTGAGGAATATAGAATCCAGAGATATCCTTATCCTTTTTTTCTTAAAGTCTGCGCCTAAACACCAAGTAAAGCACAAACTAATGAATGCGTGCATCTCAAGATGAAAAATAATCCAAAATCATACTTTAACAGGCAAGATAAAAGGGAATGGAGCATATTTCAGACATGCGAAACAAAATTATGTATTCAAGAAGACATCTTTCTCCAGTAACATTAAATTTATCCTTAATACCAGAATTTGGACTTGGCGCGGACCTCATTGGTGGCCCAAAGCTTCATTCGGAAAATCTTTGGGTGCTCCTCCGTCTCCGTCGGCAGAGCTCTCCCCACCACCTGGTACTGATGGAACTGCACCAAATATCATAACAGATCATCGAAAAATCAAGCTAACAATTACATTGATCGACGATTAACAACACGAACATTACGAGAAATGAAACGCACAATTACACAGAAGATTAAGCGTACCTTGTAGGTCACCATTTTCGGCAAATTCTGATCTCTCCGGCTGGTGGCGTCGCGGTGCGTCAGAAATTAGGATGCCTTATGAAATGGAACCCTAATGATACTAATGAATGGGCTTTCATCTGTTGGGCCTCATGGGCTTTCCTTCTTTAATGTTGGGCTTTTCTTCATTTATTTTAAATGTACATGTACTCCTATATGGAATATAAATTTGATTAATTTTTTAAAAAATAAATAAATAAAATTTTGAGTTTTACTAGGTGTACTTAAAAATTAGCACTCGAATAATGATTAAATTTTTATTAATATACATTTTCTTTAGTTAAAAATGCGAGCGTATTGGTAAAAAATATTTTGCAATCAATTTCATAATTTTTATTGTAATTTAATAGTAATTAGCAAGATATATTGAGGAGAGTGAAATTATCTTGAAACTTATCACATAAAATTTTGTCATAAAGGAGTAATTCATTTAGAAAAATACTGCATACTGATATCTTAATATATGGAGTATGAGTTAATTATGATGAATTAAATTACAAAGAGTACAGAGCCATTTTTGCAATATTTATTTTTCTTTCTTATTCATTGAAGATTTACGTGGCGTTTGTTTATGTAGAAGATAATTATTAATTGGGTTGATTTGATTGTCTTTTTCTTGCTGATTTTTTTTTTTAATTTAATGAATTTCCAAAACCCCATTTTTTCGCACAAATGGAAATATATTGTCCGTACGATGTCATATGGACAAGTGTAAGGTTTCTTGAGGATGACATTGTAATGTCGGCAAACCACGCGTTTCAATTTACCTTTTCATTTTCAATTTCATTATCGGAATTAATAAAATTGGGCAAAAGGTCAAATAAGCCCTTTATCTTATTTCTCAACATCAAACTAGCCCCTACCTTATTTTTTAGTCATTCAAACACTTTACCTTTTTTAATTTGATCAATAAAATCCTTCATTTCCTTAAAATAAACATTGGCACCCTTCGGTTGACAATCAATTTAACGGTGGTGTTAAGGAATGATAAAATAGAATGATTTATGATTAATTACAGCAAGATTGATTAATGGAAACAATTTAACATTAATTCCAGTCGCCGTAGCCTCTTCCCATGATCCTATCCTCCGGCGTCTTTCAGCACCGTCGCCTCAGCTGCCATCGGGGTCGCCGTCGCCGTCAGCCTTTTCCAAACGAAAATCTACAGGAGAATCTCCACTGATCGACCACGGCGTGGCGGAGCAGGAATCAACCGAAACCTCAGGATTTGAAACCGAAACGGAGTCCTTACTAATTGATCCGATTTCGATCTGAGCGGACCCAAAAACAGCAAAGAAAACCTCCCACCACGACTTTTCTTCTTCTCCTTAAATTCAACCGGTAGGCAGCCGGTGGGCCCCACTTGAGGAGTTCTATGAAGCTCTGATGGTGGCCGTTGAGTTTTCAGGAGGCGGCGCTGGCATCAGTCTTCCGTCGCGCAATATAAGAGGAGACCTAGCGAGGAGAAGAAAGAGGGGCGATTGTTGCATATCTGATTTCCAACAATTCAATTCGGAGTTGACAGCGACGGCGGTGGCGGCGCCAGTGTTGAGAGACGCCTTGAAGGCGGCGGAGTTGGTGTTTCAGTTGATACAGAAGAATCGTCCTCCCCATCATTATCCATGGAACAGAAGAAGTAACAAAATTTGTAGGCTTGGAAATTGCTTTGTTTATTGCCTCAATTTTGTATAAACCAATCTGTACTCATCCTCTCTCCTTGACACCGTAAGAGTGATTTTTAATGGAAGGATATCAGTGTTTTTATTCTAAGAAAATGTGGGGTTTAATTGTTCAAATTAAAATGGTAAAGGGTTTGAGTGATCATAAAAATAGATGGAGGGCCAATTTGATCTCCTGGGATAAGATGAGGGGATCATGTGACCTTTGGCCAATAAAATTACATAATCATGGAAACCCCACATTTAATTCTTTAACTTTTTTTAATAATTAAAATTTAATAATATTGGGTTGAAGATTAGCTATGTTTATAAAGATCACATTTGTCATCACTTCTTGCAAACCTTTTCTGCTCATCTCACTGCTTCTCGATACTCTAAACAGGTAAATTTAACTAACTGCTGTTTGATTTGTGTCCCTTTTTGTTTATGATCTCATCATTTTCATGATCAAGAATGTTGGCGATTAGTTAGTAGAGTTTCTTTAATTTTTTTCTTTTTTTTTATTTATTTTTCGTTTGCTGATGACTTCAGATTGATTGATCACTCATGAAATTGAATTCCCTGATTCTGTTCTGATTTTTGGGATCCTGATTTTGGGTTTTAGATCTGTTCTTCCATCTCTGTGTTGTGATCTTGTCAGAACTTGAAAACTACGTCGTTTCAAGGATCTGTGTTTGAATCGATAACCTTTAAAGAGAATGGGTATGGTGACTATAGATTGCCATGATCCAAGCATTCTGCATCTTGATTTTTATGTTTTCTTTGACTTTCTAGAAAAGAAAAATAATACTAATAATAAATTGTGGTTGAAATTATGACATTGTCAATCAGATTATTTAAAACACAAGTTTAGTAGTTTGATTTGTCATTAATATTCTATATTAGAGAATTAGTGATAAGATATTGTTTATAACCTCTGACTTTGTAGGATAAATGGTTTTAATCATTGTTTATTTCTCTAATTTCTGCAAGATTTGGAACTTGCTGCTCAGATATGGCATCTTATGATAGTTCAGAGAGGGAAGTGAGAGAGAGGGGGGACAAAGAAGAAAAGAAAGATGAAGAGAAGGGTGGGTTTCTTGACAAGGTTAAGGATTTCATCCAGGACATAGGCGAAAAAATTGAGGAAACTGTTGGGTTTGGGAAGCCTACAGCTGATGTTACTGGGGTTCATATCCCCCACATCAATCTAGAGAAGGCAGACTTAGTTGTGGATGTCCTAGTGAAGAACCCGAACCCTATCCCAATCCCCCTCATTGACATTAACTATTTGATCGAGAGTGATGGGAGGAAACTCGTTTCCGGATTGATTCCAGATGCTGGGACAATCCATGCTCATGGTTCTGAGACTGTTAAGATACCTGTTTGTCTGATTTATGATGACATTAAGAGCACATATCATGATATACAACCTGGGAGTATCATTCCTTATAGAGTTAAGGTTGACCTTATAGTGGATGTGCCCATTTTTGGTCGGCTTACTCTGCCGCTTGAGAAGACTGGTGAGATCCCCATACCTTACAAGCCTGATGTGGACATTGAGAAGATTCACTTTGAGAAGTTTTCGTTCGAGGAAACTGTGGCCACTCTTCATCTGAAGTTGGATAACCAGAATGATTTCGACCTTGGGCTTAATGATCTTGACTATGAGATTTGGTTGTGTGATGTCAGCATTGGTGGCGCTGACCTCAAGAAATCGACTACCATTGCGAAGAAGGGGATCACCTACATTGATCTTCCCATCACCTTTAGGCCCAAGGACTGTGGCTCTGCACTTTGGGATATGATACGAGGACGAGGGACGGGGTACTCCATGAAAGGAACTATCAATGTGGACACACCATTTGGGGCGATGAAGTTGCCCATCTCCAAGGAGGGCGGTATGACTAGTCTTAAGAAGAAGAAGGAAGACGGAGGAGATGATGATGATGAGGTATGACTTTGAACTCCAACTTAAGCTCTAAGATAAACTATAAGTAGTGATTCATGTTCTTAAAATTCTTATTATTGCATTCTCATTCTGAGTTATTAAGCTTGTCTACGACATAATAATGTTATTGTTAATGGTGATTCCGGCAGCTTTTATTCGGATTGTTAGCCTAAGAACTAGTAGATCTATAGCTCCACGGTTACGCCATCCTCTTAGCCATTTCCTTCCACATTGAAAATGCTATATATACATAAGTTTTATCAAGTCTAGATGATTCCTTATGCATGTAAAGACAAGTATATCTCGTCTTCTTTCGTTAGTCTTCTTTCTAACGAAACAAGACAAACGGAAGTAATTCCTTATCTTTCTCAAGTGGAAAACACAACACCACACACAAATCAATACTCACTGTGTTCATTTCAGCTTCATGCATTGTTTCCCATGGTTGAATTCATGCAAGACGAGTTCTCCCCTCTAATTGTTACTACCGGTAAAAGAAGCAGACTCGTCGTAATGAAACACTAGAACCTCCACTCTCTGTCCAAATCTTGAATAGTTTTTACATTACACGTTTATAATCAACCACTGTGTCTAAGTAGTACTTTTCTCTTGCAGGAGTAAGGAGCAGCTAGTGATGATGGAACTATTAGTCTAAATTTGAAATGTGGCCAAGATTATGTGATGTTTATGTCTTATAATATGAGAGTATTCTTTTCATATCAAATGTTTTATGTATATGGACTAAGTTATGGTTTGATGTTCCATTCTCTCTAATTTATAACTGATAATGTTTTAGGGCAGTATTGTCTCACATTGAGACCATTTTATACTTTTTAATTAGTTATCACTTTTTATCAAAGATGTTATCAGTTATTTTTAAAAAATATTATCACTTTTTATTTATACTATAAGTTGTTCATAAAATAATTCACTATTCTATTATCACTTTTTATCAATTGAGTATTACTTTTCATTAAAATATTATCACTTCTTATCACTTTTCATTAAAATATTATCATTCTTTATCTATTTCACGAAAATCGTTAGTATTATGTCATATTTAAAGTTATGGCCCATGGAACTTGGTTGGCTGATAAATGGAAGAGAAACATATTCAATCTTAGGCAAATGATTGCATGGATTGGTTTCATGATTAGTTTTCTATGAAATCGATATAGGTAATGTTATCCTCATGACAAATTATTACTCATCTAAAATTAAGTTAATTTTCTATTATATTGTGAGTTTTCAAAGGGCAATAGTTCTCCGTAGGAGTATAAATGAATAATAGTTTGTTGTGCAGAAAAATAACAATTTCTGAATATATTTTATGTTAGAAATCAATTTCATGAAATACAAGCTTTCAAAAATATATTTAAGCATGTTTAATTTTTAATTGGAGTGATATATTAAAATAAAAGTTGATATTATGTGCGATGTACACGTGCATCTATATATATAAAATTTTAATTTATGGTGTATATGGAGTATTTCTTAATAATTGTATAATTTTTCAATTTTTTAATTAAAAATTTAACAAAAAATTTACTAAGTGTATATATTTTTAACGAGTACATTTCAAGGGGACGGAGGGAGTATTTCTTAATAATTGTATAATTTTTCAATTTTTTAATTAAAAAATTAACAAAAAATTTACTAAGTGTATATATTTTTATTCATAAACGTATAAATTTCTAGAAGTAATTCCACAATATAATTTGTCTGAAAGTAAATTAGTAGATTTTTACTTTTTTCCTTCCATTGCATCTTATGATTGATGTATATGTTTTTTCAAGAGTATTAGTATGAATTTATTTATTAATAAAAAGAATTCTCTTTATTTTTTTAAAATTGTTACCTGGAGTATATTTTTTTATAATTTAGTCTTAATGCTAATTTTAAAATAAGTCACGTCATTAAATTAAATAATTTTTAGAATTTAGTGTGCAAACGTGCGTTTCATCTTGGACAAAAGCTCCTGCGCCCCAGGAACACGGAGGAATACTCCGTGTCCCCATGTGAACACAACCCTCCCCCTCCAATTCTATTTAAACTTATATATTGCAAGGAGTTTAAATTGCAAAGGGGTATGGAAATTGCAAAGGCGTGTGCTCCATGCGCCCGGGTGCACAGGAGCCTCACTCTTCATCTTGAACTAACAACGACTTTGTTGCGTGTTGAAGAGATGATGAGAATCTATATATAAATCTAAAATTATGAATTAATAATTTTAATAAAAAGTAGTTAGATTTAAACTTGAAATGAAACAAATGTGTATTAAAATCAAATCTTTATTCTAGTCATTTCAAAAACTTTGTGCAATCAAAACTATTGTGGGTGTTATAAATATATCCCTTCAGCAAATGGGCCAAAGTCCAAGGAGCCCAAGCAGGAGCCCATAAAGCATGTTGAAATCTTCCAGAGGTTCGGCTGAGTCATCACATAAGAATGCCGAACTTTTAAAGTTCTGGCCTTAATGTTCAGAGATCCGACTGATTTATGGAAACAACAGATAATATCATTAAGAAGAAAATAAGAGGAAGTAACTCTAACCAACTAATCCATGCAATAGATTAGATGGAACTTGATCACATTTCTTTTATTGGAGACGCTGTCTCAGTCATTTTTGCTGTTTGAGATGAGATGGATTGTGATTCTTATAGCATCCCCATCCTCGAGCTCTTACTTCAACTTCTTCCTATTAAAGACGTTTTTTGGGCCCTCGAACCCACAATTTTGGTGCACATTCTTTAGCTTCTTATGCAAAATGTGATGTGGAATATGTTCATATTTGGTTGGACTCTCCGACCTTTCTCAGTCAATCAGTGCTGGCTGAATTCTAGTGATTTTAATTGAAGTTCGTTTTTTAGTTTAAAAAAAAAAAACTAATCAATGCAATAGAAAGTCTCAAAATTAATTAATAAATATTCATTTTTTAAAACATCACACTTTCTCATTGGACAAATTCAAGAGGCAAAGATTGGGAACCTTAATCCCCTGCTATTAGTCATGAACATTGTATGATAACTTTTTTACTACTTTGATATTTCATCACTTAGAGAGAGGAATTGTAAGGTTGTGAATGTAATCAAATGGGCATTTTACCCTTTAATCAATAGAGGGTATTATTTTCTCTCCATTGTTAAGTTTAATGTGCTAGTATAAGTCATTTCGTGGCTCCATTCCGATTCATCACCACCATTCGACAAAAGCTACCATCAACCCTACATAATTTATTCTACGTGAATTAACACGTCGTTTTCATGAATCGTTGATACCAAATTTATTGTTTGGGCCAAATCAAATTGTAACCCACAAAGAAAATAGCAAAATATTATTTTGACACGTTTAATTTCAGGTTTATGCTTGTCATCATATATACATATACTTATATATTATTAATATTCATTAAATAAAATAAACAAGTTCCAAACGCACGCTACATTATAAAGGTAGGCTGTCCGAATCCTAATTTTAGTGTAATGTATAACATTTGATGGATGATGACATATAAGAAGGTGGAGAAATTATACTCTAATCGAATCTTGTATCCTCTGATGTATAAGGTGTATAAAGTGTATAAGGGTATAATATTTTGTTTTAAAAGGTATATGTTTTAGTTAATAAAGGTATAATTTTTTTTATTGAAATATGATTAGTATAAATATTTTATTAAAAGAATTAAATTTTTTTCCCAAAAAATCAAGGGTATACACAGGTACTTTAGTTAATAAGGATTTAATTTTTTTATTGAAATGTCGACTGAAATATGAATGATATAAATGTTTTATTAAAAAATTAATTTTTTTCCCCAAAAAATAAAGGGTAGATGCTTTATACTAAAGGTAGTATCATTTAATGTTAAAGGGTATAACTTCCGAAAATCATGAAATTTATAGGTACAGTATTCCAAAGACATGCAAGTTTTATTTTTTGGTGTGTCATTAATAAAAAGATATTATGGGAGATGTCACATTAAAATGTCACAAGATATCCCGTCGTGAAGGATATATCCGATGTGAAAGTAGGCGGTGGCTATTTTCCTAGTCATTAAATAGTGAAATAAACATGGTTGTTATATTACAACTTAATATGGTGGACTAATTATCATAGATATTCTTGAATTTGGTAATTAACATGGTCAAATGACGTGTACCTTTTTTTTTTCTTAAAATTGAGTTTTTTTGCAGTGTGAAGTCTCTTCTTGCAGGGTTGCAGCCATATATGAATCAATTATGAGGCTTTTATTTTCCGTACGCTCGTAATCCATGATTAAAAGTCATATTAATTCATAATCCACAGTATATTCAGAATCATACATGATTAAAAGTCATATTAGTTCATAATCCATGGTATATTCAGAATCATACATTTAAATTGACATTAAATCTTAAATAATACAATAATAAACTTTAAAGTAAAGAATATTCAAATCATAATAGGTAAATAATAATTACAAGAATATATCATAAACTGCTAGAGAAAATAGTAATTATATCGGAAAAATATATTTTTAATCACAATTCACAAGGGAAGGTAATACATTATTATTAACAATAAAGGTAAAATGAAAATTAAACCAAAATGTGTTGAATTATACAAAAGTCGATTTATTAGAAGATTGTACATAAATTTTAAAACTTTTAACAAAAAAGTTACATAAATGATCCACTTAAAAATGATAAAATTTCCTTTTTAAAAAGGTTACAAAAAGTTTGTTTGTACTAAAATATATATTTTCTACAACCTTAATTCAGAGGCGTTAATGTGCCATTTTTCCATTTCTTTTTATTTTAAAATTTTTGAAGGAAACAAAAATTTTTTAAAACAACCTAATTTAAATTAATGGATCATTATTCATTTAATTAGTTCTAATGAGTACTGATTTATGGTAATGTGACTCGTTTCACGGAATTTGATTACTTCCTCTAAACTTAATTTTTGCCAACTTTAATTTAACTATAATTAGGTGGTTAGGCTATCAATTTAAGTACATGAACAAACAAATTTGCAGAAAATGCAATTCAATATAATCAAAAGTATGAAACCTCTTTTTTTTTAAATTATTATTATTATTATTATTATTATTATTAAATTAATCAAATTAAGCAAATTGCATGTACTTGAGGAGAAGTAAGTGTTTGTAATTAACTCATACAATGTATCTAAGTATGTTTGTATTGTGTGACAGTGCATGCACTGAAATGTCACATGTAAATTACAAAAGTACTTTTTAAAAAAATAAAAATAAAATTTGTCAACTTGTTTAATTTTTATAAATGATGAGATGTATTCGATTTATTTTTTTTTAAGGTTAAAAATGTCAAAAGAATTGTTGGCAATTTGAATTTATGAAAATATGAGTAATTGAGTATATATATATATCCACATCCTTAATTACTCCTTAAATTTTTCAAATTTTAATGTGATAGTTTAACAAATTTTTAGTACACAATTTAATTTTTGTATAAAAACGTCATGCATCTTTACGTAAATAATCATAAAATGGTATCTTTTCTTTAATAATAATAAAAGATCCTAATTAAAATAATGAAGAACTCTGTTTTGACCCTTAATTTTAGTATGAACCGCCGTTTGATAAAATATTTTTAATTCCAAATTGCATTTAGTGTAATGATCTGCTGTTTAATTACATGGCAACTATGTTTATTAAATTACCTCAAAATTACCATTATTTATTTGTTTTTGTACTTTTTCTTTGTAATAAAGCAGTTAAAATATCTGGTGATACATGTGTCGAAATTCTATCCGTGTTCCTAGGTCATCCCATCGTTTCACCAAATACCCTAAAAGTTCCTTCAATCGCTACCCCTTTTACTCAAAAAAATTTGGGTATTTGGTGAACCTTACCCAAATTTGGGCAAATTTGGGTGTTACACAAATTTGTTACCCAAATTTTTTAATTTCTTTTATAATTATTTTTAAGGCTCAATTTAAATATAATTATATTTAAATATATTTTTAACCACTCTTAATAATTATTTTTAATTGTTAAATATATATTTATGTTTTTTATATTTTATATAATTAATATATAATAAATTATGTATTATTAAAATAATTTAAAAAATTACTTCTTGCACAATTAAAATTACATATTATATTAAAAAAATGACATTAAAAATTAAAAAGATAGAAATTTATACATTTCATTTGTATGTGTTGTTGTATTATGCAATTATCAATAAAATGTGTTGTTCATATATTTCTTTAATTTCATTTTGATATTTATTTTACTGTAATTTGTAAATTTTATACAACATTAAAATTTAAAAATTAAAATTAAAATTTAAATATAAATTAATTAATACAAAATAAAAATATATTATTTAATTAATAATTTAAAATTAGAGGGATAAATAATTAATTTAGAATATTATAATTATTTAAATTTAATAAAATAATATTTTAATAAAATTTTATAGAATATTCTCTTTTGTACCAAATTTTGGGTAAAAACCTTTGAGAAGATATGACCCAAATCACCAAAAATTTAATGATTTGGGTATTTGGGTCATGTAGACAATTGGGGTTGCCCTTACAACCCAAAATTTGAAGTTTAAGGCTAATTTTATGGTGCAACATAGTACAACAGTAGTGTACCTAAAATTTATAGACTTAGTTTAAGGATATAATTATTTTTTAAATAATTATTTTATTAGTCTAAAAGTTACTTATTAGTTAATCTTTTGATTTAATGACTCATATTAATTAGATGCATCTTATCTTAAATTGCATTCTAATTTAACTCTTAAACCTAAATATTGTCCCCATAATTTATAATGTGAGATTTTATGGTTAGTTACCTAATATAAATCATAATAATATTTTCACAAATATTTGTTCGGTTGCGGATAATTTTTTTTTTTTTTAGCAAACAGAGAGTATATTTCAAGAAATTTGATTTCATTTGACACTTTGGTTTGATTTCTTATTATAGAATGTTGTGGCAGAATCCAAAAATCAAATTTCTTGTTCATAGAATTTATACATTGAATTATTGTATATAAACTCTTTTCTTTATTATGTATCACTCATTTATCGTAATAACATAAGAGAGGTTACAAAGTAGCACAGGGCATCCAAACCTTAATTTATAGGTATATAATATAATACTTCATCCGTCCTGCCGAAAGGTTTCTATTTTATTGTATTGGGCGATCCATTCAAATGTTCTCATTTTCATTTTTTTGTATAAGGGCCTCCACTCCCCATCAATCCCTCTAATACAACTATTTAATACACATAAAATAATAATACTTCTTAATCCACGTGCAAAAAATAAATGACCAACTTTGCTCGTGACGGAGGGAGTAGTAAGTAATATTAATATTAATATTATATATATTAATTCAAAATATAAAATATATAAAAAAAAGATGGTATTTTATTTGTTTAAAAAAGAAAATATTTTTATGGTTAAAGTATTGCTTGTGATTTAATTCACAATTAACCCAAGATTTTATGTACTGAGGTAGTATAATTTTTTAATTTTTCTTCCCTGATTGAAATCGTTTGATAACTTTGATTAATACATACTAATATAATCGTACAAGTCACCTAACACTACATTGTATGCATGTCATCTTGGATTTAAAAAATAAAAAGTGGGAATGATGGATATCTGATTAAATGAATAAATTTGGTAATATAATTAATGTACTAAAACAATATCAATTTAACTTCTATAGTTTTTATTGAATTTAATTTAGTTTGGTAACTTTAAAGTTTTTCAAAAAAAAAATTTAATGGTAATCTTTATTTTATGACTTCCTCTCTCTTAGTTTTTGTCTTTTTTTATTGATTTCAATAATTTCCCACTTCAGTTCTACTACCATAGTTATTGTAAAATAATTGAAATTAACATTAAAAAAATATGCACAACATTTGGATGATGGCGCTTTTTTTTAATGAGTTTTTATTTTTTCATTAAAAATAATTTCACTCTTTATTTATTATACAAATTATTTTTGAAATAGTTTAAATGTCGGATTATTACTTCTCACTAAAATATTATTATTTCTTATTTGTCTCACATAAATTCAATTTTGAAGATGAGTCCACACAAATTTTAACCAAAAACAAAAAACGAAAACAAAAAAGAAAAACAAATAACTGAATAAGTATCTTCATTTGTTGAAGCAAATGGATTTTACTTCAAAATTATGAGATAAATAACTAGAATTACTAATTCAAATATAAATGAATAAATAGAGAATGAAACTCTTGTAAGTTCCTTACTTGTGATGGTCACATAATTTTAAATTTCATTAATTTTTTCGTTTTACAATAAATTTCTTTTTTTCGTTGGTCGTACAATTAAAATCATTATCCAAAAAATAAGAAATTAACTTAATAACTTTAAAAGTCATTTTAATTTAAAAAATATCATTCTCATCTAACACTTTCCCTACTTTATAATTTATTTACTATCTAAAAAAACTATGTTACCCTCTAAAAAATAATTAAGTTAGTTAAAAAATAACATTTTGTAAATTTTGTATCTACAATAACGATACTAATTAACTAATGTAGGACAAGGATTTATTATTTTTCACTAAAGATGTCATTTCTGAATATCATATTTCATCTCTTCTACAAATTATTTATGAAATAGTTCAATTGAATAATTATCCTTATTTATCTATCAAAATTAACATCTTTTATGTGCTCCACATAATATATTTCAGATTTTTTTTTCCTTCTAAAGATAGACATTAAAAGGAGATGTCAAATAATGGGTATAGGGTCAAATGTAGGGTGAATTAATTGATAAGAGAATCTAAATTAATGTGATTGTGTTGGGATTAATGGAAATCTAAGGGGTACAATGCATGGTGACTCTTTCCAATCATGTAGGGTCATTTTAATTTCTTGATATCCATTCTACAAACAAACCCAGACACCTCTACTTTGTCACATTCACATTAATCCCCCATTTTCTAGTGCAGGATTATTACAGTATTTCTCCAACACACTTGTATCTTGGATTTTGGTGAATTTTTTATACTCCTTACGTTATCCGTATTAATTCCTTGTACTCTGTTACATCATTTTTCTTTAAATAATAATATTATATTATAATATTACATTATAATATTACAAATACTATAAAAATATGACAAAGTTACTAATGAAACGGTATTTATATGAGATAGATTGAGAGAATTGTCAAAAATAAGATTATTATACAAGTAAAGTATACTCCTTTATTGGTAGTTTGCATATGTTTTTTTAAAACATGATAAACAATGTTTAAAAATTCCAGGTGTTATACTAATATAATCAATTACAAATATATTTTAATTACTAATTAATATATTTTATCTATATAATATAGATACTTTAATAATTAATCAACACGTCTCATATATACTCGTCTCACGTGAAAGTGCCCTTATTAATCTTACATCATACACTCAAAAAGTTTACTACTTGATTTCATCTTTGTACACTTGTATACATGGTGTACCCCACCATTAGGGTCCCACCATTAGGGCCCCACCCCCTCTGCCCTGGGATGATGGACGGAGTAATGTGCGTGTGTATATGTATAATTTGAATAAATAATTTAAATAAAGTTTTTATGTATTCAATTTTTACACTAGTAAAACTGAAATAATCCCAATTAAAATTTTCCATCCTACCTAACTATCTTCTTTACTTATTGTGTGTATATATAATTCGAATAAATAATTTAAATAAAGTTTTTATGTATTCAATTAATTTACACTAGTAAAATGAAATAATCCCAATTAAAATTTTCCATCCTACCTAATTATCTTCTTTATTACTTATTATGCGTGTTAATATTTGGCTCCATTCCATTATTAAATTTTACTATATATTCATCATATATGGCAAAAACTTACATTAGTGTCTAATTAATATAAAATCGTTGTGAATCGATTCATGAAATTGGTATTATTAATTGTTTTACAAATGATGTATAAGTATAATAGTATATCACCATTTTGTTGGGATAAACAGATCCAAATTCATTCCTAATGGACAAATAAAGAAGAATATAAAAATCACAACACAATAATTTACATGGAAAACTCCAAAATCGGAGAAAAACTACTGACCGAGAAAATACCACTACGTGAAAATTTTTTACAACACACAGAATTTAAAACTCCAAAATCGGAGAAAAATCACTGACTGAGAAAATACCACTATGTGAAAAAATTTTACAACACACAAAATTTCTCTCTCCCGGCCCCAATCCCTACACTCTTATAAATCTTTGACTAATTCACATCTTTCTCCCCATTCTCACAACCGAGAATCCAAGAAAGGAATTTAAATAGAATCAAACACAAAGATTAAAGTGTATTTGATTGGTACACTTGACATCAAGTCCAAGGGCTTCCTTATATAGCCTAAGAAATTCCTCCCCTTTTAGTCTTCATCCGATGTGGGACAAAGAAATAAAAGAAAATTCCTTCTTTTATTCTTGACAAATCCTAACAATCTTCATCTTGTCAAAATAAAAGAAGACACATTGTCTTCACCGACAATCATTCTCAACCCTGAGAATCCTACTTCACCATATGAGTAGACCACTTAGAATCAACTATTCTAAGAATTTCCTACAGCACATATCGAAAACATCTGCTGATATTTATGGTGCTATTTCTAACTTCTGGCTCCCCTGAAAGTCCATCAGTCATCGATATACATCCACCACACACTCTACATCACCTGTCAAGTCAATGTCCGTGTGCAAACTTGTGGACTAGCTAATATTATTACATCATTTTTCATGACAACTGAACATGTCATAAGTATCCCCAATAATATTAACTCAACATTCAGAACTGTTGCAGCACCAGCTCCTCCTTGACCAGAAATGTCACCATTGCTCCACCTTAAGCAATTACTGTGCCATTGCTCCACCGCAATTACCGCACCATTGCTACACCTTAAGCAAAAACCGTTATTGTACTGACATGACGTCACTGCCTTTTACCGCCAAGCTACACCAGGTTTGACCGAACCCTTTTTCTTACTGAAAGTGTCATCACTTGAAGCCGATTCCAACCCTCCAGAATTCATGATGCTTTTCCCCACTTATCGGTTGAATCCACGCTATTCTTTATCGATTTAGCACCACCCGATACCAAGCCACTACATCGCCATCTTCCCCGTTGAATCGTAGCTTCCTCACGCCACCAATCATAACCGGAAAACCCGTTCCTTTCAAACCTCCTTGAGCCGACACTATGAAAAACCCCATGCCGCTGTTAAGCCAACTTCACCACCGAGAGTCCCAGCAATTCATATTGCTGCAGGTCCAAGAACTCCGTCAAAAACTGCTGACCTACAAATCATACCCCTTGCCACGCCACTGTCGTTATAGTCTTGCATATTTCACCGCAAGAAAGGAGATGCTACCGCATCCGGCCCTTGTGCCACTAATTTTTCCTACTTCTTTCATGTCACCCTTAGCCTAATGAATAACTCTCTTCCTCTCATAAAGTCCACTAGTTTTTCTCACTTCTTTCATGTCACCCTTAGCCTAATGAGTAACCCTCTTCCTCTCATAAAGTCTTTTCTAATGTGGAAGAATGATGCTTTCTTTGATAAAAAAGGTTTGAAACAAAGCTACATAACATAAGAGATGCTCTATCCATTTTGGCAATTCTCTATCTTTTTTTTTTCTTTTATTTTATCTGACAATTTCTTGTATTTTCATCTAATCAATTCATTTTTATGTTTTGAATCCATTATCAAATCTATTTTTTTAGAGTTGTTAACTCAAAGATTTGATTAGCTTGTATAATGTATTTTCTCTTTGTTTAAATTTAATTAATTTTTATTTTATCTATACATCCTTTGTTGAAGTTTTGTTTAATCTACTTTTTCTTCGAGTTGCTAACTCAACGGTAGAGTACTCGGCTTTTAAGTACGGCTAGAATCTTTTACACATTTGGATGAAGTGACGAATTCGTCCGTACCCTTGGTAAACTTTGGAAGACCGCGACTGATCCGGAAAGGGAATAAATGGAAAAAAGAGCATGTCGTATCAATGGAGAGTTCTGAGGATATTTCATTCTTATCAAATTAGTACAAAACCTTGTTCGAGGTATCCATTTTTTACAGAATATCTTGTTTTGACTATATCGCACTATGTATCATTTGATAACCCCAAAATCTTCTACCTTTAATTCAAATCTAATTTCAAATGGAGGAAATCCAAAGATATTTACAGCTAGAAAGATCTCAACA
Source organism: Pogostemon cablin (assembly GCA_023678885.1). Taxonomy (NCBI): domain Eukaryota; kingdom Viridiplantae; phylum Streptophyta; class Magnoliopsida; order Lamiales; family Lamiaceae; genus Pogostemon; species Pogostemon cablin. The sequence continues at coordinate 3,793,979 of CM042988.1, read as the reverse complement.
ACATAACTTCCTATATCCACTTATCTTTCAGAAGTATATTTATGCATTTGCTCATAATCGTGCTTAGAGTAGATCTATTTTATCGAAAAATCTAGGTTATGACAAGAAATCCAGTTTACTAACCGTGAAACGGTTAATTACTCGAATGTATCAACATAATCATTTTCTTACTTCTCATAATGATTCTACCCAAAATCTATTTTTGGCGCGCAACTATAATTTCTATTCTCAAATCATATCCGAAGGGTTTGCTTTTATTGTCGGAATTCCATTTTCTTTACAATTCATGTCTTGTCTAGAAGGAGAAACAAACAAGATAGTAAAATCTTCTATTTGAAACAAGTCTTGTCTAGATTTATGTTTGGATTTCCTCCATTTGAAATTAGATTTGAATTAAAGGTAGAAGATTTTGGGGGTTATCAAATGATACATAGTGCGATACAGTCAAAATAAGATATTCTGTAAAAATGGATACCTCGGGGACAGGGACAAATAAAGAAGAACATAAAAAGTAGAACACAAGAATTTACGTGGAAAACTCCAAAACCGGAGAAAAACCACTGACCGAGAAAATATCACTATGTGAAAAATTTTTACAATCACACAGAATTTCTCTCTCCTGACCCCAATCCCTATACTCTTACAAATCTTTGACTAATTCACACATTTCTCCACATTCTCACAACCGAGAATCCAAGAAAGGAATTTAAATAGAATCAAACACAAAGATTAAAGTGTACTTGATTGGTGCACTTTACATTAAGTCCAAAGACTTCCTTATATAGCCTAAGAAATCCTTCCCCTTTTAGTCTTCATCCGATGTGAAACAAAGAAATAAAAGAAAATTCCTTCTTTTATTCTTTACAAATCCTAACCCATTTTGTAAAAAAATATATGTATAAATTATAAATACTTTGTGAACAAACAATTCTTTACCACACAAATTTTCCTAATTAATTTTTTTATAAGCGTAAAAGTGCAGTATACAATTAATGATGATTAATGTAAAGAATACTTAAGACATTAGATGGAGGTGGTGATGCCTCCAAAGGAGAACAACCGTACGTTTTGTTTTAGATTAGAAAAACACTAGTGGTAATTATTTTTTAATTGCAAAAAAGGACAAATAAATAAATAAATAAATAAATAAAGTAGCATTCAACTTGGCCACCACATGTGTAATTATCTTCGCATTCCCAAATTTAGAAACTGGTGATACTTTGACTATAATTTTTCTAATTATTATTCTTGAAACCAGACAATACTTGCTCTTATATAAATAAACAAATAAATACTTCAAAAGGTGGTTAGTTTATATGTGTCGTATTTTGCCTCCTGCAATGTTAAAAAAGTTATGGGTTTGGGAAAAAATATATATAGGTAAAAAACATTATTAGAAGTTCAATTTTATAATATTATATTAACATAAATATTACTATATAATTAATAATATTAGTATTATTTTATTGGACCTTTGTACAGTGTAATTATTAATTAATGAAAAATTATGGAGTATTTATGAAAAGATACCTAGTAACTATATAACTCGAACCAACCTAGTTTGACCACAATTTTTGATTTCAACCGGCAAAATTTTATTTATATTCACAAGACACATTACATGTGCATTTTTCAAGACGTGTGTAGTACTATTTCATACTTTTTTTCCGTGGCATAATAATTTTTATCCTTTTCTTTCATAATAATTTGCACTTAAAAAAATAATTACATTAATTAAATACACTTTAATTTAAAAAATAACACTACAAAAATAGAAATATTTTGTCGTTAAAAGTCTTAATTTAATTGCTAAATTGATTTACCAACGAATTAACAAGAAACTCTATTGATAATTTTTATTGGTAATATAAAGTGGTGGTTGATAAATTTTTACTATTGAAAATTCAATTTCTTTTGTAAATATGTTTGTTCATGATACGTTGCTGATAATTCTATTGACATTTTATATAATGATTTTATTGATAATATATTGGTAAAAACATTGAAATTTTGTTGGTATATCATTGCTAAAATACAAATATAATTTTTGTTGGAAATTCATTGATATTTATCAATAGAAATTAGTCAAATCCATTATTAGTTGAAAAAATAATAATAAAAATAAGTGCAAGGTTATCTGGTGTGAATCGATTTTACATATAAGTTCTCCTATTTAAACAATTACAAGAAAAATATACTTTTACATATTTTAAATTCTAAAAATAAACATTTATTTATAAGGTTATATAAGTATTTGTCCAAATATATTTTTTAACATAAAATCTAGGTTACTCTCTAAAAGTAAATAAAAATTTTGTTTCTACATTATCAGTTTAATTTAATACTTGAAGTTCAATAACAATTTTTTTAAATTACCCATATTTCTTTTAGGTGGTGCAAATGCAAGGGAAAGTAAGGATAGAAGTAGGCTGAGCCATGCTAGGTTTTGTGTGTGAAAATTAGTAAGTCTAATATATTGTCTACTAAAGTAATGTATCACGCTCTATCTTCATTTTTGTGCGTGAAAATTAGTAAGATTTCTTTTATGTATAAAGAAGTACTCCCTTCTTTCGTACCGCGTTAATGTTAATGTTAACGTTTGCTTTTACACGTAAATTAAGAGATACTATAATATTTTAATGTGTAGTGAGATGAGAGAAATATTATTTAATATATAGTGAATAATTATATTAGTATTGTATGTGGGTCTTACATAAAATAATTTATGTGGCCAAACATGACAAAAAATGAAATATAAACCTTAATTTGAGACAACACATAATGAAAAATGTAAACTTTAACGCAGGACGAAAAGAATATAAAGTTATTGAGATGTCTGTAAAAAATGAATATTTTAAATAATTTAATAAAAAATATATATATAATTGTTGGATGTGTATGGAGTAAGTATTATTGAAATGTATTTTTTCATTTTAAGAAACATGCATAAATATTGAGATTGATAACAAAGGAAAATGTGAATTAATTAAGTAATAAGCGAATGAAAGGGAGTATAATAATAACAAATATTCCTCTCTAAATAATAATAATAATAAAGTTATCAAATCATTCATTAAAAACAAATGTTCATATCAATTTTTATTAACATTTAATATATATATATAAAAGCTTTTAAAAAAGTATAAGTCTGAATCATTTATTAAAGAAGTCAAGTCGAGCTAGGTTTTTAATGAATCTTTTTTTGTTAGGTAAAATTTTATTGATAAGAGAGATTGATATGAGTAATACCAAAGCTCTTAAGGATACATTTACATCACTTATTTAACAAAACAATCACAAGAGAATCGCCTAGAATAAACAGTTATTTCTTTTATCTAATAACGTTCATAGGACTGATCCACCAATTGTGAAAACTCACTAATGTACTAAATAGAAAAGGATCGAATAACCAATTCCAAAATCTGATTTTAAGATCCTCCAATATTTTCCCCGAGTCATACTGTTCTCCATGAAAAATGAAGTCATTTCGAGCTTTCCAAATCAACCAAACAACACATTCTCAAGCACATATTGCAAAATTCTTTCCTCTAATCCCTGAAATAAGGCTACTAAAGTGTAGTAGACTTACAGATGGAATAGAAGGTAGAGCCGTTTGCACACTTTTCCAATTGAGCCACTTCATCCACACTTACTATGCAAAATCACATTCAAAGAGAACGTGACGAACCGTTTCTGGATTTGAATCACAAAATATGCAATTGTTGTTTACTCCCGTTGGTAGACTGTGTCTTCTTTGAAGCATCACTTTTGTTGGAATACGTTCCCATAAAACCCTCCAAGCATGCACTCGAACTTTGGGGATCACCATTTTATTCCATACCAAGTTAAATTCTTCATGTGGTGTTAATGTATCTCCAATCTTTAAACTCAAGAGCTTGTCATATGCTTCGTTGGTTGTATATGTGTTTTTCTTCCATTCTTCCATCTCCATTTATCCAAAGCACCCTGAGAAGGATAAAATACATTCAACAAAGACATTAGATTGTTAAGCAACTCATTTTCAATGTCTCTAAGTTCTCTTCTCCATCTCCAATCCCATCTCCAAACTCTCTCTCTCCATGAACCCATTTCACTCACTCTCTTATGCTTATCCAAAGATAACGTATATAGCCTCCTATAACTATATCTCAATGATCTATTACCACCATCCCAATTGCTCTCCCAAAAATATGAATTGTTCTCATCCCCAATAACTTTCTCTAGGCTATCAAAAAATCAACCCCCATTAACTTCTCCTACCGCCTTCAACACCTCCCCCCACCACCCCTTAGGCTTTCCTCTTCTATTATCAGATTCTCGTACTATCCCCACTCCCCGAGATACTCCCCACCTAGATTTAACTACCCTAGTCCACAGACGATCTCCCTCAGTATAAAATCTCCATAACCATTTACCCAATAATGATTTATTAAAGCACTCTAAATCACGAACCCCCAAGGTATCTTGGACTACAAATGGTAGACCATTTGATCCAAGATATAGGAATGTTCACCTCTTTCCCACCCCATAAAAATGTGCGCTGAATTTTAGCAATCTCACTCAGGACCTGTTTTGGAGCATGATAGACAAACATAATATAAACTGGAATGGAAGATAATACCGAATTAACAAGAGTCAGTCGACCCCCAATGGATATGTTGAGAGAATTTCATTTCAGAACTCTTTTCCTGACCTTTTGAATCAAATAATCTCAATCTGACACTTTCTTGTGAGCGCAACCCACCTTGATCCCCAGATAATTAAAAGGAATTTTACCAATACGACAACCCAATAAATCAGCTTTGTGTGACACCCAATTACCATCCATATTCAAGCAATACAAGTCACATTTGTTCTGATTTACTTTCAACCCAGACACTACTTCAATAATGGTGAGAAATCTCTTTAAAAATACAACATTCTTTTCTGAAGCCGCCCCCAAGAATATGGTGTCGTCTGCAAACTGAAGATGAGAAATCTGGATCTTATCTTTGCCAACCTCCATAGGATCAAACAAATTTTCATTTACTGCCTTGTTAATCATGATGCTCAAGCCTTCTGCTACTGTCTAGCCATAGATTCTAGATGCAACTATGCAAGTTATTGTGGTAGAACATGTTAAAAATGTGAGGATCGCTTTGAAATTAAAAAAAAAATGAATATTTTTAAGTAAAAGTAAAATTATGACACTATTTCAAAAAAATTTAAGTTTTTTAAAATTATTTTAAATAAAATACTTTTTTATGGTACATTTTTTATTTTAAATTCCATCTCAAAGGTGATTGTGTATTGGGAAATAAATATACTACTCACGACCCGCAAGCATTTCGTTCTCAGCGAAGTGTTCTAGAGGAATTTTGTATTGTTTAAATAATTATTTTTTAACTCATTGTGTGCAATAAAAACTGAATTTTAAAGAGCGATTATTCTGCAAAACTTATTATTTTTCTTGAAAGAGAAAGGGACATGTATTTTAATAATAACTATATTAAAAGTAAATAATTACAAATACAATAATTATGCTTTATGTAAATTAATATATCATTTTCTTCTGTCAGTAATAATTTAGTAGTAATATTGATTGCATTGTTTTGATTGGAAGTTATAAGAACATTGTATCAATCATTGTATCAAAATTTAATTTCATTCATTGTATTTATATGAATCTGAAAAAATGTAAAATTTGACTATATTTAAAAGTCCATTGTGTAAAGCAGTACACTCTCCCTCACCATCTCAAATTTGATAACTTAATTTTCATCTTTTAATTAGAAATTGGGTGAGATCAAGTGCACCGAGTACAGTATGACTCTAAAATTTAAACATGCTTTCTCCTTTAATTCAATAAAATCCAAACACACTTTAAACATAATATGATAATAAATCTTAAACTTCAATAAAAATAAATGGTAATACTATTTTACTTTCATGTATTTTAGTTGGATGATTTAATTATAATAAATTGATGATAAAACTTTAAATGAAAAATAGAAAATATACCTTAAACTACAATAATAATTAAATAATAATATCATAATAATTATGTTTACTAAATATTTTAACTAGATATTAACACTAATTGTCCTAATTAATTTCAAGGCTCGTTTGGATAAAGCAATAGTTTTGAGAGAGTTTTAAGTAACCTAACTGAGAAAATATCAAAATTAGTTTATGGTTGATTTCAATTTTAATCCTTCATTATTAGTAATTCTCAAAAAAAAAAATCAAATTTAATCCTTTATGTTAGACTTTGTTTAATTTTGATCCAAAATTTGAACAATAAAAGGACTAAAGATAAAAAGAATTAAAATCAGACAAAAAAATTTACCAAAATTAAAATTTAAAAATTAAAAATGATTAAAATTAAAATCGTTCATACCTAAAATACTACCCCACAATTTTCCCTAATCTAACTTATCAACAAGCCTAAAATTAATTTTCAAGTTGGCAATTTTTTTACTTTTCCAACCTGCCTACTAAAAATGACCAATCTTTGTGATTTTCAAAATATTTTGACATAGATTAACTATTATGATATGCTCATTAAAAGTGCATCAATCTCAAGTAAAATTGTTCATTTTTTATTTTTCAAATATATATATATATATATATATATATATATATTTTTTTTTTTTTTTTTTTTTTTTTCATACAAGTTTGCATGAATGTAAATCATCTATGAAATAAAATTAATTTTGGATTGCTTATTCCATCTTATTGTAAATCACCCCTCCACCTGTTGGAACACAAAGTAGAATAATTTGAGGAATAACAGATCCTCACCAATAAAATTAGAGATCCATTTGCCAATTTCAAATTTAATTTTTTTTAACAATGATAAATGAAGTGTTAAAGAAGATAGAGTCTCTTATGAGACGAGTTATTTGTGAGACGAGTCGATCCATAATTAAAGTATACTTATTATATAGTTAAAGTATGTTTTCTAAAATATGTTTGATTATACACTAAAGTATGATTTTAGTGTGTTATAATATAATTTATTATTAAGACATACTTTAACTACAAATAAACATACTTTATCTGTACACTAAACATACTTTAGTGATGGATCGACGCGTTTCATACTCTCTCACAAATAAACCGTGTAATAAGAGAGTGTCTCGTTAAAGAAAATACTCCATTACTTTCTCTATCCGTTTTTTACTGGTTTCTCTTCCTTTTTTTTCTTTTTTTTTTTACATTACACTTTCCACTCTTAAAAAATGGTAAAATTTTCAAAACATATAATTTCTCAATACATCACATTTTTCAAAATAACATTTTCATATAACAAACATAATTCACTTTATCATTTCCAATACATTTCCAATACAGAGGAATAATAACATTATACTTCAGTTAATTATTTTACATTTTCCTTTTTAATTCGTCAACATTTATGCATATATTTTTTTAAATGAAAAAAATACATCTCGGTAACACTCACTCCCTAATAACTTTACATATTTTTTCATTAAATTACCTAAAATTTTCATTTTTTACACACATTTTAATAATTTTACACTTCTTTATCATTATAAGGTAATTTCTTTTAATCTCAACTAAAAAAAAATAAAATACATTTATTATACTAGTATTTTTTACTGGGAGATATTGTGTAATAATCAAATTTTGAGGGGGGGTAAAAATGGGGATTGCTTCAAAATATTTTGGTCCAGAAAAAATCATGAGAGAGAGGGGGAGAGAACCGGGACACACGCATTTGAAATTCTAATAAATTTATTCACCCACCCACCCCACCCCACCCCCACCCATCAAATTCTTCTTGTCAGCAGCCCCCACTTGTTTTCTTTGCTCATACACTGAATCCACCCCCCTTGTCCTCCACCCCACCCCTACATATGGGAGTTTCTTGTAATCTACGAGTCGTATATATTAACATGCCTCTTTACATGGCTATATTAAACAAGCCAAAACCTCAAATTACATTCAAACTCTGTTTCTCATCAACCAAAAAGGCAACCCAATCTCCCCACCCCCCCAACCCCCGCCAACTCCATTTACCATCTCCACAATACGAATTTCCCCATTATATTGCCATCCCATCACACTTCCTTTCCCTTTCCTTTCGTTTTCCAACCAAATTTTCTTGTTCCCTTTCTCATCAAAACTCCTCTGTGGTTTTATTGCAGCACACAGTTTGAGAAAACAACAAAAGATTTTATCTTTGCCCCACTCTCTTTGGTGGTTTTCTACTATTCTTTTATATCCCTCTTCACCCCTCCATTTCCAAGATATTGCTCTGAAGAAAAAGGGATTCAAGAGTGGAGGGGGAAACATAAGGGTTTGTTGTGGGTGAGAAATGCAAAAGGTGTTCAAGGCTAATAGTTCTGATTCTTGGTCTACCTTTTTGAATCTTAGTTTGCACAATCATTTTCACTTCCTCAAGCATTATGGGTATGTATGTGTACATGTATATAATCTGTATGTATATGTGTGTTCTGAGTGTATTCTCCTCTGGATTCTTGTTTGTGCCTTTTTTTCGTTTCTTTGAAATCTTATTATGAAACTATGATTTGAGATTTGAGAGTTGGGACTTGGGATGATACCTGGTCAATCTTGACACATTTGGGGTTTTTGGTCATCTTAAATATAGCAATTTGCTAAAATTTGATTTGTTGGCTTTGATAGTTCTATGCATATTTTATGCCAAATCTCTTATGCTGAATCAGATTTGTATACCTGTCAAGATGGATCATATCATGTTTGCTTATGATTAAAATTTGAATTCTTTATTAGTTTTATTGTTTAAAGTTGTGGAATTTTGTAAATCTGAGATCAAGAATCACTGATTCCAGGGGTTGACTCTGCAAATTGAATCTAAAATTTGTTCACCTTGTTTCAAATGGCAGTTGGATTTCTGGGGATGATGTCTTATGGCTCTACCATTGAAGATACACACTGATTGTAGATATTAGACATAGAATTTGACTGTCTTGTGTTAATCCAAAGAACATTAGAATTCTTTCCATCTTGTTAGATTTATCCCAAGATTATCCAATTTGGAACACCCCTTGTGAAGTGATCATTCAGTCCTAATTTGGGATACAACAGAGAAGATAGCTGTTGTTCAACTTAAATGAGAGTAGACAACTCTAGATCAAGATTGGCATTGTCTAACAGCTTCATAAATCTGCAAGATCAGTACTTGAACAGCATAATGGACGCGAAAACGGCAAGAAATCTGAACTCGACTCCCTACAGAAAGAGCGGCATCCAGTTGGTTGAAGGAAGGAAGTTGGAGTACTGCCGGTCCTTATCACAAGGGCACGGAGGAAAGGTGTCCCGTTACTTCACATTGGAGTCGTTGTTTCTGCTCGTCTGCCTCACGGTGTCGCTGCTGATACTGCCTCTGGTTCTACCACCGCTGCCACCACCACCGTTCCTGCTGCTGCTGCTGCCCATCTGTATCTTGGCCCTCCTCATGGTCTTGGCTTTTATGCCGTCTAATGTACGCGATGCAACGTATACGTATTCGTGAAAATGTGTGGCGATCGCCTCTAGCTCGAACAAGTTTTGTGTCTTTATAATGATCCAAAGAAAGTGTAACAGAGTTCATTCATTTCTTATTAGATTTCTCTTAAGTTTTTATCATCTCTTGAAGTAGTTCAAGTTCTATCATCTATAGTATGTTTTGAAGCAACATTAACTACCAATCTTGCAAGGAAATATAATAATAAACTTTGGTTTATTTATTTGGAGAACTCATAAAATTAGAAAGAAATTTGATGTTTTTAGATTGCATGGAAAATATAAGCATGAAGAAGAGCTAGATTTACTCAGTTTATTTGTAAGGTACCAAGGTATTCAATTTCAATCACATAAAATATCAAAGTGAAAAGTAAATAATATTATTTGCATGAAAATCATACTTGTGTAAGTCTCCAATATAATATTTCAATTATTTCATCACCAAATCACTTGAGCTATTAATTATAATAACAAAATAAATTACAGTAATTTACTTCAAGTTTACTATTTCTTTTTTTCCTTTTTTTATATAATTTAATACTTTTTTATACTAAATAAAGTACCTATAAAATATAACATGTGTGCTAAGTAAATAACATTTTTAAAATTAAAATGTATTTTGAAATTATAAGGTAATAAATTTATGAAATAAATCAAACATAATTTCTATTTAAGGAAATGAATAAAAATAAATGATAATTATTTGGGAGAAAATTGTGGATTTTAATGTTGTAGAACATGAAAATTTGAGCAAGATATTGAGCAGTCAATGTGGTTGGAGTGAGAAAGATATGTTTTTTTTTTTTTGACAAAGAATTTTATTAAATCTTAGAATAGGGTATACCCAAGAGAGTTACCATAGAAATAGAAATGAATTACTTATAAAGAAATTCAAAATTTTAATATCATATTACAATCGAAAAATTACTAGCAGATTGAGTTCTCAATCTTCAAAATCATATGGATGAATAAACTCATACTTTATTCAAAATGTTTATTAATGATGATAAAAGTTAAGAATTTCAAAGAAAGAGAAACAATATAATATACTCCAATAAAATTGAAGATGGAGAGCTAGTATAATCCTATACTAGTAGTTATTTTCATAAGTTAGCCAAATAGGAGGCTCCGCCCACAGTTTTGTTTTTCACCTTTTGGTTAATCTGAAAATATTAATTTCAAATTGAACAAAAACTAAGATTTGTGTCTTCTTTTAGTTGTTTTGTATAGCAATTATGATGTGGAAGTCCAGATGAGACAGGTGCAACGTATTGTGTCCAAGTCATGATACTGTGAACAGCCAACCATGGACCTTATACCACATGGAAAATTTCAAGAGCGTCTCACAAAATGTGTTCCGTAAAATGTGAAAAGATTAAGAGTCGTTTGGTTCAAATTCTGGGATGATAATAGTTATCATTAATGAGGGTATTGACAATGACAGTAAAATTGATTAATGGGGTGAAAGTATATATCAGTGAGAATGATTGAAGATTTCGACATCTCATTACCTCTTACCTAGTACGAGTAATGGAAATCGATTCGCTTTTATTCTCATTATCCTTCCCATCGCTTTTATTCTCATTATCCTTCCCAACTACTCTTACCTAGTAAGAGTAATGAAATCAATTCGCTTTCATTCTCATTACTACCCGGGCGCCTCGATAATATCTCCATAAAGAAAGTAATAGTGTAATACTAGTGAAATTAGCTTCTGGCAAAATTTAAGGTGTCCATTTTGGTCACAACTCCAATAATACCAACAAGACGTGAAATCAACTAAGTGAGATAAATATTTGATCCATTCATCTTTTTCTCATGAGAATTTAAAAGGTATTATCCATCAAAACAACAAAAGGGAGGTTCAGCATTTGCCTTAACAAAATTTCATATATTGGTTGGCTCATTACAGTAGATAGTATAAAGTTGAAGAACCCTCTTAACAGATCCAATTAGTTGGATTAAACAAGCCCCCATTAGATCCCCAACAATTTAGTACAGCTTCTCTTACATTAAGGTTTACAACTGCCTCCAATGGTATGTTTTGTATCAGCAAAGGGCAAAAAAACCTAGCGTCCATGGCTACCTAGCATTCCTCAAACATGTCTAATATTTCATTATTTTCTATAGCATTAGAGCAGGAACAGCAGAGAGAGAGAAAGAGAGTAGTGGACCGATTTTTCTGGTTTGCTAGACCGCACCTTAAGCATTGATGAAGAACGGTGGAAGATGATGTTCCAAGACGGACAATAACTCTCTCCTTTGCCCCGGCTCGTTGAGTACCACCCCTCCGAGCCTCCTAGCAGCTTCCACAAGTTGACCCCGATGTCTTTGGGATAACAAACGTCCCCCTGCCTTAACGCACTCTCTATACAATGGCAGGTAAGCTATGGCCACTCTCAGTGGGGCTGGTAGATCCCTCAAGCATATTGGGGAGTTCCCCCATCTCAAAATTTGTATGATGTTTGAAAAATGTGTCTCTCCTTGGCTAAGCCCATCGAAGTATGCTGCCTCAGACCAATGCTCTTTGATGAAAGTCTTTAACTCGGGAGCGATTCCCTCATCATCTGATCTTGCTATGCTATCAGCAACAGCATAAGTTGCCACTGGATCTCCAAGAAAATCTGAGTGGAGGAGGAACTCTACTCCATTGAGGGAGCCACCGCTTCGCTCACCAGCAGCCTTGAGAATTTCAATGCTGAGGGCAGCAAGAACATGCTGAGGAACGTGAGGGAGAAGATATGCTGCAACCTCTACTTGACTGCTCGATGTGGCGGCTGTAAGGGCAAGACAGAGTTCCATGTTTCGGCAACCCCGTTGCACAAACCACTGCACAACGGGCATACAACCTCTCTCAGCAGCTCTCATCAGAGGACCCAAGAAAGCCATAGCATTACCCTCCTCAACTAGGCATTCCATGGTCCCAATTTTACCATAGTGTGAAGCAAAGCCCAAAGCCAAGTCAACATCCACATCCAAGCTGTTCCTTTGTGCAATCTAAGATTCAAAATTAAAAATTAAGACAGTGCATTAGACTGATGTAGCTCCCATAAATATTCAAAGCGGAAATAAAGTATGCGGAGAAAATGCAATGCCCATTCCGAAGCTTGGCTTTCAGACACACTTATGTAATATTAACATAAGTTTCACGCATGTACCTAAAAAAATATGGACGTAAAAACAAAACCCATCTCAAAAAATGAGCAATGTAACTTCTGAATACAAATGGTAAAAGAGGTAGCAGAACTAGACAAAAGAGATATTTAATTGCCATTCACCTTATACATTATCAGTGAGGCTGAATAGCGGCGCCAGACTACAAATTATGACAGTAATTTCACCTTTAAGTTGATACTTTTGTCAAAATATTTAAGTTAAATATTTTAATGAGTGCACAGTCGTATTTACAAAATGACTAAGTACAACTGAAATCTTCTTAGGCAACAAAAAATAATGAGAAACTGACACTCTACCAGCAACAATAATCTGAGGCAGGGGGCTCAATTTTCACACATCTTGAAGCAGATAAAAAGATGGTCTAGATAAATTGGCACTTGGCAGTCCTTTAGAGTGGGCTGTTTATTAGATTGAAAAGGCTAGCATGAGTGGAATATGATGATTGTGGGTAATTACAGAAAGAAGCTTGCTTAATAGTAACTTGAAAATTATAAGAAAAGGGCTAGCTAAACAGATTCGTACATAAGCAGCCCAAAGACTCTGTGATGACTCACAAACCACTGGGATAAACTGGGAGAAAAGAAAAGATGAATCTGGAACCAGAAAATTGAGCAGAAGCATATCAGCCCAGGCGGCATATCAGAAGTACTTAAATCTATAAAACCAGGGCCACATAAATATTGAAATTATTCATAGCAGTTTATATAACATTCTTAGCACATCAAAATAAGATTACCTGTAATAGAATACGAACAAGTTCCGTACTCCCAAAGCGTGCAGCCTCAAGGAAACACTGGTTAACATTATCTGCACCCCCCTCAACTAGCATTCCCAACAATCCTTGGATTGCAGTAGCTGATATAGCAGATGCCCAGCCAGGGTCAAATGAACTAGAGAAGAGTGTAAGTGGGAAGCATGCAGCATCAAATGCTTCTGTAAAATCCTTTCCACTAAGATGGTTGCCTGCAAGATCTAGGAAGGTCTTGAAAGCAGATAACTGTAGTTGGATCTCAACAGGTGAGTTATGGCCCACGCGATCCCTGTTTCCTTGGCAACGAGAGTGGAAACTTATACATTTAAGAGCCCACTCAGTAAACTTCTGAACCTTGGCACCAGCTTCTGCCTTCAAGACTTCATCTCCATTACACTCCTGGAGCCTCTCATGTAACCTGCAAGGATGGTGGATGGTGAAAATCCTCAGAATATGCAAGGGGAGAAGCACAGTAATGTTCTCAACTAACGGAAGCAGGACACTTTATCCTTAATCTTTACACATTTATCTAGAGATAGTTTTGCTCTTCTTACTACAATCTTAGTTCAGACCATTCAACCTTTAGTTCATTATAATATCAATTTATACTAAAAATTAGAATAAATAAATGGTAGTCCACTCCTACACTGTCATCCTTGCTTCCAAAGAAAACAACTTTGTCCAACACATTATCAACAAAATTATATCTAATTAAAAAACACATACTAAAGCAAGATAAGGAAAACCATTAACAAATATTCATTGAAAAAAAAAAGAGAGAGAGAGCAATGCTAACTAACTAGGTAACCTTTATGCAACCTCTTTGGCTGACCCCCATATCAGGTGGGTAGTCAGTAGTCTTAAAAGAAACAAGGAAATTGTGCATAGCAGAATACCGGAACTGGGTTGTAATGAAGACCCTCCAGTTTCATTTAGATTACACCATATACAAATCTCAATTCACGAGGATAATAATGACCTATGGTCAGACTACATATTAAGCCTTTTCCAGCAGGCGGTTGGTTGGTGAAGATTGAGGGAACTATAACAAATTCATCCAACAAAGAAATAGAGGAAAAAAACAAAGGAAATACTCCAGCTGCACACAAAAGGAACAGCAGGCAAAAGTTATTAGTTGGGGAGATAGAGTAAGACAATAAAGGTCATTCCCCTGCTAAAAAGAATTGATATTTCTAACAAATTCTAATGTTATAGAATGTGCATATGAATTTGTTGTCATATACTATGATATACCTTTGTGCCATCACAGTTACAGTGTCAGCGAGGCTCATTGTTTGACTCTGACAAGCAGAGACACAAGACGCAAGGAATGAAGTCCTGAGTGCAGCTCGAGTGAAGTCATAGGCCCCATTAGCGATAATCTTCTTGATTAATCCAGTGATTCCATATAACTCTTGTTGTGTGCTCAAGAACCAGATTGAATCCAAAGATATGCACAATGCATCATTTAGAGTCTGAGGATCAGCCAACAAGATCAGACTCTCAGCCAGCTCCCAACCATGGGAACTCACAGCGCTCTGAAACAAACGACCTAACTCGATTCTATCTTGTCGACTGAGCTTCCTCCCATTTTTTCCAGGCTGAGAATCAGAAGCAGCCAATCTGATTTTAAGTTTCTCAGCACCACAACTACAAGAGCTTATGCTCATATCCTCCTTAATTACAAGAGGAGATTCTCTTGAGAAAACCACATTCCCATGGCTCCCTCCCTCTCCCTTCTCCGAATTAAAAACCACAACATCAGATCCATGTTTTCCCTCGTTGCAATCTTTTGTCATTTCAACCTCAGATGTTCCCATTTCCATCATATCAATTCCAGAACACTGAGGCTCTTCCAGATAAATTTGATCCCCAATATTCAAGCCCTTGCTTTGGATTTCACTTTCGGTTTCAACTTCTCTTTCTAATACAAGGACCTTCTTCGTCTCCATTGATCTCGAGATCGTAATACAATGAAAAGGTAACGAAAAAACTACAGAGTATTTATACTTTCCAACTATCACCCATTCCCGTTCGATCACAAAAGACCTCAGCCCAAGAATCACCAGATTCCAATAAACCCTGATAATAGGGAACCCAAAATCTGAAGTTCTTCGGTTCCTTTTTTGGGCTATCCACCAAATTTAAAATCTCTAACTTAAAAAGAAAAATAAAAACGCAGGTAAACCAGATGGACAATACAAGTTCAGGGATCAAACAGCTTCTTCATATTCGAAAGGTGACCTAATTTCAAGCACCCAAAAATGCAGAAATCGAATAATTTTTCTAGGAGCAAAACCCTAACAGATAATATCAAAAACCGGTAAAAATTCCACCCTTGCACTCCCCAATCACGCGAAAGCATCCACCATCAAATAACTCAAAAACCCTTCACCTCCAAACCTTCAAATTTTGCGGCGGCAAATCCCCCAAATACCTACAAACAACAAATTTATAGCCATCAATATACACAAATTACCTCCCAAAAACAAAAACAATCAATAAAAAAAAATCAAAATAACAAGGAAGAGAGATAGAGAGGGAAAAGGAGAAGAAGAAGAAGGGCACCAAGAAAATCCAACACAACATGGAGAAATTAAACAAGGCGACGAACCTTGATCAGAGATACAGCAGAAGCAATTCCATTGAAGAAAAAAAGAGAAAAAAATAAGTGATGAATATAGAGAGAGAAAAAAGAAGGGAAAATAATTATGAGTGGAGAGAGGTAGAGAGAGAAGCCATGTTGGTGGTTGCCTCTGCCTTTCTGTGTATGGTCCTCACTCCTCAGCTCTTTTGTTTTCTTCTCTTTTTTGTTCACAAAATCTTCCTATTTTCCCATCACCATTTATATAAATAAATAAATAAATTCTTATTATTATTATTGCATCTTCCCTTTTATTGTCCCAACTTTTACTTTATACTCTTTTCCTTTAATGTGCCAAAATATTTGTCACAAATGCAACTAATAACATATTTATAAATTTAATTAGAAAATTTATGGTTTACTTTATATTTTTAGTGCTGATTGATTTCTATAGTTAGTTCAATTAAACTTGAATCATTCAATTGAGATATATAAAAGCAACAATGTTTAGTATTTTATCTTTCATGATTTAAGTTTGTTTGATTCATATGAAATTAAGTGTTCTAAGTAAGATACGCAGTATATTACCATTACAGTAGTGAAATTATTTCTCAATTCAATTGGAAATGATGAAAGAATAATTTTATTTTTTTTAATCAAACAATCATGCATTTATTGAGAATCAAGAGAATAAGAAATATTGTCATTCATAAAGTTAGAAGGTTATATATCCAAAAATGGGACTTGCAAACTTCCATGTAGTCCTAACAATACAATGTTACAGAGAATATTTATAGTACAATGAACAAGTTTAATAAAATAATATCTATTTAATTGAAATAAGATTTTATAATATGATATGAAATTTCCAAACATTAATAAAATAATATCCATATTTAATCTTACCATATATTGAAAAAAAGAAAAGGAGAAAATATAATTTAATCTTTTAAATTATTCTTTAAGTTATATTTTCCTTATTAAATGAAGCATCTAATTTTCATTTGGGCCTACCTGAGAAGACCAATATTATATTTTCATTAATGTCATGTCTGCCTCTTGTCCATATTCATCCACCACCAAGAATCACAAGACCATCTTCAATCATTATAAATATAATTTTTAATTATTGTAGCATACGTGTACCAAGAATATTTTTGTATTATAATAATAATAATTGTTTTTAAATTAATAATTGAACTTCTCGATTAATAGTTTACCAGTTTGTCGAGTTAACAAATCATTACCCTGGTGAAAATTAAAATAAAAATTAACTACCAAAGTTGATTAATTTTTCCAAAGTTTAGTATTAATGTAGTAATAATTTTATGAAAGAAAAAAGTTGGCTTCCTTTTTTATTTAATTCTTTAATTGTCACCTTTTCCTCTCACACCAAGTAACACATAATTGATGGAGACAGAGCATCTTTTTTTATTATATAGTTTTGTTTTTATTTAATTATTTGTGAAGATTTTTTGTTGGGCTATATTAATGAATAGAAAGCCTTAATTGCCCTTGTTTCTCTTTGTTCTTTTATAAGCTTGAATTATTTAGAGGTCGGTGATGTCTGAGGGCATAATGGTCAAAACAGGTTGTGGGTGAAAACTGATGGGCCACCTTGAGTTATGGTGTTAAAACAAAGCCCACCATGAATGAAGCGTAAGCCTGTAGATGCTTTTAGGGCCCTTTTGGGCCAATTACACGTGGGCTTGAAGAGATTTATTCGTACTTATAATTAATTTATATTATTTATTATTTCCGGTTATAATTCATCAATAATAATTTTTCAGATCCACTACACGTTTCACTATTTTCTCATTTATTTGTCTTATTACATTCTTCACCTATAAAAAATAGTAAAAATTTTAAAATAAATAAGTGTCAATAGGCAAATATATCTAAAATCCGCCCAAACAAAATCAATATCAACAAACAATAATTTTTCAATCAAATCTACCAAAATACACCCTAAAATGACTAAACTAACCTCCATCCCTTTAGTCCACACTCTCATCGCCGCCCCACCAATATGGTAACGGATACGGAAACTAATATGGTAACCAACACAAAGTTGATACGTAACCAACAGTGGTATTTTACAACATAGTTTCTACACTTCGTTTTTTACTTAATTTTCTTCATTTCATTACTGATATCAGAACCGATATATGTACCAATATCGGAACTGACATACACCCTTACACATTCACCCACATAACACATTGGGTATTATAAGTTGAATAGTGAGGGTATTAAAGTAAAAAAAAAGTGTAATTCGAATATATTAGATAAATAAATTGATTGTTGTTGATAATGATATTTAAGTAAATAAATTGGTATTTTATAAATTCTCCCATAAATAACCTTAGAATACATCAATTTTTTAAAATATCACTTTCTCGCATAAGTTACTTTATCATTTCTTCGTCCCTTTAAAAGAGTTACATTTATTGTATGATGAATATTAATTAATATTGTGTGTAGGCCCTATGAAAATATATTATTTTTGTGTGAGTTCATCTACAGAAAATGATAATGTAACTCTTATTTCAGAACGTTCAAAATAAGTAAATGTAACTATTGTGGCGGAATGAGAGAGTATTTATTACTTAAGAATATCAAAATACTCTTAAAATAAAAAAAATAAAAAAACCTTTCTTTTTATTAAATTACTTACCTATAGTAACAGTGAGAAGCTTATTCGTGAAGGAGAGTTACCTTCTGCATTTTTAATTATTTATTTATTTTGTTCTTTTCTTTGCATCGACCGTGTATTGTGTGTCCATGATCTCATTTTATTCACAACAACGATTGAGTTTATTTGAATACTGCTGAAATATCCATGTGTTTATGTGTAACTTTGCTGTAAAATAGTTTGGTTTGGTTCACATTTACTAATAATACTCTACGGGACTTAAAAAATTAATAAAAATAATAGAATTTACGCACTAATTACACTTAAGCATACTTAATTGACAAATTCTCTTGTGAGCCCATTAATTAAAAGGAAGGAAAACGGGTTACAACATCTAACTAAACTAATAAAGAATTAAGTTGATTTTCACGTTCTAACCTTTTTGATTGCATTTTCAAATTTTATTAGCCTACCTAACAATTTTAATAATCCAAACACTATCTCGGATGTTATTATATATCTTTTATGTTAGTAACTTTACTGTAAGCTGACATAAAATAGAATTGTGAAGATGTAAGATTTTATGTAATAAGTAACTTTGCTAAGTGTACTCAATTTTTGTCAATTCCACTCCAACAAGAGATAACATTCCACACCACTTTATACAAACTACATAACAAGAACAGATGATTCATGATGTCTCTTCCTCTGCATTTTCGCTAGACGTATGTACTTGTATTATTATAAATAATATAATTGGCTCATTTTGTCTATGTATGTATTGAGTAGCTACAAGATTTATACAATGTATAGAGCATTATAACCTTCCAAATGCATTAAAGGTTCAGATGATAATGCATTTAACAAAGAATGCTGCATTTACATCCTATTGATATACTATCAAAATGAGTGATATATATATATATATATATATATATATATATATATATATATATATATTATATATATATATATATATATATATATATATATATAAAAGATGATCAAAACTTATATTCTAAAGAAAAAATATATAAAATTTTAAAACAGTGATTAAATTTTAGAGTTTATTAGAATGCATCTGAACAATACGTATACATTAAATTAATAAATTAATTTTTTTTTTAAAAAAAATCCACTGGAGTATTCTAAACATATTAATTGCAGGATGCACCATAAAATCACCGTACTCCCTCTATCTTATTAACAAAGTTACAATTACTAGTATTTTCTAGAAAAATTTGCAATAATCCCACAAAATACCTTAATTTAAAAATTGTTACCATTTATAACTAATATGACTTATTTTATAATTTATTTATTATTTAAAAATATCAAATTACCATTAAAAGTAAGTAAAAAAAATTCTAAAACTTCATATCTACCATAAATTTTATTATAAAATAGAGGGAGTTATTTTTATGCATTGAATTTATAATAAATAATAAGAAAATGATAAAGGGACATAGTGAATTTTGAATCATTTAAATTATTAATTAATTTTAAGATAATATTAGAGTGCACTTAGTACTCGGTGCATCTAAAATTTGTAAGTGTATAAAATAAAGGGTAGTTGGTTGAAAATTAAAATTATTTTATTTTACTTGTTAACAGAGATTAAGTTAAAACTTAATTCAACTATTAAAAGTATTCAGTTCATCAAGTGTACTGTTAATTTGAACTGTGTAAAATTCTCTACTTGTAGGTGAACAAAAAAGTTAAAGGGGGGATTTATTAAATAAAATTATTTATTTATTTGTATGTCAATGTCAAGTGCCTGAGTACCACCTCCACCTTATTGTTTTGTTTTGTTTTGTTTTAATTTATTTTTATTTCTAATTCTTTCCTTTTCCAGGACATATTATTTCCCCCCCTCTTTCTGGAGTATTTTCAACCTTTCGCCTTTGAAACAGTCTAATGTTGCAATTTACCCCTTTAAGATTTAACAACATATCAATCTTCCCCTAAAATCTTCACAGTTGACAATGTGTGCCCAATAAAATTTTAACCACTTAAATACATGGAATTTGGAAGGATAATTTTATCAAAATCACAAAAAAATAAAAATAAAAATTAGAGTTACACTTGTGACACCGGTATACTTGAATGATTAAAATCGTTAGATTAAATTATAATTCAATATCTTCCATTAATTTTACTCCATAAAAAAATTAATAAACAAAAATAAATAAATACCCACTACCCCATGTTTTTACCCTTAAAATTTAGGGTGCATTGATGCACACCAGGTGCACTTTAGAATAGTCCAAAATTTTAATTATGTATGAACAAATTGTCATTAAATTTTATAATCCAACTATAGTCCACATAGACAATGTTAACCGTTAGATTACTTTTTAATTTAATCTTAATCATTAAACAAAATTGTTGGAAATTGATTTATTTAAATTTTCTAATTTTAATTGTTTTGCTTTTTCCTAATCTTTAGTTAATCAATTTATTTAATTAACGTGTTTTATTTTTGTTGGATTGAGTTAGTTCCTATTTATTAGGAAAGAAAAAGTTTTTTCTTTATTTATTCTGCAGGAGAGAAGAACGTGGAATATAAATGTTAAGTAAGTGGGAACGCAGCGTCGTGGACATCAAGAAAAGAAGTGGAGAACGTGGATTAAAGAGAAGACGGACTTGATCTCCAAGGAATACAGAACGTGGGATAACCTGATTGGAGAGCAAGGATTTTTATTCATATAAAAGGATCGTTGTCTTCTCACTTTAGAGACAGAGGAAGAACACCGAGATTTAGAGATTATACATTGAGAGTTTTTTTATATTCTTTGTGTTGAATATCATTCTTGATATTCCTTCTGTGAATCCTATGTCTAAGGATTTAGAATAGGATTTCTTTTCGTATTTGATTATCGTGATTTATTTTTGTAATCGTCTTGAAGTTTTAATAAGAAAGTTTTTCGCCGGTGAAGGCATCACAAGTCGTAAGACTTGTGAGAAAATTAATTATGATTTCTTCCTTTTATTCCGCTGTGCATAGTGTTATATTATGTGTTTAGATATCCTTTATGTCAAGACATTGATATGCACATTTTACACTCTATTCTGCCTTTTAAGTTCAAGCCATTTTGGCCCATCGCAAACTCTTTTCAGTTCGGCACTCCCCCAGCACTTTCAAAAATAATTTTATTTTTAAAAAACTACCCACTACCCTTATTTTAACCTATTAACATGTGGATGTATCGGTACACCAGGTGCAACCCAGAATGTCCCTAAATTTTAACATCGATGCAGTGTGTGCATCTTAAATTAACCTTATTTTTCTTTGTTTTTCCGTTCTAGAAACTAATACTATTTCTTTTATTTTCCATCTATATATATTATTATACTGAATAAATATTTTTGTATAAATTATTTCTTGTACTCGGGCACATATATACATCTTAATTTTATATTTTCTTTATAAACTATAAGAGAAATGTGTATCATATTTTGGGATAGAAAAAGTAATTTATTTCTTATTTATATAAGTGGGTAAATTTGAAATTAATTTTTTTCTCTAAAAATCATTCTTATTAAGAAAATTGGGATCAAATTAAGATAGGGATGATTTAAAATTATACGCATAAGAAAAAGTATTTCATTAACCGGTTCACGCTACATCTTAACTTGTTTATTTTCTGAATTTAATAGTATTTATTTTGGGGTTTAAAAAATTTGAGGATGTAATCATGTTTGTGATACTTTATTATGAGACGAGTATATATATATATGTATATGATGAATTTGAGACGAGTCCACCCATCGTTAAAGTTTATTAGTAATTAAAGTATAATTGTAGTAATTATATCATAACATATTTTAATTCATTTATATTTGGAAAAAAATTTAACTACAAATTAATATATTTTATCTATATAACAATCACATTATACAATAAGTGGACACGATCTCACATAATTACTATCTCAAAAGAGACTTGGTCGTTATGCTTTTAATCTATAAGATACTTACATATCAATTAATAAAAAATATTTACTATACACCATAATTCACAGACTCAACAGACTTATTAAGATAATAATTTTGCGAGTGACACTTTGAAAATATTTTCAAATATTAAAAGTAAAATTTTAAAAAGACGACGTGTTTTTTATTTAAAAATAAACTTTAAAAACTTAATTACATTTTATACCTGTGTCATCGAATCATATGTGTCACTGTGAGAATTGGAGAATTGTTAGGGTCTAAAGTGAAATTTTCAAGTTTGGAGGGCGAGAGATCTGGGGTAAAAGTGCAAATAACTACTTTACTCAGAATAGTGAAGGGAATAACTAAAAGAAAACAAAAAACATATTTCTTTATATCATTTTGCTTTCTGGAACACATCTCTGCACGCATTATACGTACAAAACCTGTATATATGTATGTAATCGCATTGAAATACAATAAAATCTCATCCCCTCTGACTCCTGGAGAAAACCCTAGACATTTATCGCCAAATATCTTGATCTATTGATCCGTGTTTGAATTTGTCATCCTTTTGTTTTTGTCTAGATTGATTATAATGGATGAAGAATACGATGTGATTGTTCTGGGAACTGGTCTCAAGGAATGCATCCTCAGCGGTCTTCTATCTGTCGATGGTCTTAAGGTGCTTCTCTTTTATTTTATTTTTTAAATTTTAGTTTTTCATTTAGAGGATCCTAATGTTATGTAATTGGGATTTATTAGTTATTTATCTGATCAATTGTGGTGATATGGTGGATTCGTTTCGACTTTTGGTTGCTGAGATGGATCAATTGGTTGTAATAGTGTCAGATTGGATTTGGTGTCGATCTTTGTTTTGATCTAGTGGTCTTGAATGTTTCTTATTTAGTAAGCAATCAATTGTTTGAATGATCCATTGACTGTGCTCATTTTTCTTTTCTTATTGATCATCTGGACCCCACTTGATTGTAAACATTTCTGTTGGTTCACATATGATTTTATTGAGTTTTGATTGCATTTATCAGCTAATGTAACCTGTTAGATTTTAAGCAGGTGTAGAATTAATGAGATGATTTTTGCTTGTGTTCATTTTTTGAAGTTGAGTTGATTTCGGACTTTAATTGATAAAATGTGTTTCTTTTTGTATCATTGCCGTTATAGTCCTCCTTGTAAGTGTGAAGTATATTTCAATCTGCAGCATTTGCAGATTAGATAGCAGAGTTTACATTGACTTGGTGTTATAATAATCCGTCACTGAAATACTTGACTTCACAGTTTCTGTCTCTCTGATCCTGCTGCAGTCTGCAGACTTGTTGAGTTTTTTTATTTTTTATTATTTTTATATTTTTCTGATTGTTTGTTTGTCATTTAAAAAAAAAATTTGTGGTGGGAAGTGAGTGGCTATTTCTGCAGTTCTTGAAATCTCAGAAGTCAGAACTTCCTTTTTGTGGATGTATAAATTACATCATTAGATGTTCCATGAAGTCCTCTAAATAGTTTTCCTTAGCCTATTCTTAAGCTTTTGTTAAGTTGAGTGATTTAATAGAAAACTTAAGACTCCCTGTTTTACATTAGCCTTAATGAAAAAAATATGCTTCTATTTCTAGCTTTTGGCATGAATTTCTCTAAATGTGTTAGTTTCTTCCCATATTTCTGCAAGTCCTGATTGATGATCACCTCCAGAGAGTGCTGTATTGTCCTTTAAAGGCATTATTCTATTAATTAATTCTTGCTACCATTATATTTGCCTTAACTTTTCCTTTGGGCTTGATTTGCCTTGTATTTGCTTATAGGTTCTGCATATGGACCGCAATGATTATTATGGTGGGGAATCAACTTCCCTTAATCTTATTCAGGTATTGACTCACTGATAGATGTCTGCTTCTACTTGGAGCATCAAGTTCATATAGCTATGGTAAGATAATAATACATCCTGCATATTTCTCATGGTTTGATGAACAATTTTTTAATCTCTCAGCTGTGGAAAAGGTTTAGAGGAAGTGATAAGCCTCCAGCTGAATTGGGTTCTAGCAGAGATTATAATGTCGACATGATCCCTAAGGTTCTTCTTTCTTGACCTTGTTGTATTCATAGTTTTTAGTGGAAAACACCTGAGGCATGTCTCTTGGACATGAGGCAGAGATGTTTTAACTTTCTTTTAAATGGAGTTTCTTGTGTAATACAAAGTACCACTGTACTAACCCCAAGAATGAATTATTTTGACCATTAAACTTTTCCCCATTAAAGATCTCTGTTTTTCGAGTAATTAATGCATTTGAAAAATCTTAAAAGCTGTTAAAAGGTTGTGTTTGTGGTGGGAAGAACACAATGTAGAAAGAGTGTGCCTCATGTGCATGAGAGGGCTAAAGCCCCGGCCCCATCAGACGAACGTGCCTCTTGCTTGCAAAGACGCTATTGCTGGAAAGCCATGAGTCTCGTGCCTTAGGCGTGCCTCCAGTAGCTATGGTTATGTGCCTTTGAAAAAATTCATTTGTTGATGCTTCTATTCTTATAATGCTCCTTTATTTATCTCAGTATATCATGGCTAATGGTGCTCTTGTCCG
The DNA here is from genome assembly GCA_023678885.1 of Pogostemon cablin. Lineage (NCBI taxonomy): Eukaryota > Viridiplantae > Streptophyta > Magnoliopsida > Lamiales > Lamiaceae > Pogostemon > Pogostemon cablin. Next base: position 3,768,819 of record CM042988.1, on the reverse strand, counting down.
GGTGCTAATTCATACTGATGTAACTAAATATCTGTACTTCAAGGCTGTTGATGGAAGTTTTGTATACAACAAAGGAAAGGTATTCAATTTCCGTGATTGTTATTTCTTCTTTTGGGCCCATGTTATTATTATTTATTTATTTTTCTTTTACATGTTTTGTTTTGGTTTGCCACATATTTTTTTACATAGAATGTGTTGTTTATTCAATGCAATAGATTCACAAGGTGCCTGCAACTGACATGGAGGCCCTCAAATCCCCCCTCATGGGTATTTTCGAAAAGAGGCGCGCTCGCAAGTTTTTCATTTATGTCCAAGATTACAATGAAACTGATCCCAAAACACATGAAGGAATGGATCTGACAAGAGTTACAACAAAGGAACTCATTGCGTATGCTCCTAAACTTTTACTATATCATTCAGAGAAAGTATATTTATAAAAAATGGTACCTTGTTTATGATTTTCAGTGAGTCTTTTAAATCTATCTATTATAATTTGTAAGCATATTAATATCAGTATCCAGAAAATTAATTGCAGTATGTGGAATAATAATGAAAATATAAATTTATAGTGAAAATGGATTCATACACGTGCTTCAGACTTTCATTTGCTAGAAAGTTATATTTATTATCTGAGAAAAGAATGAGTTCAAATGTTTTATTATATGATAATAATGGATAAGTCGAGTTGGGAGTTTTTTGGAAGTTCAAGCTAAATTATATCAACTAATATGATCTGTGATTTTGCTGAGACGTGTAATTACCTTCAGTGAAATACATGTTTGAATGTGTCTTATCTTTTTCTTTGCGTCGACTATTTGTTACTTTTAACATATCTGATATTTGACATTTTGGAATCTTACAGAAAGTATGGTCTTGATGAAAACACGGTTGACTTTATTGGTCATGCACTAGCTCTTCACAGAGATGATCGTTACTTAAATGAGCCAGCATTGGACACTGTGAAAAGGATGAAGGTAATTCCTTCACCTCCTTGAAGCAAGTTTTTTGTGTATTTCCTGTCATATCTTTGAGTTTCATAAGATAATGGTGCCTGGACTCTTTATCAGTATGTTGTTTTGGATGATAGCTTTATGCAGAGTCTTTGGCACGTTTTGCTGGTGGATCACCATATATCTACCCTTTGTATGGTCTTGGGGAGCTTCCTCAGGTTTGCTCTCTTTTTTTACTGCCAGCTGCCGCGTCCTGCCTTCTCTTCTTTTCTTTTAGTTGTCATCACCCCCCCCCCCCCCCCAACCCCACCAAAAAAAAAAAAAACTATTAACCCCAGAAAAGGTCCTCTGTAAAGGTATGACACTCGTATTGCTGTCATCAGGCATTCGCTCGTCTCAGTGCTGTCTATGGCGGGACCTACATGTTGAATAAACCCGAGTGCAAGGTATAATTATGCTTATCCCCATCCCCCTCTCCCAACAAAAATTAATAAATAAATAACCTTGATTACTGCCCACTATCACTATGCCGTGCACACTAAACAGAAAGAATTTTCCAATTCTTCATAAAGGGAAATGAAATAGAGGTTCTTATCACCTGATAATAATGCCTTCTGCCTGTTTATTTTATTTTATTTACTTGAGTCTTTAAGCATACAATAGATATTGTAAATGTATTTTTACATATAACAGATAGTATTAGTACTTTTAGTAGTCTCCTTTGCCTAGTGTGCTGTTTTTTGTAGTCAAAATGTGTTTTGTATGACATGGCATGAAGTGTTCAAATTTTAGGTGGAGTTTGATGAGGAAGGAAAGGTGTGTGGTGTTACATCAGAAGGGGAAACAGCTAAGTGCAAAAAGCTTGTGTGTGATCCTTCATACCTCACAAACAAGGTAGTCTTCTTTCTCTTAGCTGGCTACTTGTTTTCATATAAAGACAATTTGGAAGTGATTGTACCTCAAACATATATGGTGTCTTACCAGGCACATTTTGTTGATTGTATTTTCAAACTCTCTTGTTGTCTTTTTCTAGCCTGTATACTTCTATGATATACAATAAAGCGAGATAATCTTGCAGGTTAGGAAGGTTGGTAAAGTTGCTAGAGCAATTGCTATCATGAGCCATCCAATTCCTAATACCAATGATTCTCATTCAGCCCAAGTCATTCTTCCACAGAAGCAGTTAGGTCGCAGATCGGACATGTAAGCCTGACCTTATTGAGTAGTTTACTTATTTTCGTTCTCTTGGTTGATAGAATAGTAGCTAGAAAGTGAAATAAATCTTATCCTTATTTTGTCATGTAAGTGGAAGTGGGAGCTTATGGAATGAGGACCTTCCTTAATTTGTTGGTTAAAAGACTAATTTAAAACTTTTGGAAGCCAGGGAGTTGTCTAAAGAGTACTAATCTGGCTAAAGAACAGAATTATAGAAGTTTTTAGACTAGTGATTTCAGTGTGCCTCACTTGAAGAAGGTTGGTGGAAGGTGTTAGTTGAAGTACTTTCTGAGTGTGTCGGTTTCTAGGTGGGAATGACTCTGTTTGAAGCTCTGGAGCAACATTTTTGTCCTGTCTGCAAATTAATGAGGTCTTTCTACTAGTGGATTATCACTTGAATGTTGACAGTAATTAATTACGTTTTGATGTCTCAAGGTTGTTCTTTGTGAAATGTTTTCTAGAGAGAACTCTTTGAATAAAATATATATGCCCGAATTCTGATTGTTATGGTTGAGCAAATTTGCCTAAAGATAGCTTTTGATTTTGGGGACCATGATTAGTTTCTTTAACTTGAAACTATTTGAGATGTCTAATTCAACTCTCTATAACTAGCTGTTCATTACTCTTTGATGTTAAAAGAGTTAAAAGTTTAAGTTGTGGGGAATCAAGAAACTTGAGTATGATGGGTAATTGTGTTAGAAATTTAGCTGGAGGGGATGACTCTTATTTGTGCATGGTCACTGTTTGAACCAATAAGTGCATTTTTGTATCTTTCATGAGCAGCTGAGCTTTTCATCTATCATTCAATTTTTTACTGAGGTCTAACTAGTTCCAGTTTACAGCAGGAAACTTCCTACCATCTGATTTAGTTTGTTGTTTGTAGGTACTTGTTTTGTTGTTCGTATTCCCACAATGTTGCTCCTAAAGGGAAATACATTGCTTTTGTATCATCTGAGGCAGAAACAGATAACCCTGAGAAGGAATTGAAACCGGGAATTGATCTGCTTGGACCTGTGGATGAGATATTCTTCGAGACTTATGACAGATATGAACCAGTCAATGAGCCTACGCTGGACAATTGCTTTATATCAACAGTATGTTTTTTTGACAATCAGCCTGTTTTGGTGCTTGGTTATCTGTGATTTCCTCTTTATATGAACTTTTTATCTCTGCGTGACAGAGTTATGATGCCACCACTCATTTTGAATCCACTGTCGATGATGTGCTCAATATGTATACACTGATCACTGGAAAGGTAAGAACTGAAACACAAGCCCCCCTGGCCCCTGACCTCGTTTGTTTTTCATTTTATCTCTAGGCAGGGGTTCTTCATACTGTCACGGTGTGCCATTAACTAAAAATAATGTGATTAAAATTTTGACTCGACCATTTCTTGCTCCTGTTTCAGGTTCTCGATCTCAATGTGGATCTCAGCGCTGCAAGTGCTGCTGAAGAATGAGAACGTTCTGTTACTCGTTCTAGTTGCCCCAGTTTCTGAACCCCTCGTGATGTTTTAATTATAAGCAGTGATAGAAGAGTTTGCCTTTGTAATTGATTGTTGATCTGTTGTTTGGTGTATCACTCGACATATGTGTTGTTTCCTTTCTATGCTTGTTGGAAACCATGTGCTTCAGTATGCATGCTCGAAGCTTCCAGCTTTCCTCTTCAAATTGAAAGGGTCGAGTGTTGTTAGATACTCTGTTTTTACAGTATCTATCTATTCGTCTTAAGTTGGTTAAAGGCTTCTTATCAATGCATGATAATTGTGGTTTTCCATCATGCCCATTTTTACCTGTGAGCTATGGAATGAGGATCATATTAGAGTTGAAATAATGTATGCATATATAATTTTGATGTAGAAGATACAATTCAAGGCAACATAAACTTGAGTCAGAAACATATCTAAAGGCCAAAGTAAAACCCTATGTGCAAGTGGTCGAGAGGTCATGACCCAAAGCCTTGATGATCTTCTTTGTCCGGTATAAAAAGTTTGCTCTAACAATACTTGATTATCTTTGTGTGCCAAAGTGAATTGGTGGGTTTGGTTGACTCACAATCTATTATTTATTTTGCGGGTTAGAGTGGGGGATGGGCTTTTGTAGATTGGGTCATTGGTGGGTCGGGTTATATGTGATAAGGGGTGGGTATAGATTGGGTTATATGCGATGAAGGCCATTGCTAGTTGGTCTTTTAAGTGGGTTCATTGGGGCAGGTTGGCCTGTGCAGACCTAACATAGTTAGACCTACTTTAACCGTTATACTGAACAATTATCCAGAGATTTCAACTGTTACAAGTCTAATTGCTTCCGAGTGAAAAAGAAAGGACTTTCTTCTCTCCGAAACAAGAGAAAATAATACATATTCGTAATTTTTAAATAACAGTAATTATATTAAAATACAGGAAAAGAGCAGTACAAAAAGAAAAAAGAAAAAAAAAATCTATTTAGAGCTAAGGGTACAAAATAATCATACTGTAAAAAATGCTTCTATTTCTTGCCAAATGGAATGGAACATCGAATTGAGAAAGCAACATCAAACCCCAACAGTATATTTCCGTGCAATTTCAGCTCCCTTGGCAGCATCCTCTTCCAGGAAGGCCAAGTCCACCTCCAGTATCATCGATACTTCTCTTAAATTGTTTGGGGCACAGTGGACCCAAACGTTGGTGCAAGTGAATACACCGAATTAAGCTTTGGTGATATATAATCCCCTACCAATATCTAGACGCCGAGTGCCTATGCTGATGATAACCGGTTGATCCATTGGAAGATGAATTGTTATAATGATTCTTTCTTGAAGAATGAGAAGCTGATGGATAATCACCACCCTCGTTCTTGTATCTTCCATTGCCCGAGGTTGATGGACTTCTCCAATTATATCCTTTACCTCTACTACTATAATCTCCAGGATCATCGGTGCTCCAACCCCCTCTGTGCTTCGTTTTTGGGGCTGGAGAATAATTACCACCTCTGTGTTTTGATTTGGGGGTTGCAGAATGTTCACTTCCTCTGTGCTTTGTTTTTGGAGATGAAGAATATTGACCACCTCTCTTCTTTGTTTTGTAAGCTGGAGTATGTTCACCACTAAGATATTTCTTTTTCCGCGTCTTCCCCAAATCATGAGGAGATGAGTTGGCTTTAAGATGATCCTTACTCCTCTTGGAAGATCTCTGCTTGGGTGTTGATGGTTCACGGTTTCTCTTAGAAGACTGGTGGGAAAAAAACAATAAACTCAATATATAATTATAAAAGCAGGCACTACCAACTAAAGGAGAAAGACATGAGTTAACAGAATTTGACTTTACAAGTTGCACTTTTTAAAAAAAGCTCAAGGGTGGTCGAGACTATTTGAAAATCTGAAAAAGAACCAGTTACCTTCACCGAGCTGGAGCATTCACGAGCAAAGTGCCCTACCAGACCACATCTGAAGCAAGAACTGGCATATTCATTTTCCTTGGTATCTTCACGGTATCCCAAGCACGACTGAATCCATAAGAAGTTATATTATAAGTAGAGCTCACTGAAAATTAAATTAAAAGAATTATATAGAAGGCGAACTTCACACGAGGAAACAAGCCATTTCAGGAGAAAACCTATTGCGTAAAATACATGAAAATAATTATTATTCAGATACTATTATAACTGGCAACACACAAGGTATTAAGGCAAACAGTGTCTAGAATGTCCGATAACTAGATATTAAAAAGCCAGTTCAATTGTCAGTCAAAATATAAAAATTTCGAATTGCAAAAGAAGGGAAGAGACCATGACATTATTTCACTTCTTTTTGAATCTAAACTTGAGATGTAAACTGAACTCACCAAACCAGTATGGCCTGACTGACCACACCTATAACAGGATACCACTCTGGGACCAGGATCGCTATAACCTCTGCAGCACAGATGGCCAAATCTCCCACAAATATAACATTGTATCTCCTGAAAAACAATCCAGATCATTAACACCGTTAACAAAAGGAAACTTAATGCAATAATTTATCAAAAAACATAATAATAACCTTCAGATCATCCACAAAATAATCATTGACGCATGTGAACATATCATGGCCCATATCTCCACATTTTAAACACATCTTTGAACTACTGTGTTTCTGAGGACAATCTTTTGCACGGTGACCCTGTTGCTTGCAAATAAAGCAATCTCGTCCCTGAACAAATAAAGATAGTGGAATTAAAATTTGAATCCAGAATATCAATATAGATCCTTAGATCATTGAATAAACATTTCATCTTCTACCATCTACCTTGGAAAGCATTATTTATCATCCTTTCAGTTTCAACATATTAATTGGATAAAGATGGCCGTATGGGGTGACAGATGACGGGAACAACAATGAATATTTGAAAATTGCATCCCCATAGAAAGATCTAATTCAAAAGTTACCTTCATTAAATACACATTACAACAGACATACAAGTCAAACATGAAAACAATGCAATGTTATATGTATAAAAAATTGGGGATGAGTTGCATATATCAAATAGGAGAAAAAATCATGCACGTCATTGAAAGCCAAACACATAGCCATTGGTACTAGACCAGTCACATATTTTCAATTTAAAAGAAAGCCAGATTGTTCACCATCCAGTTCGCTGTTCAAATAAGTATGATTGTACTGTCAACCAGCACCAATTTCATATCAGGTTACCAAATGCAGGATACTAATAAAGGATTCACGAGTGACAGAGCAAAAAACTATTGCTTAAAAGATATTTATAACATCACGCAGGAAAATAGAAAATATAAAAAGAAAAAGTTTTGAACTTCATGGAACAGTCATCACACGAAGAAAAAAAAAATCCATGGAGAAAAATTTTGAGCACACACCTTAGAACATTGCTTCGCATTATGTTCAAAACTCCCACACACAAAGCAGGGTTTCTTTCGCTTAGCAGAAGTGCAATTGACAATTGTATGACCCTCTTCACCGCAATTATAACATGCTCCCCAATTATTATCAGGAGGATCAAAGTACCTAGGCCCACGCTGACATCACCGTAACAACCATAAACGACAAGTTGGTTATCTCAAAAAATGATGCTTGGACACAAGTGACTTAAACTCACAAGAAGCTTCCTCAGGACAACATTATCTAACACCTGGGTGGGACTTGTTACAACATCTTTACCAGAAATCTCAGCAGCTTCACTAGGAACCTCAACACCTTCATTGGACTCTGGCTTCTCATTGTCCTTCATATTGGCCACCTAAGAGATGGGGCCAGAAGAAAAAGCTCATGTTCAACATCACTCCTTTAATAAACTTAATGCAACAATTTTAACATAACAATGTCCAAGAGAACCAAAACAAAAAAAACAAAAAAACAAGAACAAATGACAATCTCCAACAAAAACCATTTTTCTTAAAAAATTGAATAACTAGGACTACTTGGGATGTAAAACCTAAAAATTTCATAGGATTTTTCTGGCAAATATCAAGATTTCACTCTCAATAAAGACCAAGCTTCTAATCCCATCATAAGAAAAGTGTAAGCCCCTGATGCTTATGGAAACTCAAAATATCAATAAAGACACGGCTTCTAATCCCATCATAAGAAAAGTTTTAAGTCCCAAATGCTTACGTGAACAAAAATCATTCATGGCCCAATACAATTTCTACTGCTTAAATAAAGTTAACCAATCTTACTACCAGAAACAGTTCACCGCAGAAGTCTCTGAATCCCGTATCAATAACAGCAACCTAATACAAGACACAGATTATTCAAATTAATAGGAAATCACAACTTCAATAACTAACAAATAGCCAATAACTTAACACAGTGATAAAAAAACGATTCATAATAGATAAATTCTAACTCAATGCACACCTCATCTCCAGGAACTTCAATTTCCTTGCTCTTCTTCCTTTTCTTACTAGCTTTTTGACACTTATCCTCCTTCAAATTTGATACTATTTCGGAAACGCCGCTGTCTCGGGCGCCATTACTGACAACTCGCTGCATGGATTTCTGGACGATTTTCAAACTCAGATCTTCATTGGCCTCCGCATCGTCGTCGTCGCTAATCGCCGCCTCATATCGAGATTTCCTCTTTCTTTTATCTTCTTCTGATGATGTATGTTCTTCAATTTTTGCAGCTTTCACGTCCTTCTCTCTCTTCCCCATTGTCAACTTGATTTCCTCGATGATGCTCAGATTCCAAAGGACAACAGAGAATCGAGCGATTCAAAACCCTAACCGAAAGAGGGGCGGATCGTATGTGTGGCCACCGAACTCTAATTGGGCCTCCCAGGCC